>OX940793.1:36107167-36792367 GCA_954870985.1 Trifolium fragiferum
ATGTTGAAACATTTACAGTACGATAAACAACTTATGCAAGAGAAAATAAACAACACGAAAGTAAAATAGCACAGTTCGGCGAACAACGCAACCTACTTTGGGGGATACCAATTCAGGAAGGAAAACCACTATTATAGCCCTAATTCTAAGCTCTCAGCAAACCATCAGTTTACAACTTATAACTCAGCAACCACTAGTGTAACTTCTGCCTAGGAACTCCTAAGCATGAGATCCCATCTCACTTCCACTCAATCACTCTACCTATGATTATAATTTAATAGACAATGATAGTGAAGACACCTTCAAACACAAACTAACTTCGTACTTCAAAACTTATGAGTAGTATACAAAATTACAACTCAATACCTAAGTCCTAGACTTGCATCAAGATGACATAAGGTAGGCTCACAACAATAACAATACTCAAAACCCTCATAAACAATTGCAACAATACGGCGCACACACCTCACCTCATTAAGTTTTCAGACTTGCTTAATTACTTTGTTACATCATGGGCTAATTCCAAGTTTGGGCTTCAAGTGTAAAAGCATTTGGAGCTCACAAGAATCAGAATAATATATTAAGTTTCCTAAACTTGCATGAATACATTTAGGAAATGAATGCTAAAGAGATTTTGATCATGCATATTTGGCGTTGATTTTATTCTTGTTTTAGTAGTACCTTACTACTACACTATGTGAGTAAAGTTTCCCTATGTTTGCAACTAAGGTACCTACGAGAGCCTAACCTCGTTGTGTCATATACCCTAATTACTAGACAAAGTTATTTACAAACATGAATTATGACCATCAACCATCCAATGCCCCTAGATCTTAGTTTCGGGCTGTTCAGCTTCTAATTGCTATGTCGCAAATAGTGTCTGGTTCCTCATCTAATTGTTAAGTGACAACTAGTTCAGGATGTTTACCGTATCTATTCATCTAATGTTATTTATTACTAGTTCCGGACAAATATTAGAGTGAACCCTAATTTCTTATCAAAGTGAACCCTAATATCTGAAGACTTGTACGCCTATAGAAAGGACTCGACATAGAGCTTGAAACTTAACCCTCAATAACTGAAGATTGTGAGTCCAAAACTTTTTACCCACTGTGCAAAGTATATGTAGCTTCTAAGTATTGTTCTTGATATTTAGTTGCTTGTTGTCGTTGAACATTGTTGTTCAACAAAGTCTTAAACTGCAAAGTTTAGTTTCGATCACTTGGGATTAGTGATTAGAGGGAGTTGGGTAGGTTCTCATATTCAGGAGGAGTTAGCCCTTGAATAAATAACATTGGTGCAAGAAAATACATAACAATAATATACTGAATAATGATTTATTATAACTTTGACTCAATTACATAACCCAAGTATTCATCGAGGAGTTCATCGTCTCCACCACAACCTAAGGCATCTATTTCAAAAGACTAAATAATTAAATTACAAGAACTTAATACAAAAGCCTAAAGAAAACATACCTTGCTGAGTGTAGCTATCCCGTAAAGGGAGAAAACTATGCCCTTAGAGCTCCTCTGAACCTCTCCAATATAATAGAAAAGTTCTTCTATTTTTGAATGAAAAATAATGAGAGGAGGAGGCTCTATTTATACTTTTCGTATTGGGCCTCAGCAAGCCATCGTGACACGATAGGTCCATCATGGCACGATGAAAAAATTCAGTTTAAAATTATAACTGATCCTGTGCATTTCATCAGCTTGGTCGCCAAGTAATGTCATCGTGCTGCGTTGTAGTCCATCGTAACACGATGCTAAGATTTTCTTTAGAAATATAATTTCTGATGTCTTGGTAAACAAGAAACTCTCATCGTCGTGCGATGGAAGCCATCGTGACACGATGAGCTGCTTTTCTTCACTTTTTTGCTTTTTCATGTCTTCAGGTTGTTCTTGATATTTGGGCCTGTTTTGGTCAAAGTACTACTAATAATAATACTAAAAATACTACAGAAATTCCTATCATCAATAGACTACTCCCCTTTTTTAGTCACAAAATTTGCCAAATAAAGGCATGCCTTTAACCAAAAGAGCATAGTGCAGAAGTCAGATTAACATTACAGACCATTGCACACATATGTGCATCTTTCTCAAAAAATGAGGTCAACACCTCCTCAAAACATAAAAACAATTTCTTTTCAAAAATCATAAAACATAAAAATATTTTTATCATCAAGTCGCATTTTCTAAAACTTAATCAAATCAAACACTTCTTTTCTATCGAAAACCTTGGATTTAAAACCAAGTGCTTTTTTCATCACTCAAACAATTTTTCTTTAATAAAAAACCTTGGACTTCAAACCAAGTGATTTTTCTCGCTTAAACTCTTTTTCTCAATAAACCTTGGACTTCAAACCAAGTGTTCGCGCCACTTTTCCTAATCAAATCTCAATCAATTTTAATCATTTAGACTTTCTTTTACAGTTTAAAACCAATCAACCTCACATTTTATGCCATTCTGGCTTTCATCTTTAAAACCATTTTCAAAACTCTAAAATCAAACAAACCAATTTACTTGTATTTTCTAAACCTGAACTACGGTGATTTTGATCCCTTTTGGGTACGTAGGCAAAAGATTCATATTTTCAAATCAATAAAATCAACAAAAACATTTTTCCCTTTCTCTTTTCTCAAACTCATAAAAACAATCAAAAACATTTTCTTTTAAACTTTCTCAATCATCACTCTAGATTTTTCTTAGGCATTTTACAAGCAAATTAATTTTTATAGCACAAACTTAAAATAAAAACAAGAGGTTCCCATATGATACTATAGATACTTAGGGTTCTAACACCTTCCCTTCATATAACCAACCCCCGAACCTATAATCTCGAATAATTAGGGTATTTTACGAACTTTTCCCCTTTCCCTCGGAAAAATTAAAGATCGGTGGTGAACCTTTAAATTGTGAGTTGATGCTAATTAATAGCTCGATATCCAAAAATTACCGCGACAACTAGCGTCTAAGAGAAACGAGCGAAACAGGGAAATGTATGAAATTGCGTGAAATTCTGTTCTCTGGCTGGACAGATGTTGTACACAATGTGTAGGATAATGTGTCTAATAGTGCAGATGTCCTGAACAACTGGTTCGAAAACTGGTTATAAGGATCAAACGTTATTGCAGTACTGAAGTAAATAAAAGCAATAAACAACACCAATGTTTGTTAACCCAGTTCGATGGAAACCACACCTACTTTGGGGGATACTAATCCAAGAAGTGAAAACTACTACTCCGAATTAATATGAGAACCTATCCAACTCCCTCTAATCACTAATCCCAAGTGATCGAAACTAAACTTTGCAGTTTAAGACTTTGTTGAACAACAATGTTCAACGACAACAAGCAACTAAATATCAAGAACAATACTTAGAAGCTACAGATGCTTTGCATAGTGGGTACAAAGCTTTGGACTCACAATCTTCAGTTATAGTGGGTTAAGTTTCAAGCTCTATATTGAGTCCTTTATATAGGCGTACAAGTCTTCAGATAATCTTCAATCTTTCAGATGCACTACAATAAGAATTAGTTTTAAAACAAATTTGTTTTAAAACAAACTCAATAAGATAAAAGATTTAATCTTTATCCACAAATTAGTTACGAATCTGATTGTATCTAACACATAGGATTAATAACAAACTTTATCATTAATCCTAATCTCAACTTGTTACTTAAAGATTCGCGCCTTATTCCAATTTGAAAAGATACGCTTGCTAATGGATAAGCATTATCTTTTAAGCTCAAACTGGGTCAAGATGTCCTACCCACATGTCTTAGGACATCTTGTTAAACATATAGCCTTAACATGTTCAGAACCTAGTGACAAGATGTCTAGGACATCTTGTTCAACATGTTGTATCTGCACATCTTCAATATGCACAAGTGGTTTAGACTCAATTGCTTTAGCATTAGTGCTTTAGCTAAGTCACTATGACCAAGTTGTTTTAGCCTCATTAAGCAGCCAATCTCAGAAGAACTACAATCTCCCCCTTTGGCAAATTATGGCTAAAACAACCACAAACCACTTTGTTGAATGTGCATTCTTCAGTCTTTAATCTTCAAATTCTTCAATCTTCAAATTGATCTATTTTGATGCAATCTTCTGTTCTGAGATCTTCGGGTCTTCAAGGTCTTTGATCTTCAGAATCTTGTGTATCTTCAATTTTCAAGACTTCTTCAATCTTGATTGTTACGATGAACCTTTGCTAGTATGAGACAGTCTTAGTCTTGTCTTCATATGATCCATTACAGAAAATTTTCTAAGTCCAGGAATAGGATACCTAATGACTTAGTGAACCATAGTCTTGAGTTGCAGAGGAAAGTACTTAATTAGAGTGATCAAGACTCATTAGACTTTTCAGAGGTTCAATTTTAGCATTTAATTGTGCTCTAGACACACTTACTTAAGCATAGATTTTAGTTTTTAATTTTTTAAAGCTTGCCATTATTCATCCGAAAGCAAGAGAAGGTGATTCTACTTGCCAAAACAACTATTCTTATCATCAATTATTACTCCCCCTTTTTACCATAATTTGACAAAGGTAAAGGAAAAATATTTCATTGATTAAAAGAAGAGCATACAAAATTGCATTAACTTAAGTGTCGGATGTCAAAGCCTCCAACGTCTAGGACATTTGGTAGGCGACAATTCTTTTCAAGAGACAGGTAGTGTTGGGTTGTTGTCTTGTTCCTGTCTCGTTCTGGAGGTATGCTTTAGATATTCTGATGGTTGCACGCCTTCTTGGTCTGTAGTGATCTACAGACCTTCATGAATGCAGACACCTAATGCACTCCTCAATCGTTCAAATCGAAATGCATCAAGAGGTTTGGTGAAGATATCTGCTAGTTGTTCTTCTGTGGCTTTGTGTTCTAGAGTAACCACTTTCTTTTCTACAAGTTCTCTGATGAAGTGGTGGCGAATATCAATGTGTTTTGTTCTGTTGTGTTGAACATGATTTTTTTATATGTTGATGGCATTGATGTTGTCGCAGAATAATGTCATGACATCTTGTTGGACATTGTATTCTGTCAACATTTGCTTCATCCAGAGTAACTGTGAACAACTACTTCCTGCAGCTATGTATTCAGCTTCAGTAGTGGATAATGACACACAGTTTTGCTTCTTGCTGAACAGTGAGATAAGATTATCACCAAAGAAGAAGCATCCCCTTGAGGTGCTTTTTCTGTCATCCGCACTTCCAGTCCAATCTGCGTCACAATATCCTATAAGTGTAGGATTTGCATTGTATGAGTAGAGCATTCCATATTCACATGTACCACTGATATATTTGATGATTCTCTTCACTTGCAATAGGTGACTAGTTTTTGGATTTGCTTGATATCGAGCACATACTCCTACTGCAAAGGCTATGTCTGGTCTGCTTGCTGGTAGGTATAGAAGACTCCCTATCATGCTTCTATAGAGACATTGATCTACATCAACTCCATTCTCATCTTTACTCAACTTGATGTGAGTAGCAGTTGGAGTTCTTTTGTGTGTTGCACTCTCTAGTCCAAACTTCTTCACAATGCTTTTAGCATATTTGCTTTGTGATATGAAGACGGTGTCTTCTAATTGTTTGACTTGAAGACCAAGAAAGTAGGTTAATTCTCCTACTAGACTCATCTCAAATTCAGACTTCATATGTTGGACAAATTGTTCCACCATCTGGTCTGACGTACCTCCAAAGACTATGTCATCCACATAGATTTGGGCGATAATGATCTCTGATGTGGATGACATAGTCTTTGGAGGTAACCATTATTGATCAAGAATTCAGTCAATCTTTCCTACCATGCTCTTGGTGCTTGATTTAATCCATATAGAGCCTTCTTCAATTTGTAAACATGTTCAGGGAAACTGGAGTCTACAAATCCTTTTGGTTGTTCTACGTAGACTTCTTCATGTAGGTAGCCATTAAGAAAGGCGCTTTTAACATCCATTTGATGAAGTTTGAACCTCATTGTGCAAGAGATGCTTAGTAGCAGTCTTATGGATTCAAGCCTTGAAACTGGTGCAAATGTTTCATCAAAGTCCACCCCTTATACTTGAGTATATCCTTGAGCAACTAGACAAGCTTTATTTCTTGTAACAGTTCCATTCTCATCTGACTTGTTCTTGAACACCCATTTAGTTCCTATCACATTGATTTCTTCAGGTCTTGGAACTAATTCCCATACTTGATTCCTTGTGAATTGTCCCAATTCTTCTTGCATGACATTGATCCAGAACTCATCACTTAGTGCTTCTTTGATGTTTTTGGGTTCAATTGTGGATATGAAGCATGAGTTAGCAATTTGTTCTCTGGATCTGGTGACGACTCCTTCATTTGGATTTCTTATGATGTTGTCAACTTGATGCATCTTCAGAAGTCTTGTGGATGATCCTTTAAACCTAGGAGTTATAGTACTTGGCTCAATTGTTAGAATGTCTGGCACATTGTTTGGGACATTTGGTTGAGTACTTAGTTGCTAAGGAGAGTCATCTTATTCTTCTTCTTCTACAATGAGTGGTTCTTCAGGAGTATCTTCGAACACAACATTGATTGACTCTATGATTGTCTTGATGCGTTTGTTGTAGACCCTGTATGCTCTACTGTTTGCTGAATACCCCATAAAGATGCCTGCGTCACTTTTGGGGTCCAATTTTCTTCTCTGCTCTCGATCAACTAGGACGTAGCACAAAGTACCAAATACATGGAAGTACTTGACAGTTGGCTTTCTTCCTTTCCATAGCTCATACTGAGTCGCTTTTGTTCCTTTTCTCAAAGTCACCCTATTGTGAATGTGGCATGCTATGTGCATAGCTTCAGCCCATAAGTGATAAGGTAGTTTTTGAGCATGTAACATGCCTCCGTTTTGTTGTGGTGTGATAGGTGCTAAGAACTCTTGTTCAATTCCTTTGGTTGCATAGAATTCTGAGAATTTTGAGTTTTCAAATTCTTTCCCATGATCACTTCTTATTCTAATTACTTCACTGCCCTGCTCCTTTTCAATGAGATGGCACAATTCCTTGAACACATCAAAAGCATCAGATTTTTCTCTGATGAACCTTACCCATGTGTATCTTGAGTAGTCATCCATGCATACTAGCATATATCTTTTACCATTCAAACTTTCAACTTGCATAAGTCCCATAAGATCCATATGAAGTAGCTCTAGGTTTCGTGTGGTTACCAGATGTCGAACCTTCTTGTGTGACATCTTGGTTTGCTTCCCAATCTGGCATTCTCCACATATTTTGCCTTCCTCTATTTTGAGTTTAGGGAACCTTCTAACTGCTTCTTCTATGATGAGTTTTCTCATGATTTTGAGATTGAGATGACCCAACTTCTGGTGCCATAGTTTAGTTTCATCTTCCTTAGTTATCATGCATGAGATGCCTTGACTCTTATGTTGAGACTGCCATAGATAGCAGTTATCTTTGGATCTTGACCCTTTCATGACTTCTTGATCACTGTTGGACACAATGCATTCAGAGTTGTTGAAGTTGATCCTTAATCCTTGATTGCATAGCTGACTTATGCTTATTAAGTTAGCAGTAAGCCCTTCTACTAGGAGAACATTATCAAGGTTTGGTATTTCTGGTCCATTTAGCTTTCCTATCCTCTTTATTTTTCCTTTAGCTCCATCCCCAAAGGTAAAATAGCTGTTGGAATAATTTTTTATTTCTTGAAGATAGGCTTTTTCTCCAGTCATGTGCTTTGAACATCCACTATCAAAGTACCAGTCGTCTTTGGAGGATACTCTGAGTGATGTATGAGCTATAAGACAAGTAAGTTTGCTTTGGGCATTCTTTGCTTGATCTTTAACTACGTATCTGTTCCAGAATTGTTCATGGATCCTGGGAAAACCATATAGTTCAAAGAAGAAGATCCTTATGTGTCATTCCTTTCCACAGTGATGACAAAACTTCTTTCTCCTTTTAGATTGAATTTTGTTTTTGGGAGTTCTTCTTTTCTGACCAGGATGGTGGGACATGTGGTTAGACATGTGCTTCTTTCTCTGCTTCCTTGATGAGTTAAGACCTTTGCTCTGAAGTTTCATTGTTAGAGTGATATCAGTGAGTCTTGAAGAGAAATCGTACTTATCAGAAGGCAGCGGAATTTAAAATTTTCGGATTTCTTTTCCTCGGATCATTAAGAAGTTAGAATGAATCAGTGATAGAATCGTTACCTTACATGGAAAGAGATTCGATTGATCACAAAGCTGAGCAACGTAGCAAAGCTTCTACTCGTCCACACGAACAAAACTTCTCCGATGACCGGTGCTAGCCAATTTCAACGGAGATTCAGAGAGATTAGGGTTTAGAGAGCGGTTAGGTTTCTAACTCTTAGAATTAGGTTAAGCTCACATAACTTCACCACAAGGGTTCTATTTATAGAACTACTTGTGTGTTCATCAAGCCAATCACTTAAATACACCGTACCTTACGGTGGACCGCATTTCTCTATTTTCTTAAATTAAATAATAAGTCATACTTAATTATTTAATTACTAATAAGTCCTACTTATTATTTTATAAACAAGTCTTACTTATTTATTTCTCTCATCTATCTGTCCTTTGTGTGTGACCCTATAGGTTCTCATAACGTTGGCAATAATATTAAATCACATATTTAATATTATAAACAATGAGCGGTATCCAGCAACACATCATTGTTACCCAAGTCACAAGAATGTCATGTGATCTGACAAACCTTTTCCGTGATAAACATCTCGTGTATAATTACCCTTTTACCCTTATGTCTATATTGAACACAAGGCATACTACGTCACCCTTGTTTAAGTTCAATATTGGGCCCTTAGACATATCTCCTGTTATGTAGGAGGGGTAAATTCCATCTAGGTCACTCATGTCCCTCAGCATGCTTTGTGAAGTACCCATCAACTGTCTTTATGATCATACTGTTACGGACAATGTTTGATCAGCAATAGAGTACTTGACTCCACATTTAGGGTCCATAGTGGTTTCAGGTCAAAGGGTGGAATACACCACTTATCACTATGAGAATATCTTATGACATTTCATAACATACTATGTAGTATTCTCATGGTGGGTCAATCCGATATAAATGTTACCCCTAACATTCAGATCTATGTGAAGACTTGATAACTACTTGTCTATGATCCGTGAGATGTGATCATCAGTCTACCAACATAATAGTCTCTATGCTTTAATGTTATCCCAATTCACAATAAAGCTTGACTACGGATATTTTAAGAATAGTGTTCTCATGTTAATGGATTCTCACGATTAAGTCATACTTAACGTTCCATTTAACGAACTAACTATTCTAGGGACTCTATTATTTTAACACATAAACATAATAAAGAAAAGCCTTAATATATATATAAAATATATAAATCAAGTCGCAATACAAAATCAAATACTATCAAAATAGATTGGCTTTTAGTGCTTACTCCAACAATCTCCCACTAGCACTAAAGCCAATCAAATGTTCATCTAACATTTATCGGTTTAGCATGAGCATCGAGCAACTTCTAAGCAAGATGCTACATTAGTGGATAAGGAACTATTTCCTATGTTGGTATCTTATATATCTCCCAAGTTTCTCTTTCGATCTCTATCAAAATGTAGAAATGTCAAAGTATATCTGAATCGTTGGTGAGATCTATTCCATTGTTTGCAAAATCATTATCATCATTAAAGTGATTAATGAGATCTACAATGTCAGAAACATAGTTTTAGCTCAATCCTGAGCTAAACAATCCAAATCAAATACTTGACCTTTCTTATAGAAATAGACACTTTATGAAGCTTATTATTGCATAGCTTATAGTGTATATATCCGACATAATTGGAATTTCAATACAAGTATCAGGTTGGAAACTAACATTATTGTAACTCCTTTACAATGATCTTTTCCATACCAACCTATCTCAAGAGATAGTCCTTAGTTCCTTTAAGGTACTTTAGGATATTCTTGAAGGTCAATTAGTGTCAAACACTAGATTCAATTTTGGTACTTACTGATTATGCTAAAAGTATAGGGTGTATCTGGTGTAGTACATATTATATGGTGTACATGATCGATCCATCTGCCAAAGCATGTGGATTCTTTTCATATATCTCTTTCTCATCCAATGAGACACGACATTGTCCTTTGGACAAATAAAACCATTTGACACATGCAATAAATTATGCACATTAGGTGTCCAAACACTTTGTCAACATATGTACCTAGATTAAGGACAAGTTGCATCAATAATCTATCTCTATAGACTATGATTATGATTCCTAACTCTTTAGGATGTCTTGCCTAAGTATTTCATCAAGAGACATTACCTTAATCATGTCTTACATGTATAAGGAAAATATTTTTGATGATTAATGTGTCCTCCACACATAATACCAGATTTAAGATAAATACTCCCACTAACCTCCTTGTGTGCACAAGACTTATATTTGTCCTTTATTAATTCGTTTTCATAAAACTTTATAAATAAGAACAAATAATTAAATTTCTGAGAACTTGATCTAATCAACATTAGATTGCTCTATGGCATTTAGCCACTTCTCAGAATTTAGGTCATATACAACCTTTTAACAAGTCAAACATTCATCTTCTATGAAAACCATATCACCTTGTTGAGTCATGATGAAATCATACTTTCAGCGTTGTGATATGTTAGACTTTGTCTAGGCTTTCGTGCAACTTAAACCGGTGGTCCTACAACAACCTTGAGGAATCAATTTGTGTTCCATTTTAAACGAATAATAATATTGTGGTATTTGAATTATTCAAGTTCTATATCACTCCCACTGACTCTTTTAGAGACGCATGCCCACTTGAGGAATGCTTCAGTTCTAGCAACTAAACAACTTTTGTCCTAAAGAGTGATGTAGGACAAGTATCCCTTAGTTTCCTTAGGGTACTTCCACATTCATCCAATTTGGAATTAAATTTATCTTATAAATTTTCAATCCATAATGCGTCATAAAGACAAACAAAGTACTCTACCTTCATATCAAATATATGATGTCCTTATGATCACTTTTAAAAGGGCGAAACTAGTTGTGGGTGAAGAATAACTATAAGCAAATGATTTTAAAAGGAGTCAATGGCATATAATTAAACTATTTTAAATTAAATCATGTCAAACATAATGCGTTAAAATAGTAATTATACTCCTTAATTAAGTATTTAGCATTATGACTTATTCATATGACTTTAATACTTTTGTAAAGTTATTTTCTTTATTCCATTATTGAACTCTTTGACAAATTCAAGGATTTCTAATTTGTGTCACACACATATCCACATCTACTGATTTTATCAGTAATGTAAATGAAGTAAAATAAATTCAATATATCAAATAAGTTTGTTTAGTGCCGCACATACATCTCATGTATATTGTTCAAATAAATCGTGTGCCATTTAACTTTCCGTTAGTAATTGACACACCAAATATTTGTACTAAACAACAACGCTCTTGATATATATACAAGGTCCAAATCTTATTTGGTCCTTATCACAACTATTATAGATAACTTTGTTTAAACAATGTGACTAGTATAGAAAACTTAATCAAGATCATGGAATTTAAGTCCATTGCTTGATTTAGAGCCCCAGTATAGAAAACTTTGTTTAAACGATGTGACTAATTCTTGTCTCATTATTCAAAACTACAATCCATCTCTTGTCATTACAAGATGTAGAATCGATACTTCTATTACTAGATGAAACTTGATAACAATTATTAGGTTCCATTTCAAACTCGAATTTAAGTTGAAGCATAAACTCTTATTGTCAATGAAACAATTTGTTTCATTCTAGACACAAGTTGACTTAACTCATAATCAATATTCTAATTCTTGAAATTTCTCTATATTTTAACAAATATGAGATTCAACATCTTGTATCATATACCTTTGATGCAGAATATAAACTTTGATTTTCTATAACTAGATGTACAAAATCGAAGTCTTACTTCATTCTTTTATTTTTGACTCTTTCAATTTCAAGAACTTATAGTTTTTTCTTGCAATTGAGAACAATTCTCAATTTGTACCAATACATAAACTCTTTTCTGAAGTTCATGTCCTTCATAAGGACAACATAATTTGTATTGTATTCCAAAAGTTATAATTACTGAGATATGTAAAATATTGTATTACGATTAAAACATATTTAATTAGGACTTCAATTAAATATGCGCTCCCACTATTTTACTCAAAACAAATGACCCTCGACATTTGATTCGGAAAACCCCGTTGGAAGATTTTCTAGTGGGAATGAGATCCATATTTCACTTTGTTTTAAGTCGGCGTTAGGCTGATTACACAAAACACAGCTATTTAGGTAGGAAACTCTTTCCAATTGTATCTCATACAATTCTCATATCATTTCCGTTGAGTAAATAACACTTATTAATCCATCATATGAAATAACCCAACATTTGCTTCTAAAGTCATATAATCATATTATATTTTCTTTAGTTAAGTTAAACCCAACGAATAGCAATCGGATAAACTGGTTACCTCACCGCAACTTATCAATATAGACAATGCACTTTGCGTTGGCAAAACCTACATTAATCGATGTTGATCTTGAAGGGTGCTATTCTTTGGAAAGCATAAAACTTAATATTCTTTTGAGGGTTTTATTAATTTTATTAGATCTCACCTCACCATGGCTTTCATACAATATCGTCACTCCAATCATAACATGCATCAACATACATAAAATAAATAAAGTGACATGATTATGGCCCCAAGCGTAATTGTTCCCTCAAGCCAATGAGAGAACCTATACTAATCCTAAGAACGACCTGTACTTCTCCAAGATAGGTCTTCATGGATGTCCTTCATGTCCTATTACTAATCTTACATTACATTAATATAAGAATACTCGCGTTACATACGAGGGAGTGAGATGAGAAGAGAATTATATCAAGAGATATAAGAAAGGCACCACACGCAGGCCGTATTTTAAAATCCCAAACAAAACAGAAAATAAAGGACTAAGGCCATAACCATTCATCATGCAATTCAATAACAATAAACAAATAATCTTTATTATTAAATTACCCCAATTAATAAAAATCATGATCGATCTAGACACGCTGGCATGCGGCGCCCAGAGACGTCTCAAAACTTCTAAGCTCTCTGTCGTTGGCGCGCGGCGCCAAACGTGTGGCACGCGGCGCCCAGAGCAACTCAGAACGCCCCGTGCGTTCTGTCGTTGGCGCGCGGCGCGGGTTATGTGGCGCGCGACGCCAAAACGCGAACTAGGTTAGGATTACTCAAATTTTTTACGGCAAAATCCATCAATTAATCCTTTCCATGTTCCGTTTTTCATAACAACACAACACTTATATTGTTATGAACCCTAATACAACGATCATTCATCAAAACGTTTTAGGATTGTTTGTTCATCATGGATGATCGGATATATGATGCTTCACCAGTAACGGTTCCGAAGCTCACGCTCACAATCATCCAAGTTCACGCCAATCACTTAAACAATTTTAAACAAATGACACAATCAGTATATCACATATACCGACGTCGTATCAGAATCATATATCTCATATATGTTAAAACTGATCAATCAAATTTTGTTAATTCTTGTTATTATTATTAATAAAGTTTCTTAATTAAATAAATTAAATTAAAATCCGGCAAATGATCACACTACGCAAAGTTAGCAATTAAATTTGATTCAAACCTTTTAATTCGCAATTAAATCTTTTGAATCAAAATTTGCTAAAATAAATAATATATTATTTAAAGTGGAATCAAATCTTTGACAATTCTCCAATTATTAAATATGGTAATTTATTTAATCAAAACTCTTTTCAATAAAGTATTTCCCAAAATTGAAAATATTATCTTTTAAAACAATTTCAAAAGATATTTCTAGAATTTTGAAACGATTTCAAAATTAAATATACTTGTCAAAATCAATTTGAATTACCAAATAGTTTCTATATCAACACTTGATACGTTTTGCAAACCCTAATCATAATGACACAACAATTGCGCCGTAATGAATCCTTATTGCAATAACATGATCATACCAAATCAAGTACGCTGATTTTTATTCTACATGATTATCGAATATTTTAAAACTTCACCAGATTCGGTTCCGAAGCGCTTCACCAGATACGGTTCCGAAGCACTTCACCAGATACGGTTCCGAAGTTTCAAATATCAATTATCAAATAAACAAATATCATCTGACTTAATTATTTTATGATCAAAATCAGTATATCACATATACTGTTATCGCTTAGGGGTTTAAAGTTGTTGCCATGCCGATTTTAATTTATTTTATTATTTAATCGATTCCAATAAGTTTAAACAATTTAAACATAAACGAATTGATTAAACGAATCTGTTTAAACGATTTAAACAGAAACGTGATCAATCAATTTCATAATATGTTTAAACAATTTAAACAGAAACGTGATTAAACAATTTAATCAGAATCGACGATTTAAGCAGAAACATGTTTAAACAATTTAAACAGAAATGCGATTAAACAATTTAATCAGAATCGACGATTTAAACAGAAACATGTTTAAACAATTTAAACAAAACATTTTACAATATGTTTAAACGATTGAAACAAACACAGTAACCAAACAATCCGATTCAAGGTTTCGTAATTGGCTCTGATACCACTGAAGGGAAATCGTACTTATCAGAAGGCAGTGGAATTTAAAATTTTTGGATTTCCTTTCATCGGATCATTACGAAGTTAGAATGAATCAGTGATAGAATCGTTACCTTACATGGAAAGAGATTCGATTGATCACAAAGCTGAGCAACGTAGCAAAACTTCTACTCGTTCACACGAACAGAACTTCTCTGATGACCGGTGCTAGCCAATTTCAACGGAGATTCAGAGAGATTAGGGTTTAGAGAGCGGTTAGGTTTCTAACTCTTAGAATTAGGTTAAGCTCACATAACTTCACCACAAGGGTTCTATTTATAGAACTACTTGTGTGTTCATCAAGCCAATCACTTAAATACATCGTACCTTACGGTGGACCGCATTTCTCTATTTTCTTAAATTAAATAATAAGTCATACTTAATTATTTAATTACTAATAAGTCCTACTTATTATTTTATAAACAAGTCTTACTTATTTATTTCTCTCATCTATCTGTCCTTTGTGTGTGACCCTATAGGTTCTAATAACGTTGGCAATAATATTAAATCACATATTTAATATTGTAAACAATGAGCGGTATCTAGCAACACATCATTGTTACCCAAGTCACAAGAATGTCATATGATCTGACAAACCTTTTCCGTGATAAACATCTAGTGTATAATTACCCTTTTACCCTTATGTCTATATTGAACACAAGGCATAGTACGTCACCCTTGTTAAGTTCAATATTGGGCCCTTAGACATATCTCCTGTTATGTAGGAGGGGTAAATTCCATCTAGGTCACTCATGTCCCTCAGCATGCTTTGTGAAGTACCCATCAACTGTCTTTATGATCATACTGTTACAGACAATGTTTGATCAGCAATAGAGTACTTGACTCCACATTTAGGGTCCATAGTGGTTTCAGGTCAAAGGGTGGAATACACCACTTATCACTATGAGAATATCTCATGACATTTCATAACATACTATGTAGTATTCTCATGGTGGGTCAATCCGATATAAATGTTACCCCTAACATTCAGATCTATGTGAAGACTTGATAACTACTTGTCTACGATCCGTGAGATGTGATCATCAGTCTACCAACATAATAGTCTCTATGCTTTAATGTTATCCCAATTCACAATAAAGCTTGACCACGGATATTTTAAGAATAGTGTTCTCATGTTAATGAATTCTCACGATTAAGTCATACTTAACGTTCCATTTAACGAACTAACTATTCTAGGGACTCTATTATTTTAACACATAAACATAATAAAGAAAAGCCTTATTATATATATAGAATATATAAATCAAGTCGCAATACAAAATCAAATACTATCAAAATAGATTGGCTTTTAGGGCTTACTCCAACAAGTCTTGCATTCAGTAGGGAGATTTCCTTCTTGAGATCAGAGGTAACTGGCCCTACACCATCCTTTTATTGAAGAAGAAAATCTATGAGTCTTCTCTGTTGTAGTACCAGACATGATTCTTCTTCCTTGTACCATGGTGAGGGTTTTTCGGGAGAATCCTCACCTGTCTCGCATTTACCAATGAATGCAAGATTAACTTCTGTCTCAAGTTCTTCCTTAGATAGAGTACTACTCATACCCTTCTGTTGTTTTTTCAGATGATTAGGACATTCATATGTGTTATGCCCATATCCTTTGCATTTGAAGCACCTATTTTCTTGATACATCTTGTACTAATCACTGATTCTTCTCCGAGGCTTGATGTCTGACCTGATGGCTGGAACATCTGACTTCTTATAGTTTCCTAGTTTTTTCAAGGATCTGTTGAAGTCGCTGCTTATGAGGGCTATGGCTTTGGATAGAGTGTCTTCGTCAGAGTCTTCTTTAGATAGAAAAGCTATGTTTTTGACTTTCTTTTCTGGTCTGTCATCGAATGCCATCTCAAAGGCTTGTAACGAGCCAATGATTTCATCCATCTTCATTGTTCTCAAGTCTTGAGATTCTTCAATTGCCGTTATTTTTTCTCCTAGAGCAAAAGATGAATTAGCTATATCACGAATTCTATTGTTAAATTCTGATATAGTCTCATCATCCTCGATTCTTAAGTTTTCAAATTTTGTGGAGAGAAGTTGTAGCTTTGACATTCTAACCTTAGAAGTTCCTTCATGAGCAGTTTGGAGAATTTCTCAGGCTTGCTTGGCTTTTGTTCATGTGTTGATTAGTTTGAATATGTTTTCATCAACACCATTGAAGATAACATTTAGTGCTTTAAAGTTGCCATTGGCCTCAGTCTCCTCTTCTGAAGTCCAATCTCCTTCACCTTTTAATGTTGAAGAGCCATCTTCTGCTGAGACTATTGGTTGATTCCAGCCTGTAACAATTGCCATCCATGCTCTTTGATCCATGGATTTGATGAAGGCAATAACTCTTGCTTTCCAATAGTCATAATTAGATCCATCCAGAAAGGGTGGTCTATTTATTGATCCTCCATTCTTGTCCATCTTGAACAAAATTTATCTCCCTGGAGTTCACCCAGCAGGTTAGGGTGCCTGCTCTGATGCCAATTGAAATTCTGTTCTCTGGCAAGACAGTTGTCGTACACAATGTCTAGGACAATGTGTCTAATAGTCCAGATGTCTTGGTCAACTGGTTCGACAACTGGTTATAAGGATCAAACGTTATTGCAGTACTGAAGTAAATAAAAGCAATAAACAACACCAATGTTTGTTAACCCAGTTCGTTGCAAACCACACCTACTATGGGGGATACCAATCCAGGAAGTGAAAACTACTACTCCGAATTAATACTTAGTCTTACAACGCATACAAAACACCTGTGATGATATGTATGCCTTTTCTTAATCCTAGCAATCTTCTACCCAAGGGCTAACTCCCCCTGAATATGAGAACCTACCCAACTCCCTCTAATCACTAATCCCAAGTGATTGAAACTAAACTTTGCAGTTTAAGACTTTGTTGAACAACAATGTTCAACGACAACAAGCAACTAAATATCAAGAACAATACTTAGAAGCTACAGATGCTTTGCACAGTGGGTACAAAGCTTTGGACTCACAATCTTCAGTTATTGTTGGTTAAGTTTCAAGCTCTATGTTGAGTCTTTTATATAGGCGTGCAAGTCTTCAGATAATCTTCAATCTTTCAGATGCACTCAAATAAGAGTTAGTTTTAAAACAAACTTGTTTCAAAAACAAACTCCACAAAGATAAAGAATTAATCTCTATCCACTAATTAAATACGAATCCAATCGTATCTAACACATAGGATTAATAACAAACTTTATCATTAATCATAATCTCAGCTTGTTACTAGAAGATTCGCGTTTTATCCAAATTAAAACAAACACGCGTGCTTAATGGATAAGCATTATCTTTTAAATAGATCACAAGAAGCTATTGAAGATAAAGAACGAACAACATAAAGTATCATGTTTTCGCTGCGTACTCTGATGTTAAATAAAAGCCAATAACATAAATAGCAAAATAATTTACAAACAAAAATAAAATTTCAAACAATCATAAAGTCAAACACAAACCACACGTTAATCAATCGCACCCACCCCAAAAATATTTGTCCGAGGATTATTGCTCTGATACCAAATGTAACATCCCGGATTTTTAATACAAATAAATTCGATAAGTTATTAATATAATCTTTTAAATAAAGACTTGTATAAAAAAAATTAAAAAAAACGCAAGGTTCAAAATTTAAAATCAATTAGGTTTATACATATTATTATAAAGTAATTCTGAAATGTTACTAGTTACACATAAAAATATTGGATTAAATAAATGAATCCAAATATAATACAAGTCATCAACTTCAAAATTTTAATTTATAAAAACCCTCTTTTGTTTCCCCGCGTGCACAGCGATCTTACACAGCAATATCAAACATCTCCAAGCTTTGTACCTGTAGTGGTAAGGGTCAGTAATCTTTCCCATCGCCCATATCAAGAAAACCATACATAACTTAGCCGTATAAAATATAGTATGAATCAAAAGCACACATAAAAACTATACTTTCTTTTAAAGAAATAAAACAAAACAATGGATGCTCTTTTTCTAAATGATCCGGATAATAAATCTCATACCAATGAGAAACCTCCACAAAGGCACCAGCCACAAAGGCTCAAGCCACAAAGGCTAAAATAAAACCTGCCACAAAGGCGCACCTGCCACAAAGGCAATGCAATATGATGCATGTCAAGATTCAATTCCTTAAAACACCAACCTATCACAAGGTACTTGCCACAAAGGCAAACATAATACACATTCTATATGATGCATGTCTCAATAATATAATAAAGTTTTTCTCTTAAAAAAACTTGATGATAATATCAGAGATCATATATTCACAATTATTAAGAAAACACACACATAAATTATCATTGTACAATATTTCAGTACAACTAAATTCATGCATAACAACTTGTATGGAGGAGACTGCCCTTACCTCGATAGCTCTTCTTTCTAGCACAAAAGTTCTCGAAATTCTACTAATTAAGGATATATTTTTTTAAAAAGAAGAATGTGAAGCAAAATATATAGAACACAAGATCGTGCCTTTTGCCAAACAAAGAGTTACAACTTTTAATATAATTGATGAGTTTTGAAGGCTAGTTAAGTGGGGAATTAAGTGGCACAATTATAGGAAATACGGTTAACTCATTATGCTAAAGCATGTACTCATCTCATATCATGATTCCCGTAAATAACACATTGGCACAAGGTTTCCAATATTGGATTTAGTCAAAATTGATTTGCCACATTGCTAACTTAGTACTAATTAATTTCCAAAACTTATTTATTAATTAAATACTTAAATAATTATTATCTCATCAAATAATAAAATATAAAATACTAAATAAAATAATTAATATATCTATATTATCAAATAATAAATCAATAAAATGCATATATAAAATATTGGGGTGTTACATTATTACCCCCTTAAAAGAGTTTCGTCCTCGAAACTACACAATAGAAAGAAGAAGAAAAAACAAGAAATACTCTTTTAAATAGATCACAAGAAGCTAATGAAGATAAAGAACGAACAACATAAAGTATCATGTTTTCGTTGCGTACTCTGATGTTAAATAAAAGCCAATAACATAAATAGCAAAATAATTTACAAACAAAAATAAAATTTCAAACAATCATAAAGTCAAACACAAACCACACGTTAATCAATCGCACCCACCCCAAAAATACTTGTCCGAGGATTATTGCTCTGATACCAAATGTAACATCCCGGATTTTTAATACAAATAAATTCGATAAGTTATTAATATAATCTTTTAAATAAAGACTTGTATAAAAAAATTAAAAAAAACGCAAGGTTCAAAATTTAAAATCAATTAGGTTTATACATATTATTATAAAGTAATTCTGAAATGTTACTAGTTACACATAAAAATATTGGATTAAATAAATGAATCCAAATATAATACAAGTCATCAACTTCAAAATTTTAATTTATAAAAACCCTCTTTTGTTTCCCCGCGTGCGCAGCGATCTTACACAGCGATATCAAACATCTCCAAGCTTTGTACCTGTAGTGGTATGGGTCAGTAATCTTTCCCATCGCCCATATCAAGAAAACCATACATAACTTAGCCGTATAAAATATAGTATGAATCAAAAGCACACATAAAAACTATACTTTCTTTTAAAGAAATAAAACAAAACAATGGATGCTCTTTTTCTAAATGATCCGGATAATAAATCTCATACCAATGAGAAACCTCCACAAAGGCACCAGCCACAAAGGCCCAAGCCACAAAGGCTAAAATAAAACCTGCCACAAAGGCGCACCTGCCACAAAGGCAATGCAATATGATGCATGTCAAGATTCATTTCCTTAAAACACCAACCTATCACAAGGTACTTGCCACAAAGGCAAACATAATACACATTCTATATGATGCATGTCTCAATAATATAATAAAGTTTTTCTCTTAAAAAAACTTGATGATAATATCAGAGATCATATATTCACAATTATTAAGAAAACACACACATAAATTATCATTGTACAATATTTCAGTACAACTAAATTCATGCATAGCAACTTGTATGGAGGAGACTGCCCTTACCTCGATAGCTCTTCTTTCTAGCACAAAAGTTCTCGAAATTCTACTAATTAAGGATATATTTTTTTAAAAAGAAGAATGTGAAGCAAAATATATAGAACACAAGATCGTGCCTTTTGCCAAACAAAGAGTTACAACTTTTAATATAATTGATGAGTTTTGAAGGCTAGTTAAGTGGGGAATTAAGTGGCACAATTATAGGAAATACGGTTAACTCATTATGCTAAAGCATGTACTCATCTCATATCATGATTCCCGTAAATAACACATTGGCACAAGGTTTCCAATATTGGATTTAGTCAAAATTGATTTGCCACATTGCTAACTTAGTACTAATTAATTTCCAAAACTTATTTATTAATTAAATACTTAAATAATTATTATCTCATCAAATAATAAAATATAAGATACTAAATAAAATAAGGGTTAATAGGTCTTTACCCCCCTGCTAAGTGGGCGTGTTTTGCGTTTCCCCCCTGCTAAAAATTTCTTGAACAATGCCCCCTTGCAAAGTTTTTTTTTTTTGGTTTTCCCCCTTGAGTGCACTTTTTACATCGGTTATTTTGTTCAACCGATTTAAAAAGTTATGTTTTTTAAATCGGTTATTTTGTTCAACCGATTTAAAAAGTTCAAAATTCTTGCATCCAAGAGAGGAAAAGGGGGGAAACCAAAAAAAAAAACTTTGCAAGGGGGCATTCTTCAAGAAAATTTTAGCAGGGGGGTAACGCAAAACACACTCACTTAGCAGGGGGGTAAAGACCTATTAACCCATAAAATAATTAATATAACTATATTATCAAATAATAAATCAATAAAATGCATATATAAAATATTGGGGTGTTACACGCGCCTTATCCAAATTTGAACAAACACGCGTGCTTAATGGATAAGCATTATCTTTTAAGCTGAATTGGGTGAAGATGTCCTACTCGCATGTCTTGGGACATCTTGTTTGACATGTTGCCTAAGCATGCTCTGAACCCAGTGACAAGATCTCTAGGACATCTTGTTCAACATGTTGCATCTGCACATCTTCAATATGCACAAGTGGCTTAGACTTAATTACTTCAGCATTGGTGCTTCAGTTATGTCACTCTGACCAAGTAGTTTTAGCCTTATGATGCAGCCAATCTCAGAAGAACTACAATCTCCCCCTTTGGTAAATTATGGCTAAAACAACCACAAACCACTTTGTTGAATGTGCACTCTTCAGTCTTTAATCTTCAAATTCTTCAATCTTCAAATTGATCTCTGTTGATGCAATCTTCTGTTTTGAGATCTTCAGGTCTTCAAGGTCTTTGATCTTCAGAATCTTGTGTGTCTTCAATTTTCAAGACTTCTTGAATCTTGAATGTGTGATGAACCTTTTCTAGTATGAGACAGTCTTAGTCTTGTCTTCATATGATTCATTACAATGAATTTTCTAAGTCTAGGGATGAGATACCTAGTGACTTAGTGAACCAAAGTCTTGATTTGCAGTGGAAAGTACTTAATCAGAGTGATCAAGACTCACTAGACTTTTTAGAGGTTCAATTTTAGCATTTTAATTATGCTCTGGACACACTTATTTAAGCATAGCTTTTTAGTTTTTAATTTTATAAAGCTTGCCATTATTCATCCGTAAAGCAAGAGAATGATTCTACTTGCCAAAGAGCTGTTCTATCATCAATTATTTCTCCCCCTTTTTACCATAATTTGACAAAGGTTTAAAGGAAAATATTTCATTGATTAAGAAAGAACGAACAACATACAAAAGTTGCACTATCATAAGTGCCAGATGTCAAAGTCTCAAATGTCTAGGACATTTGGTAAACCACAAAACTTACAAGAAGATGAACAGAAATAAAGGAAAAATACATAAGTAATTATTTTCCTACGTTTACCCAGATCCTGTTTTTCAATCTTCTTCTTGTTCAGCCTCAGCTTGAGAATCTCCTTCATTCTCAGCAAGTTTCTTGGTTAGTTGCTTTATCAAGTGATCTACACAGGTTTTTCTGATAGTACTTGATTTGATAGTTTCCTCCAGCTCCTTAGACACTTGAATAAGCTCAGCTAGTACCTTGTTCTATGAGCTTCTGTCTAGTGGAGCAGAGGTCTCAGCTGCTTCTTTGTCCTTGAACTTGATGTCTGGGACATGTGGTTCAGCAAACAACTTGCGGTTGAATGATATTGGTGGTGGTCTTTTGCTCTCAAATTCCTTAGGAAGTAAGATGCTTGGGTACTGACTCAGTATAATATCAGTAATCAAGCTGGGAAAGGCTATTGGTAGCTTTGTTGCGCTGGTTTCTACATGTTTCATTGTTTGTTCGAAAACATGTTTCCCAAAATCTACCTTCTTCCCTTTTCCTATGAGATAGATGAGTTTGGCTAAGGTTGGAGTTATACCTGAGCTGTGATTAGTTAGGCCCAATTTGCTGTGCCAATCTTGTTGAGTATGGCATATTTGACTGTCAGCTTGGACGTTGGAAGTAGTTCTTTCTTGGGTCATTGCTCAGCTTGACCCGAGGTAATTTCTTCAGCAATCTTGTCCATTGAGAGGATTTTGTTGCTTTCAGATTCTGTGCTTCTCTCTAGGAACTTGTTAATCACAGTTGGAGAGAAGTCAATGGTTCTTCCTCTCATATGCACCTTGTGATGATCATCACTTCCTTCCTCAGCGCATTCTTCAGATAAGTTGACCATGAACTTCCTTACCAGCCTTTCATAGCACTTGCCAACTCCTAACACTATCTTCATGAGTTTGGCTTCTTCAAGGAGTGAAGTGATTTCCTTGTAAGAAAGTGCTTCACTACTTAGTTCCCTCTCAGTAGCAATTCTTCTCTGACTTACTATCTTCCACCTTTGTTCATTATCCTCAGTGTGGAAGGATGTTGAGGGTGCAGCTTTCCTTTTCTTTGACATGATGTCTGGGACATCGTCTTCGACATCTGGTTCGAACTCACTTGAGGACTATGGCTTCCTTTTTCTTCTAAGAAGGACCTGGGAATCTCCACCTTCTTTCCCATATTCCTTCTTACTCTATCAGCGATAAACTGAGATCTTCTGGGAGCAATCTCTTCACTTTCTGTTTCTTCTCCAATCTATATGACTTCTAGAGATTGTGAGCCTTCTTCTTCATCTTTTGAGGCGAGTTTCTCTTGTGTATCCTTTGGATATTCTTCCATTGGATGTTCTTCAGATGTGGTGTCTCTTGATGTTGAGACATTTGTTTCGATATCCTTGATGTTGGGGTCGGATGTCGTGACATCTTCTTCACCATTCTTCTCAATCTTTGTTTGAGGCTCAAGATTATGGTTTTGAGTAGCCTCTTTCAGAGATGATTCTTCAGGAATTTGATCTTCATCCCTCTTTGGTGACGTTTGAAGTTCCGGAGTGGACGATTCTTTGGGTTCTTCACCTTGCATTGGATTGATGAAGAACCCAACCAAATTACTGCTTCCTTTTCTTCTTGACGTTGTTCTCTTTCCTCTGGGAATGATCAGCTTGTCTATCTCAACCTCTTGTTGATTGATGGTTGATTCTGAAACCCTAGTTGGATTACTAGGTTCTTCGCGTGTGTTGACTCCTTGATCGTTTCAGCTCATTGTATTTTTTGACTCATCTCTGTTCAGAGTTTCTTTGAGGAAAGATTACTTTTGAGAAGGTTTGCAAGATGTTGTACCAGATGTTGAAGCGTGTGTGATAGCACAACTGATGATCTTGGTGGCTTTTTAGACGGAACTAGGTAGTATGTTACCTTGTTTGTTGTGCAGAAGTAATGATGATTAACGTTATAATCTTTCTACACGCCACCCCGTCATTTAATGTTCTACACACTTTTGGACGTGTGGAACTCTAGAGTTCCTTTTCTACGTTCAGGTTGAAGTGATTCAACTTCCTGACGAATGTACAGATGTTGGGACATCTGGTAGAACATCTGGTCATTCTCTTCCTTGACTATCAAGCAAGCTATTTTTGGACCATTGTTGGGAGGAGTCCATTTATAGCACCTGTCCCTTGCCTTGATACCTTTAATCACTACCTTTTTATCATTAGTAATTATGCACTCAGAGTTGTTGAAGTACACATCTAGTCCTTGTTCACATAATTGACTAATGCTTATCAAGTTTGTAGTGAGTTCTTCAACTAGTAGAACCTTGTCAAGGTATGGTGAGATGGGATCTCTTAGCTTGCCTATACCTTTGATTCTACCTTTAGCACCATCACCAAAAGTAACACATCCTTTGGAGTAAGGCCTTAATTCCTTAAGGTATTTCCTATCTCCAGTCATGTGTTTGGAGCATCCACTGCCAAAGTACCAGTCTTCATATGAGGATAGCCTGATACAAGTGTTAGACTTTAGTTTTGAATTTTCTTTTGGTCTCCATACTTTCTTGACTTGAGTCTCCTGGAACTTTACTTGTTGAGCAAGAATCTTTCTTTCATCCTTCCTTAGTGATCTTGATCTTTGAGGATAGCCATGAATTTTGAAGCATTCTTTCATAACATGCCCAGACCTACCACAGTGATCACATCTATTGAAAGCTCTTCTATTTTGGGAGTATAGCTTCTTAAGATGTGGTCTAGGTATGTGCTTCTTCTGTTGCTTGTGAAGCTGACATATGTTCCTATTCCTTTTGTGTTGAACAAGATGTTGAGACTCTTGGCTTGACATCTTCCTTTTTGTTTGGACAGATTGTTGAGACTTGTAGTCTATGATCCTGTCTTTGTGCTTAATAGGATGTTGAGACATTTGGCTTGACATCCTCTTCTTGGTCTGAACATAGTGCGGAGATGTATGGTCTATGATCCTGTCTGTGTGTTGAACAGGATGTTGAGACATTTGGCTTGACATCTCTTTCTTAGTCTGAACATAGTGCTGAGATGTGTGGTCTATGATCCTATCTATGTGTTGAACAGGATGTTGAGACATTTGGCTTGACATTTGGTCCTTAGGTTTCTGTAGAGGAGGAGTTACCTTTTCAGGAGCAGATTCAGCCTTTCTGAAGGGATGATCAAATCCTAATCCAATCATGTCTTCAGCTATTTTCTCAGATTCAAGGAACTCATCCTCTGAGTCAGATTCATAATCTAGGCAACTCATAAATTCAGTCATGCTTATGAGTTTAGATTTTAAGAAACTATATTCTTTCATCAGAGATGCTCGTTCCTTTCCTTCCTGAATGAGCTTCTCAATGATTTCGTCTTGTTCTCTTATTTTAGCAGTGTAATTTGAGATGTAGTGAAGTTCTTCATTATTATCACTGACTTTAGTGTCTGTGAAGCTTTTGAAGCTATCATCGTTGCTTGTTTCAAATATCCCCGAGAATGCATTGTTTGTGTCTTCATCTTCACTTTCATCCTCAGAGTCAGAGAGAATTGCAGCCAGTCCATTTTTCTGTTTTTTGAGAAAGTTGGGACATTGTATTCTGATATGCCCAAAGCCTTCACATTTGTAGCACTGTACCTCTGTTTCTTCTTCAGAGTTAGTTTCTTCTTTTGACATGCCTTGGGTCTTGTTGTTGGACGTCTTGTCTAGGACATTTGTCCCCCACTTAGCTCGGACCTTGTTCACAGATTATTTGAACTTCTTGGTCAACAGGGCTATTGCTTCTGATAGACAATCTTCACTTTGGCTTTCCTCAGATTTGAAGGCCAAATTCTTCATCTTCTTTTCAGGTCTATCTTCAAAGGTCATCTCAAAAGTTTGTAATGAGCCAATGAGTTCATCAACCTTCATCGTGCTCAGGTCTTGTGATTCTTCAATAGCAGTTACCTTCATAGAGAATCTCTTAGGAAGTGATCTAAGGATCTTTCTGGCTAATTTCTCCTCAGGTATCTTCTCTCCTAGAGCAAAGCATGAATTTGCTATGTCTCGAACTCTAGTGTTGAATTCTGAGATGGTCTCATCATCCTTAATCCTTAGATTTTCGAATTTTGAGTTAAGAAGTTGTAGCTTTGACATTCAATATATTATTGTTATTTATTTTCTTGCTTTAACAATGTTGCTCAGAATATGGCTGGATAAACGGTAACGCCTTTAGAATAATTAATTAGGGTTTACTTTAATAGTAGCATATTAGGGTTCTCTTTAATATTTGTCCGGAACTAGTAATAAATAACACTAGATGAGTAGATACGGTAAACATCCTAAACTAGTTGTGACTTAACAATTAGAGGAGGAATCAGACACTATTTGCTACATGGCAATTAGAAGCTGAATAGCCTGAAACTAAGATCTAGGGGCATTGGATGGTTGATGGTTATAATGCATGTATGTAAATAACTCTATCTAGTAATTAGGGTATGTGACACAGCGAGGTTAGGCTCTCGCAGGTACCTTATTTGCAAACATAGGGAAAATTTGCTTACATAGTGTAGCAGTAAGGTGCTACTAAAACAAGGATAAAATCGACGCCCAATGTCATACCCCATTTTTTGACTGTAACACCCCACATTATTATCTAGAATATAATGCGAAATATTATAAATGGTATTGAGTTCATTACAATTACATTATTCAAATTCAAGCACACGCAGGTGCTGAAATACACACGAATAGATAAAACACAGCAGAAACAAGATACAACACGATCAGAAAATGAGAAAAGCAAAGAAAGACTAATAATGCCATCCTCGAACAGCAGCAGCTACTCCAAAGCATGCTTACCTACTCAACCTGTTTGCCTGAAAAAAAATAATTGGATTGGGGTGAGACTACTAAGTCTCAGTGGGTCCTATACCCTCCTAATGGCTACTAAGCCGGGTACCTAAATCAGTCCATAAGTGATATACTAACATAATATTATCATAATCATAAGCATAAATAAATTGTATCATAGAAAATGTCTTATTAATTTTAAACCGCTAAGACACTTCGAGGTGAGCATGTCTCGAAGGCCCGCCATATCCGTCAATCGATTCGACCACGGCATTAAGCTCACAATCATTTTCCTAATGGGTTGTTCCATTGGAAGCCCATAAGCAGCATACTAAACCGCACATGATTGACTGATACTAAATTGAGTTTCATACTACCATATTTATCTCAAAACCCGGAGAACATACAAACTTGATTCTAAGTTATCCCTAAGAATCAAAATTGTGCTTGACTTCCTGTTTAACATTAGATACATTATATAACTGCAAGCTATCTATCTCAGAGGAGGATATAAAACACGCCTTGAAATATTTTAGAAAATGGAAATATGGGTCATTATGCACTTAGCTCGCTACGGCGAGTTACCCAGCTTGCCATGGCGAACTGCAGGTCCTGGCCTAAATCAACTCGCTAGGCGAGCAGTTGCTCGCCATGGCGAGTTTCATCAGCCCAGAACTTGGATGCTCGCCATGAATACTCGCTAGCAACTCGCTATGGAGAGTTCATGCAGAAAACACTCTGTTTTGCGAAAATCATCAATTTAAAAGGGTTACACCTACAATCAACTTTTGAGATAGTGCAGAAACATAATATAGGTAATATAGAACATAATAGAAGAGAAATTGGGAGCTATTTCTCCTCACACAATTATTTCCCTAAATTCCTATGTTGACATGCAATTGTTCAAAATTTGGGAAACTAGCTAAACTAGCCTAAGAACCCACCTGGATTGAAGCTTTACTTTGCTCCTGGGCTCTCTAAAACAGCTACTGCAACCCCAGCAAGACCCACGAACTCAACTGGACCGGAATTGGAACTTTGACTCTTTGAAACCCTTGCTCTAAGAATGGAAATGTGTTTGATGAATGGTTCAGCTGGTATGAAGAGGTTTATATAGATGATTTTCTGAAGGTAAAACAGTAGAGGTTTGCTCAGTGATTGCCTTTGCATGCTATCCTATTGGTTTGAGTAGAGGTGATAGAAAGAAAATTGTTGTTTAGCTTCATGTGATGATCTTTGAAATGGAAATGGGTGTAGTGGCTTCAGAGGGAATCTTTGTGATAATGCAGTAGGTAAAGAATCTCTGAGTTGCTACTGTTCTTGTGATGGGTTGAGAGGAATGGACAAATTCATGTGAAAGGATAATTGGAGTTTTCTTGGTATTGTGCTTAATTATGTGAGAGAAAGAGGAAATGAGAGAGCTAGTGGAGTGTTCAGTTTTTGCTGAGATGAATTGAATAATTTGCATGCAACATGAGTGGAGGGAGTAGAGTGGGTGAGGTGTTGCTCATATGAGGGAGGAATCAAGTGAGTGGAAAGTGATTCATTGAGGGGGGGAGGAGCACGTAAGAGAGGGAGAGGATTGGAGGGAATTATCCAACTCTTGTGTTAATTAAATTCTCAATTGTGAGATTAGTAATTTAGGGTGTAGTTTAGGTCTAATGAAAATTCCTAATTTTTACACATATTTCACTTGACTTTCACAAAACTAATTTAATTAATCACCTCTAATTAATTCTAATTTTTATTAGATAATCTCTAATTAAAATTAATTAGGTAATTTAGAATTCGGGATATTACATTGACCTTGCTATCCCTTTCATGTTTTTTCTCATTTTTTGTTTTTATTATTATTATTTTATTAATTTAAAAAAATGTCAAAAATAGTTTTTTATTTCATTTACGCTGCTTAACTGTTCTATTTTTAGATAATTAACCACTTAGCTTTTTGAATTTATTTTTTCACCATATATTTCCAAATGTACTCTTATATCAATATTTACACATAAATAATTTTTTATTCCCATTTTACCCTTTTCAAAGGAAATTGTCTTTTTTACACATATCAATATTTACACATAAATAGATTACTTCCTCTGCAAGTAACCTCTTTTTTCCCATCTCTTTATGATTTTGGCTTACAATCTTATTTTCATTATCTTTATATTTTACAAATATATAAAAAATATTTTAATTCCAATTTTTATTTTATTTTATTTTATTCATATTATTCCCATATTTAAATTCAAAAATAGATTTCTTCCATTACAAGTAACCTTTTTTATTCAAACTTTTTTTCACTTGTTTTCAAATTAATCCCTACACTTCATAAACCCTAAAAATGACATTTTTACCCTTTGCTCATGGACATTTCATTTTTCACATAATTATTTATTTACAATAATCCTTTTAATTTGTTTTAAATCATTTTTCATCACAAATAAATCCCAAAAATTTCTCTTAGTCCTTATCTCTTCAAATGATCCTAGAATATTCCTTCTCATCACAACACACCATATCATAACAAGTGTCCTCATTGTTGATCAAAAAATCACAAAAAATCCCATATGCAAAAATTCAAAATTGCCCTTTCTTTCTCTCCAATTCAACCTTATCTTAACCTAATCATTCCTTATAAATAGGAGACCTAATTTCAGAGGCAACAGTTTAAAAAATCTGAGAAAAAACCATCTCTCACGAAATCAAAATTCATCCATTTTTCAAAATTCCAAAAACACCAAATCGGTCTCATATCTTGCAATTGATACATCAAACACTTTCTATAAGCCTCCAGAAACAAAAACACATCCTAAGATCAAAGTTCCAGCACCATTTTCAAGCTCGTTTTGAAGAGGAAAGTTCGTGAAAAAGTCAAGATCATAACACACGTTTTTGGTAGCTTTCTTCTTCCTTTTTATCTTGTTTCATCTAATTATAGGGTGTAGAAACATTATGGATCATTACCTTGGCTTAATATGTGTTAAACTGTTAGTTTGAGTTTTAATTTAAAAAACTTTTTCCGTTTGTTTTTGATGATTTAGGCTTTGTCTTGTAAAACTAATAGCATATTTGAATTCCTTGTGAAAAAACGAGAAGAACTATATATATTTCATTGATTTCTGGTAGGGATGGCAAGGCGGGTCAAGCCCGTCGGGTCGGCCCGTTTAACCGGCCATTTTTTGCGGGGTGGGTTGAGATTTTCAATCTGCAAAAAGAGTGGGGCCTGTCCCGCCTAACCCGCAAAAACACGGGACAACGACGGGGAGGGGCGGGTTGGCCCGTTGGGTTTCGCAAAAACAAGCATCAATCAATGACGTTGTTAATTTGGATGAAGATTAATTATTTTTTATTACTTATTTTTGTTGGTGTGGATTTAAACTTTAAATCCAAGTTTTGTTTGTGTTGATGAAACCTTAGCATTTTTGTGGATTTAAATGGAATCCAAGTTTTGTTTGTTTTGGATTTAAACTAAGCACTTCTTCAGGTTTTATTATAAGTACGGTTTGTTTAGTTTTATAACCATGGATGTTTTGAATGATAATTTTATTTTTCTTATCGCCTTGTTAGTTTATATTTTGATTTCCTCGAGTGGTTTTTTATTTTTTTATAATTTTTTATGATATTTTTGGGAATTTATAACAAAAATAAATCAAAACTTTATTGACGGGGCACTCCCGCCAACCCGCCATCCGCCATGAAACGAGGCGGTTTGTGTTTTTCAACCCACCATCACTAGTTAGCCCGCCCCGCTCCGCCCCTTTTTAAACGGGTTAATGACGGGGCTGTGTGGAACGGGGCGGGTTGGCCCATTTTGCCATCCCTAATTTCTGGGCGTTTTTATGAACTCCGGTGCCGGAAACGGCGCCGGCGACAGTAAGGAGTGAACGGAGATGATGATCCATGCGTGAGTCTCCGTCCTTACCCAGTTTAAAACGTGTCCGTTAGATTGATCTTGTGGCGCGTGTGCTTCTTTGATCGCAACCGTCAGATCTCTTTAAATCAGGATCTGACAGTGGTAAGACGATAGAACCACAATAAGCGTCCACACTGGATCCGCGCTTGTGGTTGATCCACGTGTGTGCCTCTCATTTGCCAGTTTTAATCGTGTTCGTTGGATTGATCCAAGGGCGCATGTGTAGATATGATCGTATCCGTCAGATCCTCTCTGATGAGGATCAGACGGCTGTAAATCGCGATCTCACGCGTACGCGTCACACACGATCAGCCCCTGTAAGCTTCAGATTTTTTTTGCGCGCCTGGGCTTGGGCTTTCTGGGCCTTTTTACTACTTCACACCCCCTTTTATTTTTGTTCTGTTATTAACATCCCCCCCTCATTTAATTTTATTTTTTAGTTTATGAAATAATTATTATTGTTATAATCATGTTTTAGGCCATTCTTGTCTGTTTCATCATGAAATTAATTTTTAATTTTATTATTTCCTATTTTTTAATATTTATCTAAATATTTATCACTTATTAATTTATTAATTAGTTAATTGTTGTTTAATTTGTTTTATTTATGAGCTAATGATACAAGTTGCTTGGCATATGCTTGTTTAAGCTATTTTAGCCTATTAAGCACAAAGTTGAAGTTTATCCTAATTTTTTTTTCTTTTTTTGTCATTATTTATTTAATTTAATTATTTTTAAATACATTTTTGTGTTATTAGATTAGTAACTCTTAATTATATTTTATACCCATAATATAAGTCTTTAGGTTTTTTAATTAGGGATTTTACCCTCTGCCCTTTTATTTTTTTTATATTATTACATGATTTATAATTTTATTTATTAATTTTAATTGCAAATTTAATATGCTAGGATTATTTAGTTGATTTTGCTTAGCATTTTTGATTTATTATTATTATTTAATTTCTACTATGCTTTGAAAATGTGCTTAAGTTTTAGTTCCATGTTTGTTTTATACTTGGTAATTATGTCATTTAATCTTAATATGTCTTTGTCTAAATGTTTTAATTGATTGTGAATATTTTCATGTTAATTATTTTATTATACTTACATGAATGTTTTCATGCTATATTAATTACTTGATTATATTTATATATTTTCTCATGACATGTTAGGTTATTTCTTGATTACTTTTATAGTATATTAGTGGTTTGCATTTCGTTTCATCATGCTTATAATACTTTATTTATTTATATATTGCATGCTTTATATTTTTATTATCATTATAATTATTATTCTTGTTTGTTTATTTTAATTTCCCCCTAACATGATTCCCCCCGGTTGTATTGTTTGATACGTATAAATTGCGTAGCTTATGATTATTATCTTATCATCACTATAATTATTGTTCTTGTTTGTTTATTTTAATTTCCCCTAACATGATCCCTCCCCGGTTGTATTGTTTGATACGTATAAATTGCGTAGCTTATGATTATTATCTTATCATCACTATAATTATTGTTCTTGTTTGTTTATTTTAAATCCCCGTAGCATGATTCCCTCCCGGTTGTATTGTGTGATTAAATTTTCTTTCGCATTTAATACTTTTAGCTTCGCGAGTAGTATAGAAATCCGAGGAAAAGGCGTCGCTTCGATCTATATATCATTGTAGAGTGCCTTCGCCCTTAATTTAATACTTTTAGGATGCTTAGTTCAAACATCGTATCCGCGCTTAAACTATTACCTATTTTTATCCAAAATTTGAGGTCAACACCTCTTTTCAAAAATACCCTAAAAACATGTTATTATCAAATCATTTTCAAAACACTTGGATTTTAAACCAAGTCACATCTTTTCTAAAATTAATCAAGCAATTCTTTTCTTTAGGAAAAACACTTGGATTTCAAACCAAGTTGCATTTTCAAATTCAATCAATTTTCTTTCTTGTTTAAAACCTTGGACTTCAAACCAAGAGCATTTTATCACTTAAAACCATTTTCTCAATCATCACTTCATTTCCCTAATTCTTATACATTTTGCAAGCAATTAAAATAAAGCGCATAGATAGATAAAAACAAGAGGTTCCTATAGGATACTATAGATACTTAGGGTGCTAGAACCTTCCCTTCGTATAACCAACCCCCTTACCTCGATCTCTTAAATAGGGTATTTAACGAACTTTCCCCCTTCCTCGGAAAAATCAAAGCTCGGTGGTGTAACTATAAAATTGAGATTCGAAGCTAATTAATAGCTCGACATTCAAAAATCACCGCGACAGAAATGGCGACTTCACCGGGGATCCCCAAGCGGGTTGAGCCTATCTTGTATTTATTTTGTCTTTGTGCTTATATTAATTGCTTGCTTGTATGTATGTATGTATGTATGTATGTATGTGTATGTATCTTATTTGGGAAATTGCTTGAGTCAGACAAGTCCTACACCCGGACTTGAGAGCAACAATAAGATCGGAAAGTGGTATAATCAAAGCGACATGCCCGAAGTATATTTCGAACCATGGCACACATATGATATAATCACACTTAGTTGAGGAAGCTTGGGGGTAACAATGTTGACATGAGATATCGTGTTCGACGTTCTATTCCCGAGGGACCGACGACGCTATGGACCTTTAGAGTTACCTTTAACCCATCTTGACTTTTAGGACGTAGTGCGGTGGCTAATTAAGAGTCAATCTTAAGTTGGTCGTTACGCGATACTACACTCAAACGAGATCGTCTTGCAGATATTATTGGACCGAGAGTTAATTTTGTAAGCCGATAATATCAAGGAGACGGTTGATAACTTTGGGAACTTTATAGAACCTGTGATACAGATGCAAATTAACCATAGTACTCACCATGTGGGAGGGGCTCTTACCCTTGGCTCCAACAATTCACTTTAACCCCACCATGTTTGTGCATAATCATGCATGCATTCATTCATAAAACTTTTTCTCATCCGATATCGAAGGACATAAATTAAATTTTCTGTAAACATCGTAGATATGGATATTGTAAGAAGTATTAGGAAGTTTAATTTCAAGAAGCCGGACTTGTCAATTACTTTGTAATGTTCCTATTATCAAATGTAATGAATATAGTCTGTCCCTAGGCTCTGTTTGTAAAAAGAGAACTGCATTGTAATGATGTATTAGATTATCAAGTGTAATGAATCTTATCTACAATGTTTACAATCAATTTAGTATAAGTCTTTCGATATCAGTAAAACTTTGCGTATTTTAGCATAAACACATCATGCATCATACTGCATTCATAAGTCTCCAACACCGAGTCTCATATTTTCTTCTTCTCTCTGCCTCAGTCCAGAAAGTGGCACGGCATATTTACTACAAGTCTACCTGTATCTATAACACTCAAGCAAGTCAGGAAAGATGGAACATCTCGAGCAAGAGAACCAAGCACTCCGTGAGCAAGTAACAAATATGAAAGGGGAAATAGAAAGGCTAGCAGCCATGATAATGTGTATTTTGCCTACTCAAGCTTAAGCTCAGGTGTCGGTCCCTCGGCTCACTAGCACCTCTCTGATTCAGCCAACTATTGCGTGCACTAGCCTTTCTCAGTTAACTAGGCCTGAAGGTTATACATGGGGCATGCCGCAACATATGCCCAATAGAGGGTTTCGTCCCGTGATCTCTGAAATACAAGCCTCTAGTGCTCAACAAGCAATGTCGGTTCCTCAGCCCGGTCTATCATTTCCTCAGGTTGCGATGACTTTTTCCACACCTCTGGTCCATACCATTCAACAAGATCAGGCACCTATATTTCATTCTGAAAGTGTGGGAGGATTTGATAGGGTGAATGACCTACATGACAAATTCAATGAAATGCATCGAGAGATGAGAGCTCTCTGAGGAAAAGAATTGTTTGGTCAGAATGCCCGTGAACTCTGTCTGGTTCCCGATGTTGTAATTCCTTATAAGTTCAAGGTGCCTGATTTTGAGAAATATAAGGGGAGCACTTGCCCTAGAGCTCATCTAGTGATGTATGCAAGAAAGATGTCGACCCATACTGACAATGATAAGCTACTCATCCACTACTTTCAAGATAGTTTGACTGGTGCAGCACTAAGATGGTACATGGATTTGGACAGTACTGATGTCCGCACTTTTAATGATCTTGCTAATGCTTTTGTTCGACAATACAACTACAATTCACAGTTGGCCCCAGATAGGGATGAACTACGGGTTTTGACTCAAAAGGAAGATGAACCATTCAAAGAGTATGCCCAGCGGTGTAGAGAGCTTGCTGCAAAAATTCGTCCACCCTTAGAAGAAAAAGATTTGTGCAAGTTGTTTCTTAATACTCTCAGTCCTTTCTACTATGAGAAGATGGTTGGCCGTGTGTCAAAGAATTTCGCCGAAATAGTGGAGATGGGAATGTGTTTAGAAGAGGGGGTCCGTCAAGGACGTCTAACAAGGGAAGAGACCCCTATTTACTCACATATTGCTGCTGTCTCGACCATTCCCCAACAACCCTTCAATCAATCGGTTCGTACTCAAAGAAAGCAAACATTTGACCCTATACCAATGAAATACGCAGACTTGCTTCCTGCCTTACTTGCAAGAAACCTTGTCCATACTGTGCCTGAAAAGCTGTCTGCTTGGTATCGTGCTGACCTCACATGTGCTTTCCATCAAGGGGCACCCAGACATAATGTTGAACAATGTTATGCACTCAGAAAAGAGGTCCAGATGAAAGCATAATGAACCATGCCACGTTATAACCCTCAAAAGACCTAATTGAAATTGGGTCACGATGAAAGCATAATGAGCAAAAACTTGTTAAAACTAACTCCACCTGTTTGTTGAGTAACTATCTTTTACACACACTACACGTGTTTTCTATAAAACAAAATTTTCAATTCCAAAACTTGCATGTACATTACATCAGAAACACTTTTTCAAAAGAATTAATTTTATTTGCAAACTTATGTTTAGCATCAAGAAAATTCAAGCAAATGGTCTAATCAAGAGTGAATCAACTCAAAGCGCTCATAAATTGGGGCAAGTTACCTCATGACTTTGCTAACCAGGGGCAGGTTACCTCATAATTCTGCCAATCAGGGGCAAGACCTTGCCCCCAGGGGCATTTTCTTCAAAGATTCAAAGTCAAAGTTTCCCTAACTTGGGGCAAGTTACCTCATCATTCTGCCAAACAGGGGCAAGTTCTTACATCTAGGGGCATTCCTTTCAAGGATTCAAAGTCAGGGATTCACTCACTTGGGGCACCTCAGTTGTCAGAGTACTTTCGATTTGAAGCATCCTCAACAATGGGATCTAAAAGTTGATTAATCAGAACTTTCTCATATCTTTTAAAGCATAAACTACAAGCATATTGTTCTCCAACTCATGAGTCATAGAAGCATTCAACAGCATCTGTGCCGAGAACGAATAGATGAACACAGTCATTGCTACAAAAAAAAGAGAATGCTCGCTAAGTTGAAAACCTGAAAAGGCTGCTTAGACAAAAATGAGCGTCCCGTTGGATTGAAAACCTGAAAGGGCGATCCAGGCAAAAATTAGGGGAAAAAAAAAAGCATGACTGTCGAAAGCATGACCTTAAGAAAGCATTCTGATTCAGTTCACAAATGGCGACTTCTGCCAAACTTCTGATTAATGGGCTTTATCCCCAACAAATGTTCATTTCACCATCAGTTGATACTGTGTATCGGGCCTCGCCCCGATGATTTGATTTATCTACATGGGTGTTACCCCTAATAAAGAACTGTCAAGTGGTTGTACAGCTATGTTGGGCCGCTTCTTATCTTACCGATCCAGTCTTGTCTCGTCCAAGTCATATACAGTCATACAAATACAAGAGTCATACATACAATGCATAAATAACATTCATACATTCTTGACATTCATTCATACATGACATGCATACTACATAATTCATGCATGACTGCATTTTGTTTACATATTCATTAATTCACTTGTCTTGGTCGTGTCTATTCTCGACAATAAGGGTGGGCGTGTCATTCTCTCCAAGTAGATTGTTGGTCATAAGCAGAAAGTGTATATCCTTCCTACATTCCCCACCGAGCTAATCCTCGTGGAAGAAGGTTGCTTCAGTTGTTTCCCAATCGAGTTCATTCCTCATTGCGTATAGAGTCTTGTTTAACTATTTTCTCTCCAGTTCTTTCCTGGATTGAGCTCTTCTTCTAAACCAGCAAGTGGCGATCTCTTTATTGGAGTAGCTTGTATACAAACAATTAAACTTTCACTTTCCCCAAGTGATGTCATCCTTCATATTGCCTCAATATATTATCGTTTGTATGATAATGGGTAATATTCGTTCATTGTCTCGATAAGCTATCACTTTGATAGTAGACGATGTCCTTTCTTTTATGTTACCTCGATATACTATCATTTGCATGATAGTGGGTAAGTCATTGTCTCGATAAGCTATCACTTTGCTTGATAGTAGATGATGTTATTTCTTTCATATTACCTCGATATATTATCATTTTGCATGATAATGGGTAGTATTCAGTCATTGTCTCGATAAGCTATCATTTTGATAGTAGATAATGTTCTTTATTACATATTACCTCGGTATATTATCATTTGCATGATAATGGGTAGTATTCAGTCATTGTCTCGATAAGCTATCATTTTGATTGTAGATAATATTCTTTCTTTCATATTACCTCGGTATATTATCATTTGCATGATAATGGGTAGTATTCAGTCATTGTCTCGATAAGCTATCATTTTGATAGTAGATAATGTTCTTTCTTTCATATTACCTCGGTATATTATCATTTTGCATGATAATGGGTAGTATTCAGTCATTGTCTCGATAAGCTATCATTTTGATAGTAGATAATGTTCTTTCTTTCATATTACCTCGGTATATTATCATTTGCATGATAATGGGTAGTATTCAGTCATTGTCTCGATAAGCTATCATTTTGATAGTGGATAATGTTCTTTCTTTCATATTACCTCGTGAAATTATGTTCTCTGGCAGGACAGATGTCTTACACAATGTCTAGGACAATGTGTCAGCAGTCCAGATGTCCTAGACAACTGGTTCGACAACTAGTATGAGGATCACACGTTATTGCAGTACTGAAGATAAACGAAAGCAATAAACAACACCAGTAATTTGTTAACCCGGTTCGGCACTTATAACAAGCCCTACTCTGGAGGATATCAATCCAGGAAGTGAACACTATTAATCCGAATCAATAATTAGGCTTACAACACTACCAAACACCTTTTGGCATGTACGCCTTTTCTTAATCCTAGTAATCTTCTACTCAAGGGCTAACTCCCCCTGAATATGAGAACCTACCCAACTCCCTCTAATCACTGATCCCAAGTGACGAAACAACTTTAAACTTAACAGTTTAAAAGACTAAGTTAAATGGCAACATTCAACGACACAAGCATCAAAGTACCAAGAACGATACTAAGAGCTACTAAGAGTTTTGCACAGTAGGTACAAAACTTTGGACTCACAATCTTCAGTTATTGTGGGTTGCATTTTAAGCTCTATGTTGAGTCCTTTATATAGGCGTGCAATTCTTCAGATAATCTTCAGTCTTTCAGATGCACTCAAATAAGAGTTAGTTTTAAAACAAACTTGTTTCAAAAACAAACTTCACAAAGATAAAGAATTAATCTCTATCCACTAATTAAATACGTGAAATTCTGGTGGCAAGTGTCAGATGTGTAGCACGATGTGTACACTTTAGGAATCGTACGATGTGTAGCCTAATGTGTCAACATCGTGGACAACTGAACTTGATGAACAAGTAAACAATATAAAGTGCAGAAAACAAAAGAACACGTGAGTTTGTTAACCCAGTTCGGCACTTATAACAAGCCCTATTCTGGAGGATACCAATCCAGGGATGAATCCACTATGGTAGTATCAATTCAAAGCTAAACTCCCCCGTTTACAACTTCTCACTTAATCACTACCCGTGCTAATTCTACCTAGGAACTCCTAGATATGAGAACCTCTGCTCACTCCCCCTCAACCTTACCCAGTAAGGATTTAATAACAAACTCAGTTGGAGACACACTCCTAGACAAGCGAAGCACTCGTACCTAAAGGCTTAGAGTGTTGCACAATCTAACTCCTTGCTTCAAAGCTTTGGAGAAAGACAACTAGAGATTACAACTCTATAAACTCAGTCCTTACTTGCATCAAAACTATGATCCAAGTGAAGGCTCACAAATAACAATGAACAACTAAAGAACTAAAACTCTAAGACTCAATTTGTAGACTTAGCTTCTTGATTTCAGTTGATAAATAATTGGTCTTCAGTCTTCCTTTATATAGAACAAGCTTCATGGGCTTTGACGAGTTGGCCTTGATAAATTTTGCTTTGAGATTTATTTGATCATAATCTTTTAATTGTTTGTTTCAAATCTTTTTGATCAAAGTCGGCCAATAAAATAAAACAGAACCATGAAAGATTATCTTGTTCCTTGGCGCGAAAGCTGGCACGATTTAATTTGAAAAACAAATCTTTTTCAAAAGATCGCGTTTAAATAAATGAAAGCGCGTCCAGTAGGGCGTCCAGATGTGAACCCTGATGTGCCACACATCATGCTCCACATCATGGAATCAGGCTTATTTTACCAAATGAAGCCAACACCCTAAAAGGTCTCAACAATCTCCCCCTTTGGCAAATTTTGGGCTAAAATAATCTTTGAGTCACCCAACTAAACTTGGAGAGATGTGTAGGCACATCAGAGGCATGCAGCAGCGGATTAGAGCCTCGCAAATAAAGAGAGAAATAAACTCTCACAAGATAGGAAAATAAATTCCCAAAGACTGAGAAAAGTAAATTCTCAGACACATACAAGCATGAGATTCCATGCACACATAAGGGAGGGTAGCAAACCCAGTAATAGTCTACTCCCCTTTGAACTAGAGCACTTTCCATGTACTCCCCCTAAATCTCATATCCCCTATAGGCTTCTTCAGAATGCATGACCTAGAGAGAAATAGAGAAGTTTTAAACTTGGCTTCTTAAGAATGCATGACCAAGTTAAAACTCACAGATGTGTCAAACATCACACAAAATAACTTCTACAGGCTTCTTAAGAATGCATCACCATGTAGAAATTAGATAACATCTTCAATTGGACTTCTTAAGAATGCATCACCCAGTTGAAAATGTACAGAAAAGGTCTTCAGAAGAACATGCTTTAGAAAACTAATTCTTCAAAAATTTGTTGATAAAATATTTGAAGAAAAATAAGCATGTATACCAGATGTGTAGTCAGATGTGCCACACATCAGAACTTCAGAAGTTGGAGAAGCTTCAGAAGCTGAGCAGAGCTTCAGAAGTTGTAGTGCTTCAGAAGTTGAGAAAGTTTCAGAAGTTCAGAAGTTCAGAAGTTCAGAAGTTCAGAAGTTCAGAAGTTCAGAAGTTCAGAAGTTCAGAAGTTCAGAAGTTCAGAAGTTCAGAAGTTCAGAAGTTCAGAAGTTCAGAAGTTCAGAAGTTCAGAAGTTGCCCCATGTGGATGAATAGAATTTAACTCTTTTTCTTAATTCTCGTCTCAATTCTCTCGTTCTATTCTCTCTAATTTCTCCCAAAATTATCACATTGTCCCAACACATCACAATTTGCTGCAGTTAAGACTTCAAAGTTTTTCATTTTAATTTTTACTCCCCCTTTTTAGCCAAAAATTATGACAAACATACTGAGAGTAAGTAACACACCATAGAATGCAGATAGCATGAGATGTAGAGATGATATTAATAGTGCAGCAGGTACAGAACAGGCACGCAAAGGTGCATCAGAAATCCAGGGCATAGCCCACAAAATACAAGCAAAAACAAGGAAATACTGAGTACAGGGAAATATTAATGAATTACAATAATTCAAATATCCTGGCTCCCATCAGTTTCCTCAGCTTCAGAGTCATTGGGCTCCTCCTCCTCCAATTCCTCATCCTCAGCCATTGTTTGCTCATCCTCAAGCTCCAGTCCAGCAATGACTGCCTCCAGCTTGGCCTTCTTCTCATCCAGAGCCTTGCAAGTCTCCTTTAAAGCAGCAATCATGTCTGTCCTAGACATAGCATTGTTTGAGCTGGATGTGCCCACATCAGGAGTCACATCAGACTGCTTGAGACTAAAAGAAATAGCAGACTCTCTTCTGCAAGACAAATCATCCTTGCCCAGAACATCAGGTCTCTGGCTCAATATGATTCCACACAGTAGGGAAGGAAATGCAATGGGTAGTTTGACAGCTAGGGTTTTGGCATGTTTGATAGTCTGATCAAAAATATAGGTACCAAAATCAAAATTAGATTTGCTGCCAATAGTATATATGAACCTAGCCAAACCTGTAGCCACATCACAGTTGTGTGTGGTAGGCACCCAGTTAGCAGCAGCAATCCTGTTCAGGATGTTGTAGATTGGTGTGAGCTTGCTTGCTTGCAGTTTCCCTTTCTTAGGCCAAGTCTTGACCTTTCCAGCTGTGATGGCCTTGATTATGTAGTTGTCATTTGCCTCCATCTCAGCAAAGGGCTCCTCACTTCTGCCCAGATACTTGTTGATAACAGTGGGAGAGAAGTGAATTTCTTTACCTCTCACAAAAACAGTTTGGTATTCCTTGTCCAAAGGATTGTCACAACCAGCAGGGATGTTTACCAAAAATTCTTTGACTACCTTCTCATAGCAGTCACCCAGTCCAGTAACAGTCTTCATCAAGCCAGCACGCTTGATCAACCTCATAACTTCCTTGCACTGCAAGGCTTCAGCACTGAGCTCCCTCTCCAGAGCTAACCTTCTATGAGCAATGTACTTCCATTTTCCAGCATGTGCAGGGTTGTGGAAGGAAATCAAATCAACTGGGATGTCAGGAATTCCCTGAGGAATTTTCTTCTTCCCATAGCTCTTCTTCACAGCAGACTCAATGTGAATCACATCAAGCTCCATATTGCGTTCCTCAGCAGATTCTTCCTCAGACTCACTGATGTGAGCTACATCCTGCTCCACATCGTACTCTGAGTCACTTGTAGGTGGCTCTTTTCTTTTCTGAGTCTTCTTCTTTGCAGGTGGAACCACAGCTTTACTAAATCCCTTCTTGGGACCATACATGACTTGCCTCTTAACAGGCTTCTTCTTCTCCTTAGTAGCAGCAGGAGAAATCTCAACAACAGCAGGACCTTTACCACTTCTAGTCCTTCTTGCAATACTCTCCTCAGTAAGCTTCTTCAAGGGGATGTCAGAATTGTAGCCTTCTACATCCACAACAACTTTGTCAGACTGGATATTATCTTCAGGTTCCTCAACCTCAGCAGGTTGATCTTCTTCAACAAATACCTGATCAGGAGAATCAGGAATGACAGCAGGTCTTTCAACAGCAGCAGTCTCTTCTTCAGCAGGAGACTCTTCTTCACCTTGTGGCAATGATGTGCCAACATCTGCCGCAACATTAGGTTCTTGCAGGGCCTGGAGCACAGAATCAATGATCTTCTGAGTCAAGGGGTGTCTTTGACCCTCAGAAATCTTCACAGCAGCCTTCTCAGGGTTAGGGTTTGAAGAACCTACACCCATAGATGCTTCAGCATTTGCATCACCAGATTTTGCAGGAAGAGGTTCAACATGCAGACTTTCCATGGTGTGAACCCTCTTTGGTGAGCCAATCTTTGGCTTCTTGCTTTTCTTCTTCTTCTTTTTGGATTTTTCTGTGTAAGGAGAAGGAACAACATCTTCCTCTGCGGCAATGGGGGTTGATTCCCTTCTTGATCGTTTAGACTTCTTCTTCTTTGATCCAGATGGCTTGATCATTGAGACAGGAGTGGCATCGACGATCATGTCACCTTGAATATCTTTTTGATGTGGGGAAATAGGTTTTGGTGATGATGGAGGAGTGTTTGTTTTTGTGGAAGGAGATGTTTTGGTTGCAGTAGACATGATGATGATGATGATTTTGTATGAAGATTTCAAAGAAAATTTCAGAAAGATGAACAAAGGGTTTGAGAGAGATCAAGAAAATTTTTGGTCGTTTGAGTGGTTGAGAAACGAATGTGGTGATCAATGTGGTAGGCAATAAGAAAAATCTTGAGTAAACGGATTTCTTGGAGTTTTGAACGCGAAATAGCCGTTGGAAATATTGCCTTTGGATTGCGTGCAACTATGGATGGAGGGAAAAACAGGTAACCGTTGCACGTCTAAATAGCAATTATGGCTATTGATCCTCAAAGAGGCAAATACCTAGTTTGCCCCTTAACACCTCAAACCTATTTGCATCTAAAGCCTTAGTGAAAATATCTGCCAGTTGATTTTCTGTGGCAACATGCTCTAGAGTCACAACATTGTCTTCAACAAGATCTCTAATGAAATGGTGACGTATATCAATGTGCTTTGTCCTACTATGTTGGATAGGATTTTTGGAAATATTTATAGCACTTAGATTGTCACAGTATAATGTGAGCACATCTTGCTGCACATTGTACTCACCCAACATCTGCTTCATCCAAAGTAGCTGAGAACAACTACTTCCTGCTGCAATATACTCAGCCTCAGCTGTAGAAAGAGAAACACAATTTTGTTTCTTGCTGAACCATGATATAAGGTTGCTTCCCAAAAAGAAACATCCACCAGAAGTGCTTTTCCTGTCATCAGCACTACCTGCCCAGTCAGCATCACAATAACCCAACAATCTTGTGTCTTCACCATGAGAGTAGAGAATTCCATAATCACTTGTACCACTGACATACTTAAGAATCCTTTTGACTTGATTCAGATGACTCATCTTGGGCTCAGCTTGGTACCTTGCACACACACCAACAGCAAAGCTAATATCAGGTCTACTTGCAGTGAGATAAAGTAGACTGCCAATCATGCTTCTGTATAGACTTTGATCAACACTGACACCATGCTCATCTTTAGAAAGTTTGAGATGGGTTGCTGCAGGAGTTCTTTTGTGATTTGCATTCTCCATTCCAAATTTCTTCACAATGTTCTTGGCATACTTGCTTTGGGAGATGAAAATTGTATCTTCCATCTGTTTGACTTGCAGACCAAGAAAGTAGGTAAGTTCACCTACAAGGCTCATCTCAAATTCAGACTGCATCTGATTCACAAACATCTTGACCATTGGATCAGACATTCCTCCAAACACAATGTCATCTACATAGATTTGTGCAATCATGAACTTGCCCTTTTCTTCTCTGACAAACAAGGTTTTGTCTGTTTCTCCTTTTCTATAACCTTGCTGCACAAGAAATTTGGTTAGCCTCTCATACCATGCCCTAGGAGCTTGCTTTAATCCATATAATGCCTTCTTCAATCTGTAGACATGATCTGGATAATTTGGATCAACAAATCCCTTGGGCTGTTCCACATAAACTTCCTCATTCAAGTAGCCATTGAGGAAAGCACTCTTCACATCCATCTGGAATAGCTTGAATTTCAAGATACATGCTACTCCCAGAAGTAACCTTATGGACTCAAGACGTGCCACAGGAGCAAATGTTTCATCAAAGTCTACTCCTTCAATCTGAGAGTAACCTTGAGCCACAAGCCTAGCCTTGTTTCTAGTCACAACACCACTTTCATCAGATTTATTCCTATAAACCCATTTAGTACCAATGATGTTGACTCCTTCAGGTCTAGGAACTAAATCCCACACTTCATTCCTCTTGAACTGGTTCAGCTCCTCTTGCATAGCTTCAATCCAAAACTCATCTGTCAAGGCTTCTTTCACATTCTTTGGTTCTACCTTTGACACAAAACAAGCATTGGATACAACCTCTCTTGACCTTGTCATAACCCCTGACTCAGGATTCCCTATTATGAGTTCTTTTGGATGATTCTTTTGAACTCTAACAGAGGGACCCTTGTTCACTGGAGTCACATCTTCTTGCTGATCAGTCTTCTCAGGAATCTCTATAACTTCAGAGTCTTCAGGCAGGGGGTGAGATGTGTCCACATCAGGATCAACATCAGGTTCATTATCTGAACAGTCATCTATGACAACATTGATGGATTCCATCATAGTTCTTGTTCTGTTGTTGAAGACTCTATAGGCTCTGCTGGTTATGGAATAGCCTAGAAAGATTCCTTCATCACTCTTGGGATCCATCTTCCTCCTTTGCTCTCTGTCAGCTAAGATATAGCACTTGCTACCAAAGACATGGAAGTGTTTGACAGTTGGTTTTCTTCCTTTCCATATCTCATACAGTGTGATTGAGGTACCTTTTCTCAGAGTTACCCTGTTGTGTATATAGCATGCAGTACTCATGGCCTCTGCCCAAAAGTAGTAAGGTAGCTTCTTGGCATGTAGCATAACTCTTGCAGCCTCTTGCAAGGTTCTGTTCTTCCTCTCAACTACACCATTTTGTTGGGGTGTGATTGGTGAGGAGAACTCATGCCCAATTCCTTCATCAGCACAAAACTCAGAGAATCTTGAATTTTCAAACTCTTTCCCATGATCACTTCTGATTCTAACAATGCCACTATCCTTCTCTCTTTGTAGTCTAAGACATAATTCTTTGAATGCATCAAAAGTGTCAGACTTCTCTCTGATGAAGCTAACCCAAGTGAACCTTGAGAAATCATCTACAACTACAAAAGCATATCTTTTGCCACCAATACTCTCTACCTGCATTGGTCCCATCAAGTCCATATGTAGCAGTTCAAGAACTCTGGATGTCACCTGATGTTGTAACATTGGGTGTGACATCTGAACCTGCTTTCCAACTTGACATTCACCACATATGTTGCCTTCAACAATCTTAAGCTTTGGTAGACCTCTAATAGCTTCCTTGGACACAATCTTCTTCATTCCCTTCAGATTCAAATGGCCAAGTCTTTGGTGCCAAAGCTTTACTTCTTCCTCCTGACTTATCAAACATGTAGTGGAGTGAGCTGTTTCATCAGGAATCCATAGATAGCAGTTGTCTCTTGACCTAGATCCTCTCATCAGCAATTCTCCTTTGTCAGAAGTAATAAGACATTCATTCTTTGTGAAGTTGACTTTGAGACCTTGATCACACAATTGGCTTATGCTGATAAGATTAGCCTTCAAGCCTTTAACAAGTAGCACATCCTCTAGGTTAGGTAAGCTTTTGCTGCTGAGTTTACCACTGCCCTTGATTTCACCTTTTGCTCCATCACCAAAGGTTACAAAGCTTGTTGTATGAGGCTTGATATTAGTGAGAAATTTCTCAACACCAGTCATATGCCTAGAACAACCACTATCAAAATACCAATCATTACTAGAAGATGCTCTAAGAGAAGTGTGAGCAATATGTGCAGTTTCAGAAACTTTAGGCTTCCACATCTTCTTAGGAGTGACCCTTGCTGTTTTGGCTTGCACCTGAGGCTTTTTCTTGGGATACCCATAGAGTTTGTAACAGAAGGGCTTGATGTGACCATTCTTCCCACAGTAGTGGCATCTCCAAGCAATAAACTTCTCTTTGCCAGCAGGTCTCTGATGTGGAGTGTGATGTGTCCACATTCTGCTAGGGTCAGGTTTCTTCTGAGCAGGAACAAACTTAGTATTTGTCTTCTTGCTGTGATGTTTGTTCTTAAATCCTACACCAGATGAGTCACCAGCATACTTTCCTACTTTCAAAATTTCATCAAGCATGTTGGTTCCAGGGTTGAGCATCTTTACAGACTTGGTCATATTTTTCAAGTTGGTTGACAGTAACTTGACTTCACTTTCAAGACTAGCAACTTGACTCTGTAGTTGACCCTTCTCTGTCTCCAGTTGACTGATGATTTCCTTCTGCTCTTCATTGACCTTGTACAGTTCCTCACTCTTGATAAATAGCTTTTTATGGACTGAGGCTAGTTCATCAAAGGTAAGTTCTTCATCATCAGATTCAACATCAGTATTATCCACCCTAGTTATGGCACTAACATGATTAGCAGCAACATTCTCTGAGTCAGTGTCAGAGTCTTCATCAGACCATGAAACAGTTAGGCCTTTCTTCTGCTTCTTCAGATATGTGCCACATTCTGATCTTATATGACCAAAGCCTTCACATTCATGACATTGAACACCCTTGTTCTGAGTTGACTTATCATCAGTTTTGGTTTTTGTTGAAGTGTTACCTAGTTTACTGATGTCAGTCTGGATGTTCCTCACATTCCTCCTTGGTCTTCTGTCCACCCTCCTTTGAAGCTTGTTGAATTGTCTTCCCAACATGGCTAAGTCATTTGAGAGGTCATCATCTGATTCAACAGCTTCTTCCTCTTCACCAGCACAAGATACAAAAGCTATGCCTTTTCCTTTCTTCTCAGTTTGCTCACCTAAGTTCATCTCAAAAGTTTGAAGAGAGCTCACAAGTTCTTCAAGTTTCATACTTGGGATATCTTGAGCTTCTTCAATGGCTGTGATTTTCATGTTAAATCTCTTAGGTAAGGACCTAAGCATCTTTCTCACCAGCTTTTCTTCAGACAATTTTTCACCTAGAGCCTCAAAGGAATTGTCTACCTCAAGCAAATTCATGTGAAATTCATGAATTGATTCTTCTTCTTTCATTCTGAGGTTTTCAAACTTAGTGTTGAGAAGTTGGATTCTTGAGCTTTTTACCTTGGCATTGCCTTCATGAGTGGTTCTGAGTACCTCCCAAGCATTCTTTGCAACAGTACACTGCTTGATCAATCTGAACATATTTTTGTCCACTCCATTGAATAAAGCATTCAAAGCTTTGGAGTTTCCAAGTGATGCAGTGTCTTCTGCAGCTGACCAATCTTCCTCTGGCTTGAGTACACCAGTGTCAACACCATTAGCATCCAAGATTTTGGGATGCTCCCAGCCTTTGAGCACAGCTTTCCAAGTTCTGCTGTCAAGTGACTTTAGGAAGGCAATCATCCTTGGCTTCCAGTAGTCATAGTTGGTTCCATCCAGGAGGGGTGGTTTGTTGACCGTTGTTCCATCCTTGTCCATGTTTCCAGAAAGTAACTTCCCTGGAGCTCACCCTCAAACAGGCAGGGTGCCTGCTCTGATGCCAATTGAAATTCTGGTGGCAAGTGTCAGATGTGTAGCACGATGTGTACACTTTAGGAATCGTACGATGTGTAGCCTAATGTGTCAACATCGTGGACAACTGAACTTGATGAACAAGTAAACAATATAAAGTGCAGAAAACAAAAGAACACGTGAGTTTGTTAACCCAGTTCGGCACTTATAACAAGCCCTATTCTGGAGGATACCAATCCAGGGATGAATCCACTATGGTAGTATCAATTCAAAGCTAAACTCCCCCGTTTACAACTTCTCACTTAATCACTACCCGTGCTAATTCTACCTAGGAACTCCTAGATATGAGAACCTCTGCTCACTCCCCCTCAACCTTACCCAGTAAGGATTTAATAACAAACTCAGTTGGAGACACACTCCTAGACAAGCGAAGCACTCGTACCTAAAGGCTTAGAGTGTTGCACAATCTAACTCCTTGCTTCAAAGCTTTGGAGAAAGACAACTAGAGATTACAACTCTATAAACTCAGTCCTTACTTGCATCAAAACTATGATCCAAGTGAAGGCTCACAAATAACAATGAACAACTAAAGAACTAAAACTCTAAGACTCAATTTGTAGACTTAGCTTCTTGATTTCAGTTGATAAATAATTGGTCTTCAGTCTTCCTTTATATAGAACAAGCTTCATGGGCTTTGACGAGTTGGCCTTGATAAATTTTGCTTTGAGATTTATTTGATCATAATCTTTTAATTGTTTGTTTCAAATCTTTTTGATCAAAGTCGGCCAATAAAATAAAACAGAACCATGAAAGATTATCTTGTTCCTTGGCGCGAAAGCTGGCACGATTTAATTTGAAAAACAAATCTTTTTCAAAAGATCGCGTTTAAATAAATGAAAGCGCGTCCAGTAGGGCGTCCAGATGTGAACCCTGATGTGCCACACATCATGCTCCACATCATGGAATCAGGCTTATTTTACCAAATGAAGCCAACACCCTAAAAGGTCTCAACAATACGAATCCAATCGTATCTAACACATAGGATTAATAACAAACTTTATCATTAATCCTAATCTCAGCTTGTTACTAAAAGATTCGCGTTTTATCCAAATTAAAACAAACACGCGTGCTTAATGGATAAGCATTATCTTTTAAGCTGAACTGGGTCAAGATGTCCTACCCACATGTCTTGGGACATCTTGTTCAACATGCTGCCTATGCATGCTCTGAACCCAGTGACAAGATGTCTAGGACATCTTGTTCAACATGTTGCATTTGCACATCTTCAATATGCACAAGTGGTTTAGACTTAATTACTTCAGCATTGGTGCTTCAGTTAAGTCACTCTGACCAAGTTGTTTTAGCCTTATGATGCAGCCAATCTCAGAAGAACTACAATCTCCCCCTTTGGCAAATTATGGCTAAAACAACCACTAACCACTTGGTTGAGTGTGCACTCTTCAGTCTTCAATCTTCAAGTTGATCTTTGTTGATGCAATCTTCAATTCTGAATCTTTAGGTCTTCAATGTGTTTGATCTTCAAAATCTTTGTGTGTCTTCAATATTCAGGACTTCTTCAATCTTGAATTTGTTATGAACCTTTTCTAGTATGAGACAGTCTTAGTCTTGTCTTCATATGATTCATTACAGTGAATTTTCTAAGTCCAGGGATGAGATACCTAGTGACTTAGTGAACCAAAGTTTTGAGTTGCAGTGGAAAGTACTTAATCAGAGTGATCAAGACTCACTAGACTTCTTAGAGGTTCTGAAGGTTGAAAAACACACAAGAAGGGGGGGGGGTTGAATTGTGTTATGACTTTTTCAAAGTTAAAACAAATTGCAGCGGATAAAGTATAACACACACAATATATGAGGATAGGGTTAGAGAGAGATGCTTAGAATTTTTATACTGGTTCCTCCCACTAACAGGAGTAGTCCAGTCCTCTTGTCCTTCACAAGAGATTTCACTATAATCACTCAGATTACAAATGCTCAAGCACTAAGCAAGAGACTTCAAACTGCTCAAGCACAAAGCAAGAGACTTCTAACTGCTCAAGCACAAAGCAAGAGACTTCCAATGCTCAAGCACAAAGCAAGAGACTTCCAATGCTCAAGCACAAAGCAAGAGACTTCCAATGCTCAAGCACAAAGCAAGAGACTTCCAATGCTCAAGCACAAAGCAAGAGACTTCCAATGCTCAAGCACAAAGCAAGAGACTTCAAATGCTCAAGCACAAAGCAAGAGACTTCCAATGCTCAAGCACAAAGCAAGAGACTTCAAACTGGTTTTAATGTTAATAAAGATAACAGATTAACACTTGATATACAATCAGAGGTGTTTACAAAATACAACGCAGTTACAAGACTAACTTAGAAAATTATCACAAAGTTTCTAAGTGTTTGATAGCTTCAGAATTTGACAGAGTTTCAGCACGTTCAGAAGCTTAAGTCTTGATTCCCATTTCTTCACAAATCTTCTTCCTTTTATAGATGATAAAATGAACGTTGAAGATTATAGCCGTTTGAAGAATTGAGACGCTCCTTTGTATAGATCAGTGAGCTTATTAGCTGTTCTGATTTGCAGTAGCTTAGGAGCTTAACGTTTACTACAAAATGAGAGATTCCTTTTGGCTTTTGATATTTGAACCTTGGTGAAAGCCAAATAAGGAAATAATCGTTTCTGAAGCCTGACTTGAAAAGGACCTTTCCATGGTCAAACCTTTTCATTCTTGGTTTCTGCGTTTGGACTTAGTCAGGCACAGTCTTCAATAAAATTGTATTCTCAAGTGTAGCTTAACACTTATCTCTGACGAGCCTTCAGATAATAGCTTCAGAGCTTGACAGGCTCAGAATTACTTGCTTCAGATCTGGTAAGCTCAGAAGTAATTCCTTCAGAAATTCTAAGGTTCAGATAATAACTTCAGAGTTTCATAGGCTCAGAATTACTTGCTTCAGATCTGATGAGCTCAGAAGTAATTCCTTCAGAAATTCTAAGGTTCAGATAATAACTTCAGAGTTTCACAGGCTCAGAATTACTTGCTTCAGATCTGGTGAGCTCAGAAGTAATTCCTTCAGAAATTCTAAGGTTCAGATAATAACTTCAGAGTTTCATAGGCTCAGAATTACTTGCTTCAGATCTGGTGAGCTCAGAAGTAATTCCTTCAGAAATTCTAAGGTTCTTTAGTACGCAAATTTTAACTTTTAATCCTGCACACTGAATTAAATTATTAGTACTCCAATTTAACTTTAAATACATTGTTATCATCAAAATCAATTAAGGAGATACAAAATCATAATTTTGTTCCAACAATCTCCCCCTTTTTGATGATGACAACTATATGTATTTAAAATCAATTGTTGTTGTTTTTATTTAACATCTTGACTTCAGGTTCTGAGTTTTGCAAGCTCCCCCTGAGTCTGATAAGCTTCAAAAGTTTATCAATGATAAATATAAAACAGTCTAAGAGTAATATTTAATGTCAAATATAATTTCATATATTCTACCTTCAGAATTAGAGGTTTGCAAGCTCTATTTCTTCAGATTGACAAATATAAGATATGGTTTGCAAGCGTATCTTATATTATATGAATTTATGTTGGACAAAATTTATTACTCCCCCTCATTAAAAGTTTAAAAGACTTTAATATAACTTAACAAGAGTAGAGTTCAGAAAATGTGATCTTTAGAGCTTCAGAAATTATTTCACTGCCATAGAAAATGAAATAATATTTTCTCCCCCTTTGTCATTATCAAAAACGGGCCAGTCAAAGCACAAGTTACAGGGTAGTAAATGCACACAGCAAACAACCACCAGCAGTAAATGCATTCAACGGTAAAAGGGAATTGTTAAGTACCATGGTGAAACAGGGAATTGTTTCAGAATGAAGACGAGTTTCTTCAAGATCTGAATCAGTTCCAGGAAAAGGTGGAGTGGTTTGAATGGATGAGGGGTTTGGTTCAGAAGTGGTTGGCTTAGGAGATGAAGTCTGAAGGGGTTCAGTTTGGGATTCAGCAGGGACTTCAGAATTTTGAACATTTGAGGGTTCAGATTGGTCTACGTCCATTGCTATTGGGGTAGACTCAGAATCTTTAATAGGAGATTTCTGAGGGGATTTAGGGGTGTCAGAAATGGTTATAGTGGAAGTTTCAAAATATTGAAAACGTGAGAAGTGATAGTGACTAGTGTGTGATTAAGTGATTATAGTGGAAGTTTCAAAATATTGGGGAAACAAGATAGTGACGTAATGGGGGCTTGGCAGTTACTTTTAATAAAATCATCATTAGCTCTCCTCCATTACCCAGCGGTTACTAGACATGATGGAAAGTTACACAGATAAGTAGTGTTTTCAGAAGCCAGCTGTCAGTTAGAGAAACTGAGCAGTCAACTAACACTTAGAGTAGGTATCTGAGTCACAAGAGATCATATTTAATAATAAATAATTCTGATTGCTTCAGATGAGAGAGTGCTTCAGAACCTATGTAATAGTTTCTGAGCCATCCAAATTTCTGAGGCCCTTCAGAACTAATTTATTCATTCAGAGTTAACAGCATTCAGAAACATCATTCAGAATTAAAAACCATGTTCAGATTTTTCTTGATAAAATTGAAACGATCAATAGCAAGAGGTTTGGTAAAGATATCAGCCCATTGATGCTCAGTATCAATGAATTGAATCTCAATTACTCCCTTCTGAACATAATCTCTAATGAAGTGATGCTTGATCTCAATGTGTTTAGCTCGTGAATGCAAAATAGGATTCTTAGACAAACAGATAGCAGCAGTATTATCACAGAGAAGTGGTATACTACTTATCCTTATCTGATAATCCTCCAGCTGATGTTTCATCCAGAGCAATTGAGTGCAACACTTAGCAGCTGAGATGTACTCTGCTTCTGCTGTAGATAGAGCAATAGTTGCTTGTCTCTTACTAGCCCATGATATAAGGTTTTCACCTAGAAATTGACAGTTTCCACTAGTGGACTTCCGTTCAATTTTATCACCAGCATAGTCAGCATCACAGAATCCAATAAGCTGATAATCTAAGGATTTCTTATAAAGTAATCCAAGATTAGTGGTTCCTTTCAGATATCTAAAGATTCTCTTAACAGCAGTTAGATGAGACTCTCTAGGATCTGATTGAAATCTAGCACACAAGCATACACTGAACAAGATATCTGGTCTAGATGCAGTGAGATAAAGGAGGGAACCAATCATACCTCTGTATAATTTCTGATCTACTTTGCCTTCAGATTCTTCCTTCAGAAGACTGCTAGAGGGATGCATAGGAGTTGACATTGGTTTACAATCTTCAAGACCAAATTTCTTCAGTAAATCCTTTGTGTATTTGGTTTGATGCACATATACTCCTTCTTTTCTTTGATTAATTTGAATTCCCAAAAAGAATGTTAGTTCTCCCATCATACTCATTTCAAATTCATCCTGCATAAGCTTAGAGAAACTCTTGCAAAGAGAAGCATTAGTTGAACCAAATATAATATCATCAACATAAATTTGAACAATTAAGATATCAGTTTTTAAGGTTTTTCTAAAAAGAATGTTATCAACATGTCCTTTTTCAAAACCGTTTTCTAGAAGAAATATACTTAACCTCTCAAACCAAGCTCTTGGAGCTTGTTTCAAACCATACAGAGATTTCTTCAATTTGTAAACATGATCAGGACACTTTATATCTTCAAAGCCAGGAGGTTGTTTGACATAGACCTCTTCAGAAATTACTCCATTCAGAAATGCACTTTTTACATCCATTTGAAATAGAGTGATGTTATGATTAACTGCATAGGACAAGAGAAGTCTTATTGCTTCAAGTCTTGCTACTGGTGCAAAGGTTTCAGTGAAATCTATGCCTTCTTGCTGACTATAACCTTGTGCAACCAGTCTAGCTTTGTTTCTAACAACTTCTCCCTTTTCATTTGACTTGTTTCTGAATACCCATTTTGTTCCAATAATGTTCTTGTGTTTGGGTTTTGGTACCAGATCCCAAACATCATTTCTTTCAAATTGATTGAGTTCTTCTTGCATTGCAACAATCCACCCATCATCTGAGAGTGCTTCTTCTATGTTTGTGGGTTCAATTAATGAAATTAACCCAACTAGGGATTCATCCTCTTTGAAAGCAGATCTGGTCTTTCTTGGGCTATCCTTGTTACCAACAATTAGCTCTTCAGGATGAGATGATCTATACTTGAATTTACTTTTAGGTGGAGCAGGTATCTGAGAGGGTTCAGGTTCTGAAGGGTCTTCAGATTCAAGACCTTCAGAAACGTCTTCATTCTGAGTCTCAGATGGATATACAACAATGGAGAGATCTTCACATTCAGAATTTGAGGATACTTGAAATTCTGCAAAATTCTCAGCTTGCTCTGACATATTATTGTCAGGCTCTTTATCATCAAATCTAACATGTATAGATTCTTCAACTGTGTGAGTTTCAGAATTATACAATCTGTATGCTTTTGAGCGTTCAGAGTAACCTATAAAGGTACCCTTATAAGCTCTAGCATCAAATTTCTTTCGATAGACCTTGTTGTCTAGAATATAACATGTACATCCAAACTGATGAAAATAAGAAATATTGGGTTTTCTTCCTTTGAACAGTTCATAAGCAGTTTTGTTCAGAATAGGTCTGATGTAGATTCTATTCTGAACATAGCAAGCAGTACTCACGGCTTCTGCCCACAAGAACTTAGCTAGGTTAGACTCAAGCATCATGGTACGAGCCATTTCTTGCAAAGATCTATTCTTTCTTTCTACAACACCATTCTGCTGTGGTGTTCGAGGAGAAAAGAATTCATGGATTACTCCATGCTCTGAGCAGAAAGATTCGAAAGAATCATTTTCGAACTCTCCCCCATGGTCGCTTCTAACCTTCAGAATCCGAAGATCCTTTTCACTTTGTATTTGCGTGCAGAAGTCACTGAACACCACAAATGCTTCACTCTTAGAACGAAGGAATTTCACCCAAGTCCATCTACTGAAATCATCAACAATAACTAATCCATATTTCTTACCATTGATAGAGGCTGTCGAAACAGGACCAAACAGATCAATGTGAAGCAATTCTAAGGGTTAATTCTAAGGGTCTGGAAGTAGAGACAATGTTTTTAGACTTGAATGAAGTCTTAGCAAATTTTCCTTTTTGACATGAGCCACAAAGTGCATCTGAGTGATAATCAATGTCAGGCAAACCACTAACAAGCTTTTGTTTGCTAAGCTTAGAGATCAACCTCCAGTTAGCATGACCAAGACGCTTGTGCCATAGCCATTTCTCATCACTCAGAGACAAAAGACATATAATCTTTTGGTCAACCAAATCAGAAAAGTTTACTTTATAAACATTGCCAACTCTCATTCCCTTGAATACTACAGATTTGTCAGAGTCTTTTGATACAGTACATGATTCCTTATTAAATGTAACAACACACCCATTGTCACAAAATTGACTAATGCTCAATAGATTGTGTTTAAGTCCATCAACTAACCAAACATCTTTAATGGAAAGAGAAGAATTACCAACTGTACCTGTACCAATGATCTTCCCTTTTTGTTTTCCTCCAAATCCCACAGAGCCTCCCTCTTTCAGAGTTAGGGTTTGGAACATATGCTTTTCTCCCGTCATATGTCGTGAGCAACCACTGTCCAGGTACCAGGGCTGCTGTTTTACCTTTCCTTGCATGAGCATCTGAAGCAAACATTATTTCAGATTTTGGTACCCATATTCTGATGGGTCCTTTAGAGTTAGTCTTCTGAATAGTATTCCTTCTTTGTTTTCTATGATCAACACAAGATCTAGAATTAATTAAGCTTTGACAAGAATGTTTAGGCTTAATTTGATTCTTGGATTTTGATCTGGAGTATATCACAGTTCCAAAGGTCAAGCAAGGATCTGAAGTAACTTTACCTTGATTTCTCAGAGGTTCAGATGACTTCTGAGCCTTAACTTGAGAACTTTTGGACTCAGAAATTTTAGGTTCAGAAGAACTTGGAACTTCTGAGTCTTTGGGTTCAGGTTCAGAACCTCCTTCAGAGTTGGATGCCTTCAGATCAAGTGTACCACTTTTAACAAAGGTAGAGAATAATTCAGGTGGAGTATCATCCTCACTATATGATTTCAGAGGTTTATCCCAGTTCTTAAACCGAGAATAACCAATGCCTTCACCATAGTTACGAGTCATATGATAAATCATGGAAGCCATTTTACTCCTATTGAAGGTACAACGAATAAATTCGTGAAGAGCATCTTCATGATCATCATTGAGCTTGTCTGCCAAGACATAGTTAGATTCAACATGACAAATACGAATGTTTAACGATTCATTTTCATCATAAAGAATCTTGGCATCCTTTTTCAATGATTCATGAACATTCTTCAGAATTTTGTGTTGACTTACCATACGAGAGTAATGTTTCACAGCAATCTTAAGAGAATCAATTAATTCAGATTTAGTCATGTTAGAGTATACCTCATTTTCATCATCTGAGTCATCTTCAGAATCTCTATCAGAGTTGTTACCTTCAGAAGTTCTTGCCATTAAAGCCAGATTGCCTTCTTCATCATCTTCTCCTTCAGAGTCATTCTCAATGGTTTCCCAAGTGGCTAACAAACTCTTCCTTACCTTTTCCTTGTACTTTTCTTTTGAGTTGTTTCCTTTGTTTGGAAACCTTTTGTACTTCTTGTTCCATTTCTGAAATCTTCTAACCATTAGAGCCATTTCTTCATTCTCAGAATTTTCATCCAACATATCATCAGAAGTTTCTTCCTCTTGTTCAGAAACTTTGATCTTTGCAGCTTTTGAAGAAGTTTGAACAGAGCTTAGAGCCAAGGACTTCATCTTCTTGACAGGTTCATCTGACATAAGCTCTAGCTCATGACTTCTGAGTGAGCTTATTAAATCTTCAAGAGACACATTGTCCAGATCCTTGGATTCCTGAAAAGCTGTAACTTTTGGTCTCCACTTGGAAGGTAGACTCCTCAGAATTTTCTTGACATGATCAGAGGAAGTGTAGCTTTTCTTCAGAACTTGAAGACCAGAGACAAGGGTTTGAAACCTTGAATACATGGTTTCAATATCTTCATCTTCCTTCATTCTGAACAACTCATATTGATGAACTAATAAGTTTGCCTTAGCTTCTTTGACTTGCTTATTTCCTTCATAGGTGGAACATAGAGAATCCCAGATAGTTTTGGCACATGACTTGTTGGATATTTTTAAATACTCGGCATGAGATATTGCACCGATAAGCATATTCTTAACAGTATGATGCTTCTTATACTGTTTCTTCTTTTCAGCATCAAAGAACTTTCTGTAGGTATTTCTTACAACACCTTCATCATCCATGTGTTCAAAATGTATACCATCTTCAATGATATCCCATAACTCATCATCGGTCCCAATGATGTAACTATACATCTTGGTTTTCCAGAAAGGAAAAGTAGTAGGATCACTGTTGAAGTAAGGTGGTTTGTCTCTGTGATTATCACTGTTCCTTTCCCTATCATAGTTGTGAGGAGGTGGAACAGCAGAGTGATCAGGTCCAGAGGAAGCAGAAGGAGAGGTAACACCAGACATGTTTTTCAACTAAGTACCCCTAGATCTTTTACTGTTTCACTGTTAAGTGAAGAGCAACAGACCGGAGCTCTGATGCCAATTGAAGGTTGAAAAACACACAAGAAGGGGGGGGTTGAATTGTGTTAAGACTTTTTCAAAGTTAAAACAAATTGCAGCGGATAAAGTATAACACACACAATATATGAGGATAGGGTTAGAGAGAGATGCTCAGAATTTTTATACTGGTTCCTCCCACTAACAGGAGTAGTCCAGTCCTCTTGTCCTTCACAAGAGATTTCACTATAATCACTCAGATTACAAATGCTCAAGCACTAAGCAAGAGACTTCAAACTGCTCAAGCACAAAGCAAGAGACTTCTAACTGCTCAAGCACAAAGCAAGAGACTTCCAATGCTCAAGCACAAAGCAAGAGACTTCCAATGCTCAAGCACAAAGCAAGAGACTTCCAATGCTCAAGCACAAAGCAAGAGACTTCCAATGCTCAAGCACAAAGCAAGAGACTTCCAATGCTCAAGCACAAAGCAAGAGACTTCAAATGCTCAAGCACAAAGCAAGAGACTTCCAATGCTCAAGCACAAAGCAAGAGACTTCAAACTGGTTTTAATGTTAATAAAGATAACAGATTAACACTTGATATACAATCAGAGGTGTTTACAAAATACAACGCAGTTACAAGACTAACTTAGAAAATTATCACAAAGTTTCTAAGTGTTTGATAGCTTCAGAATTTGACAGAGTTTCAGCACGTTCAGAAGCTTAAGTCTTGATTCCCATTTCTTCACAAATCTTCTTCCTTTTATAGATGATAAAATGAACGTTGAAGATTATAGCCGTTTGAAGAATTGAGACGCTCCTTTGTATAGATCAGTGAGCTTATTAGCTGTTCTGATTTGCAGTAGCTTAGGAGCTTAACGTTTACTACAAAATAAGAGATTCCTTTTGGCTTTTGATATTTGAACCTTGGTGAAAGCCAAATAAGGAAATAATCGTTTCTGAAGCCTGACTTGAAAAGGACCTTTCCATGGTCAAACCTTTTCATTCTTGGTTTCTGCGTTTGGACTTAGTCAGGCACAGTCTTCAATAAAATTGTATTCTCAAGTGTAGCTTAACACTTATCTCTGACGAGCCTTCAGATAATAGCTTCAGAGCTTGACAGGCTCAGAATTACTTGCTTCAGATCTGGTAAGCTCAGAAGTAATTCCTTCAGAAATTCTAAGGTTCAGATAATAACTTCAGAGTTTCATAGGCTCAGAATTACTTGCTTCAGATCTGATGAGCTCAGAAGTAATTCCTTCAGAAATTCTAAGGTTCAGATAATAACTTCAGAGTTTCACAGGCTCAGAATTACTTGCTTCAGATCTGGTGAGCTCAGAAGTAATTCCTTCAGAAATTCTAAGGTTCAGATAATAACTTTAGAGTTTCATAGGCTCAGAATTACTTGCTTCAGATCTGGTGAGCTCAGAAGTAATTCCTTCAGAAATTCTAAGGTTCTTTAGTACGCAAATTTTAACTTTTAATCCTGCACACTGAATTAAATTATTAGTACTCCAATTTAACTTTAAATACATTGTTATCATCAAAATCAATTAAGGAGATACAAAATCATAATTTTGTTCCAACAGGTTCATATTGAGCATTTAAATCTTGCTCTGGACACACTTATTTTAGCATAGCTTTTTAGTTTTTAATTTTTTAAAGCTTGCTATTTTTCATCCATAAAGCAAGAGATTGATTCTACTTGCCAAAGAGCTGTTCTATTATCAATTATTTCTCCCCCTTTTTACCATAATTTGACAAAGGTTTAAAGGAAAATATTTCATTGATTAATAGAGTGAACAACATACAAAATTGCACACACAGTGCCGGATGTCAAAGCCTCAAATGTCTAGGACATTTGGTAGGCCACAATATTTACAGAGACAGATAGTGTTGGATTGTTGTCTTGTTTCTGTCTCGTGCTGGAGGCGTGCGTGGGATCTTCTGATGGTTGCATGCCCCTTTTGGTCTGTAGAGATCTACAGACCTTCATGAATGCAGACGCCTAGTGCACTCCCTTAATTGTTCAAATCGGAGTGCATCAAGGGGCTTTGTGAAGATATTTGCTAGTTGTTCTTCTGTGGCTATGTGTTCTAGAGTAACCACTTTCTTTTCAACAAGTTCTCTGATGAAGTGGTGCCGAATATCAATGTGCTTTGTTCTGCTGTGTTGAACATGATTCTTTGATATGTTGATGGCACTAATGTTGTCGCAGTATAATGTCATGACATCTTGTTCGACATTGTATTCTGTCAACATTTGCTTCATCCATAGTAACTGTGAGCAGGCACTTCCTGCAGCTATGTATTCAGCTTCAGCAGTGGATAGTGACACACAGTTTTGCTTCTTGCTGAACCATGAGATGAGATTTTCCCCAAGGAAGAAGCATCCTCCTGAGGTGCTTTTTCTGTCATCAGCACTTCCAGCCCAATCTGCATCGCAATATCCAATAAGAGTTGGATTTGCATTGTATGAGTAGAGCATCCCATAATCACAGGTACCACTGACATATTTGATGGTTCTCTTTACTTGTAGTAGATGACTAGTCTTGGGATTTGCTTGATATCCAGCACAAACTCCTACTGCAAAGGCTATGTCTGGTCTGCTAGCAGTTAGATATAGAACACTCCCTATCATACTTCTGTAGAGACATTGATCAACATCAACTCCATTCTCATCTTTACTCAATTTGATGTGAGTTGCTGCTGGAGTTCTTTTGTGTGTCGCATTTTCTAGTCCAAACTTTTTCACAATGCTTTTAGCTTATTTGCTTTGTGATATAAAGACAGTGTCTTCTGATTGTTGGACTTGAAGGCCAAGAAAGTAAGTTAGTTCTCCTACTAGACTCATCTCAAACTCAAACTTCATATGTCGAACAAATTGTTCCACCATCTGGTCACTCGTGCCTCCAAAGACTATGTCATCCACATAGATTTGGGCTATCATAATCTCTTTTAGATTCTTCTTCACAAACAATGTCTGATCTATACCTCGTCTGACATACCCATTGTTGATCAAAAACTCAGTCAATCTTTCGTACCATGCCCTAGGTGCCTGTTTCAATCCATATAGAGCCTTCTTCAATTTGTAAACATGTTCAGGTAAGCTGGAGTCTACAAATCCTTTTGGTTGCTCTACATAGACTTCTTCATGTAAGTATCCATTTAGAAAGGCACTTTTAACGTCCATCTGATGGAGCTTGAACCTCATTGTGCACGAGATGCTTAGTAGTAGCCTTATAGATTCAAGCCTAGCAACTGGTGCAAATGTTTCATCAAAGTCCACTCCTTCTACTTGTGTGTATCCTTGAGCAACTAGAAGAGCCTTGTTTCTTGTAACAGTACCATGCTCATCTGATTTGTTCTTGAACACCCATTTGGTTCCTATCACATTGATTTCTTCAGGTTTTGGAACTAGCTCCCATACTTGATTCCTTGTGAATTGTTCCAATTCTTCTTGCATGGCATTTATCCAGAACTCATCACTCAGTGCCTCTTTGACATTTTTAGGTTCAATTGAGGATATGAAGCAAGAGTTAGCAATTTGATCTCTGGATCTGGTGATGACTCCTGCACTTGGATTTCCTATAATGTTGTCAACTGGATGCATCTTCAGAAGTCTTGTGGATGATCCCTTGAACCTTGGAGAATTAGTACTTGGCTCAGTTGTTGGACTGTTTGGCATGATGTCCGGGACATTTGGTTGATCACTTGATGGCTGAGGAGAGTCATCATCATCATCTTCTTCTTCTTCTACAGTGAACGGTTCTTCAGGAGTATCATTGAACACAACATTGATGGATTCTATGATTGTCTTGGTGCGTTTGTTGTATACTCTATATGCTCTACTGTTTGCTGAATATCCCATGAAGATGCCTTCATCACTTTTAGGATCCAAGTTTCTTCTCTGCTCTCGATCAACTAGGACATAGCACACAGTACCAAATACATGGAAGTACTTGACTGTTGGTTTTCTTCCCTTCCATAATTCATAATGGGTTGCTTTTGTCCCTTTTCTTAGAGTCACCTTGTTGTGTATGTGACAAGCTGTGTGCATTGCTTCAGCCCAGAAGTGATAAGGTAGTTTTTGGGCGTGCAACATTGCTCTTGTGCATTCTTGCAAGGTTCTATTTTTCCTTTCCACCATTCCATTTTGTTGTGGTGTGATAGGAGCTGAGAACTCTTGTTCTATGCCTTTGGTAGCACAGAATTCTGTGAACTTTGAATTTTCAAATTCTTTCCCGTGATCACTCTTTATTCTGATTACTTCACTTCCCTGTTCTTTCTCAATGAGATAGCACAGTCCCTTGAACATATCAAAAGCTTCAGATTTCTCTCTGATAAATCTGACCCATGTGTATCTTGAGTAGTCATCTACGGACACTAGAACGTATCTTTTACCATTCAAGCTTTCAACTTGCATAGGTCCCATAAGATCCATATGAAGCAGCTCTAGGTTTCTTGTGGTGACCGTATGTCGAACCTTCTTGTGTGACATCTTGGTTGTCTTCCCAATCTGGAACTCTCCACATATTTTGCCTTCCTCTATCTTGAGATTAGGCAAACCTCTGACTGCTTCTTCTGTGATGAGTTTTCTCTTACTTTTGAGATTGAGATGTCCCAACTTTTGATGCCATAGCTTAGTCTCATCTTCCTTAGTTATCATGCATGAGACGTTCTGACTCTTGTGTTGAGACTGCCACAGATAACAGTTGTCCTTGGACCTTGACCCTTTCATAACCTCTTCATCTTTGTTGGTTACAATGCATTCAGAGTTGTTGAAGCTAACTCTTAGTCCTTGGTCACATAGCTGACTTATACTTATTAAATTAGCTGTAAGTCCTTCTACTAGGAGAACATTATCAAGACTTGGTAATTCAGGTCCATTCAACTTTCCTATTCCTTTTATTTTTCCTTTAGCTCCATCCTCGAAAGTAACATAGCTGTTGGAATAATTTTTAATTTCTTGAAGATAAGCCTTTTCTCCAGTCATGTGCTTTGAGCATCCACTATCAAAGTACCAATCATCTTTGGAGGTTACTCTGAGTGATGTATGAGCTATTAGACAAGTAAGCTTGCTCAGAGAGTTCTTTGCTTGTCTTCTAGCTGTATATCAGTTCCAAAATTGTTCATGAAACCTTGGGAAACCATATAGCTCAAAGCAGAATGTCCTTATGTGTCCTTCCTTCCCATAGTGATGACAAGTCTTCTTTCTTGTTTTGGATTGAGTCTTGTCTTCAGTTGATCTTTGGTTCTGATGGTAGGACATGTGGTTCGACATGTGCTTCTTTCTCTGCTGCCTTGATGATTTTGAACTGTTGCTCTGAATTTTCATTGATAGAGCAATCTCTGAGAGTTTTGTATTTAGCAGAGAGATTTGTTCCTTGATATCATTATGGACTAATTCTTCATGAAGAAGAGAATCTGAGGGTTTTCTCTGTTGTGGTATCACACTTGTTCCTTCTTCCTTGTTCCATGGTGAGAGATTTTCTAAAGGATTCTCTTTTGTTATGCATTTGCTGGTGAATGCAAGGTTGATTTCTGTGTCAGGTTCTTTGGGCAGAGTGCTACTCAGTCCCTTCTGTTGTTTTTCCAGATGATTAGGACATTCATATATGTTGTGTCTGTATCCTTTGCACTCAGAACATCTATTTTCTTGACGTGTCTTGCATTGATCGTTGTTTTTCCTCTGAAGCTTGATGTCGGACCGGATGACTTGGACATCTGACTTTTTGTTCTTTCCTAGCTTTGCCAAGGACCTGTTGAAGTCTTTGCTTATAAGGGCTATGGCTCTAGATAGGTTATCTTCGTCTGATTCTTCTTTAGTCAGAAAAGCTTTGTTTTTGATTTTCTTTTCTGATCTGTCATCGAACGTCATCTCAAAAGGCTTGTAGTGATCCAATGAGTTCATCCATCTTCATTGTTTTCAAGTCTTGAGATTCTTCAATTGCAGTTACCTTCATGTTGAATATCTTAGGTAGTGATCTAAGGATTTTTGTTGTCAACTTTTCTTCAGGTATTTTCTCTCCCAGAGCAAACGACGAGTTGGCTATATCTCAAATCCTATTGTTGAAATCTGATATAGTCTCATCATCCTCCATCTTAAGATTTTCAAATTTCGTGGAGAGAAGCTGCAGCTTTGACATCTTGACCTTGGAGGTTCCTTCATGAGCAGTTTGAAGAATTTCCCAGGCTTGCTTTGCTTGTGTACAAGTGTTGATTAGTTTGAATATATTTTCATCAACACCATTAAAGATGGCATTTAGTGCTTTAGAATTGCCATTGGCCTCAGTTTCCTCTTCTGTGGTCCATTCTCCTTCGCCTTTTAATGTTGAAGAGTCATCTTCTGCAGAAACTATTGGGTGATTCCAACCTGTGATGATTGCCTTCCATGCTTTTTGATCCATGGACTTGATGAAGGCAATCATTCTTGCTTTCCAATAGTCATAGTTTAATCCATTCAGAACTGGTGGTCTGTTTATTGATCCTCCATTCCTATCCATCTTGAACAAGATTTTGTCTCCCTGGAGCTCACCCAGCAGGTTAGGGTGCCTGCTCCGATGCCAATTGAAATTCTGTTCTCTGACAGGACAGATGTCTTACACAATGTCTAGGACAATGTGTCAGTAGTCCAGATGTCCTAGACAACTGGTTTGACAACTGGTATGAGGATCACACGTTATTACAGTACTGAAGATAAATGAAAGCAATAAACAACACCAGTAATTTGTTAACCCAGTTCGGCACTTATAACAAGCCCTACTCCGGAGGATACCAATCCAGGAAGTGAACACTACTAATCCGAATCAATACTTAGCCTTACAACACTACCAAACACCTTTCGGCATGTACGCCTTTTCTTTATCCTAGTAATCTTCTACTCAAGGGCTAACTCCCCCTGAATATGAGAACCTACCCAACTCCCTCTAATCATTAATCCCAAGTGACGAAACAACTTTAAACTTAACAGTTTAAAAGTCCAAGTTGAATGGCAACATTCAACGACACAAACATCAAAGTACCAAGAACGATACTAAGAGCTACTAAGAGTTTTGCACAGTGGGTACAAAACTTTGGACTCACAATCTTCAGTTATTGTGGGTTGCATTTTAAGCTCTTTGTTGAGTCCTTTATATAGGCGTGCAATTCTTCAGATAATCTTCAGTCTTTCAGATGCACTCAAATAAGAGTTAGTTTCAAAAACAAACTCCACAAAGATAAAGAATTAATCTCTATCCACTAATTAAATACGAATCCAATCGTATCTAACACATAGGATTAATAACAAACTTTATCATTAATCCAAATTAAAACAAACACGCGTGCTTAATGGATAAGCATGATCTTTTAAGCTGAACTGGGTCAAGATATCCTACCCACATGTCTTGGGACATCTTGTTCAACATGCTGCCTATGCATGCTCTGAACCCAGTGACAAGATGTCTAGGACATCTTTTTCAACATGTTGCATCTGCACATCTTCAATATGCACAAGTGGTTTAGACCTAATTACTTCAGCATTGGTGCTTCAGTTAAGTCACTCTGACCAAGTTGTTTTAGCCTTATGATGCAGCCAATCTCAGAAGAACTACACCTCGGTATATTATCATTTTGCATGATAATGGGTAGTATTCAGTCATTGTCTCGATAAGCTATCATTTTGAGAGTCGATAATGTTCTTTCTTTCATATTACCTCGGTATAATATCATTTTGCATGATAATGGATAATATTCAGTCATTGTCTCGGTAAGCTATCACTTTGATAGTAGATAATGTTCTTTCTTTTATATTGCCTCGATATGCTATCTTTTGTATGGTAGTGGATAATTTTCAATCATTGTCTCGATAAACTATCACGTTGGTGTTAGTGGATAATGTCATCTTTCATATTGCCTCGGTATACTATCATTTGTATGGTAGTGGGTAACCTTAGTCATTGTCTCGATATGCTATCCCTCGTTGATAGTAGATAATGTCTGATATTTTCATACTTGCCTTCATTAAAGCTATCACTCGCATGATAATAGGTAATATCTTTCTCAGTGAAACTATATCATGTCCCCAGTGGAGTTGAATTCCTTTCCTTTATGGGCTTGAATATCCATTTTGTTATCTCTTCACCAGTCGGGTCACTTGTGTCATTCCCTTGTGTTTGTCTCAGTCTCCCCCAGTGATAATAACTTGTTTCTTGTGGCATCTTTTCTCACCAGATTCAGAGTCTTGCATGCGTAACATCATATCTACAAACCACATTCATACATTCATACCTACAGTTATACATACAGTTATATCATACAATCATTCATACTTTAATACATACATTTTTACATACATATATACATATAAACATTCATGCATACAACATACAAAAAAGGAAAAAGAATCATTCATACATGATTGCATTGACGATCTAGTGTCTTGCTTCAGTTGTTTCACAAAAAAAAAAAAAAAGAGAGTCATCCCCAGTGTGTCTGGTCCAGAGGTGTCTCCATCATGTCATATGTCAAAAAAGAGTCGTTCCCAACGTGTCTGGTCTAGAGATGTCTCCATCAATCATACATCACAAAAGAGTCATCTCCAGTGTGTCTGGTCCAAGATGTCTCCACTAAATCATACATTACAAAAGAGTCATCCCAGTGTGTCTGGTCCAGAGATGTCTCCATCAAATCATATATTACAAAAAATGTCATTTCCAGGATGTCATCATCAAACATATTTCAAGTAGCAGATGCTACGAACAATCATTTGCAAAGTTACATTCTATTCCCCAAAAGAAGTCACTTCCAGTACAACTGGTCAAGTCAATTTATCTTTTCATGATATGTCCTGCTCTCCTATAATGACAGCAGACAGTCTACTTCCTTGTTGTGTCCCTACCATCCCACAATGTTGGTAGACACTGTCTTTATTTATGTCCGATTACAGGACTTTATTGCTTATGTCCGTTCACAGGACTTTATCACTTTCCTTGTTAGAGCTTGCCTACATTGACAACAGACAATATAACAACTTGTTGTGTCTTTACCATCCCACAATGTTGGTAGACACCGTCTTTATATCTGTCCGTTCACAGGACTTTACTGCTTTTGTCCGTTCACAGGACTTTACTGCTTTTGTCCGTTCACAAGACTTTAATGCTTTTGTCCGTTCACGGGACTTTATTGCTTTTGTCCGTTCACGGGACTTTACTGCTTTTGTCCGTTCACGGGACTTTATTGCTTTTGTCCGTTCATAGGACTTTACTGCTTTTGTCCGTTCACAGAACTTTATTGCTTTTGTCCGTTCACAGGACTTTACTGCTTTTGTCCGTCCACAGGACTTTACTGCTTTTGTCCGTTCACATGACTTTATTGCTTTCTGTCTTCATCACTCTTGTTCTCCAATGAACTCGTCTCTTTCCCAGTCAGATAACTCTCATTGTCTTACATTTTCAACACTCACAATCATAACATTCATGTCATCATATCATAGCATCTTCAGTTGTTGTCGGTCAAAAAATGGTGTACTTTGTATTTAAGTCTCTTCTACCGTCTCTTAAAAAAAAAAACTTTAAAATCATTCTTTTTCTTTTTCAAATCTCCGGTAGAAGAAACTTTAATAGGGGCATCTGTCATACCCCATTTTTTGACCTTCCTATCCCTTTCATGTTTTTTTCTCATTTTTTGTTTTTATTATTGTAACGCCCCAACTAAATTAACTAGAATATTTAGTCGGAACATTAAAACTGGAATCTGAGTACATTAAATTATACAAGAAATATCTGAATAATATATTATCATTAAGATAATAAGAGAATATTTGATACAGACAGCGGAAAGAAACTATGATAAGATAACAAGCTAAATAAAGCAAGAATGAAGACTAAGTCTTCTAATGCTGACGATCCAAGCTCAGCTCCAATCGTCAGATCCATCCTGGTTCCTGCTCCGAAGTAACCTGTCTTACCTAAAAAAAATAAATGGAGTGGGGTGAGACTACTAAGTCTTAGTGGGTCCTACTACCCTCCTAATGGCGACTACGCCGGGGCACCTAATCAGTCATAACATATTTCATATCATTTTGTCATAAAGCATAATTAAATAAAGGTGTAACACTGATTAGTCTTATTGATTTTAACCGCAAGACACTCTGAGGTGAGCATATCTCAGAGGCCTGCCTTGTTCGCGAACAGAAAGCGTTCCAGCGTGCAGCTCACAAAGTTTTACTGGTGGAACATCTAAAACGAAGTCCACAAGTGATATCACAATCGCACATAATTCGACTGATTCTAAATTGATTACATGCTACCATAATTTCCCAAAGCCCGGGGAGCATGCATAATTTCTAAATTCCTAAGTTATACCCCTAGGATTGCATCGTGATAACAAACTATACATATTTTACATTAATTATATTATTGCAAGAAATATCAATTTAATTCGAGGATCTAAAACGAGTGTAAGGTTTTGAGAAAAATAATAAAAATTAGGGTTATTCTGACTTTACCCGCCACGAGGAGCAATCCAACAAGCCCAGGCAAGTGATCAAGTTCTAGTCTGGATGAGCTCGCTGGGCCAGCAAGTGCTCGCTGGGCGAGCAGAAGCTCGCCGGGCTAGCAAATGCTCGTCGGGCCACTCATCAGCTGCCCAGAAAATCATCACTCGCTAGAAGGCTCGCCGGGCGAGAACTGCGAGAATTGCCCCTGTTTTGCAGAAAATCATATTTTTCAAGAAAAACACCTACAATCCTCAAACTAAACCTATGCAATAATATTATAGGTATACAATACGACAGTTTGGAGAAGGAATTGGGAGCTATTCCTTCTCACACATAATTTCCCTAAAATTTCCTATGTTTGCATGCATGTTTAAATTAGGGAATCTAACTACCTAGCCTAAAGAACCCACCTGAAATTGGAGCTTTAAATCCTTGTTCCTGAGTTCTCTAACAGCTACAACAACCCACATCTAAGCCCACGACCAGTCCTTGGAGAATTTGGAAAATATGGAGAAATGTTGAACTTCTTATTTGCTCTAGGATTGGGATGAGTTTTGATTCTTGGATCATCTGAGATGAAGAGGTTTTTGGAATTGGGAATATTTCCAATGCACTGTAGAAGGTTGGTTCAGAACTTGGCTTGCATGCAACATCAAATGGATAGAGAAAAGTGAAGGTTGTTGTTGTTGTTTGCTTGCATGCATGTTCTATCATTGGTTTGAGAGAGATGGTGGAACATCTTGTGTTTGCAGCTGTTGAAGGGAGAAAAGAGCTTAAAGATTTCTGATGTGGTGTTGTTAGAAACTTGTGAGAATGTGTTCATGAGGAAAATGATGATTTTGAAACTTTTGTGAGTTGTTAGTGTTGTTGGCCGTGAGAGAGGGGGAGGAGAGAGCTTGGTGTTTTACAATTTTTCTGAAGTGGCGAGGTACCAAAATGAGAGAGTTTTGCATGCAATTGTATTAATAAGCAAGGAATGGTGAGGTGTTAATCAAGAGTGGTGGTGAGTCATTATTTTGCATGTAACATGAATGAGGTGTTGGTAAATTAGAGAGAGTAAAAGTGAGTCATGGCTTGAGGTGTCTCTAGGAGGGGAGTATTGGCATGAGTGGAAATTGAGTCATGAGAGGGAAGGATTGATTCTCAGAGTCAATTAAATCACAAGTGAGAATTAATTGTACTAGTGTATGGTGTAGGTTCAAATAGAACTCTTAATTTTAACACATAATACGCTTAATCCTCGAAGCTTGATTAATTCAATTACCTTTAGTTGATTCTAATTTATTAGACAAGGCTCTAATAAAATTAATTAGGTGAGAGAATTTGCGGGATGTTACAATCTACCCTCCTTAAAGAAATTTCGTCCTCGAAATTAAGAAATTTATCCTGAGGAAGGATAGAGATAACTTTTCCCATAACAGATTCCTGTTCTTGGTGAGTAAGTCGTCATGAGACTGAGCCCATCCGACTTGGATTATTGGAATTCTCTTGTTCCAAAGGATCTTAACATCTCGATCAACTATACGAACTAGATTTGGTTGGTAAGTTAAATTTGGCTGGTATTTAATTTGTTCAGTCCCTAAAGGCTGATAAAGATCAGGAATGAATTTTCTGAAGTTGCGACACGTGAAACACGTCGTGTAACCCTGACCTGAATGAAGATAGAGCTAATTGATAGGTTACTGAACCGACGTGTTGAAGGATCTGATAAGGTCTTATATACTTCGGATATAATTTCTTCGCTTTGAAAACACCTCGCAGTTCCAACTTTGGTGTTATTCTCAAGAATACTTGATTACTTTTATTCCTCTGGAGTAAAACTTTCCTCTCTCAAAGGGTTATTCATCCAATTTGATCGTCTTATTATATTTTCGTCTAATCTCGTGTTGTGCACTTTGATCCGACTACTCATAGTCATCCTTTTTATCTATATCAACATGGTCTCATTCCAAATTGTCTGGCACAATGGCGCACCATCTCTTCTTTCCCACTTAACTTCTACCATTAATATGTCTTTCATTGGATAATCCCACAAAGTAACTCTTGTTTTACTTTGCGGTGGCAGGTATGTGACTACATTCTCAATACTCTACTATAGTCCAACATGTTCATGACGCCTTAACATACCGTACTTGTGATTACTACACTTCCATAGGTCGGTACCTGGCCTGGTTGTCGCTCTAGGAATAGCTGAATGGAATAAGTCTAAGTCTTGATATTAATAATCCAAAATTTCTCTTTAGGGTTTTTCTCAATTCCGAACGCTGCAACTCGTGACACATCACACGTACCACTGTCCCGTTCATGTTGTTTAAAATACTCCAGGGTAGATCAAAATATAAAACGAGTGAAAACTCATAGGAACTATAGATCCTTTCGCCAATGAGTTAGACTCATCTGCAACCAAGTCCATAGTACTATAGAATTTTCCACCTACTATTTCAATCCATCCTAGCACAACACTGTGGTCGAGTAGTACATTTATCATATCAAGAACTGAGGCTAGAATCTTCCTTCAAAGATACAACCAGTTGGTTGGATAGTCTACTGATAGATTGTGGTGAAGAAATCTGGCTAACGTGATCGGATTCTAATGATGGCTAACTGAATACGAAAGATTTGCACAGTTAACACAGATAATGGATTTAAATCCCTTGTCCAGAAATGGTCAATGTGTAATTGTAAGAATGGTATTTGCGATAAAGAAACTCTTTGCTCTATACGAGAATTTGATTTATGATGATCTGGATCTATCGTTGGTAATGTACAGAGAAACTGAAACAGTCGGCAGAGAATGAAATGGTTCAAACTTGGATTCAAAGAAAAGCTTTGACGAGATATCTAGATACTAATACTTCTACTAGCTCCTATTTTTATGTAACTGGAAAGATCTGGAAACTAACTGGAATTTAGCCGGTAAGACTCCGAAAGTTTACCCAATGCACTGAAATGATGATGGGTCGTTCAGGTGCACAAAGACCTATATGATTAACTGATACTGATACGGAACAAAATAGTTCGGCAGATAATTGATTAATGATACTGATTAAAAGATCGATACGGTGAGTGAGAGCTTGAACTGAATTTACACGTGTCCTCTCCAGATAAACTGGATTCCACGGATTATATTTAGTTACTAACAATGTAACTGAAAGGTCGGAAAGATTGAACAAGATTACTTGTAAGCAAAGTCTCACAATGTCGGTTTAACTGACCGATGTCGAAGAATTTGGAAAGTTTACCTTCCAACTACTCCTAGTGATAAAACGACTAACAGGTGATAGGGCACGAGAAGGAATTATCTGTCTGGGATATGATCAGACTAGTTAGGGAGTGAACCCGTTCCATGTTTCCATGTCCAATGGATACCCAATCCAACATAGTTTGGTTCGACGAACTTAGCTTGGTAAAGATCTGAAGGTGTGATCACGAATTTGGAATTTGACCCCCATTGGTTCAAGTTTGAATCAGGTTATTGATAGGCACTCCTAATGGAAATGTGACTGACTCTAACAGATTCCTAACTCGAAGGTCTCAATAAATGAAAATGTCAAGTGGCTGGTAAGGAATAAATCCAACTTAGCGATTTCGTTTGAATTAACTAACATAGGTACTCCACGATTGATCTAGATGGCTGAAGGCACTAATGATAACTCCTGATTGTTGTTAAATTGTTCGAGACTTGAATACTAGTGATTCGGTACTAAGGCTGATCTCAAGAGGTAGACTGTTCTACTGTAACGAGTTCCTTTTTGATAATGTACTAGGTGATACGATAATGGCTGGCATCTAAGGAAATTAATAACACGGGTGGTTCAACTTAGTTTCTCTCACAAGGTATCTACCTAAGCCACGACACTAAGCTGCTAATGTAGGGGATGCGTGATAGTGTTAAGTAAACTACATGGCAACTAAGTTTGGTCAAGAATTGTTTCTACTTGTCATTCCGGGTGAGGTTATGTTTCAAGTGGTTTGTGTGATCTCTAGTGTAACGTGTTAAGCTGAGACTATCTTAATAGACCTATAATAATTTCCTAAGTGGTAACATGACAAGCTGAAAGGTAAGAGATTGTTGAATTGAAGGCAGTCTAATTCGACCATTTTCCTATATGCTTGGTTGGGTAGTTAGTGGCACTAAGTTACTAGCTCAAGATAAGATAATTGAATAACTACACCTAATAAGTCTATATGGGTAATGAATTTACAAGGCGAATTTCCTAGCTGTCACATCTGACAATGCTCAACCTCTAGTGGCAAGATACAACTATAGGTTGTTACCTACAAGGGCTAACTCGGTTGATTCTTGTTTCTACTGCTCACGGACGAAGCCTTACGAATCAGGTCAGGTGTCTAAATGGTGTTGTGAAATGATTCCTAATTGTTACCCTAACCAAGGTTGATCTCAAAAGGTTTGTTGAGTTAACTAACCTAGGTTGGTATCGCAAAAAGGAAATCCTAATTGTTATGCTAAACGGATCCTGGCCTCTAGCGATAAAGTAGGAATACGAGTTACGATGTTGGAAAACTAAATTATTCTTAGGGAGGCATTAAGAGTTGGCTTCCTATATAGGATAATCTATTGGGAAATTCTTAGATAAGTGTTGTTATGGGTGAATATTCCAACTTGGTTTCTCTAGTATGGTATTGAACAGATCTAACATCACTGGTGAATCTCGCGGCTGACAAGTAAGGTTAAGTATCTAGGAAGAGTTCTGCTCTACTGTAGGCAGAATCTTACTTCGCTTTTGTGTTTCTTGTAAACATGTTCGCCAGGAGGTGTGGTTACTCTTAAGTCCGGGGAATTTATCTGACACACGATGTCAGTTGGATACTATAATGACCTACACACTTACGCTCTTCCATGAACAATTCTACTTCGAGCAATTAATACTTTCATCAAACTATTCTTATTCTCTATAACCTTAACAACTGCTCCCTTACCATCTCCAGAATTTCCTACTACCATTGGACTTAATCCATATAATCCATCTTAACTCTCGGTATACTTGTTGGCGTTTCACCACTTACTCCTTCAGTCCTAACTATTTCAGCTCTAACATCCGGCTAGAGAGAATTCTCGCCAACGATTGCTTCTGGACTATACTTCCACTACGATATTCTTACTTAACCACCGTGGTCCACTTCGGTTCTCAACCATAATACCCTACCTACCATGCACAATACTGAGCTGATCAGACTCAGCACGCGATGGTTTCAGCGTAAACAGTCCAGACTCTAAAGGGTCCGTACTAATAGAGAGGGATTGTAATGACTCATGGCAAGGTCCGATACAAGATCGACCTGCTCTGATATCATTTGTAACGCCCCAACTAAATTACCTAGAATATTTAGTCGGAACATTAAAACTGGAATCTGAGTACATTAAATTATACAAGAAATATCTGAATAATATATTATCATTAAGATAATAAGAGAATATTTGATACAGACAGCGGAAAGAAACTATGATAAGATAACAAGCTAAATAAAGCAAGAATGAAGACTAAGTCTTCTAATGCTGACGATCCAAGCTCAGCTCCAATCGTCAGATCCATCCTGGTTCCTGCTCCGAAGTAACCTGTCTTACCTAAAAAAAATAAATGGAGTGGGGTGAGACTACTAAGTCTCAGTGGGTCCTACTACCCTCCTAATGGCGACTACGCCGGGGCACCTAATCAGTCATAACATATTTCATATCATTTTGTCATAAAGAATAATTAAATAAAGGTGTAACACTGATTAGTCTTATTGATTTTAACCGCAAGACACTCTGAGGTGAGCATATCTCAGAGGCCTGCCTTGTCCGCGAACAGAAAGCGTTCTAGCGTGCAGCTCACAAAGTTTTACTGGTGGAACATCTAAAACGAAGTCCACAAGTGATATCACAATCGCACATAATTCGACTGATTCTAAATTGATTACATGCTACCATAATTTCCCAAAGCCCGGGGAGCATGCATAATTTCTAAATTCCTAAGTTATACCCCTAGGATTGCATCGTGATAACAAACTATACATATTTTACATTAATTATATTATTGCAAGAAATATCAATTTAATTCGAGGATCTAAAACGAGTGTAAGGTTTTGAGAAAAATAATAAAAATTAGGGTTATTCTGACTTTACCCGCCACGAGGAGCAATCCAACAAGCCCAGGCAAGTGATCAAGTTCTAGTCTGGATGAGCTCGCTGGGCCAGCAAGTGCTCGCTGGGCGAGCAGAAGCTCGCCTGGCTAGCAAATGCTCGTCGGGCCACTCATCAGCTGCCCAGAAAATCATCACTCGCTAGAAGGCTCGCCGGGCGAGAACTGCGAGAACTGCCCCTGTTTTGCAGAAAATCATATTTTTCAAGAAAAACACCTACAATCCTCAAACTAAACCTATGCAATAATATTATAGGTATAAAATACGACAGTTTGGAGAAGGAATTGGGAGCTATTCCTTCTCACACATAATTTCCCTAAAATTTCCTATGTTTGCATGCATGTTTAAATTGGGGAATCTAACTACCTAGCCTAAAAAACCCACCTGGAATTGGAGCTTTAAATCCTTGTTCCTGAGTTCTCTAACAGCTACAACAACCCACATCTAAGCCCACGACCAGTCCTTGGAGAATTTGGAAAATATGGAAAAATGTTGAACTTCCTATTTGCTCTAGGATTGGGATGAGTTTTGATTCTTGGATCATCTGAGATGAAGAGGTTTTGGAATTGGGAATATTTCCAATGCACTGTAGAAGGTTGGTTCAGAACTTGGCTTGCATGCAACATCAAATGGATAGAGAAAAGTGAACGTTGTTGTTGTTGTTTGCTTGCATGCATGTTCTACCATTGGTTTGAGAGAGATGGTGGAACATCTTGTGTGTGCAGCTGTTGAAGGGAGAAAAGAGATTAAAGATTTCTGATGTGGTGTTGTTAGAAACTTGTGAGAATGTGTTCATGAGGAAAATGATGATTTTGAAACTTTTGTGAGTTGTTAGTGTTGTTGGCCGTGAGAGAAGGGGAGGAGAGAGCTTGGTGTTTTACAATTTTTCTGAAGTGGTGAGGTACCAAAATGAGAGAGTTTTGCATGCAATTGTATTAATAAGCAAGGAATGGTGAGGTGTTAATCAAGAGTGGTGGTGAGTCATTATTTTGCATGTAACATGAATGAGGTGTTGGTAAATTAGAGAGAGTAAAAGTGAGTCATGGCTTGAGGTGTCTCTAGGAGGGGAGTATTGGCATGAGTGGAAATTGAGTCATGAGAGGGAAGGATTGATTCTCAGAGTCAATTAAATCACAAGTGAGAATTAATTGTACTAGTGTATGGTGTAGGTTCAAATAGAACTCTTAATTTTAACACATAATACGCTTAATCCTCGAAGCTTGATTAATTCAATTACCTTTAGTTGATTCTAATTTATTAGACAAGGCTCTAATAAAATTAATTAGGTGAGAGAATTTGCGGGATGTTACAATTATTATTATTTTATTTTATTTTATTAATTTAGATAATTAACTTTTCTATTTTTAGATAATTAACCACTTAGCTTTTTGAATTTATTTAAGGGGGGTAGATTGTAACATCCCACTCTTTCAATTACCTAATTAATTTTTTTATTAGAGCCTTGTCTAATAAATTGGAATTAATTAGGGGTGATTAATTAATTAAGTCATGGGATTTAAGTGTATAATGTGTAAATTAGAAATTCCTTCTGGGTCTAAATTACACCCTAATACACTAATCTCACATTTGTAAATTAATTAACACAAGAGATTTATCTTTCCTCCCAATTACACTTTCTCTCGTGTGACTCATCCTTCCACCAAATCAACACCTCACTAACATGCAATTAGTGAGTCACATAACCTTTGTGTCTTAGGTGTAGAGATGTGAGGAATTGAACCATTTTCCCTCCACTCAAAACACTTCTCTCCCATATGATTCATCATTCCACTCAAGGCTTGCCCCAATCTCTACATGCAAGCTAAGCCTAGAGCTCTCATTCATAATTTCAACAACACAACTGAAGCAAACTCTCTCATTTCTCTCATATTGCAGCAGCAACCCCATCTCACCATCATCACTTCTTCAATTAAACCTCACATGCAAATGAATTTCTAGAGTCCTCTTAGTTTATGCTTCAAACCAAGGTAATATTTGAACCAATCCTCCATTCCTTTCTTAATTTCGTGCTTCATTCTCATTATTCCAAAGGCTTAAACTCTGACTTGTTTCATGTAATGGATTTGCACAACTCATCAAGGTAGTTGTCGAAGAAAACAAGAAGGAATTGGGTTAAGTTGGATGAAACCCGTGTTCTGGACAGAGCTCCATTCAAAGTGCAACTATTTCCTCTCTGTAAGTCGGATTCGAACGATTCTTGTTCCTGTAGTTAGCTAACTTGATTACGCTCATTTTGGCGTTGCTTTCACGCATTTTCGTTGAGAAATGAATTTTCGGTGAATTTTTAAAGTTGGAGGTTCGAGTGTGTTGAACAGGGCTGCACTAAATCAGTAAGTGCTCTCTCCTCACAAATCCGTTTGTGTTGATTCTTTTTGTTCTAGTTAGCTAACTCAATCCCGGTCATTTGGAGACCAATTTCGTGAATTCTAACGCAGTAACGAGTTCTGGAGACACGTTTGAAGTTCATGGTCAGAAGCAGATTTTCAAAAAATCTGGGTTGGAGTGTGAATGCTGGCTGAGCGAGCTCCAGCGTGGCTTAGCGAGTAGAACAGGGCAAATCCATGGTTTTTCATACAAATCGAGCCTCTCAACGTTTGATCAAGCCCTTATCCAGGTGGGTTCTTTAGGCTAGTGTAGTTAGAAATCCCAATTCAAACTTTGCATGCAAACATTAAGAATTTAGGGAAATTATGTGTGAGGAGAAATAACTCCCAATTTCTCCTCCAAACAGTCGTATATTATGTTTATAATATTGTTACAATGATTTAGTTTGAGGATTGTAGGTGCTTGATTTGAAAATGTGATTTTCTGCAAAACAGAGGCTGAATACGCAGTTCTCGGTCGGCGAGCAGCCGGCAAGCCTTCTAGCGAGACAACAATTTCTGGGCAGAGTAAGAATCGCCCGGCGAGCTAACTCAGAACATGAATTGTTACTTGCTTGGGCTCGTTGGAGTGCTTCTTGGGCAAGATTTGTATGTTAGTCCTATTTTCTATAATATTTCTAAAACTAATGCACTCGTTTTATATCCTCGGAATAAAATTAATATTTTGTAACGATATAAATTATATAAAATACGAGTTGTTTGTTATCACGATGCAATCCTAGGGTATAACTTAGGACTTTAGAAATTATTGTATGCTCCCCTGGGCTTGGGATAATTATGGTAGCATGAATTAATTTAGCATCAGTCAGTTATGTGCGGTTAATATTATCGCTTTATGGACTTCCTTCGGAAGCCTCCATCAGGAAAATGTTTGTGAGCTGTATGCCGGAAACACTTCGTGTTCAGCGGACAATGTAACACCCCAAAATTTAGAACTACTTATTTATTTGGAATTTGGCTTATTTTAATTATGCGGTTAGTATTTACGTAATTGTTTTGACTTGTGTAGTCATTAAAAAGCGAAATAAGTAGGTTGAGGGGGGTGAAAATTAGTAAATCCGTAGAGAAGGAAAGAATTAATTATAAATGTATCTTTTTATGAAAATATATTTTTGGCCACAAAAATCAGAGATATATTTTAATTTCAAATATTTTAAAGATATGCTTTAGGAATATATTTTTGTAACAAATATTTTGTTGAGAAATATATTTTTGGAAGATATTATCAAGATTTAAAATTGAAACAAATTTCATGATTATCTCTTTTCTTTGGTTAAAAGAAACCTAAGCTTTTTCTATAAATAAGAGTAGCTTGAAACAATTAGGATTTACCACCAAAAATTGCAAAGAGAAGAAGGAGAGCGGGGAAAAAGGATCTACAAATTCGAGGTAAGGGGGTGAAATTGTTTACACATAGGGCTAGTGTTAACCATAAGAGTAGTCGAGGGGACCTTGCCCTCCTTCCCATTCCCTTTCTTTTTCCTTTAATTATTTTGATGTTCAGGATTTCTATTAATTTCTCCCCAAGTGTTGTTGTTGTTTATATTTTTCTTTAATTAATTGAAATTTTGCAAATGAAAGTAAGGATTTCTAACATCTCGCTTAAGAAAATAGATTTTCATAGTAATCAAGGGTGTGATTCCTCTTCTTGTTTATTAATTTATTTTGATGAGTTGATCGTGGTTATATGCATCGGTTGATTAAAAATGTTTGTGCTTTTAAATTTAATTGTTTTCATCCTCCTATGAATCTTTTGTTTTAAAATCATGTTCTTATGGTGCTATGTCCATACATGTACGGGGTACATGTCAAGTAATAGATTATATATTTGAATTTTGCATGGTTAATTAATTATGTGTGATATATGTTTTGTGACATTACATGAATTTGTCATGGGCTATCTGCATATGTTATGAACTTATTTTGGGGCATTTAATTGTATGTTAATTCTTGGGTAGTTGTTTATAGGATGATGGGCGTATTGTGTTCTTTTAAGTCATCTTAATGTTCTGCTCAATAATTTTTGTATTGGTTTGGTTAGTTGAATTTTGCCTATTTTATAAATTTAATATACCCTGACTTATTTGTTATTAGTTAATTAAGGGAGTTTATTAAATATAATTAGGGTTGTTGTTTGTTGTCATGGTGGCTTTGAGTTACCGTTTGTCGTGTTGCTATGGTGGCTTTGAGCCACCGGTTGTCGTGTTGCTATGGTGGCCTTGAGTCGCCGTTTGTTGTGTTGCTATTGTTGTTGTTGTTGTTGTTGTTGTTGTTGTTGTTGTTGTTGATTGTAAGCCATTGATAATGATGTTGAAATTATGTAGCCAGATATGGCAATGAAGTTGAAATTATGTAGCCAGATATGGCAATGAAGTTGTTAATGATGTCGTTATATTTATGAGTTATGTTTTCTTATGTGTTCGATCGTCCCAAAGGATGATATTTTTGTGTTCATGTTTTCCCTATTCTTGTGTGTTAATACACCGATGTCTTGTGTAAATATATTCTCACCCCTTGCTTTTTGTCTTGTCTAGCTTGGCCCTGCGATTGTGAAATCGCAGTATCTACAGGTTATCGAGTTTTGAGTTCGAGTCAAGGGAAGCCCGCTCTGATTGTAACACTTGGGAAGAAGTCATAGAGTCTAGGAAGTTTTGCTAGTTTATTTTTAAAACTAATGTATTTCCTTTTTGAAAAGAAGTTACTATGTCTCATCTTTATAATAATTTTTAATGATTTTGATATTGAGCCCAATTGTATAGTTCTTTTATCCGTTACGTGATGTCTCTGAAAAGGGATTTTCGGAAAAGTATTTTTAACAATTAGAATATTAGTAGTCTTGGGTTTGGGGCGTTACAGACAAGGCAGGCCTCTGAGAGATGCTCACCTCAGAGTGCCTTGCGGTTAAAATCAATAAGACTAATAATCTGTGATACACTTTTATTTATGCTTTATGAAATAATGTTATGAAATGTATATGCTATGACTGATTAGGTGCCCTGGCGTAGTCGCCATTAGGAGGGTAGTAGGACCCACAGAGACTTAGTAGTCTCATCCCACTCCATTTATTTTTTTTAGGTAGATAGGTTATTTCGGAGCAGGGACCAGGATGGACCTGACGATTGGAGTTGTGCTTGGATTGTCAGCTTAGAAGACTTAGTCTTCTGCCTTGTTTTATTTAACTTGTTGTTCTGTTGTAGTTTCCTTTCCGCTGTCTGTATCGAATATTCATTATTATCTTAATGATAATGTATTATTCAGCTATATTATTTTTAATTAATGTACTCAGATTCCAGTTTTAATGCTTCGACTGAATATTCTAGATATTTTTGGTTGGGGCGTTACAAGAACTATATATATTTCATTGATTTCTGGGCGTTTTTATGAACTCCGGTGCCGGAAACGGCGCTGACGACAGTAAGGAGTGAACGGAGATGATGATCCATGCGTGAGTCTCCGTCCTTACCCAGTTTAAAACATGTCCGTTAAATTGATCTTGTGGCGCGTGTGCTTCTTTGATCGCAACCGTCAGATCTCTTTAAATGAGGATCTGACGGTGGTAAGACGATAGAACCACAATACGCGTCCACACTGGATCCGCGCTTGTGGTTGATCCACGCGTGTGCCTCTCGTTTGCCAGTTTTAATCGTGTTCGTTGGATTGATCCAAGGGCGCGTGTGTAGATATGATCGTATCCGTCAGATCCTCTCTGATAAGGATCAGACGGCTGTAAATCGTGATCTCATGTGTACGCGTCACACACGATCCAGCCCCTGTAAGCTTCAGATTTTTTTTGCGCGCCTGGGCTTGGGCTTTCTGGGCCTTTTTGCTACTTCACACCCCCTTTTATTTTTGTTCTGTTATTAACATCCCCCCCCCCCCCCCCCCCCCCCCTATTTAATTTTATTTTTTAGTTTATGAAATAATTATTATTGTTATAATCATGTTTTAGGCCATTCTTGTCTGTTTCATCATGAAATTAATTTTTCATTTTATTATTTCCTATTTTTTAATATTTATCTAAATATTTATCACTTATTAATTTATTAATTAGTTAATTGTTGTTTAATTTGTTTTATTTATGAGCTAATGATACAAGTTGCTTGGCATATGCTTGTTTAAGCTATTTTAGCCTATTAAGCACAAAGTTGAAGTTTATCCTTTTTTTTTCTTTCTTTTTTTGTCATTATTTATTTAATTTAATTATTGTTAAATACATTTTTGTGTTATTAGATTAGTAACTCTTAATTATATTTTATACCCATAATATAAGTCTTTAGGTTTTTTAATTAGGGCTTTTACCCTCTGCCCTTTTATTTTTTTATATTATTACATGATTTATAATTTTATTTATTAATTTTAATTGCAAATTTAATATGCTAGGATTATTTAGTTGATTTTGCTTAGCATTTTTGATTTATTATTATTATTATTTAATTTCTACTATGCTTTGAAAATGTGCTTAAGTTTTAGTTCCATGTTTGTTTTATACTTGGTAATTATGTCATTTAATCTTAATATGTCTTTGTCTAAATGTTTTAATTGATTGTGAATATTTTCATGTTAATTATTTGATTATACTTACATGAATGTTTTCATGCTATATTAATTACTTGATTATATTTATATATTTTCTCATGACATGTTAGGTTATTTCTTGATTACTTTTATATTATATTAGTGGTTTGCATTTCGTTTCATCATGCTTATAATACTTTATTTATTTATATATTGAATGCTTTATATTTTTATTATCATTATAATTACTATTCTTGTTTGTGTATTTTAATTTCCCCCTAAGATGATTCCCCCCCGGTTGTATTGTTTGATACGTATAAATTGCGTAGCTTATGATTATTATCTTATCATCACTATAATTATTGTTCTTGTTTGTTTATTTTAATTTCCCCCTAACATGATTCCCCCCCGGTTGTATTGTTTGATACGTATAAATTGCGTAGCTTATGATTATTATCTTATCATCACTATAATTATTGTTCTTGTTTGTTTATTTTAAATCCCCGTAGCATGATTCCCTCCCGGTTGTATTGTGTGATTAAATTTTCTTTCGCATTTAATATTTTTAGCTTCGCGAGTAGTATAGAAATTCGAGGAAAAGGCGTCACTTCGATCTATATATCATTGTGGAGTGCCTTCTCGCTTAATTTAATACTTTTAGGATGCTTAGTTCAAACGTCGTATCCGCGCTTAAACTATTACCTATTTTTATCCAAAATTTGAGGTCAACACCTCTTTTCAAAAATACCCCAAAAACATGTTATTATCAAATCATTTTCAAAACACTTGGATTTTAAACCAAGTCACATCTTTTCTAAAATTAATCAAGCAATTCTTTTCTTTGGGAAAAACACTTGAATTTCAAACCAAGTTGCATTTTCAAATTCAATCAATTTTCTCTCTAGTTTAAAACCTTGGACTTCAAACCAAGAGCATTTTATCACTTAAAACCATTTTCTCAATCATCACTTCATTTCCCTAATTCTTATACATTTTGCAAGCAATTAAAATAAAGTGCATAGATAGATAAAAACAAGAGGTTCCTATAGGATACTATAGATACTTAGGGTGCTAGAACCTTCCCTTCGTATAACCAACCCCCTTACCTCGATCTCTTAAATAGGGTATTTAACGAACTTTCCCCCTTCCCCGGAAAAATCAAAGCTCGGTGGTGTAACTATAAAATTGAGATTCGAAGCTAATTAATAGCTCGACATCCAAAAATCACCGCGACACCCAATAATAATACGAATGACTATGTTATACACCGATTATGCCAAGTATGAAGAAGGGAGTAAGTTCAACTACCATACTTATCCTCTATGTTTCTGAATCAAAACATTTATTTTTCCGCAACGCATATCGCTCTGTTTATAAATTAAATCTCTTTTTCCAAAAACCGAAGCGAATGCAAAAACTCACAAACTAGAATAGCACTAGTGAAGGTTTGACACGATCCCTATGGATACGTACTCATTCTAGACACCTAGAGTGTGAATTATTGCTCGACGACAAACTGGTCCACTTGCCAGAACGTAGTCCGCGCGCTAATGGATAAGCATTATCTTTTAAGTTGAAACTGGGTCAAGATGTCCTACGCACATGTCTTAGGACATCTTGTTCAACACGTTGCCTTAACATGTTCTAAACCCAGTGACAAGATGTCTAGGACATCTTGTTCAACATGTTGCATCTGCACATCTTCAATATGCACAAGTTGTTTAGACTCAATTGCTTTAGTTGTTTAGACTACGGTCTGGCAAGTGTACCAGTCTGTCGTCTAGTAATAATCCGCACCTTAGGTGTCTAAGATGGGTTCGTATCCACAGGGACAGCGCCTCGGTTACTAAGTTTATTCTAGGGTTAGTTGAGATTGCCTCCGCTTTGACTTTAATGTTGATTGTTTAGAAAATAGTTAAGAAATTAAATTGATTTTTGCTTCAGATTAGAGAAAGGTAGGTTAAGTGCATCGAATCCCTCCCTAAGTCCTGCTGGGTAACTTAAGCTATATTGGTGAACTAATATGAAATTCTGGTGGCAAGTGTCAGATGTGCAGCACAATGTGTACACCTTAGGAATAGTATGATGTGTAGCCTAATGTGCCAACATCGTGGACATACTGAACTTGATGAACAAGAAACAATGTAAAGTGCAGAAAACAATAAACACACAAAGTTTGTTAACCCAGTTTGGCGCTTTAAACAAGCCCTAATCTGGAGGATACCAATCCAGGGATGAATCCACTATGGTAGTATCAATTCAAAGCTAAACTCCCCCGTTTACAACTTATCACTTAATCACTACCTGTGCTAATCCTACCTAGGAACTCCTAGATATGAGAACCTCTGCTCACTCCCCCTCAACCTTACCCAGTAAGGATTTAATAACAAACTCAATTGGAGACACACTCCTAGACAACTAAATCACTCGTACCTAAAGGCTTAGAGTGTTGCACAATCTAACTCCTTGCTTCAAAGCTTTGGAGAAAGACAACTAGAGATTACAACTCTATTAAACTCAGTCCTTACTTGTATCAACACGTTTCAAGTGAAGGCTCACAAAGAACAGACTAAAAACCTAAGACTCAATATCTTTAATACTTGGTTTCGTGAATAATAACGTCTTTAGTCTTCCTTTATATAGAACAAGCTTCATGGGCTTTGACGAGTTGACCTTCATAAATTTTGCCTTGAGATTTATTTGATCATGATCTTGTGATTTGCATTCTCCATTCCAAATTTCTTCACAATGTTCTTGGCATACTTGCTTTGGGAGATGAAAATTGTGTCTTCCATCTGTCTTACTTGCAGACCAAGAAAGTAGGTAAGTTCACCTACAAGGCTCATCTCAAACTCAGATTGCATCTGATTCACAAACATCTTGACCATGGAGTCAAACATTCCACCAAACACAATGTCATCTACATAAATTTGTGCTATCATGAGCTTGCCTTTTTCTTCTCTTACAAACAAGGTTTTATCAGTTTCTCCTTTTCTATAACCTTGCTGTACTAGAAATTTGGTTAGCCTATCATACCATGCCCTAGGAGCTTGCTTTAATCCATACAATGCCTTCTCCAATTTGTAGACATGATCTGGAAAATTTGGATCAACAAATCCCTTGGGCTGCTCCACATATACTTCCTCATTCAAGTAACCATTGAGGAAAGCACTCTTTACATCCATCTGAAATAGCTTGAACTTCAAGATACATGCTACTCCTAAAAGTAACCTTATGGATTCAAGACGTGCCACAGGAGCAAATGTTTCATCAAAGTCTACTCCTTCAATCTGAGAGTAACCTTGAGCCACAAGCCTAGCCTTGTTTCTAGTAACAACACCACTTTCATCAGATTTATTCCTATAAACCCATTTAGTACCAATGATGTTCACTCCTTCAGGCCTAGGAACTAAATCCCATACTTCATTCCTCTTGAACTGGTTCAGCTCCTCTTGCATAGCTTCAATCCAAAACTCATCTGTCAAGGCTTCTTTCACATTCTTTGGTTCTACCTTTGACACAAAACAAGCATTGGATACAACCTCTCTTGACCTTGTCATAACTCCTGAATCAGGACTCCCTATTATGAGTTCTTTTGGATGGTTCTTTTGAACTCTAACAGAGGGACCCTTATTCACCTGAGTCACATTCTCTTGATGATCAGTCTTTTCAGAAATCTCTTTAACTTCAGAGTCTTCAGGCTGGGGGTGAGATGTGTCCACATCAGGATCAACATCAGGCACATTGTCAGAACAGTCATCTATGACTACATTGATAGATTCCATCATAGTCGTTGTTCTGTTGTTGAAGACTCTATAGGCTCTGCTGGTTACGGAATAGCCTAGAAAGATTCCTTCGTCACTCTTGGGATCCTTCTTCCTCCTTTGCTCTCTGTCAGCTAAGATATAGCACTTGCTACCAAAGACATGGAAGTATTTGACAGTTGGTTTTCTTCCCTTCCATATCTCATACAGTGTGGTTGATGTACCTTTTCTCAGAGTCACCCTATTGTGTACATAGCATGCAGTACTCATGGCCTCTGCCCAAAAGTAGTAAGGTAGCTTCTTGGCATGTAGCATGACTCTTGCAAGGTTCTGTTCTTTCTTTCAACTACACCATTTTGTTGGGGTGTAATTGGAGATGAGAACTCATGCCCAATCCCTTCATAAAAGCAAAACTCAGAAAATTTTGAATTATGAAACTCTTTCCCATGATCACTTCTGATTCTGACAATGGCACTATCCTTTTCTCTTTGTAGTCTAAGGCATAGGTCTTTGAAAGCATCAAAAGTATCTAGCTTCACTCTGATGAAGCTAATCCAAGTGAATCTTGAGAAATCATCAACAACCACAAAGGCATATCTTTTTCCACCAATACTTTCTACCTGCATTGGTCCCATCAAGTCCATATGTAGCAGCTCTAGAACTCTGGATGTCACCTGATGTTGCAACATTGGGTGTGACATCTGGACCTGCTTTCCAACCTGTCATTCACCACAGATACTGCCTTCAACAATTTTAAGCTTTGGTAATCCTCTGATTGCTTCCTTGGACACAATCTTCTTCATTCCTTTCAGATTCAGATGACCAAGTCTTTGGTGCCAAAGCTTTACTTCTTCTTCCTGACTGATAAGACATGTAGTTGAATGAGCTGTTTCTTCAGGAATCCATAAGTAGCAGTTGTCTCTTGATCTAGATCATTTCATCAATAATTCTCCCTTGTCAGAGGTAACAAGACATTCATTCTTTGTGAAGTTGACTTTAAGACCTTGATCACACAGTTGGCTTATGCTGATAAGATTAGCATTCAAACCGTTGACAAGCAATACATCATCTAGGTCAGGTAAACCTTTGTTGTTGAGCTTACCTATTCCTTTGATTTCACCTTTTGCTCCATCACCAAAGGTTACAAAACTGGTGGTATGAGACTTGATATTAGTGAAGAATTTCTCAACACCAGTCATGTGCCTAGAACAACCACTATCAAAATACCAATCTTCTCTGGAAGATGCTCTGAGAGAAGTGTGAGCTATGTGAGCAGTTTCTGAAACTTTTGGCTTCCACGTCTTCTTAGGAGTGACCCTTGCTGATTTGGCTTTAACCTGAGGCTTCTTCTTGGGATACCTATAGAGTTTATAGCAGAAGGACTTGATGTGACCATTCTTCCCACAGTAGTGGCATCTCAAAGCATTGAACTTGCCTTTGCCAGCAGGTTTCTGATGTGGGGTGTGATGTGTCGACATTCTGCCAGGGTCAGGTTTCTTCTGAGCAGGAACAAACTTAGTATTTAGACTTTTGTTGTGATGTTTGTTCTTGAATCCTATACCAGATGAGTCACCAGCATGCTTTCCAACTTTCAGAATCTCATCAAGCATGTCAGTTCCAGTATTGAGCATCTTTACAGACTTGGTCATATTTCCCAAATTGGTTGACAGTAACTTAACTTCACTTTCAAGACTAGTTACTTTGTCCTGTAGTTGAGCCTTCTCTGCTCTAGATGACTGATAATCACCTTCTGCTCTTCATTGAATCTGCACACTTCCCCACTTTTGATGCACAACTTTTTATATGCTGAGGCTAGTTCATCAAAGGTGAGTTCTTCATCATCAGAATCAACATCAGTACTGCACACACCAGTCATGGAACTAACATGATTAGCAACAACATTCTCTGATTCAGTGTCAGAGTCTTCATCAGACCATGATACAGTCAGGCCTTTCTTCTGCTTTTTCAGATATGTACCACATTCAAATCTTATATGACCAAAGCCTTCACATTCATGACATTGAACACCCTTGTTCTGAGTTGACTTATCATCAGTTTTAGCTTTTGTTGAAGTGTTACCTTGTTTACTAATGTCAGTCTGGATGTTCCTCACATTCCTCCTTGGCCTTCTATCCACCCTTCTTAGATGCTTGTTGAATTGTCTTCCTAACATAGCTATGTCATTTGAGAGATCCTCATCTGACTCATCAGCTTTTTCCTCTTCATCAGCACAGGATACAAAAGCTATACCCTTTCCCTTCTTCTCAGTTTGCTCACCTAAGTTTATCTCAAAAGTTTGAAGAGAGCTCACAAGTTCTTCAAGTTTCATACTTGGGATATCTTGAGCTTCCGCAATAGCTGTGATTTTCATGTTAAATCTCTTGGGTAGGGATCTAAGCATCTTTCTCACAAGCTTTTCCTCAGACAGTTTTTCACCTAGAGCCTCAAAAGAATTGTCTATCTCAAGCAGGTTCATGTGAAAATCATGAATAGATTCTTCTTCCTTCATTCTGAGGTTTTCAAACTTAGTGTTGAGAAGTTGGATTCTTGAGCTTTTTACCTTGGCAGTGCCTTCATGAGTGGTTTTGAGTATCTCTCAAGCCTTCTTTGCAACTGTGCACTGTTTGATCAGTCTGAACATGTTCTTGTCCACTCCATTGAATAAAGCATTCAAAGCTTTGGAGTTTCCAAGTGACGCAGTGTCTTCTGCAGCTGACCATTCTTCTTTTGGCTTGAGTACACCAGTATCAACACCATTAGCATCCTGAACCTTGGGATGCTCCCATCCTTTGAGCACAGCTTTCCAAGTCCTACTGTCAAGTGACTTTAGGAAGGCAATCATCCTTGGCTTCCAGTAGTCATAATTAGTTCCATCCAGAAGAGGTGGTTTGTTGACCATTGTTCTATCCTTGTCCAAGTTTCCAGAAAGTAACTTCCCTGGAGCTCACCCTCAAACAGGCAGGGTGTCTGCTCTGATACCAATTGAAATTCTGGTGGCAAGTGTCAGATGTGCAGCACAATGTGTACACCTTAGGAATAGTATGATGTGTAGCCTAATGTGCCAACATCGTGGACATACTGAACTTGATGAACAAGAAACAATGTAAAATGCAGAAAACAATAAACACGCAGAGTTTGTTAACCCAGTTCGGCGCTTTAAACAAGCCCTAATCTGGAGGATACCAATCCAGGGATGAATCCACTATGGTAGTATCAATTCAAAACTAAACTCTCCCGTTTACAACTTATCACTTAATCACTACCCGTGCTAATCCTACCTAGGAACTCCTAGATATGAGAACCTCTGCTCACTCCCCCTCAACCTTACCCAGTAAGGATTTAATAACACACTCAATTGGAGACACACTCCAAGACAACTAAAGCACTCGTACCTAAAGGCTTAGAGTGTTGCACAATCTAACTCCTTGCTTCAAAGCTTTGGAGAAAGACAACTAGAGATTACACCTCTATTAAACTCAGTCCTTACTTGTAACAACACGATTCAAGTGAAGGCTCACAAAGAACAGACTAAACACCTAAGACTCAATATCATTAATACTTGGTTTCGTGAATAATAATGTCTTCAGTCTTCCTTTATATAGAACAAGCTTCATGGGCTTTGACGAGTTGGCCTTCATAAATTTTGCCTTGAGATTTATTTGATCATGATCTTTTTGTTGGAACAAAATTGGTTTTGCATCTCCTAATTTGATTTTGATGAGAACAATGTATTTAAAGTTAAATTGGAAGTACTAATAATTTGCTCTAGTGTGCAGGACTAAAAGGTAAAATTTATGTTTATAAGCACATTGGAATTCTGAAGGAATTACTTTTGAGCGCGTCATATCTTAGCTCACAAAATTCTGAAGCAAGTAATTCTGAGCTTTACCAAATTCTGAAGCTAAATATTTCTGAGGCTACATCAGAACAACTTTCTTGAAGACTGTGTCTGTCTTGATCTCAGCGAAGGAATCAAGAAGAAAAAGAGTTGACCATGGAAAGGTCCTTTTCATGTCAGGCTTCAAGAACGAGTATTTACTTATTTGGCTTAAACTGAGGTTCAGATATCTAAAGCCAAAAGGAATCTCTCATTTTGTAGTAAACGTCAAAGCTCCTAAACATTGCAAATCAGAACAGCTATTAGCACTCTGATCAATACAATGGAGCGTCTCAAGAATTCTTCAAACGGCTATAATCTTCAACGTTCATTTTCTTACCTATAAAAGGAAGAAGATTTGTGAAGAATTATTATCAAGACTTACGCTTCTGAACTTGCATAAACTCTGTCAAAAATCTTAACACAATTCAACCCCCCCTTCTTGTGTTTTTCAACCTTCAATTGGTATCAGAGCCTGGTTTGTGTTGCTCTTCACCTAACAGTGAAACAGTAAAAGATCTAGGGTACTTAGTTGAAAAACATGTCTAGTTCTGGACCAGAACATCATGTTGTTCCTCCTCCACCTAGCTATGACAAGGGTGAGAGAAGTGACAATCATAGAGACAAACCACCCTTCTTTAACAGTGATCCTACAACTTTTCCTTTTTGGAAAACCAAGATGTACAGTTACATCATTGGTACTGATGATGAGTTATGGGATCTAGTTGAGGATGGTATACATTTTGATCATATGGATGAAGAAGGTGTTGTAAGAAATACCTACAGAAAGTTATTTGATACTGATAAAAAGAAACAATATAAGAAGCATCACACTGTCAAAAATATGTTTGTTGGTGCTATAACTCATGCTGAGTATTTGAAAATATCCAACAAAACTACAGCTAAAACTATCTGGGATTCTCTATGCTCAACTTATGAAGGAAACAAGCAAGTTAAAGAAGCTAAGGCAAATCTGCTAGTTCATCAATATGAACTATTCAGAATGAAGGAAGATGAAGACATTGAAACCATGTATTCAAGGTTTCAAACCCTTGTCTCAGGTCTTCAAGTTCTGAAGAAAAGCTATACTGTACCTGATCATGTAAAGAAGATTATGAGGAGTCTGCCTCCTAAATGGAGACCAAAGATCACAGCTTTTCAAGAATCTAAGGATCTGGATGATGTCTCTCTTGAAGATCTAATAAGTTCACTAAGAAGTCATGAACTAGAACTTATGGCAGATGAACCTGTCAAGAAAATGAAATCCTTAGCTCTAAGCTCTGTTCAAAGTTCCTCAAAAGCTGTGAAGACTAAAGTTGCTGAACATGAAGAAGAAACTTCTGATGATATGCTGGAAGAAAATTCTGAGAATGAAGAAATGGCTCTCATGGTTAGAAGATTTCAGAAATGGAACAAGAAATACAAAAGATTTCCAAGCAATGGAAATGGCTCAAGAAGTTCCTTCACAAAAGACAAAAAGGAAGAATTGAACAAGTGCTATAACTGCAGGAAATCTGGACATTTTATTGCTGACTGTCCAGAAATGTCTTCTAAGGACAAAGGAAAGAACAAGAACTTTGGAAAAGAGGAATACAAAGAAAAGGTAAGGAAAAGTCTCTTAGCTACTTGGGGAAACAATTGAGGATGATTCTGAAGGTGAGGATGATGAAGAAGGAAATCTTGCTCTAATGGCAAATACTTCTGAAGACAACAACTCTGAAAAAAATTCTGAATATGATTCAGATGAAGAACAAGAGGTATACTCTAATATGACTCAATCTGAATTAATTGATTCTCTTAAGATTGCTGTGAAACATTATACTCAGATGGTAAGGCAACATAAAATTCTGAAAAGCGCTTATGAATCATTGAAAAAGGATGCCAAGATTCTTTATGAAGAAAATGAATCTTTAAACATTCGTATTTGTCATGTTGAATCAAACTATGTCTTGGCAGATAAACTCGATGATGATCATGAAGATGCTCACCATGAATTTATTCGTTGCACTTTCAATAGGAGTAAAATGGCTTCCATGATTTATCATATGACTTGTAACTATGGTGAAGGCATTGGTTATTCTCGGTTTAAGAACTGGGATAAACCTATGCAATCACACATTGAGGATGATACACCACCTGAATTATTTTCAACCTTTGTTAAAAGTGGAACACAGAATCTGAAGTTATCTAATTCTGAAGGAGGTTCTGAACCTCAACTCAAAGACTCAGAAGTTCCAAGTTCTTCTGAACCCAAAACTTCTGAGCCTAAGAGTTCTCAAGTTAAAGCTCAGAAGTCTTCTGAACCTCTGAGAAATCAACGCAAAGATTCTTCAGGTGCTTGCTTGACCTTTGGAACTGTGATATATTCCAGATCAAAATCCAAGAATCAAATTAAGCCAAAACATTCCTGTCAAAGCTTAATTAATTCTAGATCTTCTGTTACTCATGGAAGACAAAGGAGGAATGTAATTCAGAAGACTAACTCAAAAGGACCCATCATAATGTGGGTATCAAAATCTGAAATAATGTTTGCTTCAGATGTTCATTCAAGGAAAGGTAAAGCAGAAGCCCTGGTACCTGGACAGTGGTTGCTCACGACATATGACGGGAGAAAAGCATATGTTCCAAACCCTGACTCTGAAAGAGGGAGGCTCTGTGGAATTTGGAGGAAAACAAAAAGGGAAGATCATTGGTATAGGTACAGTTGGTAATTCCTCTCTTTCCATTAAAGATGTTTTGTTAGTTGATGGACTTAAACACAATCTATTGAGCATTAGTCAATTTTGTGACAATGGATGTGTTGTAACATTTGATAAGAATTCATGTACTATATCAAAAAACTCTGACAAATCCATAGTATTCAAAGGAATGAGAGTTGACAATGTTTATAAAGTAAACTTTTCTGATTTGGTTGACCAAAAGATTATATGTCTTTTGTCTCTGAGTGATGAGAAATGGTTATGGCACAAGCGTCTTGGTCATGCTAACTGGAGGTTAATCTCTAAGCTTAGTAAACAAAAGCTTGTTAGTGGTTTGCCTGACATTGATTATCACTCAGACACACTCTGTGGCTCATGTCAAAAAGGAAAATTTGCTAAGACTTCCTTCAAGTCTAAAAACATTGTCTCTACTTCCAGACCTTTAGAATTGCTTCACATTGATCTGTTTGGTCTTGTTTCTACAGCCTCTATCAATGTTAAGAAATATGGGTTAGTCATTGTTGATGATTTCAGTAGATGGACTTGGGTGAAATTCCTTCGTTCTAAGAGTGATGCATTTGAAGTGTTTAGTGACTTCTGCATACAAATACAAAGTGAAAAGGATCTTAGGATTCTGAAGGTTAGAAGTGATCATGGAGGAGAGTTCGAAAATGCTTCTTTCGAATCTTTCTGCTCAGAGCATGGAGTAATCCACGAATTCTCTTCTCCTAGAACACCACAGCAAAATGGTGTTGTAGAAAGAAAGAATAGATCTTTGCAAGAAATGGTTCGTACCATGATGCTTGAGTCTAACTTAGCTAAATATTTGTGGGCAGAAGTAGTAAGCACTGCTTGCTATGTTTAGAATAGAATCTTTATAAGACCTATTCTGAACAAAACTGCTTATGAACTGTTCAAAGGAAGAAAACCCAATATTTCTTATTTTCATCAGTTTGGATGTACATGTTATATTCTAGACAACAAAGTCTATCGAAAGAAATTTGATGCTAAAGCTTATAAGGGTATCTTCATAGGATATTCTGAACGCTCAAAAGCATACAGGTTGTATAGTTTTGAAACTCACACAGTTGAAGAATCTATACATGTGAGATTTGATGATAAAGAGCCTGACAATAAAATGTCAGAGCAAGCTGAAAATTTTGCAGAATTTCAAATTTCACCAAAGTCATCTGAATGTGAAGATCTCTCCATTGTTGTATATCCTTCTGAGACTCAAAATGAAAAGATATCTGAAGATCTTGAATCTGAAGATCATTCAGAAGAAGAACCCACTTAGATGACAACTCAGCCTAAAAGAACATTCAAATACAACTCATCTCATCCAGAGGAATTAATTGTTGGAAATAAAGATAGCCCAAGGAAGACCAGATCAGCATTCAAAGAAAATGAATCTCTAGGTGGTCTAATTTCTTTAACTGAACCTACAAACATAGAAGAAGCTCTATCAGATGATGGATGGATCATTGCAATGCAAGAAGAGCTCAATCAATTTGAAAGAAATGATGTCTGGGATCTTGTACCCAAGCCCAAACATAAGAACATTATTGGAACAAAATGGGTATTCAGAAACAAAACAAATGAACAAGGAGAAGTTGTAAGAAACAAAGCTAGATTGGTTGCACAAGGCTATAGTTAGCAAGAAGGCATAGATTTCACTAAAACCTTTGCACCTGTAGCTAGACTTGAAGCAATTCGACTTCTTCTATCATATGCAGTAAATCATGATATCACTCTATTTCAGATGGATGTTAAGAGTGCATTTCTGAATGGAGTTATTTATGAAGAAGTCTATGTTAAGCAACCTCCTGGTTTTGAAGATGTAAAGTGTCCTGACCATGTGTTCAAACTGAATAAATCTCTACATGGTTTGAAGCAAGCTCCAAGGGCTTGGTATGAAAGGTTAAGTATTTTTCTTCTAGAAAATGGTTTTCAAAAAGGACATGTTGACAATACTCTTTTCAGAAAAACCTTAAAAGAAGATATTTTAGTTGTTCAGATTTATGTGGATGATATTATTTTTGGTTCAACTAATGCCTCTTTATGCAAGAGTTTTTCTAAGCTTATGCAGGATGAATTTGAAATGAGTATGATGGGTGAACTAACATTCTTTCTGGGAATCCAAATTAATCAAAGAAAAGAGGGAGTATATGTTCATCAAACCAAATACACAAAGGATTTGCAGAAGAAATTTGGTCTTGAAGACTGCAAGCCTATGTCTACTCCTATGCATCCCTCCAATAGTCTTCTGAAGGAAGAATCTGAAGGCAAAGTTGATCAGAAACTATATAGAGGTATGATTGGTTCTCTCCTTTACCTCACTGCTTCTAGACCAAATATTTTGTTCAGTGTATGCATGTCTGCTAGATTTCAATCAGATCCGAGAGAATCTCATCTAACTACTGTTAAGAGAATCTTTAGATATCTGAAAGGAACCACAAATCTAGGATTGCTTTATAAGAAATCCTTAGATTATAAGCTAATTGGATTCTGTGATACTGACTATGCTGGTGATAAAATTGAAAGGAAGTCCACTAGTGGAAACTGTCAATTCTTAGGTGAAAACCTTATATCATGAGCTAGTAAGAGACAAGCAACTATTGCTTTATCTACAGCTGAAGCAGAGTACATTTCAGCTGCTAAGTGTTGCACACAATTGCTCTGGAAGAAACATCAATTTGAAGATTATCAGATAAGGATAAGTAGTATACCACTTCTGTGTGATAATACTGCTGCTATCTGTTTGTCTAAGAATCCTATTTTACATTCAAGAGCCAAATACATTGAGATTAAGCATCATTTCATTAGAGATTATGTTCAGAAGGGAGTAATTGAGATTCAATTCATTGATACTGAGCATCAATGGGCTGATATCTTTACCAAACCTCTTGCTATTGATCGTTTTGATTTTATCAAGAAAAATATGAACATGGTTTTTATTTCTGAATGATGGTTCTGAATGCTGTCAACTCTGAGTGAATAATTAGTTCTGAAGGGCTTCAGAAGATTGGAAGGCTCAGAAGCTAATATTTTAGATTCTGAAGCATCCATTCATCTGAAGCAATCAGAATTATTTATTATTTAATATGGATTATTGTGACCCAGATACCTATTCTAAGTGTTAGTTGACTGCTCAGTTTCTCCAACTGACAGCTGGCTTCTAAAACACTCCTTATCTGTGTAACTTCCCATCATGTCTAGTAACCGCTGGGTAATGGAGGAGAGCTAATGATGATTTTCTTAAAAGTAACTGCCACGCCCCCATTACGTCACTATCTTGTTTTCCCCCAATATTTGTTATGATTTCGAAACTTACACTATAATCACTTATTCACACTATTCACTTTCACTTCTCACACTTCTGCTTCTTCTCTAAACCTCCAACTTTAAAAATTCTTTCTTTCTCTTAGCATCAACCTTACCATGGCCTCCTCATCATCTGCTCGCACAATTCCTAAACCCATTGATGTCGAATCACAAGAACAAGTGTCCAGAAATCCTGAACCTTCTTCACTAAAACTTGAGCAACTATAGTTGGTAGAAGAGACCCCTGTTGATTTTGAATCTTTTAGGGTAAATAATCTGGATGTGAAAGGGTATTTTGAACAACAAGGATGGATGAACTATTTTGAGATGCTTAATGGTGTCATCTACCTTACTTTAGTAAAGGAATTTTGGCTTGGCGCTGAAGTGTTTTCAAGGGAAAAAGCCATAAAGGAACTGGAAGACAAAATTGCTGAAAACCCAGAAGCTAACAAAGATAAGTCAAGAGAGGAACTTGGCTTGAAACCTTTCACCTGCACTGAAATTCGTTCAACCATTCTTGGTGTACTTGTAACAATCACTAGGAATCATATTTCTGAACTGCTTCAGATTCCTAATGAAGGGTTCTTTCAGGTTGACACTGACAAATCTCCACCCCTCACGAAGTATAGGTTTGAGATTAAGGATAAGTTGTATGAGGATTCATCTAAGATGGGTAGGACTGCTGGATTACATATGATGGTGAAGCTTCTGCACAGAATTTTGATTGCCACCATTATTCCAAGGGTTGGTGGAACTGATCAAGTTTCCTGGGATCAAAGGCACATTCTTCTCTTCTTAGTAAATGGTACTAAGTTGAATTTGCCTGCTTATTTATTTCACTCTCTGTGTTCCTACATCAGAATTACCACTGAAAAGGACAAGCATTGGGTTGCATTTCCCAGGTTGCTTTCTGAACTATTCTTCCAATGGAGATTGGTTGATAAGTTGTGAGAATTTGGAGCTAAAGAGACTGTTAAAGAATCAAGAAGTTCGTTTTTGACTACTGAGAATCTTTGTTCTGTGCACAAGATTTCTAAGGATAATCTGATCTATCCAAACCACCCTTTATAGAAAAAGCTCACATCTTTAAGAATGAGCCTATGGATGTCATTGCCAACTATATTGCTGCTAGGAGAGCAGAAGGAGTATATCTTACTCTTGATGACTTGCAATCTGAACCAGAAGATGAATATGTCAAGAAGAGGAAGCGTACTAGCAAGAAAAAGGAAGCTGATGTTGCTGAAGGCCTAGAAAAGAAAAAGGCCAAGAAAGGGAAGACTCTGAAGAGTTCAGAGAAAATACAAGTGGGTCAATCTGAATGATCAACTCTAAAGGAAGTACAAAAAGCTGAGCCATTTGTGGTAAGAGTAGATGATGACTCTGAAACTGAAGATGATATGCCTCTGACACGTCTCACCAAAAGGAAGAGGCCTGCTCAGAAGATCCCCTCAGAAGATGCATGAGGTATGCCTAAACCTTCTTCTGATAATATTCCTAATATTGCTCAAACTTCTGAACCATCTTCTGAACAACCTCAACCATCATCTACCTCTGCCCCATCTGTTGTACCACCATCTATTGATGATTCTCAACCCATTAATATGATGTTTCCAAACAGTGAACAAATTTTTCCTGCCCTTCATAATCTCACAGAATCCCCAACCATTTCTGAGCTAAATGATGCTGTTAATCATGCTTCAGTTTGTCTTGACACTGTAGCAACTCAGAGAAATGAAACTCTCAACCAACTACACATTGCCCTTCAACAACAACAACAACTAGAACAACAAGAACAAGAACAACAACAACAACAACAACAACAAAAACAACCTCCCATCATTGATCTTGACACAGAAAGTCTCCAACACCTTGAACAACATCTTCAAGGTGATCTTGTGTTTTCTCATCCATCTCCTCAGAAATCACCTATCCATGAAACCACAACATATGCCCCTGTAGATGTTTCTGAACACCCATCTGCTACCATCATTTCTAACCCTATTCAAACTTCTGAAACTATCATTGACCAACCTTCTGAACCACCAAAATCCCCCTCTCAAAATGTGCTAAGTGAGAATCCCAACACTACTGTTGTTTCCCCTGCTCAACCCTCATCACCTAGCACAGATTCTGACCTTGTGCCAACCATCCTTCATTCTGACACATATCCTTGTTTTACCCTGGCTCTCAATACTGACCCTCCCATTTCCTTTACACCTCCCAGAAGAGTCATTGAGATCTCTGATTCTGACTCTGATTCTGAATACTCTTATGACTCAGACTCCTCATATCAATATATTCCTCGTCCTCCACCACCTCCTGTATCCAATGTCTTGTTTGAGCGTATTAGTAATAAAATCTACAGGAAGGTGAAAGCATTACATAGGATTAGATATTCTCTCATGAATCCTAAAGATTATATTAATGCTTGGGCTGAAGTTAGGGAAGAAATTCTGAGGGATATTTATCATTTGGTGGATGGAGATCTGAACGAAATGATAGACTATCAGAAGGCTCTGAATGACTGGTTGGATCAGATTAAACAAGGCCATCTGAGGCTCACTCAGAAAGAAGCTCGTCATTGGCAAGAAGAATACCTCAACAATCATTTTTCCTTGTCTATGCAGAGCTCCATTTCTACTCATCTGAAGTTCTCTTTGGACCCTGAGGATTTATTTGTTCGTACGGATATTGTTGGTTCATCTGCTTCTGCTTCAGAAATCTCTGAGATTCAAAAGGAACTTGCTGCTCAGAAGCAAAAGCAAGCTGAGTTGGATGCAAAGATTGACAGCCTTACAGCTCAGCAAAATGAGAAGTTTGAGCACTTAGAGGCCAAGCAGGATGCTATGGCAGCAGATCTGAAGACTCTCATAACCTTTCTTACCCCTAAACCATAGGACTCTTTTAGGCACTTAGTTTATTTCTTTTATTTCTGAACAATTTTTTTGGGATATGCTATGTTTTGGCATAAGTTTGTTTGTTAAACTCTGTTTTTAAATTATGTTTGTTTTGTTTATCTCTGTTTGCATTTTTTTTCCTCTATTATTTTTCTGAACCATAAATCTACTATTTTCATAGCATTCAACACTCATTTTATTCATGTAAGAAACCAGAAGTACATTTTTTCAAATACATTACATATTTGCTAAAAACTACTTTGATGCATCTTTTGCTTCTTCTGGGTCCTTCTTTCCAAACTTCATGAGGCTTTCAACCAACTGGCTGGCTTTTCTTTCCATCTCCAGCGCCGCCTCCAAACGTTTGTTCAAACGCTCTTTACTCTCTTGCATAACTCTGACTTCTTGTCCTAAGATCTGTTTCTCCCATTCTCTCTGAACTTGCTCTTCATTTTCTCTGTCCATAACTTCAACTGTCGTTTTTTTTGAAATGTGATAGCTTTTGCAAAACTAATGTTCTCCTTTTATAGTACGTTTTTCACCTCGTATATAGCGTTTTCAAATCTTTTACCGTTGAATGCATTTACTGTTGGTGGTTGTTTGCTTTGCGCATTTACTGCCCTGTAACTTGCACTTTGATTGGCCCATTTTTTATAATGACAAAGGGGGAGAAATATTTATATTCATGTGGCAGTGAAATTAAATTCTGAAGCTCTCAAGAATTAATTCTTTCTGAACTCTCTCTCTCGTATAGTTCTATTAAAGTCTTTTAAACTTTTAATGAGGGGGAGTGATAAATTTTGTCTAAAATAATTTGATATAATATAAGATAAGCTTGCAAACCATATCTTATATTTGTCAATCTAAGAAATAGAGCTTGCAAACCTCTAATTCTGAATGTTGAATATATGAAATAATCTTAGACATTATGAATTACTCTTAGACTGTTTATATTTATCATTGATAAACTTCTGAAGGATATCAGACTCAGGGGGAGCTTGCAAACCTCGGAACCTGAAGTCAAGATGTTAAATAAAAACAACAACAATTAACTTTAAAAACATATAGTTGTCATCATCAAAAAGGGGGAGATTGTTGGAACGAAATTGGTTTTGTATCTCCTAATTTGATTTTGATGATAACAATGTATTTAAAGTTAAATTGGAAGTACTAATAATTTACTCTAGTGTGCAGGATTAAAAGTTAAAATTTATGTTTATAAGCACATTGGAATTCTGAAGGAATTACTTCTGAGCGCGTCATATCTGAGCTCACAAAATTCTGAAGCAAGTAATTCTGAGCTTCACCAAATTCTGAAGCTAAATATTTCTAGGGCTACATCAGAACAACTTTCTTGAAGACCACACTGTCTTGGTCTCAGCGAAGGAATCAAGAAGAAAAAAAAAAATTGACCATGGAAAGGTCCTTTTCAAGTCAGGCTTCAAGAACGAGTATTTCCTTATTTGGCTTAAACTGAGGTTCAGATATCTAAAGCCAAAAGGAATCTCACATTTTGTAGTAAACGTCAAAGCTCCTAAACACTGCAAATCAGAACAACTATTAGCACTCTGATCAATACAATGGAGCGTCTCAAGAATTCTTCAAACGACTATAATCTTCAACGTTCATTTTCTCACCTATAAAAGGAAGAAGATTTGTGAAGAATTATTATCAAGACTTACGCTTCTGAACTTGCATAAACTCTGTCAAAAATTCTGAAGCTATTCAAACACTTAGAAATTTTGTGAAACATTTATAGGAAGTCGTGTAACTGTGTTGTATTTTGTAAACACCTCTGATAGTATATCAAGTGTCACACTCATAATCTTATTATCATTAAAACTTGTGAAAAGTCTCTTGCTTTGTGCTTGAGCATTGGAAGTATCTTGCTTTGTGCTTGAGCATTTGAAGTCTCTTGCTTAGTGCTTGAGCATCTGTAATCTAAGTGATTATAGTGAAATCTCTTGTGAAGAACAAGAGGACTGGACTACTCCTGTTAGTGGGAGGAACCAGTATAAAACTTGTGTGTCTCATTCTCTCTATCCTCTTATATTGTGTGTGTTTGCTTTATCCGCTGAAAAATAGTTTTAAACTTAGCAAAAATCTTAACACAATTCAACCCCCCCTTCTTGTGTTTTTCAACCTTCACTTTTAATTATTTGTTTCAAATCCTTTTGATCAAAGTCGGCCAATAAAATAAAACAGAACCATGAAAGATTATCTTGTTCCTTGGCGCGCAAGCTAGCATGATTTTATTTGAAAAACAAATCTTTTCAAAAGATCACGCGTAAAATAATGAAAGGCGCGTCCAGCTAGGGCGTCCAGATGTGAATCCTGATGTGCCACACATCATGCTCCACATCATGGAATTAGGCTTATTTTACCAAATGAAGCCAACACCCTAAAATCCTCAACATAATATAAGTAGTAATAACCGCGTACGATAATTACCCTAATTATGAGTATTGAGAATCTTAATTACTAGATAGGAACCTCGTCCTAAGACGTTGTCACATTCCCATGCTAATGATTAGACTCTGAATATGTCGTCAATTAAGTTTGGTTGCATTAGTTCGTTAACCCTTAAACACTAGTGTGACTAAGCTATTGTCTAATTGATCGGGGTTGGTTACCGGTTTTGAGTCACAATACTAGATCACTAACCCAATTCAGGTTAGCTGCTGGCCCTTGGATAAATCCTAGCCTTAAGGCACAATACTAGGTATCACTGACCCTATTAGGTTAGCTGCCGACCCTTGGATGAATCCTAGCCTTAAGGCGAAATACTAGATATCTCCAACCCTAAAAGCGTTCCCTAATTGTGTACTTTAATTAGGTTACGTAATTAAAACATAGACAATAGAATAATTAAAACTGAATAAACAATAATATAAACTTTATACCAAATTACATAGTTCCAGTATTCCTAAGGGAGTTCATCTCCTCACCTAACCTGGAGAGGGTTTAGCTAATAAAATCCATACTTAAATTACAAGAATAAAAGAAAGCATAAAAGAAAACCTAACCTTAGAGCTTCTCCTCCTTTTCCTCAAGAAAGTAGTATTTCTCTCCGTTTCTGAATGAATAAAATGAGGAAAAGGAAGCTCTATTTATAGTTTTCGTAATGGGCTGCAGCAGACCATCGTGTTGCGATACAAAGATTCAGTTTAAAATTATAACTGATCTCGTGCGTTTCATTAGCTTGGGGACCAAGTAAGGTCATCGTAGTACGATACATCCCATCGTACTACGATGCCTAGATTTTCTTCAAAAATAAGTTTGATTCTGTCTTGGGCAACAAGCTCCTCTCATCGTGCTGCGATGAGAGCCATCGTGGTACGATGGACGCGCTTTATTTCTCTTTTTTGGCCTTTTTTAGCTTTTTCTTGAATTTCTTGTCTTCACGAGCAAGTAACTTCATTCATCAGGGTTTTTGCCTTGTAATTGGTCTAAAGTATTGTAAATTACTACTAAAATTATACTAAAAATATGCTATGAATTTTCGTCATCACAACCTCAAACTTGAATCGTTGCTTGTCCTCAAGTAACATGATGCCAAGTGAGATTGTTAGCAATCTAATAAAAAAATTATGACAGGAATTTTTACAACCTTTACCATCAGGAATTGTACCGCTAACCTTTTAACTCTGCAATCATGCTCATTAGGTGCTTTGGTTCAAGACACGTCAATAGTAGCAAGTCAGACAAATGTTCACGAAGAGTCCGTATACAACCTTTTCTCTCTCTCACTTTTTCGCTCGAAATTGAAAGGGTTAACTCTCAATCATCGTGTAACTTGCCATTTTACCATAGGCTTGCAAGAACTCTAAGCGATCGGTCAAAGTTTAAATAAATACGCATTTTGGAGGTCTTTTAAGGGTTATAACGTGGCTAGGGTCAAGGTAGGACATTTTTTTGGATAAGTAGGTTAAACATTGGAGTTAAGTTCTACTTTGTTTCCTTTTGTGTGCACAACCTTATTCCTTAGGGTATCTTTTTGCTTTGGTATCAGAGAATTAGAACCGGATGTGTCTTTGTATGGTTCTATTCTATCACTATTTTGCCCTTTGGATCTTTTCTTTTTATTTTTTGAAGAGACTACTTTTTTAGGGAATTTTTTTGATGTTTTTTCCGTCTCTTATCACATTTTTTTTTAATTTTTTTTTTGTATAGTGATAGTTCTCTGTATACCCACCCAAAACTTAAGATGTTGCTAATTCCATGTGAAGGTGTGAAAACACAAGAAGGGGGGTTGAATTGTGTTTTGGGTAGTTTTAAAAACTTCTTCTAAGTTTTGCAACTTATCAGAATCAGCAGCGGAATAACTTTAAACACAAACAACTTCTGGCGATGGTGAAAGAAAAACAGAGGAGAGAAAGAAGAGATGAACACACAAGATTTATACTGGTTCCTCTCACAAACCGAGAGTAGTCCAGTCCCCTTGCACTTCCAAGGGATTTCATTATAATCACACAAGATTACAAATGCTCAAGCCAACTGAAAAAGACTTCCTATGCTCAAGTAACACAATACAAGAGACTTCCAATGCTCAAGCTCACAAGCAAGAGACTTCTAAAACAAAGTTACAAAAATGTTTGAACAACTGATAAACAATATCAGAGTTCTTAGAACAAAATAATACAACTTTAAAAACAAGACTTGTCTTAGACTTCTTGAAAAGAAAACTAAGGTTCAACAAATGACTAGTCAGAAGTTGAAAACTATTTGTCCTGAATTTTGATATAAGCTCAAGTTGTATCTAAGTTAAAAATTGCTCTTAGAAATTCAGTAGTATAACAGCGCTTTTGTTCTTCGTAGGTGTGTTGTATTTGTCTTCAAATTCTTCCTCCTTTTATAGATGTTGGAGCGTCTTGAATTTGAGCGGACAAAGATGAAAACAGCTACGTAGTACTGTACTAATATTTTCATTTGAAATGTGCTTATTCAAATCAAGTAAAGAATAAAATCTGAGCCTTGATTTCGAATATTCGCCCATATCAGGAAAATAAAGATAGTAGAATAGAACAAACGTCATTATCATGAGGATAACGGTCTTGTAAGAGATTTCTTCTGCCTCTTCTGAATTTGCCATATAGATGATAGTCGTTATAGAGAATAGAATGTTCTTCTGGCAAATTCTGTTGTTTCATCATCATCAGAATCTTGAGAGTAAACTCTGCTTCTGATGAGTTCAACTTCTGGTTGACTTTGACTTGGCAACTTCTGGTGACCACAACTTCTGATGTCATTCTCCAGAACTTTCTTTTCCCAACTTCTGGGAGCGCTTCTTAGCATAGCAACCAGAACTTCAATTTTTAGTGTATATAAAATTTTAACTTATATACCTGCACACTAGAGTAAATTATCAGTACTCCCTATTGTATATTAATACTATTGTTATCATCAAAACTACTTGGAACTTCATTATACACTTGACTTCCAGAAGATAGGTTTGGAAGCTCTCTTCCTTGGTCAGATCTACCTAAGAGAAAAGTGCAATCTTCTCTTACATGTATCATGTATAGAGAGTTCTAATCTCAATAGAAAAATTTTCCTTTTCAAAAACATAACTGATAATATTAAATCATAACTGAAATTAAATGAATAAATGTTAATTTGGCTTCAGTTAGTGTTCTTAAATTAATTTACTCTTACTCCCCCTTTTGTCATTAAACAAAAAGAATAAAAGAAAAAGAAAGAGTCAAATAACTAAAAACACGTGACTAAAGAATTAGTGAAGTCAAAAATTCAAACATGATAAAAACCACAAAGAATTTAATGCAAAAACGAAAAACAAGGTAACTTCTAAAAACCAGAGTTACTATAAAAACACCATACTCTTTGTCATTTCACTCAACACTTCCATGATATTTCTTCAACAAAATGAGAGAAAATATTAATGAGGATAGAAGAGTGATTGAAAGAAATGGGTATAAGAAATTTTCAGAGGAGAAACAGGGTAGAATCTCATCAACAAGAGATGCAACCAAATGGAATATGATTTCTAAGAAACATATGAAGATGGTGAAGAGTTTGGCACAAAAATCAGATGCAAGTTTCTCAACCATCTTCTGTTCTTAAAAGAACAAAGATTTCTCCATATGCAGGAGGATGAGCAGGACGAACTAAAGGCAGGCTCCAAGTTTCCAAAACAAAAAATTTGTAGCTTGAGAGGTTGAGAAGAATCATCAGATTAGCTGATGGTTCCAGGCTCCAAGGTTGAAGTTTGGATCAACACCCTTTGGTTTAGTTCTTGCAAGTCATCTTCTTGCAAAAATTTCTTTTAGGTTTTCATATGTATCTGGATTTTTCATATGCAAAAATTTGTTCTTAGAACAAAGTTATTGTAATGCAAAAATCTAGAAAAATGCAAAGTTATTGTAATGCAATTTTATATGAATAAAACAAATTTATTTGAATGCAATTAAGTGTATGCAGCAATTTATATATAGCTTCTGAACAATATAAATAGAACCATAATAAATTGGCCACAATAATATTATAACATCGAAACAATTAAAAATTAAACAAGTTCAACAAAACATAAAGACACATAGTAATAAAAACACAAAAAAAATATGTGCCAAAATCCTAGAGTTGAGTTTGGTTAGGTGGTGTAACGCCCCATACTGCTTTCAGGATGACCGACTGGCCCCACAAACCAACACGAGTCTTTTCAGCGAGCTTTGTCCTCACTTGCACGCTTTCCGGGAAACTTCCCAGAAGGTCACCCATCCAAAGACTACTCAAAGTCAAGCACGCTTAACTGTGGAGTTCTTATGGAATGAGCTCCCGAAAAGAAGATGCATCTTGTTGGTATAGGTAGTACCCATCAATCCTTATAAGCCTTCCTTCAACCATGCAGTCTCATACCTGCACAGCCTCAGGATCCCTCTCATTCCGATGTGATTCGGTTTTGCCTAGGAGCTGCCAGGAGCCGCACATTGTCATGCCTCGCGCACCGGCGACCACTCCCCGCCCTCGTCAGCCTCAGGTATTACATGCCCACCAGCTTCCGCTTGGTTCGTCCCCGAACCACATCGTACTGGGAGAGGTCTGCTCAGTATCACAAGAGGATGGTTCTGGTAGGCAAACTTTTGGGGCACAATGTCCCATAGATTAGATCACGAGGGTATATAGATAATTAACATATAGAGTAATTTTGATTCTGCAGTAATTGGTTTTAATCTGAAATTTTCCAAAGATGGTAAAATGTACTTTCAATGTGGTCGAGTGTGACATAACAGGAAGGATCATTATTGGCCGCTGCGACACAATTATTGTCTAGTCATTAATTAACACTAATAGCATTAGTATAGATTATGACAGGATGTTGAGTATGATCAGTTGGTTGTTCTTCCATCATGTCACCCTAGTCTAGTATAACAAGGTAGTGATAATTGAGATAATCGGTAACAACTTTCTCCAGCCTTTCGAGAAAAATGTTGTTGGGTCCCATATAAATTAATCTCATGTTCAGGAGCTAACAATTTATTTAAAGTTGTTGTCAAGGATAATTGGTTTTGATTATGGGTATACAAGTGAGTGAAGAAAAACTATAAATAGTTCCAAAAGGGTAAGTTTCTTGATGTTTTTCCTGAAGAATTTCCTGGATTGCCACCTGATAAGGATATTGAATTCTCAATAGACTTGGTTCCTAACCTTCAATTCATATTTGTACCTCTTCATAGAATAGCTTGGCCGAACTTTAGATGTTAAGAAAACAACAAGGTTTTCTCAATAAGAGTTTTACTCGCCCAAATTATTTTCCTTTGAAAGCACTAGTATTGTTTGAAAAGAAAAGAGATGAACCCATGCGTTTATGTGCAGTATAGAGAATCAAATAGGATGGTAGTAATAAATGAATATTGCTTACTCTAAATTGACGAGTATTCTGATCAACTTCAAGGAGCTAAGTGTTTTTATATAAGATTGATTTGCGGCCTAGGCATCACCAGTTGAGGGTTAAGAGGGATCTTATTTCAACGAAAACTCTTTGCACATGCTACGAGTATTATGAAATTCTGGTTATGGCCTTTGGGTTTATTAATGCTCCAACATCTTTATGTATCTGACGAATTAGGTTTTAAACCATCCGTTGAATGGTATGCTAAGATTTATTTAAACGAGATTGTTTCTTTACATGGTATGTCAATCTTTACTATCTCTGGCAACATTGCTAAGTTGACTGCCCCCTTTTGGAAGTCTATATGAATTGGGAACCCGTTTGAATCTTAGTATAGCGGATATGTTTCGTGCTTGTGTTCTTAATATTGAAGGAAGTTTCTTGGATAATATTGTTAGGTGAAGAAGTCGCTTTAGAATCGGAAAAGATCGTGCGAGTAAAGTACCCGCTCTTATTTGAAAATCATGGTTAGTAGTATAAATTTGAGGACGAATTTTTTTAAGGGGGAAGGAATGTAACACACCGTAAAAAAAAAAAAAAAAAAAAAAAACTATTATAAAAATAAATAAATGCACAAATAAATAATAGTAAAAAATAAAATAAAAATGAAGGGTCTAGAAAGTAAAATTCCACCGACCCATTACCCCTTATTTTTCACATAATCAGTTTTCCTTTTCATTTTTTTTTTCTTTCTCTTTCTCCCCTGTTCCATGTTTTTATCTTTCTTTCTTCATTTCCTCCATTTCACCTCTTCTTCTCATTCCAACACACAAATATCATTCATAACCATACACTAAAAATAAAATAAAAATGAAGAAATAATCCATCTCTAATAGAAAGCTTCCTCTTGTTTTCATAGAAGTTATTGTGTATAATTTTGGGTTTAGGGTTAGTGCTCCAAGTAAGGAGAAGAGTGCCAATTCTTTAAAAAATTGCTCATTTAGACTCTGAGATTTGACAGTTGCTGTGTTGTTTGCTTCTTTGGGAGTTGTTGGAGAGCAAATTAGCCGGTCTTCGTAACTATTCGACAGTTGCTGTGTTGTCTGCTTCTCTGGGAGTTGTTGGAGAGCAAAATTAGCCGGTCTTCGTAACTGTGAGTTGATAACGATCATTATCACTCATTTTAACTATCGTTATCATCTATATTTTGTTATTTTATATGTTAAAGAATTTATTAAATTGGGGAACACACCCTTTGAACATTTTTCTCGCCATTGTTATATAATTTCAAGGTCATCAAATTTAACTATACTCTATTTGGATTTATCCATGACTTATTGAGCAGATGATTTGAAATTTAGGTTTGGTTGCATATACTATGATATGAGTTTTGAGATATGGAGAAATACAATTTTGGTATATATTTTTGGGAATTTTCGATATTAATATGCACTCCTTTGGATATGGATTTTGATTTGGGTTTGAATTTGTATTTACTTATGATCTATTGAACATAAGAATTGAGATTTGTTTTCCATGGCCTGACATAAGTTTGATATGTTGAAAAATATGATTTTGAGATATGTTTTTGGAAAATGTTGATATTCTTTGTTTGGATTTTATTTTACTTATGGTTTATAAAGTAGAGTATTTTCAATTCCGTTTGGATAGTATGTATTTCAACAAAAGCTTTCGGAATGTATTGAAACATGGTTTTAAGAGATATATTTAAAAAAAAAATCACGATTATAATGACGACAATTTAGGTGCACCTAGTAATGTGATTCGGTTAGGGAGAATTACCCGTTAGATGGAGCTACCCCTATGGAGAGGCCGCCATTAGGAGGAGAGGGCTATCAACGAGATGTAAACTCCCTAATCGATAGATTCGATATTTTCCTGAGTCGAGAGAAAAGAGCTATCCGTTAGATGGAGCTACCACTAAGGGGAGGCCACTCTTAGGAGGAAAGAGCTATCAACGAGATGGAGCTAGCTCTCGGTTTGATGACATGCTTTCCGAATCAATGAGAAAAGGGCTATCCGTTAGATGGAGCCGCCACTAAGTGAGAGGCCACACTTAGGAGGAAAGGGCTATCAACGAGATGGAGCCATCTCTCGATTTTCTGACAACGATTTTATTTTATCGGATCTCCATATTTTCTTTAAAATAGAGTATTTTGATTCTTTGATTATACTCGATTTCTATATTTTTATAAAGTTGTTGATTTGGTTTTCACCTCTTATGACGTTTGATTTTTGAATAGTTTTTTTCAGATTCGGAAGAGTAGCAAGCTTCTAATAAATTCAAAGTTCCAGATCGTAGCTCTTTGGTAGGTTCCCTTTGATGGAAGTCTCTATTGTTTGTGTTGAGACGATGTATCTGCAGCTATTGTGTCTAGGAATACTTTATTTTGGAATGTATGAATATTAAATATCTAAACCTTGAACTGCTGAATGATAATGTATGCAGTAGAAATATTAAACAGGATTTATTTTGATTTTGGAAACGTTGAAAATACAAAGGATACTCTGTCAAAAATTCAGTAAATATTATTTTTATGAAGTAAAAGTCATTATTTTTATATATTTTATATATCGTTTGACAGGTTTGGTCATAAGGCTTGCCGGACTAGTGTGTTAGTTCGTTCGCCGATCACGATGCAGATTTGGATCGTGACAGGTGGGTTCAGCAGTTTCTCTTGTAGTTGCTTCAGAGCATTTGCAGATATCTGTTCCAATTTCTTGATGACAGCTTCTGAATCAACTTTACCAATATGACCTGTAGACTCAGTATCCACTTGAAGAAACTTTTCCATTTCCTTAGCATAGAGAGTAGATAACTGATCATCTGCTTCTGCCATAACCAACTTCATCTTCTCATCATATAACCTCTGAGCTTCTTTCACTCTTGCCTCCTCAATCTTGGCTTCAGTAAATTTCCTCCTAGCAATGTTCATGATATAGTCCTTCTTATATTGAGAACTATAGTCAATAAGCATTTGCTTGCACATCTCAGACAAAGCATTACACTCTTCATCTACTTGATCAGGTGCAACAGAAAGTATAGGCAAATCTTGATGAAATCCCTTGATTTTATCATTAATGCCCATCAACACATGCTTAACATCTTCTGGAGTGATGGCCTTTTGAGGGGTTGGGGCAGAGGATAATGATGGAATGTCTAGGGTAGCTGTGGGAATGATGGTGATTTGTTGATCTGATGGTGGTGTAATAACTTGCTCAAAGGATTTAAGAAAGTTATTTTGGACATTGGTGAGTTGTGGTTGTGATTTCTGAGGTGAGGGGTTCTCTAAATCCAAGGCTAGCTTCTGTAGTGTTGCTTGTACATGATCTGGAATACTGGATACAACAATATCAGAAGATGATTGATGTATAGCAGTTTCAACTAAGGTTTCAACTACAGGAGGACTAGGGTTGTGATCAGAAAGATTCTTTTCTGAATCAACAGACCTTGGTGAAACAGGGTGAATAGACTCATGTACTGGGGATAGAATAGTAATTGTTTCCACATGAGGGATATTTTGAGGAAGAGCATCAGAAGTTGCAACCTCTGCATTAACTTCTGAGGCTACTTGCTCAATATTCTCCACTGGGGCAGGAGTAGCAACACCTGTTTCTGAAATCAGTGACAACACATGTTCAGAAAATCTCCTCATTGACTCAGGGGATGGTACAAAGCTAACTACTGGTGTTTCAATCGAATCACTAGCAGCAACTTCTACAATACAGTTGGTTTTAGGTTCTAAATCAGAAAGGATTTTTGAAAAAGAGTTTTTGACAGGAACTGTATAGGGGATGTGTTTAGCATGCTTTGGACCATTAATGACATAATTAGGAATATTCTTAAGATTAATCTTTTTGTAAATACCTTGATTTGCCAATTTCATCACCAACTCATCCTTAGGAATAGGAGTGTCCAGAAATGCATTAGGCTAAGTGTAACGCCCCGACTTTTAGGATTATTAGCTTTACTATATTTATGTTGATTTCTAGCGTTGTTTTCTTCAAAATATGTTTGTTAGTGTGTTAAGTGGTTATTTAAATGTTGTAGAGTTTCTAAATAATTAGATTTCGGAGAGGAGTAGCGAATTAGCAAATGAGACTTTATAAACTAAAAGTTTGAGGATTTTTAATGAATCAAATGAAAAAAAAATAAAAAATATAGCTTTTATAAAGAAATAGAGTGGGGAGTATGTTTTAAGTAAGAGGCAAAGTGGGAGGTGCGAGTTAGTAAAACAATAGAAATATGAAAATTAAGTAAAGTGTGACTAGTAATGATAATAAAAAGGAGGTGTGAAATAGAATTATGTAGAGATTAAGATTAAAGAATAAAACAGAATTTTCTCGGTGACTTATTAGAAAAGAAAAGAAACCTAGTTGTTTTCTATAAAAGGCTAAGAATTGGAAAAATAAGGATTGCCACTTTTTACCTAAAACGGAAAGTTTAGAGAAAGGTTGCAGAGAGAAAAGGAGAGCAAAACTCTAAGCAAATTCCACAAACAGGTAAGGGAGCTTATTACTCTTGAAATTCTGAGTTCAATAGGAATGTTGTGCTTTTTTTTCACCGCATATTTTGATGTTCTTAATTTTCTATGAAGCTTTTAATTGCTGTTGTTGTTTATGTCGTGTTTGCTTTTGTCCTTTCTTTAATAATTAATTGGTTTTTCTATACTTTTGTTATCTAATTTTGTCGCACGGCATATATGCTTCTGTTTGTTATTTATGTATATCAATTTTTGTGAGTATTCACTTCTTTGGGAATCAAGAATCAAGAGGGAGTAGTTTTTGATGATAAATACCCTATTTTTCAATGGTTGAATTGTAAGACAATGATATAAGTTAGGACCCTAGATTTGAGTCAGAATTTTTACCTCCTCTAAAACTCGTTTTCATAAAGGAATATTTTACTTTAGATGATAATTAATCTAATGAATTGACTTTGATTCAAAGATGTGATATTGGATATCATAGGTACTGCAATTTGTTTTAAATCGTGATGTTAATTCTTTTGTGTACAATCAGAGATACCTTTAGTCTCATTTTCAATATATTTAATTATGAATTAAAACTATTTGAGTGAAGTTTGATTAAATTGATATTTTTTTTAAGTGATCGATTTGTATCAGAAGTTCGTCTAAGTTTTAAATTGATTATTTGAATTAATTTTAAGTACTCCAGCCGGTTGACAATTGTTCTTCTCTTAACTAAACTAAAGTAACTTTCTAATGATTTTAGAGAATGATTTTTGTTTAAAAAAAACGTGTGTGCCGGGGGCTGTTTAGTATAGTATTGGCAAATAAATTAATTGGTGTTTGATTTAGTTAGTGTTGTCTCCTAAGCAGTTGATTATTGGTGTTGTCCTTTAAGCTGTTGAATTGATGTTGATTTAAGCTGTTGAATTGATGTTGTTAAGCTGTTGTTTGTTTGCATATTGATGTTGGTTGTGATATTGCCATCCATTCATACATGTGTCTAAGCCGTTGATAAGCCGTTGTTAAGCCGTTGATGAGTGATTTCAGGAAAATAATTTTGACCTCCGACCTTGGTACCACATGCATCTAGGGAGTCTAGCTCATGCATTTGATTTTATTTATCCATTAGAAGTTGTTGTTCTTAATCCTCTTTATTTGATTGTTGATTGACGATTGATGATGACTGATGGATGTGCGTGGCCATCCGCTTAGGTGGTATTCTTGTTGTTGTTTATGTTTCTGCTAGTTATTATGTTGTTTAATTCAGTTGATTTCTTGATGTATTGTCGCTCACCTTTACGTTTATTGTCCCCCTCTGGTTTGACCCTACGATGTAAAAACTCGTAGATTTTCAGGTAGGTGATGCATCGTAGCCGCTGAGTTGCGAGAAGTCGCTTGCTGTTGCTTTTCAATAAGAGTCGCTCTGCTAGGATGTTCGGGGGGATTCACCTTTATGATTTCATTTTTTTTCTTCTTCAAATAACTGAACCTTGTTATTTACATTTTGAGACTATGTTGCTACCTTTATTAATTAATTAATTTAATTTGAAGTTTAGAACTTATAAATGTTGTTAGCCTTTTTAATTTAATTTTCCACTGCAAATTTATTAGGGATTTGTATGTTTTTCAAGTAGGGTAACACTCAATAATTATTTAAACTACTTTTTCTCAATTAAAATAAATGGGAAAATCCGGGGTGTTACACTCAGCATCTACACCACTATCCCAGCTAGTTTCCTCCCTAACAGTAAATTCTGCTACCTGCCTCAAAGCATCTTGTGTTTCGAAATCATCTTGATCTTCAACAGCCAGTTTTAATTGCCTTTTCCTCTTAATTACTGATTTCTTCTTCCTAGGTACTTCTGGGGCAGCAGCAGCAGTGCCAGAAGTACTAGGTGACCTTCTTGAAACTTCACTTGCCTCTGCTTCTTGAACAGCAGGCTCTGGGTTCACAGGGGTTTCTTCAACAATCTTCTTTCCAACTTCTGATGTATCCTTTACACCAGAAGTACTCACAGACTTCTTTGGAGTGGATCCTCTTGCTTTCTTGGATCTAGACTCTGTTGCTTTTGGCCTTTCGCCAGCCTTCCTCTTCTTTTCTTGAGCAGGCAATATATATCTTGTAGCAAGTCTGTCATCCAACTTCTGAGTTCCTCCTTCCTCCAGAAGTTTCTTATGCATTCCAGCAATAAGTCCAACTTCTTCCTTAGACACAGTAGTAAGAAAGAAATACTTATTCTCTTCAAACTTCTTTGGTTTAAAGGTGACTTGAGGGATAACCAAAGGACCAGGGGTCTTCACAACTCTCTTCACTGTAGCGCCGTCTATCACAGATGGATTTGCATCAATAAAAGAACTGTATCCTGGGAAGACATGCTTTAATGATTGCAATAAGTAACTTCTGTGAAACATAAAGGACAAAAATCTGCTATATTGCACATTTGTGATGCCTTTATTTTTACTCTCATTGATGGCTCTACACATGTGATAAAAAATAACCTTAGCAAAATTCACAGGAGCCTTATTTCCCATATAGTATAAGATGGTCTTATAGTATTGAGAAACTTCGTCAGATGATCCAGCTTTTGGTATTATTGACTCACAAAATTTTGTAAATCATCTTGTAAAGATGTTTCATATCCCTGTTGCTCTTTGAAGTGGAATGCTTGCAATAAATCTCTTCCTGAATAATATGATTTGATTCTTCAGTAGGATGAGGAGTAACTCCAGAAAAAGGTAGCCTTGCTGCTTGCCTAATGTGCTCCTGTCTAATCCTTATACAGACTCCACCAACTTCTGAACGAATCTCTTTGCCCAAAAATTCCAAATCTTTCCTTTGATCAGAGTTTCCTTCAACATCTTGAGACTCTTTCATCACTCTCTATTTGAGATGTTCCTCTAGAGATCACTTCTGCCTTCATCCAGAAGTCCTTTACAATTTCTGGATAGACAGGTCCATTAAGAATGTCCAAGAATATAAGCAATCCTTGTGCTTGAAACACTTCCTTGACCCCATCTACTCCATTTACTTGACAATGTTCTTTGCATACTTGCTCTGTGAAATAAAAATTGTGTCACTCATTTGATTTACCTGTAAGCCAAGAAAGAATGTTAGTTCACCAACTAGACTCATTTCAAATTCTGACTGCATCTGGTGTACGAAATGTTGCACCATCTGGTCAGACATCCCTCCAAATACTATGTCATCTACATAGATCTGGGCAATCAGCAGTCTTCCTTTCTCCTCCCTTACAAACAGAGTCTTGTCATTGCCACCCTTTCTGTAAACATGATCCACCAGAAAAACCGTGAGCCTTTCATACCAAGCTCTAGGAGCTTGTTTGAGGCCATATAAGGCTTTCTTCAACTTGTACACTTGATCAGGGTAATTAGGATCCACGAAACCTTTCGGTTGCTCTACATAGACTTCCTCATTTAAGTACCCATTGAGAAAGGCACTTTTCACATCCATTTGGAATAACTTGAATTTTAGGATACAAGCCACTCCTTGAAGTAGTCTAACCGATTCCAATCTAGTCACTGGAGCAAAAGTCTCATCAAAATCCACTCCCTCAATCTGAGTGTACCCTTGAGCTACAAGCCTTGCTTTATTCTTAGTGACAGTTCCTTGCTCATCAGTCTTGTTCTTGTACACCCACTTAGTACCAATCACATTTGTTCCTCTTGGTCTAGGTACCAAGTCCCACACTTCATTCCTTTTGAATTGATTCAACTCATCTTGCATGGCATCAATCCAATACTCATCAGTCAGAGCTTCTTTCACATTCTTTGGCTCAAACTTTGACACAAAACAAGCACTAGCAATCATATCCTGAGACCTCCTTGTAGTGATACCTTGATTAGGGTCACCAATTATTTGATCAATAGGATGGTTCTTCTGGACTCTAGTGGACAGACCTTTAGTTGCAGGAGTGCTAGGTGGCACTGAAGTATCATGCTCGGGACTGGTTGGAGCTGCAGGTTCATTCAATTCATTCTGAGTGTTGACTTCTTGACTATCTTCTGCAGCTTCTGTCTCAGTATTTGGGACAGATGTGTCAACATTTGGTACCACATTGGGATCACTGACTGATGCTGAGTCATCAATTACCACATTTGAGGATTCCATCACAGTCTGGGTTCTGTTGTTGTAAACTCTGTAATCTTGACTGTTTGTTGAGTAACCTAAGAATATTCCTTCATCGCTTTTTGGGTCCAGCTTCCTTCTTTGCTCCCTATCTGCCAAGATGTAGCACTTACTTCCAAAGATATGAAAGTGCTTCACTGAGGGTTTCCTTCCTTTCCACACTTCATACAAAGTGGTTGTAGTACCTGCCCTTAAGGTGACACGATTGTGTATATATCAAGCTGTGTCCATGGCTTCAGCCCAGAACCGGTAAGCAAGTTTCTTAGCATGCAACATTACTCTAGCACACTCTTGGATAATATGATTCTTCCTTTCCACTACACCATTTTGCTGAGGGGTGATAGGTGAGGAGAACTCATGTTTGATACCTTGGTTCGCACAGAAATCCAAGAATTTTGAATTCTCAAACTCCTTACCATGATCACTTTGGATTCTCTTTATGAGGAGGTCTTTTTCTCTTTGTAGTTGAATACATAACTCTTAAAAGACAGAGTAAGTATGTGTCTTTTCTCTGATAAAGTCTATCCAGGTGTACCTTGAATAGTCATCAACTACAACAAATGCATACTTCTTCCCTCCAAGGCTTTCAACCTGCATTGGACCCATCAAGTCCATGTGAAGTAATTCTAGAACCCTGTTGGTAGTCAGATGTGGCGACATCTTGTGTGAGACTTTGGTTTGTTTGCCTATCTGACATTCTCCACATACTTTACCTTCCACAATATAAAGCTTAGGTAGCCCTTTGATAGCGTCAGCTGAAACTGCTTTCTTCATACTTCGGAGATTTAAGTGACCTAGCCTTTGGTGCCATATCTTTGCTTCATCTTCCTTGGCAATCATACATGTTGCAACATGTGTCTTCTGGTTGGGTATCCACAAGTAGCAATTGTCTTTAGATCTCACTCCCTTCATTAGAACAGCGCCTTTAGCATCAGTGACTAAACATTCTGGTTGAGAGAAGTTGACCTTCAGTCCTTGATCACATAATTGACTTATATTAATAAGATTAGCAGTCAGTCCTTTTACAAGTAGGACATCTCCTAGTTCAGGTAGTCTGTCATTGACCATTTTTCCTACACTCATGATTTGTCCTTTGGCTCCATCTCCAAATACTACATGACTTGTGGGATGAGGTTTTAGATCTTCTAGATAGTCTTTAATACCTGTCATGTGCCTTGAGCACCCACTATCAAAGTACCATTCTTCTTTGGATGAGGCTCTTAATGATGTGTGAGCAATCAATCCAGATTTACCACCCTTTGGTTTCCACTCCTTTCTCATCTTAGTAATCTTTCTCGTAGGTACCTGTGGTTCTGGTGCTTGTGGACTTCCATAAAGTTTGTAGCAGAAGGGTCTTATGTGTCCCTTTTCTCCACAATGATGGCATGCCCACTCCTTAGGTTCCTTATTGTAACTGGGAGGTGGAAGTGGTCTGGAATGGGGCACCATGTGTCTGACTTTCCTGGATTTGAGAGTTCTTTTTATAGGATTGTATCTTTCACCATATGGTAAATGTCTTCTATTGAGATTTGTATAATCATATCCCACTGCTTTAGAACTCTTGTCAGGTTGATCAACTTCTATACTCACTTCAGGCATAATATTTCCAGCATTCAACATTATAACTTGCTTACTCATGTTCTTAAACTGTGAATTTAGCACAATTACCTCATCAGTAAGATGCAATATCTGAGCAAGGTGTTCACTCTTCTCTGCCTTGAGCTGATTAATGAGGTTCTTCTATTGTTGGAGACATCTGACTCTGTCATCATAGTCTTGACATAGCTCCTGGTAGGCCTCAGCTAGCTCTTCTAAAGTGAGTACTCCTTCAAAGTTTATGTCAAGCACACACCTTCCAGTGAATGTTGTGTCCCTCTTTCCTTCAGCCTCAACATCTGAGTTATCTTCATCTGACCAAGTGGTCATCATGCTCCTCTTTTGCTTCTTCAAGAAGTTTGGACATTCAGTTTTGTAGTGACCAAACCCATTGCACTCATAGCAATGTACACTCCTGGTCTGATTTGAATTATCTTCATCTTTTCGCCTTTGGAGATTGATCTGCTTCCCAGTGTCATCTAAGATGTGCGGCACATCTGTCCTGGGTCTTCCATCCCTTCTTCTCATCATCCTTTTAAATTGCTTTCCCACAAGGGCTAGAGCCTCTGAAACATCTTCATCCATGTCTTGTTCACCGAGTTCATCAGCATCCTTAGAGACAAATGCCAGATTTTTGTTTTTCTTTTCAGATTTCTCATTTGCTCCAAGTTCAAAGGTTTGTAGTGACCCTACTAACTCATCAAGCTTCAAGGTGGATATGTTCTGCATTTCTTCAATAGCAGTCACTTTCATATCAAATTTCTTAGGCAGAGACCTAAGCATTTTTCTCACCAGCTTCTCTTCACTAATCTTTTCTCCCAGTGCTTCAAAGGAGTTAGCCAAATCAAGTATGTTCATGTGGAAGTCATACACATTTTCATCTTCCATCATCTGCAGGTTCTCAAATTTCGTGGTCAATAGTTGCAACCTGGACATCTTGACTTTTCAAGTACCTTCATGCGTGGTCTTCAGAATCTCCCACGCTTCTTTAGCTTCAGTGCACTGCTTGATAAGTCTAAACATATTCCTGTCAACCCCATTAAATATGGCATTTAGGGCTTTGTTGTTTCCTACTGACAGGTCATCTTCTTCCTTTGACCATTCTCCTTCTGGTTTTGGCTCAACAGTCACTTTCCCATCTTTGTCAACCACCATAGGATGTTTCCATCTTGTAACAACAGCCTTCCAAGTCTTGCCATCAAGTGATTTCAAGAAAGCACACATTCTTGCTTTCCAATAGTCGTAGTTAGTACCATCTAACATAGTCGTAGTTAGTACCATCCTTCCTTGTCCATGTTTGCCAGAAAGTATCCCCTGGATCTCACCCAAGTACAGGCAGGGTGCCTGCTCTGATTCCAATTGAAATTCCGGCACTACCAGTAGACAAATGTGATAGCATATGTGCTAACACCTGTCGCAACAACGTTGGACTGGGAGACATATGTTGCCACGTTTATCTCCACGAGAGCTGACTGAACAAATAATAAAGCGAAAATAAAAGGCAGAAAGTAAATTGCACGCTTTGTTTGTTAACCCAGTTCGGACCCACTGCTCCTAATCTGGGGGGATACCAATCCAGGAATGAATCCACTATAATAGTATTGATTCAGAGTCTAACTACCCCTTAACCCTCCTCACTCAATCACTATCTGTGCAAACTCTACCTAGGCCTAACCTAGATATGACCAGCCCAGGTCACTTCCTTAATAACGATGCTCCTCCACACCGTCATAAACCTACCGAGGTATAAAACACAATTCAACTGAATGGTTGTTGGACACACCCTCCTAGACCCCTATGCACTTTTACCTAACGGCTTCAAGCGCTTAGACTAACTCTTTGCTTCAAAGCTTCAAAGAAAGTAACATTACAACTCAATAAACACAGTCCTAAGCATGCATCAATGGAATGCACGAAAGGCTCACAAAGAGACTCGATTTTGACACACTAAACCCTAAAACCAAATACGGCTTGACTCTCTTGGAGAACTAGGTCTTGGTCTTCATATATTTATAGTCCTGAGATGCTTGGACTACAAGTAATACTTGGGCTTCTGAATCCTTGTTGAAAAAGGCGTGTCTTGATCTTTTCCAAATATATTCCTTGAACCTAAAGATTTTATTTAAAAAATATATTGTCACATATTTTAAAAATAAATCTTACCATTTATAACTTCAGCAAGTTGGCTGATTTCCCTTGTCTTGGCGCGCAAGCTAAACCTGAAACAAAGAAATTAGGGTTCAAAGAAAAACGGCGCGCTGAAAGGCGCGTACTAGGGTTCCAAGTCCAGCTGGCAATGTTGCTGACAAATGTTACCACATCTGTCACCACCTTTAGACTAGTATCTTGTTTTTGCAAAATGAAGCCAACATTAAAAACCCAACAAAGGTATTTCTTGGAATAGTTGTTTCTTCTTGAACAGGATCTTCAGTTGGTGTTGTTTGATGATCATCAGATTCTGGAACTTGGTTGTTCTTTGGAGCTTCCAGAAGTTCAGGAGTGGAATCAGGTCCAGAACCTTCATCTTCTGAGTCTTGAGAATCTGAAATTTCTATAACAGGCTCTGACTTTTCTTGGTCAGGCACTTTGTCATCAAACTTTACATGCATAGATTCTTCAACTGATTGAGTTTCAGAATTATACACTCTGTATGACTTGGAGCGCTCAGAATATCCAATGAAGATACCCTTGCTAGCTTTAGAGTCAAATTTCTTAAGATGAACTTTAGTATTCAGAATGTAACATGTACAACCAAATTGGTGAAAATAAGAGATATTGGGTTTCCTTCCTCTAAAGAGTTCATATGTTGTTTTATTCAGAATAGGTCTAATATAGATTCTGTTCTGAATATAACAAGCAGTGCTTACTGCTTCTGGCCAGAAAAATTTTGCCAAAGAATGTTCATGCATCATGGTTCTAGCCATCTCTTGCAAAGATCTGTTCTTTCTTTCTACAACTCCATTTTGCTGTGGAGTTCTAGGAGAAGAGAACTCATGGAAGATTCCAAGTTCTTCACAAAAGTTTTCAAAAGGTTCATTTTCAAATTCTCCACCATGATCACTTCTAACTTTTAAAATCTTTAAATCTTTTTCATTTAGAATTTGGGCACAGAAGACACTAAACTCTTCATATGTATCACTTTTAGATCTCAGAAATCTTACCCAAGTCCATCTACTATAATCATCAACAATGACTAGTCCATACTTCTTTCCATTGAGTGAAGCAGTGCTAACTGGTCCAAACAAATCAATGTGCAGAAGTTCTAAAGGTCTAGAAGTAGAAACAATGTTCTTAAGTTTAAATGAGCTTTTGACAAACTTCCCTTTCTGACAAGAGTCACAAAGAGAATCTAAATGATAAGTCAATTTAGGAAGGCCACTTACAAGATTATCTTTGCTAAGCTTGGAAATTAATCTCCAGTTAGCATGACCCAATCTTTTATGCCAAACCCATTTCTCATCACTTAGAGTCAATAAACAAAGCACATTCTGATCTTCCAGATCAGATAAATTAACTTTATAAACATTGCCCTTTCTACAGCCTTTAAACAAAATGGATTTATCAGAATTGTTAATTACAGTACATGAATTCTTATTAAACACAACATCATAATTATTGTCACATAATTGACTTATGCTAAGTAGATTATGTTGTAGTCCATCAACCAACCAAACATCAGAAATAGTAAGAGAAGAATTACCTACTTTACCTATACCAATGATTTTGCCTTTTTGGTTCCCACCAAATCCTACAGTTCCTCCCTCTTTCAGATTCAGGGTGTGGAACAAGTGATTGTCTCCTGTCATGTGTCGTGAACATCCACTGTCCAGATACCATGATCTTTGCCTTCTTCTTGGGATGCATACATGCAGTAAACATTATCTCAGACTTTGGTACCCATATTCTGATGGGTCCTCTAAAGTTAGTTCTTTTATCCATCTTCTGTCTCTTGTAACTTCCAGAGGATCCAAGGTGAGGTGAGCCTTGAAAAACAGGTTTAGGCTTAACCTTTCCTTTGGACCTTGATCCAGAATGTGTTAGCAAACCAGCTTTCAAGTTTATACAGTGTGATCTCATGCCCCGAATACTCTTAGGCTTGAAGATCTTATGTACTCCTTTACTAGACTTGGATACTGAAGCAATGGGAGCAGAGGTTTTCAAAAGCTCCACGCTTACTTGAGCATCTAACACTTTTGGATTTTCTGTACCATTACTAGAAACAAAATTAGAATAAAGATCAGATGGTGTTTTGCTTATGCACATAGATTGATTTGAGTTTCCTTTGGCAGTACTTCCCAAACCCTATCCAGTGTATTTGCCAGCACCATAAATCATAGAGGCTAATTTATGCTTGCAATATTGTGATGAACAAACTCTTGAAGAGCAATCTCATGCTTGTCATAGGGTTTGTTACAAGATCTGTAACCATTTTCAAGAACTTGAATAGTCTTTAAGGACTTCTTATAGTCTTCTTGAATATGATTAACTTTATCATTGAGCATGTCAAACTTTTGTTTAAAAAGTTCTAGCTCATTTGATTTTTGCATGTATCTTTCAAGGCCTTAGAGAGTTGAGTATCAGATAGTTTAGAAATAACCTGCTCAATATCTTCTGGATTTGACTCAACATCACTTTCAACATCTGACTCTGATGTGGCCATAAGTGCCAAGTTAGCTTCTGCATCTTCAGCTTCATCATCAGACAGCTTGTCAAGATCTTCCCATGTAGCTAAAAGACTCTTCTTAGCTTTGTTCTTGAAAGTGCTCTTTCTTCCTTTTCCTTTGGTGCTCAATTCAGGACAATCAGCAATGAAGTGTCCAGGCTTATTGCAGATAAAGCAATTCTTTGAATCATCCTTCTTATCTTTGTTTCCAGAACTTCTGTAACCAGAACCTTTAGATCCAGAACTCCTACTAGAATATCTTGGCTTTCTTTTTGTCCACTTCTGGAACTTCCTGGTCAGAAGTGCAAATACATCATCATCCGATCCTTCTTCTTGATCATCTGCAGAAGATTCTTCTGCTTCAGATTCAACAACCTTAGCCTTTAGAGCCTTAGAAGATCCAGAAGTAGCTGGCAGAGCCAAAGACTTCATTCTCTTCTGAGGTTCATCAGAAGCTAGTTCAATCTCATGACTCATGAGTGAACTAATTAAACCTTCCAGGCTTAGGGTGTCTAAATCCTTTGCTTCCTGAATGGCAGTGACCTTAGGTCTCCACTTAGCAGGTAAGCTTCTGAGAATCTTCTTCACATGATCAGAAGTAGTATAAATTTTCTTCAGAACTTGAAGACCAGAAACCAGAACTTTGAATCTAGAAAACATAGATTCAATGTTCTCATCTTCTTTCATTCTAAAAAGTTCATACTTTTGGATCAAAAGTGTTGTTTTTGCCTCCTGTACCTGTTTGTTTCCATCATAAGATGAACACAAAGAATCATAGATACTCTTGGCAGTAGATTTATCTGTGATCTTAAGGTACTCTTCATGAGATATGCAACTAATCAGAATATCCTTGACCTTGTGGTGCTTCTTGTATGCTTTCTTGTCCTTATCAGTGAAAGCTTGTCTTGCATCATAGTCTAATCTTCCTCTTTCACCCAAACCTTGAAATGTTACTCCTCTTTCAACTAAGTCCCAAAGTTCATCTTCAATACCAACTAGATGACTATAGATTTTATCTTTCCACCAGGAAAAAGTAGAACCATCTCCATTGAACTTAGGAGCTTTGCTGGTGTTGTTTTTATCATCAACATCATAGTTGAAGGGAATAGCAGTTCCTTCAGATTTTTTGTTTTGTTCACCGGAACCAGACATAGTGTTTTGACACAGCAAATAACTGTCTCACTGCAAAGTGATATAACAGAACCAAGGCTCTAGATGCCAATTGAAGGTGTGAAAACACAAGAAGGGGGGTTGAATTGTGTTTTGGGTAGTTTTAAAAACTTCTTCTAAGTTTTGCAACTTATCAGAATCAGCAGCGGAATAACTTTAAACACAAACAACTTCTGGCGATGGTGAAAGAAAAACAGAGGAGAGAAAGAAGAGATGAAGACACAAGATTTATACTGGTTCCTCTCACAAACCGAGAGTAGTCCAGTCCCCTTGCACTTCCAAGCGATTTCACTATAATCACACAAGATTACAAATGCTCAAGCCAACTGCAAGACACTTCCGATGCTCAAGTAACACAATACAAGAGACTTCCAATGCTCAAGCTCACAAGCAAGAGACTTCTAAAACAAAGTTACAAAGAAAATGTTTGAACAACTGATAAACAATATCAGAGTTCTTAGAACAAAATAATACAACTTTAAAAACAAGACTTATCTTAGAATTCTTGAAAAGAAAACTAAGGTTCAACAACTGACTAGTCAGAAGTTGAAAACTATTTGTCCTGAATTTTGATATAAGCTCAAGTTGTATCTAAGTTAAAAATTGCTCTTAGAAATTCAGCAGTATAACAGCGCTTTTGTTCTTCGTAGGTGTGTTGTATTTGTCTTCAAATTCTTCCTCCTTTTATAGATGATGTTGGAGCGTCTTGAATTTGAGCGGACAAAGATGAAAGCAGCTACGTAGTACTGTACTAATATTTTCATTTGAAATGTGCATATCAAGTAAAGAATAAAATCTGAGCCTTGATTTCGAATATTCGCCCATATCAGGAAAATAAAGAGAGTAGAATAGTACAAACGTCATTATCATGAGGATAACGGTCTTGTAAGAGATTTCTTCTGCCTCTTCTAAATTTGCCATATAGATGATAGTCGTTATAGAGAATAGAATGTTCTTCTGGCAAATTCTGCTATTTCATCATCATCAGAATCTTGAGAGTAAACTTTGCTTCTGATGAGTTCAACTTCTGGTTGACTATGACTTGGCAACTTCTGGTGACCACAACTTCTGATGTCATTCTCCAGAACTTGCTTTTCCCAACTTCTGGGAGCGCTTCTTAGCATAGCAACCAGAACTTCAATTTCTAGTGTATATAAAATTTTAACTTATATACCTGCACACTAGAGTAAATTATCAGTACTCCCAATTGTATATTAATACTATTGTTATCATCAAAACTACTTGGGTTATATTAGAACCAACTTTGTTCCAACACCATGAGCAACCTCAAACTTATGCTGTTGCCAAGATCAGAGAACTGTCACCTAACTCCAAAGAGGGTAATTTATTGTTTTTCTGGTCTATAGGCTTGTAACATGGTTTATCACCGAAAGAAAAGGGATATTATATTTACGGCTCAAAATTGGCTAGCAAAGGATATAATAATATCATGATGGCTTGAAAAAGGCTTTGCGTTATAACAAACAATTGCCTCATGTGTATAAGTCAATCCAATCAGTCAGCAGAGAATTAAAACAAGTTCTAGAAAATAAACAAGTGCACGGTACTCTCATAGTAGATCGAAAGAAAGTAGTAATACCGTTTGGAAATATTTGGCTCAAATTCTCACTTGGCTTAGGTATCTGAAGGTTGACACTTTATCTTGCGAACATTACCTTCGTCACTCGTCTCGTTGTCTCTCGCACTTCCGTTCTTTGTTTAAAGGCGTGGAATTCAGGTCATAACTTGTTATTTTCTTGCCGTAATCTGCCTATAACAGTGAATCATGCACAAGATAATAAACAAGAAACAATTATTGAGTTTTTTAGAAGTTTATGAGGTTGTCAGCAAATGCACAGCGGGAATTCATTTATTGAAAATAAAATGCTAGTAATGCATTGGAAGATGGTAGCATTTGAAGAGAAAGAGTTCTGATCCATTTGGTTGAAAGTAAAGTGTACTGAAATGACATGAATGCCATGTTGTTGAGTTGCTTCTGAAGGTGTGAAAACACAAAAATGGGGGGTTGAGTTGTGTTTTGGTAGTTTAAAAACTTCTTTCAAGTTTTTCAACTTATCAGAATTAGCAGCGGAATAAATCAAACACAACCAACTTCTAGATTTATACTGGTTCCTCTCACAAACCGAGAGTAGTCCAGTCCCCTTGCACTCCCAAAGGATTTCACTATAATCACATAAGATTATAATTGCTCAAGCACACAGCAAGAGACTTCCTTTGCTCAAGTAACACAATACAAGAGACTTCCAAATGATCAAGCACACAAGCAAGAGACTTCGAAAACAAAGTTACAAAGACAATGTTTGAACTTCTGATAAACAATATCAGAGTTCTAGAACAAAATAATACAACTCTAAAAACAAGACTTATCTAAGAATTCTTATAAAAGAAAACTAAGGTTCAACAACTGACTAATCAGAAGTTGAAAACTATTTGTCTTGAATTTTGATATAAGCTCAATTTGTATTTTTCTAAGTTAAAATGCTCTTAAGAATTCAGCAGTATAACATCGCTTTTGTTCGTTGGTGTTGTTATATTCTTCTTCAAATTCTTCCTCCTTTTATAGGCGATATTGGAGCGTTTGAATTTGAGCGGACAATGATGAAAACAGCTACATAGTACTGTACTATTATTTCCGTTTGAAATGTGCTTATCCAAATCAAGTAAAGAATGAAATCTTGATCCTTGATTACGAATATTCGCCCATATCAGGAAAAGAGATATAGTACAATAGTACAAACGTCATTATCATGAGGATAACGGTCTTGTACGAGGTTTCTTCTGCCTTTCTGAATTTGCCAAATAGATGATAGTCGTTTTGAGAATAGAATGTTCTTTTGACAAATTCTGCTGATTCAGTATCCAACTCTGGTTCTGACGAGTGTAGCTTCTGGTTGACTTTGACTTGCAACTTCTGGTGACTTAGCTTCTAGTGTCACTACTCAGAACTTGCTTTTCCCAGCTTCTGGGGGCGCTTTTCAACTAGCAACCAGAACTTTAATTTCTACTGTATATAAAATTTTAACTTATATACCTGCACACTAGAGTAAATTATCAGTACTCCCTATTGTATATTAATACTATTGTTATCATCAAAACTACTTGGGTTATATTAGAACCAACTTTGTTCCGACAATCTCCCCCTTTTTGATTGGTGACAAACCAAGTATTAATTTACAATGGTTGTTATTTTAATCAGAGAATACATCCTTCAGGTGTATGAGTTTTGCAAGCTCCCCCTAACTTCAGTAATGAATGATTAAAATAATTTTAAAATTTTAACATTGAATCCAGAACTTCATTATACACTTGACTTCCAGAAGATAGGTTTGCAAGCTTTCTTCCTTGGTCAGATCTACTTAAGAGAAAAGTGCAATCTTCTCTTACGTGTATCATGTATAGAAAGTTCTAATCTCAATAGAAAATTTTTTCTTTCATAATCATAACTGATAATATTCAATAAATGAAATAAATGAATATAACATATGAACAAATAACATATGAACAAATTTTAATTTTGGCTTCAGTTAGTGTTCTTAAATTAATTTACTCTTACTCCCCCTTTTGTCATTAAACAGAAAGAATAAAATAGAAAGAAGGAGTCAAGTAAAAACACGTGACTAAAGAAAGTTATTGTAATGCAAAAATTCAAAGTTATTGTAATGCAAAAATTCAAAGATATGTATCTGGATTTTTCATATGCAAAAACTTGTTTTTAGAACAAAGTTATTGTAATGCAAAAATCTTGAAAAATGCAAAGTTATTGTAATGCAAATTTGATATGAATAAAACAAAATTCATTTGAATGCATTGATGTGTATGCAACAATTATATAATTTATGAAACAAAAAGAATTGAACAGAAGAATTAATAACATAGCAAATAACATCCATAACATTCAAACAAGACAAAATAAACAGGTTCATAACTTAATATATATAAAAAAAAAAAAAAAAAAAACAAATAACAACAGTGCCAGAATCCTAGGGTTGAGGTGGATTAGAAGGGTTAACCAGTTTCTCTTGAAGGAGCTTCAGAACCATAGCCGAATTCTGTTCCAAACGCTTGATGACATCATCTTGATGATCAATCCTTCTCAGAACCATCTTCTCAAAGAAAGTTTTAGGCCTTGAACGTTCTGCAACCTCTTCTTTCATCTTAGCCTCTACTGCATCAGCAACTTGTCCAACACGTTCTGCTGTCTCAGCTTCTACTTGAAGAATTTTCTCAATGTCTTGTGCATAAATTGTAGACAACTGATCTTCTGCTTCTGCTAACACAACTTTCAATTTCTCATCAAATAGCCTCTGAGCTTCAAGTCTGGCAGCTTCAATTTTATCTTGAACAAACTTTCTCTTTGCAATGTTTATAACATAGTCTTTCTCATATTGAAAGCCAAAATCTATAAACATTTGCTTGCACATTTCTAATAGAGCATCACACTCTGAAAATACTTTGATTGGTGCAAGAGAAAGTGAAGGCAAATTTTGATAGAATTCCATGACTTTATCATTAATACCCAAAAGCACACGGTCAACATCTTCTGGGTTATGGCAGAATGTGTAGTTTGAACAGATGATGAAGGGATATCAAGGGGTGTTGGAATGATTGCTAATGGAAGGTCGTTTTGGGGTGAAATGACTTGTTCAAAAGATTTGATGAAGTTATTTTAGTCAGGGGTGAGATTTTGAGATTTATGAGGTGAGGGGTTTTCCAAATCCAGGGCTAACTTCTGTAGCTGGGCTTTTTCTAGTTCCGGAATAGTGGACTCAACAGCATCAGAAGATGGCTGTTGGACAACAGTTTCAACAATATACTCAACTACAGTTTCTATTCTAGGAGGGCTAGAATTGATTTGATCATAAATGGTCTTTTCTGAATCAATGGATTTTGGAGAAGCAGGGTTGACTGAATCAGGCACAGGGGATATGACAATGGTTTCCTCATGAGAAATATTTTGAGGAAGTACATCAGAAGTTGCAACCTCTGCATTAACTTCTTGAACTTCCTGTCCAATATTTTCCATTTGGCCAGAAGGGACAACACCTGTTTCTGCAATCAATGTCATAACATGTTTAGAAAATCTCCTCATAGACTCAGGGGATGGTACAAAGCTAACTACTGGTGTTTCATCAAGAAATCTATCAGAAGCACTATCAGCAACTTCTACTATACGGTTGGTTTTTTGTTCCAAATCAGAAAGGATTTTAGAAAAAGTATTTTTGACAGGAACTGTATAGGGGATGTTTCTAGCATGCTTTGGACCATTAATGACATAATCAGGAATATTTTCAAGATTAACCTTCTTATAGATACCTTGATTTGCCAACTTGACCACCAACTCTTCCTTTGGAAGGGCAGAGTCCAGAAATGCATTTGGCTCTGCATCCACAAAACTTTCCCAACTATTAACTAGAAGTGCTTCCTTAGCAGCTTCTTTTGTTTTGAGTTCTTCCACAATCCTAATGGCGTCCTCTCTTTCAATCTCTTCATAATCTTCTGCAGTAAGTCTCAATTTCCTATTCCTTGGCTTGGTAACCTTTTTCTTAGACACTTCTGGGGTAGCAACAACAGTGCCAGAAGTTCTTGTTGACCTTTTAGAAGGCTTACCAACCATTTTTTCTTGATCTTTCTTAGACGAAACGGGGGCTTCAACAACTTTTTCAACAACATTCTCAACAACTTCTGATGTATCCTTCACACCAGAAGTGCTCACAGACTTCCTAGGAGTAGATCCTCAAGCTCTCTTGGATCCAGATTCTGGTGCCTCTTGCCTACCAGAATTCTTTCTCTTCTTCAGAGATGGAAGTTGCAACAAGTTTTGGAAGCAACTCAAAGACTCAGTCATGCTTATGAGTTTAGACTTTAAGAAATTATATTCCTTTCTTAGAGCTGCTTGTTCCTTATGTTCCCTGATGAGCCTCTCAATGATTTCATCTTGTTCTATTATTTTAGCAGTGTATCTTGAAGTGTAGAGAGGTTCTTCATTATTATCACTGCCTTCAGTATCTGTGAAGCTTTTGAAGCTATCATCGCTGCTTGTTTCGAATATCCCCGAGAATGCATTGTTTATGTCTTCATCTTCACTGTCATCCTCAGAGTCAGAGAGAATTGCAGCCAGTCCCTTTTTCTGTTTGCTAAGAAAATTAGGACATTGTATTCTGATATGCCCAAAGCCTTCACATTCGTAGCACTGTACCTCTGTTTCTTCTTCAGAGTTAGTTTCTTTTTTCGACATGTCTTGTGTCTTGTTGTTGGACGTCTTGTCTGTGACATTTGTCCTCCACTTAGCTCGGACCCTGTTCACAGATTTGTTGAACTTCTTGGTCAATAGAGCTATTGCTTCTGATAGACAATCTTCACTTTGGCTTTCCTCAGATTTGAAGGCCAAATTCTTCACCTTCTTTTTAGGTCTATCTTCAAAGGTCATCTCAAAAGTTTGTAATGAGCCAATGAGTTCATCAACCTTCATCGTGCTCAAGTCTTGTGATTCTTCAATAGCAGTTACCTTCATAGAAAATCTCTTAGGAAGTGATCTTAGAATTTTTCTGGCTAGTTTCTCCTCAGGTGTCATCTCTCATAGAGCAAAGCATGAGTTTGCTATGTATCGAACTCTAGTGTTGAATTCTGATATGGTCTCATCATCCTCCATCCTTAGATTTTCGAATTTTGAGGTGAGAAGTTGTAGCTTTGACATTCTAACCTTGGAAGTTCCTTCATGAGCAGTTTGCAGAATTTCCCAGGCTTGCTTGACTTCTGTGCATGTGTTGATCAGTTTGAATATGTTTTCATCAACACCATTGAAGATAGCATTGAGTGCCTTAGAGTTGCTATTGGACTCAAGGTCCTCTTCTGGGGTCCAATCTCCTTCACCTTTTAATATTGAAGAACCATCTTCTACAGAGACTATTGGGTGATTCCAACCTGTAATAATTGTGCAAACTATATATTGGTGTTATGTTTTGATCTAATCAATATTATGTATTATTGTGAACTGATCAGTATTAATCTGATTATTATTTATTTGTCGTAGATTGTGTCCAATTCATAATAGAGATATCAATTTTCATCTATCTTGACTAATTGGGTTCAATCAATTTTCATCTATCTTAACTAGATAGTAATGTTCTTGTGAATTTTTTTAATTTGAGTTGTTTATTAGTCACTAAACTATGCAGTTTATTGAAAGGGGAGCAGATTCACTTATGCTAAAACTTTAAAACTTGATTATTATATTTATAACTTATGGTACTCGTGTTGCACCAGGTGGTTGCTAATGTCAACATAGATAAAGCGGCTTGCCGAATTGATGGCTATAGTGGAGACATTTAAATGCTGCTGCAAGTTGCATACCATAAGACATTAAACCGGTAATAGTTTAAGATAATAATAATACTAGAAAGAGAAGTTTCAGTTCGAATGTTACTAATTTTTAGTCGATGACATATGAATTTTGTTGGACGAAATAGAGCAGTATGAAGTATCCTTTCTCTATATTTTGTTCTAGAGCTCCAATTTATTTTTTCCTTTGCTTATCTTTGCGTGTTTAGTTTATCATAATAGTTAAAATCTTAGTATACATGTTCTGTTACATGACATCCTTTTTCCCCGATCATCCATTTCTTCCTTTCCTTGTTGTTTACATGATAATTTTCATAATTATTATATAGGTTCAGCTGATACGTTACAATCTGGGAGCTAGGACTTGGGAAGTGGTTACACTATAATGACTTGGATTTGTTGAGGTTTCATTTCGTTGATTTATATCTCGGTAATGTATGTTATTCATCGTCCATCTATTTGGATTTTTGTTACATTTTTTGCTTAGATTTTGTCACATTGTTTATAATTAAAGTTTTTCCTTAGATCATTACAAGTGTAGCATAATGGAATTTTTTAATTCTTGTTGATTGTTTGCAATCAAAGTTTCTTTAAATGTTTCACGATCTATAATTTGAAAGAGCATAAGGATATTTTGTGTTTTTGTTCATGTTGTAGTATGTTGATTTTGTTCTTGTTTCTTCTTTTATTTGTTTATAGCTTTGTTGAATGAGAATTAGAAAATTTGTGTAACCACATGGGATGCCTGGAACCTAGGGAGGGGGATAAGTGCAACTCTTTGATTGTAGTAGGTACTTCTGCTAATGAATGATCGAAATAACCAGCCAATTAGTACAATTGGACAAGATTGTGTTGTTAAATATCTTTCTAGGAGTAGGAGAGATAATTCAATTTGTGGTTTTATTCAGGTGGGAAAATGGCTCACAATGTTATGTCAATGGCTTCTGGTACCACAACAGAGCCGCCACAACACCACCTGATCAAGTTCTCTCAACTGACCAACTCAGTGTTGGTGATTATTTCTTAAGACTACTCAACAAGCTGTAAGAAGGAACACTAAATTTGAGGAGACATGTGCATTGTAACACCCGTATTTAATTATTTATTTTAATTAGATGTTAATTAACATTTTAGAGTATTTTAGTGTGAATTAGTAATTAATTATAGCATTGGCTATATGAGGAAAGAGTAGGGGATAAGGAAGGAGGAATATATGAGTAATGTAGTTTAAGGTGATACTTGGACTTTAGTGAGTTAGTAAGGGTAATTGAGTCTTTAGACTAACTAGGTTTGAAAATTGAGTTTTGTGTGAGAAGGAGAGACAGAGTCCTCATAGAATAGAAGAGGAAAGGAGGTAGAGAGAGAATTAAAGAGGAAGGAAGTAGAGGGGAAGAAAAGGGAAAAACTCAAGGAAAAGTTAGGATTTTTCATCTCAATCTAAGGTAAGGGAGTAGATTACAATTCATAGAGATGATCAAAGTAAGGGGAGATGACTATTCTCCACACCCAAACTCTCTCAACTCATTTTGGTTGGGTTGGGAATTCTTGGGAATGTGTTTAAGTTCATATATGATGTTGTTGTATGATATTGTGTTCATGTATGATTCTTGCACCAATTTGTATGATTAAATAACATGTTTTGCTTGAGATTGTTGTTGTTTTTATTTGAAAATGAGTTTATAGAAAAAGTATGAAATTCATATGCTTTGACCTCGAAATGATGTTAGATAATGCTAAAAATTGTACTTCTAGGCTTGTACATGTTATATATGCTTAAAGTTGATAGCTTTAGTGATTGATATGTTGAAAAATGATGTTTTTATTAATTTTTAAGCTTGAAACCGAAACAAGGGAGAAAATCTGGGTTTTGGTCGCTTCAAGCGAGCCACATGAATCCTGGGGCGAGCACTCGTGTTCAAGTTTTCTTCCCAGAATTTGGGTAGCTCGCTTAGCGAGCTCAAGCGAGTCCTAGCGAACAAACTCGCTTTGTTTCGCTTCGTCTCGCGAGAATCCCCTTATTTTGTTTCGCCATGTCTAGCTTGAGCGAGGGTCATTTGACCCAAGTTTGTTATAACTTCAATAAAATGATTTGTATGCTTATAACATGCTTGAATTATGATTCTACAACGTATTATAGGATTAGATTGATTAAATCTTGAGGTTTGGTGATTATATGCTTAAGATTGCATGATTGTGTTTAAGATTAATGAATTGAGTTATGAGATAAACCTTATGTATGAACAATGACATGTATGCTTGTATCTATAACCTAATTGAGATATGATGATGTGAATTGAGAAAGAAGAATATTAGGAAGAAACCTAGTATTCATGAGTAAGTTGTGTAGGGTATCATCATAGATGGTTATGTACATTGCATGCATTCATGAGTCAATCGAGCAGGAGTCCATCATGACCTAAAACTGACTGAGTGAAGATGGATATATGTTTATCCTAAAAATGAGTATGGGTACCACATGCATATAGTGATGTCTAGGGTGACATGACATGAGATTTGTGACATTAGTTGCATTAGGGATTATGTGATTAATGTGGTAGTTGATAAGTGGCATTGTACTCACTATGATTGTGTTTGATTGATTAGATGTGAATGTGAATACATGTTTAATTAAATGGAAATGAACATGAGTTTACTATTATTTATTGAGTATTAAAGGCATGTGACTACGGTCTGGCAAGTGGATCAGTCTGTCGTCGAGTAATAATTCACACTCTAGGTGTCTAGAATGAGTTTGTATCCACAGGGATCATGTCAAAACCTCGTTAGTTCTATTCTAGTTCGTGAGTTTTTGCATTCGCTCTGAGTTTTTGAAATAGGTTTTTAATTATAAAAATAGCGATATGCATTGCAGAAAAGTAAAAGTTCTCACAAACATAGAGAATAGGTATGGTAGTTAGACTTACTCCCTCCTTCATACTTGGCATAATCGGTGTATAAAACAGTTATTCGTATTATTATTTGGCGTCGATTTTATCCTTGTTATTGTAGTACCTTACTACTACCCTAGGTAAGCAAAGTTTCCCTATGTTTGCAACCAAGGTACCTACGAGAGCCTAACCTCGCTGTGTCACATACCCTAATTACTAGACGGAGTTGTTTACATACATGCATTATGACCATCAACCATCTAATTCCCCTAGATCTTAGTTTCGGGCTATTCAGCTTCTAATTGCTATGTCGCAAATAGTGCCTCATTCCTCCTCTAATTGCTAAGTCAAAACTAGTTCAGGACGTTACCGTCTCTACTCATCTAGTGTTATTTATTACTAGTTCCGGACAAATATTAAAGAGAACCCTAATATGCTACTATTAAAGTAAACCCTAATATTTATTCTAAAGGCGTTACAGTTTATCCGGCCAGATTCCGAGCGACGTTGTTAAAGCAAGAAGATAAATAACAATAATATACTGAATATCATTTATTATAACTTTGACTCAATTACATGACCCAAGTATTCATCGGGGAGTTCATCATCTCCACCACAACCTAAGACATCTATTACAAAAGACTAAACATATTTAAATTACAAGAATCTAAAAGAAAAGCCTAAAGAAAACATACCTTGGTGAGTTAGTTTTCCTGTAAGGGGAGAAAACTATGCCCTTAGAGCTCCTCTGAACCTCTCTTTGAAAAGAAGAGAAGGTTCATCTATTTCTGAATGAAAAATAATGAGGAATTGGAGCTTTATTTATACTTTTCTTAATGGGCCTCAGCAAGCCATCGTGACACGATAGGTCCATCGTGACACGATGAAAGATTCATTTTAAAAATATAACTGATCTTGTGCATTTCATCAGTGTGGTCGCCAAGGAAAGTCATCGTACTGCGTTGATGTCAATCGTAACACGATGCTAAGATTTTCTTCAAAAATATAATTTCTGATTTCTTGGCAAACAAGCAGCTCTCGTCGTGGCACGTTGGGAGCCATCGTGACATGATGAGCTGCTTTCTTCACTTTTTTTGGCTTTTTCTTGTCTTTTGCGTATCTTCGCTTTGTCTTGATGCTTTTTCTCGATTCTTCAGGTTGTTCTTGATATTTGGACCTGTTTTGGTCAAAATACTACTAATTATAACACCTAAAATACTACAAAAATTCATGTCATCACAACCCCAAACTTAAATTGTTGTTTGTCCTCAAGTAACATGCTGTCAGACTAGATCGTTAGCGTTAAGAGATAAATAAAGATGATAGGAATTTCACACCCTTACTTGTTCAGCAATGGTACCACTGATTCTTACCGCAGCGTTCATGCTCAGTCCTGCATGGTTTAGGAGACGTTGATAGTAGCAAGTCGGACAAGTGCTATTACTGATATCGCTATTATAAGTCTGGGCACTTATAATAGCGTTTTTAAAGCGCTATCAAATATGAACCTTTAATAGCGTGTATTTTAAAAAGCGCTGTCGTATGTCAATTGGCGCCTTAGAGTGCTTTGGGAACAGGATTTAATAGCGTTTTTTATAAAAATGCTGTTATACATCACATCTTTAATAGCGCTCATACAAAAAGCGCTATTATTGATCTTCAAGTAAATAACATTTAATATCGCCCGTGCCTCAAAAAACGCTATTAAAGATATTTTTATTTGAATTTTTTTTTTTCTTCACTCAATCGTTTTTATTAATCATAAAATCAAACACACTGCATAAGACATTCGAACAATGTATCATACAAAATTTTGGTTAAAACTCTCATACAATATAAATTAATCTTATATATATATTACAAACACTTGTATATATGATGACACAAGTTAAATAGCATACCACCAATCACATATACAATAACAACATCTTATCTACTAAAATCAGTCACTTAACAACACAAAGTTAAACATAAAGAGAAAATATTGATTGAACACCGTATGGACTTTGCAGCACTTCATCATATTCAAGACCTCTTCTTCTCTATGTTCATGTCTAAATAACAGGCGTACCGATTCTTTTTGTTGTCCATTTGACTATATCATCCCTGGAAGCATCACAAAAATACCTCAAAATATAAGCATTTCAATTGATTTAAGCAGAGACTTGCACTAATAGGAACCAAAGAAGAAACAAAGCAGGAAGCTTAGCCAAGACTAAAAAAAATAGTAACATAAGCCTTTCACCTTACACCTCAAATATCAAGAAGCTTAAAGCTAAAGGTTATCTGATACAAAGAACTAGCAACAACCAGCTAAAGCCATGCAAACCAAACACAAGATCTCCGCCAAGGTGCTGATTATGAACCTGTAAAAGGCAAGTCAAATTATGACAGCACAACAGCCTATAACACAAAATGAATGGCAGTGGCGCACTAGGACACATTGACTACACTAGGATACCAATAAAAATAGAAAGATAAATAAATAACAAAACTACAATTGCTAGCTGCCAATAACATTAAACCGAATACTTTTACGACTCCAATCAAAACCCTATTCAGCTCCGGAATAAATTAAATTGTGTGTTAATAATATGCATACACGACAAGAATCGTTTTACTAACATTCCAAAAATACTATACTGCATTGTACTATACCTTAAAATTCCAAGTGCAAATTGAGTAATTCCTGCAACGAAAGTAGCACTAAATGGAAGATGCGTCTTCCAAGTAAGAGAGACGCCACTTGATGTACAACTGTTAGTATTATTTGGTAGGTTTGTATCCTTTTTTGTTTTATATGGAGGATATCCTCCAATCTCTCTGTAATCTTCTCCTTTTTTGTTTTATATGGAGGATATCCTCCAATCTCTCTGTAATCTTCTCCTTTAGTCTTAAATAATTACTTTTTTTATCAAAATAATATTTAAGATGATTATAATGAAATTAGAAAATCACCTTCAGGCTCATGTAAGCTATGTGAACCAACATGTTTCTTAAGTAAGCCTTCAGCTAAAACCAAAAGTTTATCTCCTCCATTGCCACAAAGCACCTATCAGATGTTCAGTACACATAAAATTAGTCAACATAAATGTTTTAGACAGGACTAAATCAAGCCCATCACCATGAATAGTTTAATATATTTGGAAGAAAAATAAAACAAACAATAAATCAATGAACTGTTATTGAAAGTATCACACGGAATCTATATGCACAAGGCAAATAGCAGAATGCCTCGGTGCTATAGTAGCAAAGTGGCATTCAGGGGTTTGGTTCAGAAAATATTATAATGTAAGCAATCATATACTGATATCGACAACAACTTGCCGAACTCATGACTGCCATTACAACACATTTAAATCTAACACTGTATGACAAATGGTTATAGCTTCAAACACCTTCAGTTAAATGTTCTTTACTAACAGGTTAATTACAGCCTTACATTGCATATATATAATTATACAGCTTCATTATTAATGCAACCAAAACTTCTGGAAGGTGAAACCAGACCAATACTCTAGCAATCATAGCAGCATTTGTCTTGCCTCTGATGACATACAGACCTTGAGATCAATCCAAACTACATATAAATTACATTCTTAAAACTATCATATCTTAAGCATGTCATCAATTAATGTATTAGTAGTATTGATGGATATTTTAGTCTTACAATTACAAGTTTGACCAACAGAAACAAGAAGAAAAAAAACAAATGAGAGCCAAAACAATAAATTATAAAATTAACAAGTCAAAACTACAGTAAATCATCGGATAGCAAAAACTGAACAAATCGACATATTACTTTCTCGCATCTATCCACTATATGATGACATTTCACTATCAATTCAGATTCATTCTCCCTCGAGCCCGCTCAACGTACCAAAACAAGCACTTCAACGCACACCGAATAAGATAACTTGTGGATAAAGGGAAAAAACAAGCAGGGAGAACCTGTAGTTGGAAGCTACAAACAGACCAAAGAAGATATTTTTCTTCACCAGCAAACTTGTACATTTTAATAGCTGTCTGCAAATTGGAAAACAAAAAACGATAAAGATGTAACAATAACAAATTTTTTAAAAAATAAAACCAAACACACAGCAAATAGAAAACAACAAATCTGTTATTGCTTCACAAATGAGTACTCCCGAACATAGCAGTTAAACAAACCCATCACAAATGACTGCTGGTCCTATGGCAAATATCTCATGAACATACCATGAATGATCTGTCACAATATTGTCACCTTTTTTTAACCTCCCTCTTGTGTTGTGCCTTGTGAGTGGAATGGTAAGGGTTAGACCAGCACCATACAAAAAACCTCTCAAAGAAAAGAATATCAAACAGACAAAGCAGATATATAGACACTTTGAGTCACATATAAATTGTATACCAGATTTTTCTTAAATCAATTGAATTAAGAATTTATAAAATTTATAGAATAGAATGAAAAATACCTATGGTTGTCTTGTGAAAGAAAGAATAATTAAGCAAAACCTGTAGCAGTAACAACAAAGAAAGAGAAATGCAATAGAGTAAGAACATAACCTTATCAATAATGCCACCACATAACAATGAAATTGATTCCATTCACCATAATATTTTAATGTCACATTATCACTAATATTTTAAACCATGTGCCTGGAAAGTAATAGGCTGAAAAAACTAATGAAAGAAGAATATATTTAGTTGATAAACATACCACATTAGCACTAACTTTTCTTTGTCATCATTCATCCATTTGTGTGTATCTTTCTGTTTCAGTCTCCACTCTTCAACTCTTGCGGTCGAAGATTGCAGATAATTCTTTAATTTTATGTGAAAATCATACCTGCATGTTACCAATGAGATGTGCAAACAAAATAAGTCCTGTTATGCAAATGAAACTTGAAATTAATGTTCTATTCATTTCCTTCCTGCACATTAATATTCTCCAACACTCATATTGTTTCTGAATAGAAGATACATACCATGTTGCTCCAAAAACCTACAGAGACGACCATAATAATTTCAAGGTTATTCAATATGTAAAGTTAAAACTAAGCTATGCGAAGTTCTTATCAAAACATGAGGGGCAATCCAACATAATGTCTATCTCTACCTCATGCTAGATTTCAAATTTCACAAACATGCTGCAACAAATTAACACTTCTACTCATAATATGAATCTTATGGATGATTTTATGGAAAATAAGTTAGCTCTTACTTGTGTCTTTCCAGAAGAGGAAGGTCCAACAAGTTCAGTTAATTGTCCTACACATAACCCGCCTCCAATTAATGCATCAATCCTAAAATAATCATAGGAGTCTCACACTTTCGCAGTTCAATGCTCCCATGATCACTGCTTCAGTCTCCAATCCATGAATGTAGCTGTTGCAATAAAGCACTATTTGTCTGCTTCTCAGGACCTATATCAAATATATATGTTCCTGCAATAGAACCATATCAACCATATATTTCACAATCATTCAGAACCTATACATTTTTCATACCCCTAACCATGATTTTCAAATGGAATTAGTTCCTGCAACAATAGCCAGCCACAACAATGTTAACCTTACGATTTTCTGCCTCAATTTCATGCTTCTTTGTATGGATTCTATTAGATTATTTCATTTTAAAATTTCACAATTCATGAGACTTAGTTTTAGGAAAATATTTTGAAGCACTTCAATGTGTCTTGCACTTTACAAATATCTTAAAAGAGTAACAAATACTAACACACAACAATTACATAATGCACTTGTTTGCTAGCTATCTCACACCATGCTGCTACTATCGTATCTTTCATATTTGGTCCACTTATTTGCTATATATGTTCATCACAATCTAGTGGTCATCATTAAAACAACAAACATGTCACTGTGTTAGTACATACATACACACAAAAATCTTTTTGAATGTGAGAGAGCAAATGCTACTAGTTAGTAACAATAACAGCAAATCTTTATACAGTGTACGTAGCCTATGTGTAAGAGGCCAAACACTGTAAAGCATCAGAGATAACTAAAATTAATATACTAATTAGTGTGAATTAGTGTGAATTAATCAAAATTTGCTTTGTTTCAATATAGCAACAATCAGAAGGATGATTCTTAAGCATCATTTATATACTAAAAGTGAGTTAAATGTAAAAGTGGGTTGATTTTTCCCTCTATTTTGTTCCAGCTTCTTCTGGTCATAAATCTCAATATATGCATATAAATTACAATTTACCTAACAGATAAATTTCACATCAATCCAAAAAGCATTAAACAGATAAATTTCACACACATTTTGATTTGGAAACAAATTTCACTTTACCTTTTAACCTAACTAATTAATTAGGAAAAAATCAAACTGTGAAATCCTACGAAATCAAAATAAAAGAAGTAAAATTAGGAAAATATCTGAAATGAAATCATACGAGGGAAATCAGAAAAGAAACCTAACTGTTGTGAGTCCTTGAAGCTTTGTGAAATCCTAACAAATCGAAACTGAAACCGTGCATGGTTCACGCAATAGCAATTTTTAGGGTTTCAATTGAAATTTAAGATTTCTGAGTTATGGGTTCAATCAATTTTCCATTTAGGGTTCAAAGAGGAACAATTTGAGAACGATTGAGAGAAGAAGGTTTTTAGGGTTCAAGAGATTTCGACAGAGAGAAGATTATTGGTTCTACAGAGAGAAGAAGGTTTATAAGTTCTACAGAGAGAAGAAGATTTCTGAGTTTGAAGAAGAGAAGAATGGAGGGTGTGGTTCAGATGAACCCTTTTGGGGAAGAAGGTAAAGAAGGAGGTAAGATCGACGTAAGTTGAGTTCGAAGAATGGATTCACGCGAAATATTTTGCGAAATATTTTTATTTAATTTAATTTGATTGAAAGCATTATAATAGCGTTCCTACAATTAAGCGTTATTAAAAAGGCAAACATATTTTAGCGTGTATTAAGAAAACGATATTAAACAAATCCGTTTTAATTTTTTGAGCCCCTATAATAGCGCCCGTACAAAAACCGCTATTATAGGTCTATGTGTGACATTTTTAATAGCACTTTATTAAAAAGCGCTATTGAATTAGCACTATTATATATTAAAATTGTAGTAGTGCATTTTCGCTCGAAATTGAAAGGGTTACTCTCAATCATCGCACAACCTGCCATTTTACCATAGGCTTGCAAGAATTCTAAGCAACCAGTCAAAACTTAATAAACATGCATTTTTGGAGGTCTTTAAGGGTTATAACGTGGCTAGGGTCACGGTAGAACATTTTTGGGAGAAGTAGGCTAAACTTAGAGTTAAGTTCTACTTTGTTTCCTTTTTATGTACGTAACCTTCTTCCATAGGGTACCTTTTTGATTTTTGGTATCTGAGAATTGAACCGGAGAGATGTATGTGGTTCTTTTTCTATCACTATTTTTGCCTTTTTGACTCTTTTATTTTCTTTGTTTCTCTTTTTTTTTTTTTTTTTTGAAGAGACTATTTTTTTAGGGAATTTTTGATGGTTTCCCGTCTCTTTTTCTATTTTTTTTTTTAATTTGTATAGTGATAGTTCTCTATATACCCACCCCAAACTTGAAATGTTGCTAGTTCCATGAGCAACCCCAAACTTTTTTGTTGCTATGATCATTGAACTATTAGCTAACTCCAACAGAGGGTAATTTCTTGTTTTTCTGGTCTATATGTTTGTATTGTGGTTTGTCACCGAAAGAAAATGGTTATTATTTTTACGGCTCAAAATTGGCTAGCAAAGGATAATAATAATTATAAGGGTTGCTTGAAAAAGGCTATGGCTTATACCAAACAATTGCCTCAATGCATATTTTATTAAATCAACGAGAATTGGAGCAAGTTCTGAAAAATAAACAAGAGTGCGGAACTCTCATAGTAGATCGAAAGAATTTGGTAATACCTTTGGAAATATTTGGCTCAAATCCCCACTTGGCTTAGGTATCTGAAGGCGTGAACACTTATCTGCAGACACCGCTTCATCACTCGTCTCATTGTCTCCCGAACTTCCGCACTTCGGAGCAATCACCTTTGGTATTTGTGTTGAAGGCGTGAAATTCGGATCATCAAAATCCATAGCTTACTTCGTTGCAATCTTACCTATAACAGTTTATCATACACAAGATGATAAACAGCAACAATTATTTAATTTTTTGTAAGTTTTGAAGTTGACATGCTTGAATTATGAGTACATTGAATTGAAAACACAGAAGCCAATTACTGAATTGAAAATACTGAATTAAATACTTAATACTTATCCTTGGGTTGCCTCCCAAGAAGCGCTTGTTTAGCGTCTCACTAGCTTGACGCATTTCCTCCATCACAGAGGATAGGTTCACATGTCCTTCTCTTCTTTAGGAGCTTCCGCCTTAGCTCCTCCCTTCTTGGTGCTCTTCCTGTACTTCTCTAGGTCATGTTGCTCTTTGAAGGTGGCAAAGAAGAGCATTCCATCATCATCTGAAGCAACTGATTGGATGATGGATTTGCCTTTGCCTTTTGGTGAACTTTCCTTCTTTTATTCGTGAAATTATGTTCTCTGTAATTGCAACTGGTTCGACAACTGGTTATGAGGATCACACGTTATTGCAATATTGAAGTAAATAAAAGCAATAAACAACACCAGTAATTTGTTAACCCAGTTCGGCGCTAAACAGCCATACTCTGGAGGATACCAATCCAGGAAGTGAACACTACTACTCCGAATCAATACTTAGTCTTACAACCACACCCAACACCTTTTGGCATGTATGCCTTTTCTTAATCCTAGTAATCTTCTACTCAAGGGCTAACTCCCCCTGAATATGAGAACCTACCCAACTCCCTCTAATCACTAATCCTAAGTGATGAAACTTTAAACTTCACAGTTTAAAAGACAAAGTTGAATGACAACATTCAACGACTCAAAGCTTCAAAGTATCAAGAACAATACTAAGAGCCACTTGATGTTTTGCACAGTGGGTACAAAACTTTGGACTCACAATCTTCAGTTTTTGTGGGTTGAGTTTTAAGCTCTATGTTGAGTCCTTTATATAGGCCTGCCAATCTTCAGATAATCTTCAATCTTTCAGATGCACATCAATAAGAATTAGTTTTAAAACAAACTCCACAAAGATAAAGAATTAATCTCTATCCACTAATTAAATACGAATCCAATCGTATCTAACACATAGGATTAATAACAAACTTTATCATTAATCCTAATCTCAGCTTGTTACTAAATGATTCGCGTTTTATTCAAATTAAAACAAACACGCGTGCTTAATGGATAAGCATTATCTTTTAAGTTGAACTGGGTCAAGATGTCCTACCCACATGTCTTGGGACATCTTGCTCGACATGCTGCCTAAGTATGCTCTGAACCCAGTGACAAGATGTCAAGGACATCTTGTTCAACATGTTGCATCTACACATCTTCAATATGCACAAGTGGTTTAGACTTAATTACTTAAGTATTGGTGCTTCGGTTAAGTCACTCTTGACCAAGTTGTTTTAGCCTTATGATGCAGCCAATCTCAGAAGAACTACAATTCGTTTGGTATGCTGACCCAGCGGTTCTCATCTACTTTCTGAAACCGTATCTTTCTTCTTGTAGCAGCTGGCTTCTTCAGAGGTGGCGTGTTAACCCCAACCTTAGACCTTTTGGCGACCTTGTGGTTTCTTCCCCATGCTCTAACCCATGGTGCCTGGATATCTACCTCAATAGTCAGCCTTTTCGTTTTGTTAGTCAGCCCCTCGGGTTCCTCCTCGGCCTTAGCTTCTACCTGTAGCTGCACCATTTCATTCCCCAGCTCCTCTATCTCTATCTTCAAATTTATCTGAGCTGGATTTGGTGGTGTAGCTTCTTCCTTCTTCCATTCGAGCTTACAGCATTTGTCCCTGTTCGTCTTGGAAGTTGGAATGGTTATTACCTGTTCTCCACCTCTTAGTGTCATCTCAGCAAGATCCATGTCAATGATGGCCCTGCTAGTTGCTAAGAAATGTCTTCCTAGGATGATGGAATGTTCTTCATCTTCTCCAATGTCTAGGATCATGAAGTCTACTGGGAACACGAGGTCTTGGACTTTCACCAGGACATCCTCTACCGTGCCTGCTGAACGAATGGTTGATTGGTTAGCCAATATGAGTTCTTTAGCTGTACCTGCAGTTGGTAATCTGAGCTTGAATTTGTCTGCCAAAGATAATGGTATGACGTTCACAATTGAGCCCACATCAAACAATGTGTTGACTTCGTCTTCCCCAATCTGACAGACCATGGTGTCGCTTCCAGGATCCTTCTTCTTGGCTGGTAGCATTGTTTCGTCTGCTAGGCTTATTCTGTATTCTTCCAGATCACCTATGAACTCGTCATAGGCTTCTTCCATTGTCATTCCTAGCCCGTTGAACCATTCTTTGAACTCTCTAAAATTTATCATTTTTGGCTCACCATGCTCGCGTTTTGGCTTTACCTCTTTCACGGCTTTGCACTCTTCCTTTGGATTGTCCACCGTGTTACCTGCAATGTCTTTAGAAACATGAGTACTTACTAGTTTGGGCAGTTGACCAATTTGGGTTTCGAGACTTCTGATGGTCGCCCCCTGGTTGGCTACTGTGTTCTGGATGCTTTAAAAATTAGTCTTGCTCATGCTTGCAAACTTTGTGAGTAGCTCCTCCAAAGGAGATGGTTTTCTTTGTTGAACTGCTCGTTTGGGTGATCTTCTAGGCAGAAGTCACAGACTATTTCTACCTGTTTCACACTAGCTTCCTTTACTTCCTTTTCTTTCTCAGACAATTGCCTCTTTAGTAGATCTATCTCCACTTTGTAAGCAACCTCCTTGTCCTCCTTGATCATTCCATGTTTCTTTTCTATCCTGTCGTGGCTCATGTTGTATTCGTTTTGGCACATCTGCTCAACTAGATTCTTTGTCTCTGCATAGGTCTTGATTTTGATAGACCCACCAGCCGAGGCATCGAGTATCATGCGATGTTGCATTTTCATACCTGCCGTGAATAACTGCATCTGCTCCATAGCACGGATGTTGTGGTTAGGACATTTTCTAATGAGCAATTTGAAGAGTTCATAAACTTCGCACAGCGTCTCAGATTCATGCTGTTTGAAACTCATGATATCAGACTTTCGCTTCTGGAACAGAGTGTGAGTAAAGAACCTCTCAAGGAACTTGTCTTCGAGCTCCTTCCATGTGGTGATTGATCCCCTTGGCAAGCACTGAAGCCAATACTTTGCTGGACCTGTAAGAGAAAAGGCAAACAACCGTAACTTCTTCTGGTCCTCTGTGACTTTTCCTGACACCTTTTGTATCTGACAAGTCTCTGAAAACATTGACAAATGATCCCAAAAATCATTGTTGGTGCAGCCGTCGAACTGGTTCTCCCGCAAACCTGTAAGAACGTTACCTTTGATATCAAAGTTAGCTGGATTTGCCGGCTGGAACCCCAGTGAGATCTTATCATTGTCAGTCCTCTTGCAGTAATCTCCCATTGTGATTCTTTGTTCGTCCCCCATGGCTTTGGTGGTAGGCTCTTCTTTCCTGAGATTAGTGGTTTCTGCTAGCTTTAGAGCTCGCAGTATTTTCCTTAGCTCTTTTTCTGGTTCATCGAAGTACTCAAACTCCAGGATACGTGTTCTCAAGCACAACAAATGAATACTTTAAGTAGCACTGGAAAAGATAAGTGTAAATATTTTGGTTTTGTTTAAGATTGATATGTTGAAAAATGATGTTTTTATTGATTTTTAAGATTGAAACCGAAACAGGGGAGAAAATCTGGGTTTTGGTCGCTTCAAGCGAGCCACTTGAATCCTGGGGCGAGCACTCGTGTTGAAGTGCTCTTCCCAGAATTTGGGTAGCTCGCTTAGCGAGCTCTAGCAAGTCCTAACGAGCAAACTCACTTTGTTTCGCTTCCTCTCAGGAGCTCACGAGGATCCCCTGATTTTGTTTCGCCAGGTCTAGCTTGAGCGAGGGTCATTTGACTCAACTTTGTTTTAACTTCAATAAAATGATTTGTATTCTTATAACATGCTTGAATAATGATTCTATAACGTATTATAGGATTAGATTGATTAAATCTTGAGGTTTGGTGATTATATGCTTAAGATTGCATGATTGAGATTAATGAATTGAGTTATGAGATAAACCTTATGTATGAACAATGACATGTATGCTTGTATGTATAACCTAATTGAGATATGATGATGTGAATTAAGAAAGAAGAATTTTAGGAAGAGACCTAGTATTCATGAGTAAGTTGTGTAGGGTATCATCATAGATGGTTATGTACATTGCATGCATTCATGAGTCAATCGAGCAGGTGTCCATCATGACCTAAAACTGACTGAGTGAAGATGGATATATGTTTATCCTAAAAATGAGTATGGGTACCACATGCATATAGTGATGTCTAGGGTGACATGACATGAGATTTGTGACATTAGTTGCATTAGGGATTATGTGATTATTGTGGTAGTTGATAAGTGATATTGTACTCACTATGATTGTGTTTGATTGATTAGATGTGAATGTGAATACATGTTTAATTAAATGGCAATGAGCATGAGTTTAGTATTATTTATTGAGTATGAAAGGCATGTGACTACGGTCTGGTAAGTGGACCAGTCTGTCGTCAAGTAATAATTCACACTCTAGATGTCTAGAATGAGTTCGTATCCACAGGGATCGTGTCGAAACCTCCTTAGTGCTATTCTAGTTCGTGAGTTTTTGCATTCGCTTTGGATTTTTGAAAAATGTTTTTAATTATAAAAATAGCGATATGCATTGCAGGAAAGTAAAAGTTTTGACTCACAAACATAGAGAATAGGTATGGTAGTTGGACTTACTCCCTCCTTCATACTTGGCATAATCGGTGTATAACATAGTTATTCGTATTATTATTTGGCGTCGATTTTATCTTTGTTATAGTAGTACCTTACTACTACCCTAGGTAAGCAAAATTTCCATATGTTTGCAACTAAGGTACCTACGAGAGCGTAACCCCGCTGTGTCACATACCCTAATTACTAGACAGAGTTGTTTATACATGTATTATGACCATCAACCATCCAATGCCCCTAGATCTTAGTTTTAGGCTATTCAGCTTCTAATTGCTATGTCGCAAATAGTGTCTGATTCCTCCTCTAATTGCTAAGTCACAACTAGTTCAGGACGTTACCGTCTCTACTCATCTAGTGTTATTTATTACTAGTTCCGAACAAATATTAAAGAGAACCCTAATATGCTACTATTAAAGTAAACCCTAATATTTATTCTAAAGGCGTTACCGTTTATCCGGCCAGATTCCGAGCGACGTTGTTGAAATTATGTTCTCTGGCAGGACAGATGTGTTACACAATGTCTTGGACAATGTATCAGTAGTTCAGATGTCCTGGACAACTGGTTCGACAACTTGTTATGAGGATCACACGTTATTGCAATACTGAAGTAAACAAAAGCAATACTGAAGTAAACAAAAGCAATAAACAACACCAGTAATTTGTTAACCCAGTTCGGCGCTAAACAGCCCTACTCTGGAGGATACCAATCCAGGAAGTGAACACTACTACTCCGAATTATTACTTAGTCTTACAACACTACCAAACACCTTTTGGCATGTATGCCTTTTCTTAATCCTAGTAATCTTCTACTCAAGGGCTAACTCCCCCTGAATATGAGAACCTACCCAACTCCCTCTAATCACTAATCCCAAGTGACGAAACAACTTTAAACTTCTCAATTTAAAAGACAAAGTTGAATGCCAACATTCAACGACTCAAGGCTACCAAGTATCAAGAACAATACGAGGAGCAACTAATGCTTTGCACAGTGGGCACAAAGCTTTGGACTCACAATCTTCAGTTATTGTGGGTTGAGTTTTAAGCTCTATGTTGAGTCCTTTATATAGGCGTGCAATTCTTCAGATAATCTTCAGTCTTTCAGATGCACTCAAATAAGAATTAGTTTTAAAACAAACTTGTTTTAAAACAAACTCCACAAAGATAAAGACTCACTAGACTTCTTAGAGGTTCATATTGAGCATTTAAATTATGCTCTAGACACACTTATTTTAGCATAGCTTTTTAGTTTTTAATTTTTTAAAGCATGCTATTTTCGTCCGTAAAGCAAGAGAGTGATTCTACTTGCCAAAGAGCTGTTCTGTTATCAATTATTTCTCCCCCTTTTTACCATAATTTTTCAAAGGTTTTTAAACGAAAAAAACTTCATTGATTAAAGAGAAACAGCATACAAAAGTTGCACACATAGCGCCGGATGTCAAAGTCTCCAATGTCTAGGACATTTGGCAGACCACAAAACTTACAGAAGTAGAACATAACTAAAAAGAAAAAAATACAAAAGTACTTATTTTCCTAAATTACCCAGTTGCTGTTCTTCAACCTTCTTCTTCTTCTTGCTCTGCTTCAACATGAGCAGCTCCTTCATTCTCAGCTATTTTCTTTGTCAGCTGCTTGATCAGATGGTCTTTATAGACTTTCCTTACTGTGCTTGTCTTGATTGTCTCCTCTAACTCTTTAGAAACTAGAATTAGCTCAGCCAGTACTTTATTTTGTGAGCTTCAGAGGTCTCAGCTGCTTCTTTTTCTTTGAGCACAATGTCTGGGACATGTGGTTCAGCAAACAATTTGCGGTTGAAGGATATTGGTGGAGGTCTTTTGCTTTCATACTCCTCGGGAAGCAGGATGCTTGGGTGTTGACTAAGAATTATCCCAGTAATCAAGCTAGGAAAAGCTATTGGTAGCTTTGTTGTATTGGTTTCCACATGCTTCATAGTTTGTTCGAAGACATGCTTTCCAAAATCCAATTTCTTTCCTTTTCCTATGAGGTAGATGAGTTTGGCCAGGGTTGGAGTTATACCTGAGCTGTGATTTGTAGGGGCCCAATTTGTTGTGCCAATCCTGTTGAGTATGGCATATTTGACTGTTAGCTTGGACGTTGGAAGTAGTCCTTTCTTGGGCCATTGCTCAGCTTGACCAGAGGTGATTTCTTCAGCAATTTTGTCCATTGAGAGAATTTTATTGCTTTCAGATTATGTGCTTCTCTCCAGGAACTTGTTAATCACAGTTGGAGAGAAGTCAATGGATTTTCCTCTCATATGCACCTTGTGATAGCCATCACTTTCCTCTTCAGCGCACTCTTCTGATAAGTTGACCACGAACTCCCTTACCAGCCTTTCATAGCACTTGCCAACTCCTTGCACAGTCTTCATGAGTTTGGCTTCTTCAAGGAGTGTAGTGATCTCCTTGTAAGAGAGTGCTTCAGTGCTTAGTTCCCTTTCAGTATCCATTCTCCTCTGGCTTACTATCTTCCACTTCTGTTCATTCTCCTCGGTGTGGAATGATGTTGAGGGTGTAGTTTTTCTCTTCTTTGACATGATGTCTGGGACATCGTCTTCGACATCAGGCTCGAACTCGCTTGAGGACTCTGGTTTCCTCTTCTTCTTCTGAGACTTTTCTTTTAAGAAAGACTTGGGAATCTCCACTTTCTTCCCTCTGCTTCTTTTTACTCTATCAGCCACTGATTGAGTTCTTCTTGGAGCAACTTCTTCGCTCTCTGTTTCTTCATCAATCTCTATGACTTCAAGATATTGTGAACCTTCCTTCTTCATCTTCTGAGGCGAGTTTCTCCTGTGCATCCTTTGAATCTTCTTCCATTGGATGTTCCTCAGATGTGGTGTCTCTTGATGTTGAGACATTTGTTGTGACATCCTTGATGTTGGAGTCGAATGTCATGACATCTTCTTCACCATTCTTCTCTTTCTCTGTTTGAGGCTCAAGGTTCTGGTTTTGAGTAGCCTCTTTCAGAGATGATTCTTCAGGAATTTGATCTTCAGCATTCTTTGGTGACGTTTGACGTTCTGGAATGGACGATTCCTTGGGTTCTTCTCCTTACATTGGGCTAGTGAAGGGCCCAACCAATTTGCTGCTTCTCTTCTTTCCTGTCGTGGTTCTTCTTCCTCTAGGAATAACCAATTTGTCAAGATCAACCTCTTGTTGATTGACAGTTGAGCCTGAAACCATAGCTAGATCACTAGGTCCTTCGCTTTTGTTGATAGCTTGGTTATTTGTGCTCATTGTTATTTCTTGACTCATGTTTGTTCAGAGTTTCTTTGAAGAAGATTTCTTTTGAGAGGGTTTTGAAAGATGTCGTACAGATGTTGAAGCGTGTGTGATAGCACAAGTGATGTTCTAGGTGGCTTTTTATAGACGGAACTAGGTAGTATGTTACCTTGTTTATTGTTCAGAAGTAATGATGATTAACGTTATAATCTCTCTGCACGCCACCCCGTCACTTAATGTTCTACACGCTTTTGGACGTGTGGAACTCTAGAGTTCCTTTCCCACGTTCAGGTTGAAGTGATTCAACTTCCTGACGAGTGTACAGATGTTGGGACATCTGGTAGAACATCTGGTCATTCTCTTCCTTGACTGTCAAGCAAGCTATTTTTGGACTATTGTTGGGAGGAGTCCACTTATAGCATTTGTCCTTTGCCTTGACACCTTTCATCATTACCTTCTGATTATTAGCAATAATGCACTCAGATTTGTTGAAGTACACATCTAATCCTTGTTCACATAGTTGACTAATGCTTATCAAGTTTGTAGTGAGTCCTTCAACTAGTAGAACCTTATCTAGGTATGGTGAGCTGGGATCTCTTAGCTTGCCTACACCTTTGATTCTACCTTTAGCACCATCACCAAAAGTAACACTTCCTTTGGAGCAAGGTCTTAATTCCTTAAGATATTTCCTATCTCCAGTCATGTGTTTGGAGCATCCACTGTCAAAGTACCAGTCTTCATATGAGGATAGCCTGATACAAGTATGAGCCTTTAGTTTTGAATCTTCTTTTGGCCTCCATACTTTCTTGACTTGAGTCTCCTGACACTTTACTTGTTGAGCAAGAATCTTCTTTTCATCCTTCCTTGGTGATCTTGATCTTTGAGGATAGCCATGAATTTTGAAGCATTCTTTCATAACATGTCCAGACCTACCACAGTGATCACATCTATTGAAAGCTCTTCTATTTTGGGAGTATAGCTTTTTAAGATGTGGTCTATGTATGTGCTTCTTCTGCTGCTTGTGAAGCTGACCTATGTTCCCATTCTTCTTGTGTTGAACAGGATGTTGAGACATGTGGCTTGACATCTTCCTTTTTGTTTGGACAGACTGTTGAGACTTGTAGTAGTCTATGATCCTGTTTTTGTGCTTAACAAGATGTTGAGACTTTTGACTTGACATCTCCTTCTTGGTCTGAACATAGTACTGAGTGGTGTGGTCTATGATCCTGTCTGTGTGGTGAACAGGATGTTGAGACATTTGGCTTGACATCTCTTTTTTGGTCTGAACACAATGCTGAGATGTGTGGTCTATGATCCTGTCAGTATGTTGAGCAGGATGTTGAAACATTTGATGTGACATCTCCTTCTTGGTCTGAACATAGTGCTGAGATATGTTGTCTATGACCCTGTCGTTGTGTTGACCAGGATGTTGAGACATTTGGCTTGACATCTGGTCCTTAGGTTTCTGTAGAGGAGGAGTTACCTTTTCTGGAGCAGATTCAGCCTTTCTGAAAGGATGATCGAATCCTAATCCAATCATGTCTTCAGCTATTTTCTCAATTTCAGGGAGCTCATCTTCTGAGTCTGAGTCATAGTCTCGACAACTCAAAGATTCAGTCATGCTCTTGAGTTTAGCTTGTAAGAAGTCGCGTTCTCTTCTCAGAGCTGCTTGTTCCTTATGCTCCCTCATAAGCCTTTCAATAATTTCATCTTGCTCTAATATTTTAGCAGTGTATCTTGAAGGGTGGAGAGGTTCTTCATTGTTATCACTGCCTTCAGTGTTTGTGAAGTTTTGAAGCTATCATTGCTGCTTGTTTCACATATCCCTGAGAATGCATTGTTTATGTCTTCATCTTCACTTTCATCCTCAAAGTCAGAGAGAATTGCAGCCAGCCCCTTTTTCTGTTTTCTAAGAAAGTTGGGACACTGTATTCTGTTATGCCCAATGCCTTCACATTCGTAGCACCGTATCTCTGTTTCTTCTTCAGAGTTTATCTCTTCTTTTGAGATGCCTTGTGTCTTGTTGTTGGACGTCTTGTTTGGGACATTTGTCCTCCATTTAGCTCGGACCCTGTTCACATAATTGTTGAACTTTTTGGTTAATAGAGCTACTGCTTCTGATAGACAATCTTCACTTTGGCTTTCCTCATATTTGAATGCCAAATTCTTCACATTCTTTTCAGGTCTATCTTCAAAGGTCATCTCAAAAGTTTGTAATGAGCCAATTAATTCATCGACCTTCATCGTGCTCAAGTCTTGTGATTCTTCAATAGCAGTTACCTTCATAGAAAATCTCTTAGGGAGTGATCTAAGAATTTTTCTGGCAAGTTTCTGCTCAGGTATCTTCTCTCCTAGAGCAAAGCACGAGTTTGCTATGTCTAGAACTCTAATGTTGAATTCTGACATTGTTTCATCATCCTCCATCTTTAGATTTTCGACTTTGGAGGTGAGGAGTTGCAGCTTTGACATTCTAACCTTGGAAGTTCCTTCATGTGCCGTTTGTAGAATCTCCCAGGCTTGCTTGGCTTCTGTACATGTGTTGATCAGTTTGAATATGTTTTCATCAACACCATTGAAGATAGCATTGAGTGCCTTAGAGTTGCTATTGGACTCAGTCTCCTCTTCTGGGGTCCAATCTCCTTCACCTTTTAATATTGAAGAACCATCTTCTACAGAGACTATTGGGTGATTCCAACCTGTGATAATTGCCCTCCATGCCTTTTGATCCATGGCCTTGATGAAGGCAATCATTCTTGCGCTATACAGCCCTACTATGGAGGATGCCTTTTGATCCATGGCCTTGATTAACAACACCAGTAATTTGTTAATCCAGTTCGGCGCTATACAGCCCTACTATGGAGGATACCAATCCAGGGAGTGAACACTACTACTCCGAATTATTACTTAGTCTTACAACACTACCAAACACCTTTTGGCATTTATGACTTTTCTTAATCCTAGTAATCTTCTACTCAAGGGCTAACTCCCCCTGAATATGAGAACCTACCCAACTCCCTCTAATCACTAATCGCAAGTGACAAAACAACTTTAAACTTCTCAGTTTAAAAGACAAAGTTGAATGGCAACATTCAACGACTCAAGGCTACCAAGTATCAAGAACAATACGGGGAGCTACTAATGCTTTGCACAGTGGGCACAAAGCTTTGGACTCACAATCTTCAGTTATTGTGGGTTGAGTTTTAAGCACTATGTTGAGTCCTTTATATAGGCGTGCAATTCTTCAGATAATCTTCAGTCTTTCAGATGCACTCAAATAAGAATTAGTTTTAAAACAAACTTGTTTTAAAACAAACTCTACAAAGATAAAGAATTAATCTCTATCCACTAATTAAATACGAATCCAATCGTATCTAAAACATAGGATTAATAACAAACTTTATCATTAATCTTAATCTCAGCTTGTTACTAAAAGATTCGTGTTTTATTCAAATTAAAACAAACACGCGTGCTTAATGGATAAGCATTATCTTTTAAGCTGAACTGGGTCAAGATGTCGTACCCGCATGTCTTGGGAGATCTTGTTCGACATGCTGCCTAAGCATGCTCTGAACCCAGCGACAAGATGTCTAGGATATCTTGTTCAACATGTTGCATCTGCACATCTTCAATATGCACAAGTGGTTTAGACTTAATTACTTCAGCATTGGTGCTTCTGTTAAGTCTCTCTGACCAAGTTGTTTTAGCCTTATGATGCAGCCAATCTCAGAAGAACTACAGTTGTTAAAGCAAGAAAATAAATAACAATAATATACTGCATATCATTTATTATAACTTTGACTCAATTACATGACCCAAGTATTCATCGGGGAGTTCATCGTCTCCGCCACAACCTAAGGCATCTATTACAAAAGACTAAACATAATTAAATTACCAGAATCTAATAGAAAAGCCTAAAGAAAACATACCTTGCTGAGTTAGTTTTCCCGTAAGGGGAAAAAACTATGCCCTTAGAGCTCCTCTGAACCTTTCTTTGAAAAGAAGAGAAAGTTCTTCTATTTCTGAATGAAAAATAATGAGGAATTGGAGCTCTATTTATACTTTTCGTAATGGGCCTCAGGAAGCCAGCCTCAGCAAGCCATCGTGACACGATGGAAAGATTCAATTTAAAAATATAATTGATCATGTGCATTTCATCAGCGTGGTCGCCAAGTAAAGTCATCGTACTGCGTTGATGTCCATCGTATCACGATGCTAAGATTTTCTTCAATAATATAATTTCTGATTTCTTGGAGAACAAGCATCTCTCATCGTGGCACGTTGGGAGCCATCGTGACACGATGAGCTGCTTTCTTCACTTTTTTGGCTTTTTCTTGTCTTTTGCATATCTTCACTTTGTCTTGATACTTTTTCTCGATTCTTCAAGTTGTTATTGATATTTGGGCTTGTTTTGGTCAAAATACTACTAAATATAACACCTAAAATACTACAGAAATTCCTGTCATCAGCATGTTACTAGACAATTAAGTTGTTTAGTCATATTATTATTGCTTCCTTAATTTAAGTGTACCTTATGCTTATGATTATGAACCTGAATTGTAACTAACTCTCTACTTTGTGTTTGTGTATGGTTTGGGTCCAGATTCTTCTCTTGAGGAGTCATTTTGAGAAGCTATGAGTTTGCTTTGGTGGCCAAGTTAGTCTAACTTGGTAAGGACGAGGTTTAGAGATATCCTAGGTTCCCTAGAGTCTGGGATTGCTCTGATATTGTAACACTGTTGGGATTTAGTGTTATGGTTTCGTTAGTTTGGATTTACGTATTAAGACCTTGCTAGTATTATTATGTTATTTTGTTTTGAGACTTATGGTTAATATGAGAGTTCTTCACTTATGAAGAACCTAATTAAGTTGTAATATGATTTATAACTATGCATGCTTGGATCTGAGCTTTATGAATCTATGTTATATTCATATGAATTATCAAATGCTTCTGTTGTGATATAATCAATTATGCTATGCATGCTTTGTGAAGTTTTATTTCTTGTAACGCCTTAATTGCTTGTATCTTATTTGTTTTAAGTTAAATAAATAGTATAAGTGGGTTAGGGTGTTACAATTTGGTATCAGAGCAAGGTCGGTCCATTTCGGATCAATTAGGATTAGAATACCCGTGTACAACAAGTGTAGGTAGACACTTTAAGTACCTTAGTCTAATGTAAGATTGGGTTTTTGGTTGGTTATTCAGGTAATGGCGGCTAATAGAGCGATGGCGGATGCAATAACATTGATGGCAAATGTTATGGCACAAGAGATGGCGGCGAGAATGGCCGATAGGTTGGCGCAAGAGAACCTAAGGGGGAATGAAGATGAATTGAGGTTGGAAAGTTCTTGAAGAACAATCTACAAGCGTTCAAAGGAGGTTACAACCCCGAGGGAGCTCAAAAGTGGCTTGAGGGCATGGAGAAGATCTTTGGAACCATCAGGTGCTCGGAGACTCAAAAGGTGACCTTGGGAACCTACATGCTTCAAGATGATGCTAACTATTGGTGGAAGAATGCGTCACAAAGACTGGGTCATGGAGGAGCTATGATCATTGGGCTATCTTTAAGAGGGAGTTCCTAGTTAAGTACTTCCCGGCCGATGTGAGGAACCGAAAGGTTGTTGAATTTATGGAACCTACATGCTTCAAGATGATGCTAACTATTGGTGGAAGAATGCGTCACAAAGAGTTGGTCATGGAGGAGCCGTGATCACTTGGGCTATCTTTAAGAGGGAGTTCTTAGTTAAGTACTTCCCGACCGATGTGAGGAACCGAAAGGTTGTTGAATTTATGGAATTGAAGCAAGGGAATTTGTCGGTTGCGGAATATGCGGCGAAGTTTGAAGATTTGTGTCGGTATAGTCCACATTACAATACCGTCGAGGCGGAAGAGGACAAGTGTGTCAAGTTTGAGTGTGGGTTGCGTCCCGACATCAAGCAACTCATCGGATTTTCGGAAATTCGCAGCTTTGCTACCTTAGTGAATAAGAGCAACATTTGTGATTTGGATGGGAAAGCCAAATCTAATTATTACAAGGCGGTGAATGACAAGAAAGGGAAGGGTCAAAACCGTGAAAAACCGTATGAAGGGAAAGGCAAGAGCAAGATGGGAAGTAGTGACAAGGGGAAAGACAACAATAAAAAGTGTTTTAAATGTGGAGTGGTTGGTCACAATTTCTATGAGTGCCCAAAAGGAAACAAATGCTTCAAGTGTGGAATGTTTGGACACAAGGCCGAAGCGTGCCAAGAGAAAGCGGTTACTTGTTTCAATTGCAAAGAAGAGGGTCATAAGAGTATGGAATGCAAGAAGCCTAAGAAGACCGGAGGAAAAGTATTTGCCTTGAGTAGAGATGGAGTGGACAAAGTGGATAATCTCATTAGAGGTACGTGTTTCATCTACGACACCCCTTTAATTGCGATTATTAATACCGGAGCAACACATTCCTTTATATCTTTTGAATGTATGAAACGTCTTAGTATACCCGTGTCTGAAATGTCTGGTTGCTTGGAAATAGAAACTCCTTCTAGTGGTTCGGTATTGACTAAGTTAGTATGTGCTAAGTGTCCGGTGACTATTTTTGGTAGAAATTTTAGTATGGATCTTGTATGCATTCCTTTGAGTAGTATTGATGTGATATTTGATATGAATTGGCTTGAGTTTAATAGAGCTCATATCAATTGTTGTGCTAAGACTGTTGTTTTCCCTATACCGGATGAGGATTTAAGATTAGATCTTATGAGTAGTAGTGATGTGATGATAAGCACTGATTTTATACTTTATTTAACTCTCATATTTAGTTTGATAATCATCATTTTTGTCTACTTGATAGGTCTTAGATGTTTTTTATAATAATGAGTTTAATTTGAGTTTAATTGCTAAACATTATTAATTTTTGAGTTTTTAAACATCTTGACCTTTATGACTTCGGCAGGGCATATCTAGAGCTACAAATATCGGATTTTGATGATCTTTGCACCGTTGGAAAGCTAAGAAAAAATTACTACAACTTTGTGTTTCACAAGCTTCGTGAAATTTGAAATAAATCTAGGCGAAACAGGGCCTGAAAAGTTCTGGTCGTGCTGTCAAAGTTATCAATACCTTTCTTCACTAATTGGGCCATAACTCTCTCATTAGTAATCCAAATTCTACAAAATCTGTGGCCCAAGTTAATTAAAAGGAAGAGCAGCTGGTGTCACTAACAATGAAGAGACTTAATTCATAAAGTGAAGAGCTAGCTTCACAGCAACTTGAGTGAGGCGGTGATGATATGTAAAATCACAATCCACTTAATTATATCTTTCTTGCAAATTGACAAGGCTTAAGGGCTAAGAATTTGACCTGTAAAACAACAAGAAAACAAGGCGGTCAAGCATAAAAAACAAACATGGCTGAGCATATAAATAGAGAGCAAGAGCAAAGCAACGAAAGATATGTAGATTTTGGTGGGAGCTTTCTCACTTTGGCTTATATCAATTCTAGGTTTTCTTTTATTTACTTTGTTTTGTAATTTTGAATTCTATGAATTCCATCATCTTAATGGAAGGCTAATTCTCTTAATCAATCCTTGGGTGTAGACATTATTGAGGTTTGATTTATGAAACCTTGCTCTATTTAATTTTATTTATATGAATTCCATTCTTCTTGTTTCTTCTTCTTTTGAATATGATTTTGTTTGCTTAAATGGAATTAGATTCTTCAATGATTGTGTTAGTAGCTTCATTAGCTCAATTGTAGGGAGATGAAGTAGGGAGATGAAATAAGAACTAGATATTGCATTGAAGGTGTTTGATGTTATGTCTAGCTTGGTTAATTTTGGGTTTTAAAGTTTATTCTTGGTCAAAATGTTTGCTTAATTCATTTTCCTTGATTAATCTTCATCCTAGAAGCTTTTCTAGTATAAAATTTGTGGATTATGGTGATGCTTATTATTGTGATTCACAACCAAGAAGGAGATTACATATGAATATTTATTTGTGGTTAATGATTAAATTAAACTCAATAATGTTGAACCACATGGATTGATTGTTTTTAAATCATTGTTTCAATTCTATTTTCTTTTGTTTATGTTTATTTGATCTTCAAACTAAAACCCCCCTTAAACCTTTTAATTTTGTTTCTAAATTTGGTTGGATTTCAAAGTTGGTCAATTGGGAAACGATTCGGGTTATCACTAATACTACAAGTTGTGTTTTGACCCGATTTTATTAATTTTGGTGAGTTCGGCACTCGTCAGGTGACTAGGTCGTTGAAGGAGCATACGGAGATGTTTGTGATGTTTGCTTCTTTGAAGATGGAAGGTGAGTTGGAAGTGAATTAGTTACCCGTGGTGTGTGAATTTCCTGATGTGTTTCCGGAAGACATCTCTGATTTACTACCGAAGAGGGAGGTCGAATTTAGTATCGAAGTAACTCCTGGTACTAACCCGTTCTCAATGGCACCTTATCGGATGTCAGCATCAGTGTTAGAACAGTTGAAGAAATAGTTGGAAGAACTTATAGAAAAGAGATTCATTAGGCCAAGTGTATCGCCTTGGGGTGCACATGTGCTCTTGGTGAAGAAGAAGGACGGAAGTATGAGGTTGTGTATAGACTACCGTCGTTTGAATCGAGTGACGATCAAGAACAAATATTCGTTGCCAAGGATAGATGATTTGATGGATCAATCGGTGGGTGCTTGTGTGTTTAGCAAGATTGTTTCTTAGGTTTTTATATGTATCTGGATTTTTCATATGCAAAAACTTGTTTTTAGAACAAAGTTATTGTAATGCAAAAAACCTTTAAAAATGCAAAGTTATTGTTATTGTAATGCAAATTTTATATGAATAAAACAAAATTCATTTGAATGCACTGATGTGTATGCATTAATTATAACTTCTGAAACAAAGAATTGAACAGAACAATTAATAACATAGCAAATAACATCCATAACATTCAAACAAGACAAAATAAACAAGTTCAAAAAAAATAACAACAGTGCCAGAATCCTAGGGTTGAGGTGGATTAGAAGGGTTAAGCAGTTTCTCTTGAAGGAGCTTCAGAACCATAGCATAATTTTGTTCCAAACGCTTGATGACATCATCTTGATGATCAATCCTTCTCAGAACCATCTTCTCAAAGAAGGTTTTAGGCCTTGAACACTCTGCAACCTCTTCTTTCATCTCAGCCTCTACTGCATCAGCAACTTGTTTAACATGTTCTGCTGTCTCAGCTTCTACTTGAAGAATTTTCTCAATTTCTTGTGCATAAATTGTAGACAACTGTTCTTCTGCTTCTGCTATACAGTTGGTTTTTGGTTCCAAATCAGAAAGGATTTTATAAAAAGTATTTTTGACAGGAACTGTATAGGGGATGTTTCTAGCATGCTTTGGACCATTAATGACATAATCAGGAATATTTTCAAGATTAACCTTCTTATAAATACCTTGATTAGCCAGTTTGACCACCAACTCTTCCTTTGGGAGGGCAGAGTCTAGAAATGCATTAGGCTCAGCTTCCACCAAACTATCCCAACTATTAACCAAAAGTGCTTCCTTAGCAGCTTCTTTTTCCTTAAACTCTTCCACAATTTTTAAAGCTTCCTCTTTATCATATTCTTCCTCTTCTTCTGCAGTAAGTCTCAATTTCCTCTACCTTGGCTTGGTAACCTTTTTCTTAGGTACTTCTAGAGTATCAGCAGCAGCACCAGAAGTTCTTGTTGATCTTTTTGAAGGCTTACCAACCACTTTTTCTTGATCTTTCTCAGATGAAACGGGGGCTTCAACAACTTTTTCAGCAACATTCTCAGCAGCTTCTGATGTATCCTTCACACCAGAAGTGCTCACAAACTTCCTAGGAGTAGATCCTTTAGCTCTCTTGGATCCAGATTCTGGTGCCTCTTGCCTACCAGAATTCTTTCTCTTCTTCAGAGATGGAAGTTGCAACAAGCTCTTGGAAGCAAGTCTATCTTCCACCTTTGTAGAACCTCCTTCCAGAAGTTTCTTATGCTTATCAGCAATAGCAGTAACTTCCTTCTTTGGAACAGGAGTTAGAAAGAAAAAGTGATTCCCTTCTTGTTTCTTGGGCTTAAACGTCTCTTGAGGAAATACAACTGGACCAGAAGTCTTCAAAACTCTCTTCAGAGTAGCACCATCTATCACAGAAGGATTAGCATCCAAATAAGAACCATATCCAGGGAAGACAGGTCTTAATGAATGCAACAAATAACTGCTGTAAAACATGAAGGACAAGAATCAGCTATAATGCACATTCTTAAAGCCTTTTGTCTTACTGTCTGTGATAGCTTGGCAAAGATGATTGAAGATCACTCTAGCAAAATTAACAACAACCTTTCTTCCCACATAATATTGAGAAACTTGATCTTAAGAGCCAGCTTTAGGAATAAGTGACTCATGGAAGATCTTGTAGAGAATTTTGTAGAGGGGCTTTATGTCTTGATTACTCTTAGAGGTAGAACCACAACAGTAAATATCTTCTTGCATCATATGATTTGATTCCTTTTCGTTTATGCGAAGAATGATTCCAGATAATGGTAACTTTAAAGCCTGCCTGACATGATCTGCTCTAATCCTTATACAAACACCGCCAACTTCTGACCTTATCTCTTGCCCTTTTCAGCATCATCTTCCTTAGACCGAGCGGTTTGAAACGACCCTTTTGTAATCACTTCTGCCTTCATCCAAAAATCTTTTACTAATTCTGGATAGACAGGTCCATTTAGTACTTCGAAAAAGATAGATAAACCTTGTTTGTCAAAGAGATCCTTGATTTCTTCCATTCCATTTGCTCTTAGGCTCTCGAAATCCACCGCTTTTTCGATAAAGCAAAATAGGTCAGAAATGGGGAAATCCATTTTATCCTTAGTGTAGATACCAGGGGTTGAAGCTTCTATATCAACAATAGGAGGGGTGGTAACCACTTGTTGTTGAGCAGACGAAGAAGTAGTCATGATTCTGAGGTTAGGGTTAGGGTTTGCTAAATTTAGAGAAGAAAGAAATTTTTCTGAAGTTTAGAAGAATGAAAGTGTGGTTAGTGAGTGTGCAAAAGTGTGAATGTGAACAGTTAGTGAGTTTAAAAGGAAATAAACATGCTAAAACGTACTAACTGAAAGGACAGAGGTAATAGAGTAATTTAACAATTCACAAACGAATTAGAACACAATCATCACTAACCAACTTCTTTCTCTAATAGCAAAAAGACACGTGTATTAGAAGTTTAATTAAATAACTAACACATCAGCAACAACACTTGAAGAGGTTATTCAACAAGTACTGCCACGTCATGTACCAGAACCACTCATGTGTAACTTCTGATGAAGATACCAGAAGATGGTTTGTCTAAACTTCTGATACAGATGTTCTGACTCCCCCTAACTTCTGACAGTCTTCCAGAACTTCCATAAAATAATATTTTTCACCAGAGTTTCAGTTTATTCATAGATTTCCATCATATTAAGATTCCTTTTGATATAATCAAATCTTTCAACAGCTAGGGGTTTTGCAAAGATATCAGCCCATTGATATTCAGTATCAATAAACTTAAGATCAATAACACCTTTCTGTACATAATCTCTTATAAAATGATGTTTAATCTCAATATGCTTAGCTCTTGAGTGCAAAATAGGATTTTTAGAAAGATGAATGGCTGCAGTGTTATCACAATATAAAGGAATACTGTGACTGCTTATTTGATAATCTTCCAATTAATATTTCATCCAAAGTAGTTGTGTACAACACTTGGCCGCTGAAATGTATTATGCTTCTGCAGTTGACATAGCAATGGTGGTTTGCCTTTTACTGGCCCATGAAATCAAATTCTCACCAATGAACTGGCAATTGCCACTAGTGGATTTTCTTTCAAGTTTATCACCAGCATAGTCAGCATCACAGAATCCAATCAGTTTGTAATCATCAGATTTCTGATACAGTAATCCAATGTTACAAGTAGCCTTCAGATATCTAAAGATTCTTTTTACAGCAGTAAAATGAGATTCTCTAGGATCTGACTAAAATCTTGGACACAAACATACACTGAATAGAATATCAGGTCTTGAAGCTGTTAGATAGAGAAGAGATCCAATCATACCTCTATATAACTTCTGATCAACTTTACCTTCAGACTCACCTTTGCTAAGACTTGATGTAGGATGCATTGGAGTGTTCATGGGTTTGCAGTCTTCCAAATTATATTTCTTCAGAAGATCTTTGATATACTTTGATTGATGAATGAAGTTTCCTTTCTTTGTTTGATTGATCTGAATTCCCAGAAAGTACTTCAATTCTCCCATCATGCTCATCTCAAATTCATCTTGCATCATCTTAGAAAAGTTCTTGCAAAGTGTAGCATTTGTTGATCAAAAAATGATGTCATCAACATAGATTTGAATGATCAAAATGTCTTTCTTCAGAGTCTTTTTGAATAATGTATTATCAACTTGACCTTTCACAAAACCATTGTCAACCAAGAAGTTACTTAGTCTCTCATACCAAGCTCTGGGAGCTTGTTTGAGTCCTTAAAGTGACTTCTTTAGTCTAAACACATGATCTGGATTTGCAATCTCTTCAAATCCTAGAGGTTGTTTGACATATACTTCTTTAGAAATTACTCCATTAAGAAAAGCACTCTTTACATCCATTTGATAAAGTATGATGTTGTTGTTGACAGCATAAGAAAGAAATAATCTTATTGCTTCCAATCTTGCAACTGGAGCATTAGTCTCTGTATAATCAATCCAATCTTGCAACTGGAGCATTAGTCTCTGTATAATCAATGCCTTCTTGTTGACTGTATCCTTGTGCAACAAGTCTAGCTTTGTTCCTTGTTACTTCTCCTTGTTCGTTCAGCTTATTTTTGTATACCCACTGTGTTCCAATAATGTTCTTGTCTTTTGGTTTGGGTACCAGATCCCATACCTCATTTCTCTGAAATTGATTCAGTTCTTCTTCCATTGCAACTATCCAAGCATCATCAGACAAGGCTTCATCAGTAGTTTTAGGTTCAATCAAGGAAACTAGACTAAATAAGGATTCTTCATCCCTAAAACTTGATCTTGTCTTCCTAGGACTATTCTTATTCCCAAAGATAAGCTCTTCAAGATGTGATGACTTGTACTTGAAAGTATTTCTTGGAATAGCTGTTGCTTCTAGATCAGGATCTTCAGTTGGTGTTGTTTGATGAACATCAGATTCTGGAACTTGGTTGTCCTTTGGAGCTTCCAGAAGTTCAGGAGTGGAATGAAATCCAGAGCCTTCATCTTCTGAGTCTTCAGAATCTGAAATTTCTATAACAGGCTCTGACTTTTCATGGTCAGACACTTTATCATCAAACTTTACATGCATAGATTCTTCAACTGTTTGAGTTTCAGAATTATACACTCTGTATGACTTGGAGCGTTTAGAATATTTAATGAAGATACCCTTACAAGCTTTAGAGTCAAATTTCTTAAGATGAACTTTAGTATTCAGAATGTAACATGTACATCCAAATTGGTGAAAATAAGAAATATTGGGTTTCCTTCCTCTAAAGAGTTCATATGTTGTTTTATTCAGAATAGGTCTAATATAGATTATGTTCTGAATATAACAAGCAATGCTTACAGCTTCTGCCCAAAAAATCTTTGCCAAAGAATTTTCATGCATCATGGTTCTAGCCATTTCTTGTAAAGATCTGTTCTTTCTTTCTACAACTCCATTTTGCTATAGAGTTCTAAGAGAAGAGAACTCATGGAAGATTCCATGTTCTTCACAGAAATTTTCAAAAGGTTCATTTTGAAATTCTCCACCATGATCACTTCTAACTTTCAAAATCCTTAAATCTTTTTCATTTTGAATTTGGGCACATAAGATGCTAAACTCTTCATATGTATCACCTTTAGATTTCAGAAATCTTACCCAAGTCCATCTACTATAATCATAAACAATGACTAATCTATACTTCTTTCCATTGAGTGAAGCAGTGCTAACTGGTCCAAACAAATCAATGTGCAGAAGTTCTAAAGGTCTAGAGGTAGAAACAATGTTTTTAACTTTAAATGAGCTTTTGTCAATCTTCCCTTTCTGACAAGAGCCACAAATAGAATCTGAGTGATAAGTCAATTTAGGAAGGCCTATCACAAGATTGTCCTTGCTAAGCTTAAAGATTAATCTCCAGTTAGCATGTCCTAATCTCTTATGCCAAACCCATTTCTCATCACTTAAAGTCAATAAACAAAGCACATTCTGATCTTGCATATCAGAGAGGTTAACTTTATAAACATTGCCCTTTCTACAACCTTTAAACAAAATGGATTTATCAGAATTGTTAATTACAATACATGAATTCTTATTAAACACAACATCATAATTACAGTCACATAATTGGCTTATGCTAAGTAAATTATGTTGTAGTCCATCAACCAACCAAACATCAGAAATAGTAAGAGAAGAATTACCTACTTTACCTATACCAATAATTTTGCCTCTTTGGTTCCCACCAAATCCTACAGTTCCTCCCTCTCTCAGATTCAGGGTTTGGAACAAGTGCTTGTCTCCTGTCATGTGTCGTGAACATTCACTGTCCAGATACCATGAGCTTTGTTTTCTTCTTGGGATGCATACCTGCAGTAAACATTATCTCAGACTTTGGTACCCATACTCTGATGGGTCCTCTAAAGTTAGTTCTTTTATTCTTCTTCTGTTTCTTGTAGTTTCCAGAGGGTCCATAGTGAGGTGAGCCTTGAAAAACAGGTTTAGGCTTAACCTTTCCTTTGGACCTTCATCCAGAATGTGTCAGCAAACCAGCTTTCAAGTTTGTACAGTCTGATCTCATGCCCCGAGTACTCTTAGGCTTGAAGATCTTCTGTACTCCTTTACTAGACATGGATACTGAAGCAATGGGAGCAGAGGTTTTCAAAAGCTCCACGCTTACTTGAGCATCTGACACTTTTGAATTTTCTGTACCATTACTAGAAACGAAATTGGAATAAAGATCAGAAGGTGTTTTTCTTATGGACACAGACTGATTTGAGTTTCTTTTGACAATACTTCCCAAACCCTGTCCAGTGTATTTGCCAGCACCATAAATCATAGAAGCTAGTCTATGTTTATCAATATTATGATGAACAAACTCTTGAAGAGCAATTTCCTGCTTATCATAGGGTTTGTTACATGATCTGCAACCATTTTCAAGAACTTGAATAGTCTTTAAGGACTTCTTGTAGTCTTCTTGAATATGATTAACCTTATCATTGAGCATGTCAAACTTTTGTTTAAAAAGTTCTTGCTCATTTGATTTTTCCATGTATTTCATCATAGTATCTTTCAAAGCCTTAGAAATTTGAGTACTAGATAGTTGAGAAATAACCTGCTCAATATCTTCTGAGTCTGACTCAAAATTCACTTTCAACATCTGAATCAGCTGTGGCCATAAGTGCCAACTTTGCTTCTTCTTCTTCAGCTTCATCATCAGATAGCTTGTCAAGATGTTCCCATGTGGCCAGAAGACTCTTTTTATCTTTGTTCTTGAAAGTACTCTTTCTTCCTTTTCCTTTGGTGCTTAGTTCAGGACACTCAGCAATGAAATGTCCAGGTTTGTGGCAATTGAAGCAATTATTTGAATCATCCTTCTTATCTTTGTTTCCAGAACTTCTGTAACCAGAACCTTTAGATCCAGAACTTCTACCAGAGTATCTTGGTTTTCTTTTTGTCCACTTCTAGAACTTCTTGGTCAGTAGAGCAAATACATCATCATCTGATCCTTTTTCTTGATCATCTGCAGAAGATTCCTTAGCTTCAGATTCAACAACCTTAGCCTTTAGTGCCTTAGAAGATCCTGAAGTAGCTGGCAGAGCCAAAGACTTCATTCTCTTCTGAGGTTCATCAGAAGCTAGCTCAATCTCATGACTCATGTGTGAACTAATCAACCCTTCTAGGCTTAGGGTGTCTAAATCTTTTGCTTCTTGAATAGCAGTGACATTAGGTCTCCACTTAGCAGGTAAGCTTATGAGAAATTTCTTCACATGATCAGGAGTAGTATAACTTTTCTTCAGAACTTGAAGACCAACTATCAGAACTTTGAATCTAGAAAACATAGACTCAATGTTCTCGTCTTCTTTCATTCTAAAAAGTTCATACTGTTGGATCAAGAGTGTTGCCTTTACCTCATGTACCTGTTTGTTTCCATCATAAGATGAACACAAAGAATCATAGATACTCTTGGCAGTAGATTTATCTGAGATCTTAAGGTATTCTTCATGAGATATGCAACCAATCAGAATATCCTTGACCTTGTGGTGCTTCTTGTATGCTTTCTTGTCTTTGTCAGTGAAAGCTTGTCTTGTCTCAAAATCCAATCTTCCTCTCTCATCCAAACCTTAAAATGTTACTCCTCTTTCAACTAAGTCCCAAAGTTCATCATCAATGCTAACCAGATGACTATAGATTCTATCTTTCCACCAGGAAAAGGTAGAACCATTTCCATTGAACTTAGGAGCTTTGCTGGTGATGTTTTTATCTTCAGCATCATAGTTAAAAGGAATAGCAGTTTCACCAGATCCACCAGGTCCAGACATAGTGTTTTTACACAGCAAACAACTGTCTCACTGTAAGGTGATATAACAGAACCAAGGCTCTAGATGCCAATTGAAGGTGTGAAAACACAAAAAGAAGGGGGGTGGGTTGAATTGTGTTTTGGTAGTTTAAAAAACTTCTTCTAAGTTTTTCAACTTATCAGAATTAGCAGCGGAATAAATCAAACACAATCAACTTCTGGACGATGTGCAAATAAAAACAGAGAAGAGAGAGGAGTGATGAACACACAAGATTTATACCGGTTCCTCTCACAAACCGAGAGTAGTCTAGTCCCCTTGCACTTCCAAGGGATTTCACTATAATCACTCAAGATTACAATTGGTCAAGCACACAGCAAGGGACTTCCTTTGCTCAAGTAACACAATACAAGAGACTTCCAAATGCTCAAGCTCAAAAGCAAGAGACTTCTAAACAAAGTTACAAAGACAATGTTTGAACTTCTGATAAACAATATCAGAGTTCTAGAACAAAATAATACAACTCTAAAAACAAGACTTATCTTAGAATTCTTATAAAAAAAAAACTAAGGTTCAACAACTGACTAATCAGAAGTTGAAAACTATTTGTCCTGAATTTTGATATAAGCTCAAGTTGTATTTTTCTAAGTTAAAATGCTCTTAAGAATTCAGCAGTATAACAGCGCTTTTGTTCGTTGGTGTGTGTTATTGTCTTCTTCAAATTCTTCCTCCTTTTATAGGCGATAGTGGAGCGTTTGAATTTGAGCGGACAATGATGAAAACAGCTGCATAGTACTATACTATTATTTCCGTTTGAAATGTGCTTATCCAAATCAAGTAAAGAATGAAATCTTGATCCTTGATTACGAATATTCGCCCATATCAGGAAAAGAGATATAGTACAATAGTACAAACGTCATTATCATGAGGATAACGGTCTTGTACGAGGTTTCTTTTGCCTTTCTGAATTTGCCAAATAGATGATAGTCGTTTTGAGAATAGAATGTTCTTATGACAAATTCTGCTGTTTCATCGTCATCAGAATCTTGAGTATCCAACTCTGGTTCTAACGAGTGTAGCTTCTGGTTGACTTTGACTAACAACTTCTGGTGACTTAGCTTCTGGTGTCATTATCCAGAACTTGCTTTTCCCAGCTTCTGGGAGCGCTTTTCACATAGCAACCAGAACTTCAATTTCTAGTGTATATAAAATTTTAACTTATATACCTGCACACTAGAGTAAATTATCAGTACTCCCTATTGTATATTAATATTATTGTTATCATCAAAACTACTTGGGTTATATTAGAACCAACTTTGTTCCAACACTTCTAAATCTAATCAGGATATGAAGCCTATCTACAAGGTTCTATACAAGATTCTGCATGAGTCCATCATTCCTAAGGCTGGATCTTCTGACCAAGTTTCTCAATACTATAAGTCTATCTTATATTATTTGGGAAGAAGGATTTCTGTTAATTTTGGGAAGATCATCTTTAACCATCTTTGCTCTGCTATCATAGACAGTAAATCTAAAGGTATCAAGAATGTGCATTACAGCAGATTCTTATCATTTATGTTTTACAAGAGTTATTTGGTGCATTCTCTAAGACCTGTCTTTCCTAGATATGGTTCTTACTTTAATGCTGACCCTTCTGTGATAAATGGCGCTACCTGAAGCGTGTATGCAAGACCAAAGGGCCAGTTGTTTATCCTCAAACAACTTTCAAGTTTAATAGACAAGAAGATGATCGTAATTTCCTTTTGACTCATGTACCAAGAAAGAATGTAACTGTTATTGCTGCAAAGCATAAGTAACTTCTGGAAGGAGATTCTAAGGTGTTGGAAGAGAGACTTGCTTCTGAGAGCTTGTTGCAACTTCCATCATTGAAGAAAAGGAAGAGTTTTGGTAAGCAAGATGAACTAGAAACTCCATCCAAGAAGGCAAAAGGATCTACCCCAAGGAAACCTGTGAAAACTCTTGATGTGAAGGATACATCAGAAGGTGCTGAGAAAGCTACTGAAGCTCCTGTGTCTGATGTTGCTTCAAAGGAAAAGGTGTCTGGTAAGCCTACCAAAATGGCTACAAGAGCTTCTGGTACTACTGCTGCTGCTCCAGAAGTTCACAAGAAAAAGGTTACCAAGACAAGAAAGAGGAAGCTGACAGAGGAAGAACAGGAAGAAGTTGAAACTGCTGAAGCCATTGCCATTGTTGAGGAATTGAAAGCTAAAGAAGCTGCTACGGAAGCACTTCTAGCAAATAGTTGGGAAAGTTTTGTGGATGCTGAGCCTAATGCATTTCTAGACTCAAATTTCACCAAGGAAGAACTTGTGAACAAGTTGGCAAATCAAGGTATTTATAAAAAGTTGAATCTTGACAATACTCCTGATTATGTCATTAATGGTCCAAAGCACACTAAAAACATCCCCTATACAGTTCCTATCAAAAACTCTTTTGCTAAAATTCTTTCTAATTTGGAACCTAAAACAAACTATATAGTAGAAGTTCCTACTAGTGTTTCTGATAGAATTCTTGATGAATCACCAGTAGAAAGCTTTGTACCATCCCCTGAGTCTATGAGGAGATTTTCTGAACATGTTATGACATTGATTGTAGAAACAGGTGTTGCTACTTCTGGCCAAATGGAAAATATTGGACAGGAAGTGCAAGAAGTTAATGCAGTAGCTACAACTTCTGATACACTTCCTCAAAATATTCTTCATGAGGAACATATTGCTAATACCCCTGTGCCTGAAAATGTTAACCCTGATTCTCCAAAATCCCTTGATTTAGAAAAGACCCTATCTGATCTTATCATTTCTAGCCCTCCTAAAACAGAGTCTGTAGTTGAACCAAATGTTCAACAGTTATCTTCTGATACTGTTGATAATCCTAATATTCCTGAGAAAGAAAAAGCCCAGCTACAGAAATTAGCTCTAGATTTAGATAACCCCTCTCCTCAGAAAACTCAAACTCTCACACCTGACCAAAATAACTTTCTTAAGTCTTTTGAAAAAGTTATTTCTCCTAACCCAAATCTTCAACTAGCTACTATTCCTACATCTCTTGCAACCTCTTCTCAATCTGACAAGCCTAGCCCTTCTTTTTCAACTCCAGAAGATGTTGAACGTGTGTTTAAGGGTATTAATGATAAAATTAAGAATTTCTATCAAGATTTGCCAAGTCTATCTCTTGCTCCTAGCACTGTTTTCTTAGAGTATCAAGCTCTATCAGATATGTGTGTGCAATTGTTTATGGAATTGGGATTCCAATATGAGAAAGATTATATCATAAACATTGCAAAGAGGAAAGTTGTAGAAGCAAGAATAGAAGCTGCCAAGCTTGAAGCTGAGAGAGTGAAAGAAGAGAAGTTGAAGGTAATTCTGGCAGAAGCTGAAGATTTGATGTTCCAATTTGATGAACAAGAAGTTCTGGAGATTATACAAGAAGAAGAACAGAAGTCAGAACTTGAGAGACAAGAAGTTGAAGTGCTGAAAGCTGAGTTAAAGGAAGAGATTGCTGAGTGCCTAAGGCCTAAGTCTTTCTTTGAGAAAATGATTGTCAGAAGGATTGATAGACAAGATGAAGTCATCAAAGGTCTGCAACATAATTCTGAGATGCTTCTCAAGATACTACAAGAGAGACTACCCACTCCTCCTCCATCTCAACCCTAGGATCTTACACTTGTTTTCACTTGTTTATGTTATTTAAGTTCTGAACCTTGTTCTTTGTTAATTTTGAATTTCATGGATGTTATTGCAATATTACTATATGTTCTGTTAATTTCTTTTATGTTTCAGAAGTTATATAATTGCTGCAAACACATCATTGCATTCAAATGATTTTGTTTTATTCAAATAAATTTGCATTACAATATCTTTGCATTTTTCAAGATTTTTTCATTACAATAACTTTGTTCTAAAAACAAGTTTTTGCATATGAAAAATCTAGATACATATGAAAATTTAAAAATTTTACAAAGAGATAAGAGAAGAACAACTAGGTGTTGATCCAAACTTCAGCCTTGGAGCTTGAAACTTATCAGCTAATCTGATGAGTCTTCTAAACCTCTCAAGCAGAAGCTTCCTGCATTGGAATTTTGGATAACCCCTTATGTTCGTCTTGCTTATCTTTCTTTGTCAGGGGAGATCTTTGTTCTTTTAAGAACAGAAGATGGTTGAGTAACCCATATCTGATTTTGATTCCAAACTCTCAACCCTCTTCGTATGATTCTTAGAAATCATATTCCATGTTGTACCTTCTCTTGTTTTTTATTGTACAAATCTTCTACCTTGTTTCTCCTCTAATAATTTCTTAAACACATCTCTTTCAATCACTCTTCTATCCTCATCTATATTTTCTCTCATTTTGTTGAAGAAATATCATGGAAGTGTTGAGTGAAATGACAAAGAATGTGACCCTTTTTATAGTCATTTTTTTGGCAGTTAGCTTTTTTTTGTTTTAGCATTAAATTCTTTATGGTTTTTATCATCTTTGAATTTTTGACTTGACTATTTCTTTAGTCACGTGTTTTTTTTTATTTATTTGACTCTTTCTTTTATTTTATTCTTTTTGTTTGGTGACAAAAGGGGGAGTAGGAGTAAATTAATTTAAGAACACTAACTGAAGCCAAAATTTCATATGTTATATTCATTTAATTCAGTTATTATTATTATCAGTTATATTGATGAAAAGGAAAAATTTTCATTGAGATCAGAACTTTCTCTACATGATAAACGTAAGAGAAGATTGCACCTTTCTCTTAAGTGGATCTGACTAAGGAAGAAAGCTTGCAAACCTACCTTCTGGAAGTCAAGTGTAAAGTGAAGTTCTGGATTAAATTTAAATTTTTTTTTAAACTATTTTAATCAATCATTACTGAAGTCAGGGGGAGCTTGCAAAACTCATAAACCTGAAGGATGTATGTTATGATTAAAATAACAACCATTGTAAATTAATACTTGGTTTGTCATCAATCAAAAAGGGGAAGATTGTTGGAACAAAGTTGGTTCTAATATAACCCAAGTAAGTTTTGATGATAACAATAGTATTAATATACAATAGGGAGTACTGATAATTTACTCTAGTGTGCAGGTATATAAGTTAAAAATTTTATATACACTAGAAAGTGAAACTCTGATTGCTATTTTAAAAGCGTCTCCAGAAGCTGGGAAAAGCAAGTTCTGAGTAATGACACCAGAAGCTAAGTCACCAGAAGTTGCAAGTCAAAGTCAATCAGAAGCTACTCTCGTCAGAACCTGAGTTGGATACTCAAGATTCTGATGACGATGGAAACAGCAGAATTTGTCAGAAGAACATTCTATTCTTAACTGAAATTCCGGCACTACCAGTTGACAGATGTGCTAACACCTGTCGCAACAATGTTGGACTGGGAGACAAATGTTGCCACGTTTGTCTCCACGAGAGATAACTGAACAAATAATAAAGCGAAATAAAAGGCAGAAAGTAAATTGCACGCTTTGTTTGTTAACCCAGTTCGGACGCAACTGCTCCTAATCTAGGGGATACCAATCCAGGAATGAATCCACTATAATAGTATTGATTCAGAGTCTAACTACCCGTTAACCCTCCTCACTCAATCACTATCTATGCAAACTCTACCTAGGTCTAACCTAGATATGACCAGCCCAGGTCACTTCCTTAATAACGATGCTCCTCCACACCGTCGTAAACCAACCGGGGTAGAAAACACAATTCAACTGAATGGTTGTTGGAGACACCCTCCTAGACACCTATGCACTTTTACCTAAAGGCTTCAAGTGCTTAGACTCACTAACTATTTGCTTCAAAGCTTCAGAGAAAGTAACATTACAACTCAATAAACACAGTCCTAAGCATGCATCAATGGAATGCACGAAAGGCTCACAAAGAGACTCGATTTTGACACACTAAACCCTAAAACCAAATACGGCTTGACTCTCTTAGAGAACTAGGTCTTGGTCTTCATATATTTATAGTCCTGAGCTGCTTGGACTACAAGTAATACTTGGGCTTCTGAATCCTTGTTGAAAAAGGCGTGTCTTGATCTCCTCCAAATATATTCCTTGAACCTAAAGATTTGTTTTAAAAATATATTGTCACATATTTTAAAAATAAATCTTTCCATTAATAACTTCAGCAAGCAGGCTGATTTCCCTTGTCTTGGCGTGCAAGCTAAACCTGAAACAAAGAAATTAGGGTTCAAAGAAAAACGGCGCGCTGAAAGGCGCGTACTAGGGTTCCAAGTCCAGCTGGCAGTGTTGCGGACAGATGTTACCACATCTGTCACCACCTTTAGACTAGCATCTTGTTTTTGCAAAATGAAGCCAACATTAAAAACCCAACAATCTCCCCCTTTGGCAAATTTTAGCTAAAACAACCTTAGCACCTTCTGGAGAGAAATCTTCAGCAAATTCCTTCAATCTCTGAGTAAGTGACTTGATGGAGAAGGAACTTCACATTTTGCTATATGTTACAATGAGTAACGTACAAGTGATCAGAGGCAGCGGACATAGATGCTGCTAGCCTCAAGGTCAACACCTAGAAAGAGTTAGTCTCTCATAGTGGACTCAAATATGGAACACTGAGTTCCTTACATAGTAACTTACCACAAAGACGTGGCTCAGGAAAAATAAATCCCTGATATCCTGAGAACCTAAATTCCCAGTAAAACATGCAAGTGTAGAGAGCACAAGCATTGCCAATGTGCAGAGAGCACAAGGCACCATCAGATGTGACAACATCTGTCACCACACCTGGTCTTCAGTCTTCAAGACTTTTCCAGTCTTCAAGAGAAATACAAGCTCAAGTATTTAGCACACACCTGTAGTACGCTAGATAGTGATACCTAGCTAGTCACTCCCCCTAGAGTCATGCATACTGAGAAACCAAGTTTCCCAGACAAGGAGTGCAAGCACCTTGCACCTGCAACCTGTAACCTGCCTGAGAGAGTATAGAGTTTTACTCCCCCTGAACACCTGCGTTACCTGTTACTCCCCTTGAATATAGTACCTGTGTAAAAATTTTTGAAATTACACTAGTACCATAACCTATCTTATGTACCCACATGTTGGCACATATGGCACACCTGTACTCCAATACTACTCCCCCTTTTTAGCCAATAAATTTCACAAATAATACTGGAGTAGAACATAAATATTGTGCAACCTGTATGATCATGAATGTTGCACATTACACACGCTGTAAAGCTACAACTCTTCAAATAGGCAGATGCCTAACTTGCTCCTCAACTCCTCAAAGCGGTTTGCATCTAGAGCTTTGGTGAAGATATCTGCAATCTGCTTCTCAGTGCTTACATGTTCAAGAATGATCACCTTGTCTTCCACAAGGTCTCTGATAAGGTGGTGCCTGATATCAATATGTTTGGTCCTGCTGTGTTGAATAGGATTCTTGGAGATATTGATTGCACTTAAGTTGTCACAGTATAATGTTAGCACATCTTGCTCAACATTGTACTCCTTCAACATTTGTTTCATCCATAACAGTTGAGAGCAACTACTTCCAGCAGCAATATACTCAGCTTCAGCTGTGGACAAGGCCATACTATTCTGCTTCTTGCTGAACCATGAGATCAAGTTGTTACCCAAGAAGAAACATGCACCTGAGGTGCTCTTCCTATCATCAACACTACCTGCCCAGTCAGCATCACAGTAGCCAACTAGCTCACAGCTTTCACCATGAGAATACAACAAGCCATAATCACTGGTACCATTCACAAACTTGAGGATTCTCTTGACTTGTGTGAGATGACTCACTTTTGGTGCAGCCTGGTATCTAGCACATACTCCTACAGCAAATGTTATATTTGGCCTACTGGCTGTGAGATACAACAAACTCTCAATCATACTTCTGTAGAGGCTTTGGTCCACATCAACACATTTCTCATCTTTGGTCAGTTTGAGATGAGTAGCAGCTGGTGTTCTTTTGTGAGGAGAATTGTCCATTCCAAATTTCTTGACAATGTTCTTTGCATACTTGCTCTGTGAAATAAAAATTGTGTCACTCATTTGATTTACCTGTAAGCCAAGAAAGAATGTTAGTTCACCAACTAGACTCATTTCAAATTCTGACTGCATCTGGTGTACGAAATGTTGCACCATCTGGTCAGACATCCCTCCAAATATTATGTCATCTACATAGATCTGGGCAATCAGCAGTCTTCCTTTCTCTTCCCTTACAAACAGAGTCTTGTCATTGCCACCCTTTCTGTAGCCATGATCCACCAGAAAAACAGTGAGCCTTTCATACCAAGCTCTAGGAGCTTGTTTGAGCCCATATAAGGCTTTCTTCAACTTGTACACATGATCAGGGTAATTAGGATCCACGAAGCCTTTTTGTTGCTCTACATAGACCTCCTCATTTAAGTACCCATTTATGAAGGAACTTTTCACATCCATTTGGAATAACTTGAATTTTAGGATACAAGCTACTCCTAGAAGTAGTCTAACCGATTCCAATCTAGCCACTAGAGCAAAAGTCTCATCAAAATCCACTCCCTCAATCTGAGTGTATCCTTGAGCTATTAGCCTTGCTTTATTCTTAGTGACAGTTCCTTGCTCATCAGTCTTGTTCTTGTACACCCACTTAGTACCAATCACATTTGTTCCTCTTGGTCTAGGTACCAAGTCCCACACTTCATTCCTTTTGAATTGATTCAGCTCATCTTGCATGGCATCAATCCAATACTCATCAATCAGAGCTTCTTTCACATTCTTTGGCTCAAGCTTTGACACAAAACAAGCACTAGCAATCATATCCTGAGACCTCCTTGTAGTGATACCTTGATTAGGATCACCAATTATTTGATCAATAGGATGGTTCTTCTGGACTCTGACAGACGGACCTTTGGTTGCAGGAGTGCTAGGAGGCACTGGAGCATCATGCTCTGGACTTGTTGGAGCTGCAGATTCAGTCAATTCATTCTGAGTGTTGACTTCGTGACTATCTTCTTCAGCTTCTGTCTCTGTATAAGGGACAGATGTGTCAACATCTGGTACCACATTAGGATCACTAACTGATGCTGAGTCGTCAACTACCACATTTGAGGATTCCATCACAGTCTGGGTTCTGTTGTTGTAAACTCTGTAAGCTTGACTGTTTGTTGAGTATCCTAGGAATATTCCTTCATCGCTCTTTGGGTCCAGCTTCCTTCTTTGCTCCTTATCTGCCAAGATGTAGCACTTACTTCCAAAGATATGAAAGTGCTTCACTGTTGGCTTCCTTCCCTTCCACAGTTTATACAAAGTGGTTGTAGTACCTGCCCTTAAGGTGACACGATTGTGTATATAGCAAGTTGTGTCCATGGCTTCAGCCCAGAACCGGTAAGCAAGTTTCTTTGCATGCAACATTACTCTAGCGCACTCTTGGATAGTACGATTCTTCCTTTCCACTACACCATTTTGCTGAGGGGTGATAGGTGAGGAGAACTCATGTTTGATACCTTGGTTAGCACAGAAATCCAAGAATTTTGAATTCTCAAACTCCTTACCATGATCACTTCGGATTCTTTTTATGAGAAGATCTTTTTCCCTTTGTATTTGAATACATAACTCTTCAAAGACAGAGTAAGTATGTGTCTTTTCTCTGATAAAGTGTATCTAGGTGTACCTTGAATAATCATCAACTACAACAAATGTATACCTCTTCCCTCCAAGGCTTTCAACCTGCATTGGACCCATCAAGTCCATGTGAAGTAGTTCTAGAAACCTGTTGGTAGTCAGATGTGGCGACATCTTGTGTGAGACTTTGGTTTGTTTGCATATCTGACATTCTCCACATACTTTTCCTTCCACAATATCAAGTTTAGGTAGCCCTATGATAGCGTCAACTGAAGCTGCTTTCTTCATACTTCGGAGATTTAAGTGACCTAGCCTTTGGTGCCATATCTTTGCTTCATCTTCCTTGGCAACCATACATGTTGCAACATGTGTCTTCTGGTTGGGTATCCACAAGTAGCAATTGTCTTTATATCTCACTCCCTTCATTAGAACAGTGCCTTCAGCATCAGTGACTAAGCATTCTGGTTGAGAGAAGTTGACCTTCAGTCCTTGATCACATAACTGACTTATGCTAATAAGGTTAGCAGTCAGTCCTTTTACAAGTAGGACATCTCTAAGTTCAGGTAGTCTGTCATTAACCATTTTTTCTACTCCCATGATTTGTCCTTTGGCTCCATCTCCAAATACTACATGACCTGTGGGATGAGATTTTAGATCTTCTAGATAATCTTTAATACCTGTCATGTGCCTTGAGCACCCACTATCAAAGTATCATTCTTCTTTGGATGAGGCTCTTAATGATGTGTGAACAATCAGTCCACATTTCCCACCCTTCGGTTTCCACTCCTTTCTCATCTTAGTAATCTTTCTCTTAGGTACCTGTGGTTCTGACACTTGTGGACTTCCATAAAGTTTGTAGCAAAAAGGTCTTATGTGTCCCTTTTATCCACAATGATGGCATGCCCATTCCTTAGGTTCCTTATTGTAACTGGGAGGTGGAAGTGGTCTGGGATGGTGCACCATGTGTCTGACTTTCCTGGGTTTGAGAGTTCTTTTTATAGGATTGTATCTTTCACCATATGGTAAATGTCTTCTGTTGAGATTTGTATAATCATATCATATTGCTTTAGAACTCTTGTCAGGTTGGTCAACTTCTATACTCTCTTCAGGCATAATATTTCCAGCATTCAACATTCTAACTTGCTTACTCATATTCTCAAACTGTGAATTTAGCACAATTACCTCATTAGTAAGATGCAATATCTGAGCAAGGTGTTCACTCTTCTCTGCCTTGAGCTGATTGATGAGGTTCTTCTGTTGTTGGAGAATTCTGACTCTGTCATCATAGTCTTGACATAGCTCGTGGTAGGCCTCAGCTAGCTCTTCTAAAGTGAGTACTCCTTCAAAGTTTATGTCAAATACACACCTTCCAATGAATGATGTGTCCCTTTTTCCTTCAACCTCTATATCTGAGTTGTCTTCATCTGACCAAGTGGCCATCATGCTCTTCTTTTGCTTCTTCAGGAAGTTTGGACATTCAGTTTTGTAGTGACCAAACCCATTGCACTCATAGCACTGTACACTCCTGGTGTGATTTGAATTATCCTCATATTTTCGCCTCTGGGGATTGGTCTGCTTCCCAGTGTCGTCTGAGATGTGCGGCACATTTGTCCTGGGTCTTCCATCCCTTCTTCTCATCATCCTTTTAAATTGCTTTCCCACTAGGTCCAAGGCCTCTGAAACACCTTCATCCATGTCTTATTCACTGAATTCATCAGCATCCTTAGAGACAAATGCCAGATTTTTGTTTTTCTTTTCAGATTTCTCATTTGCTCCAAGTTCAATGGTTTGTAGTGACCCTACTAGCTCATCAAGTTTCAAGGTGCATATGTTCTGCATCTCTTCAATAGCAGTCACTTTCATATCAAATTTCTTAGGTAGAGACCTAAGCATTTTTCTTACCAGCTTCTCTTCACTAATCTTTTCTCCCAGTGCTTCAAAAGAGTTAGCAAAATAAAATATGTTCATGTGGAAGTCATACACGTTTTCATCTTCCATCATCTGCAGGTTCTCAAATTTTGTGGTCAATAGTTGCAGCCTGGACATCTTGACTTTTGAAGTACCTTCATGCGTGGTCTTCAGAATCTCCCATGCTTCTTTAGCTTCAGTGCACTGCTTGATAAGTTTGAATATATTCCTGTCAACCCTATTAAATATGGCATTTAGGGCTTTGTTGTTTCCTACTGACAGGTCATCTTCTTCCTTTGACCATTCTCCTTCTGGTTTTGGCTCAGCAGTCAGTTTCCCATCTTTGTCAACCACCATAGGATGTTTCCATCCTGTAACAACAGCCTTCCAAGTCTTGCCATCAAGCGATTTCAAGAAAGCACACATTCTTGCTTTCCAATAGTCGTAGTTAGTACCATCTAACAGAGGTGGCCTGTTAACGAGACCTCCTTCCTTGTCCATGTTTGCCAGAAAGTATCCCCTGGATCTCACCCAAGTACAGGCAGAGTGCCTACTCTGATGCCAATTGAAATTTCGGCACTACCAGTAGACAGATGTGATAGCAGATGTGCTAACACCTGTCGCAACAATGTTGGACTGGGAGACAAATGTTGCCACGTTTGTCTCCACGAGAGATAACTGAACAAATAATAAAGCGAAATAAAAGGCAGAAAGTAAATTGCACGCTTTGTTTGTTAACCCAGTTCGAACGCAACTGCTCCTAATCTAGGGGATACCAATCCAGGAATGAATCCACTATAATAGTATTGATTCAGAGTCTAACTACCCGTTAACCCTCCTCACTCAATCACTATCTATGCAAACTCTACCTAGGTCTAACCTAGATATGACCAGCCCAGGTCACTTCCTTAATAACGATGCTCCTCCACACCGTCGTAAACCAACCGGGGTATAAAACACAATTCAACTGAATGGTTGTTGGAGAAACCCTCCTAGACACCTATGCACTTTTACCTAAAGGCTTCTAGTGCTTAGACTCACTAACTCTTTGCTTCAAAGCTTCAGAGAAAGTAACATTACAACTCAATAAACACAGTCCTAAGCATGCATCAATGGAATGCACGAAAGTCTCACAAAGAGACTCGATTTTGACACACTAAACCCTAAAACCAAATACGGCTAGACTCTCTTAGAGAACTAGGTCTTGGTCTTCATATATTTATAGTCCTGAGCTGCTTGGACTACAAGTAATACTTGGGCTTCTGAATCCTTGTTGAAAAAGGCGTGTCTTGATCTCCTCCAAATATATTCCTTGAACCTAAAGATTTGTTTTAAAAATATATTGTCACATTTTTAAAAATAAATCTTTCCATTAATAACTTCAGCAAGCTGGCTGATTTCCCTTGTCTTGGCGCGCAAGCTAAACCTAAAACAAAGAAATTAGGGTTCAAAGAAAAACGGAGCGCTGAAAGGCGCGTACTAGGGTTCCAAGTCCAGCTGGCATCAGCTGGCAGTGTTGCTGACAGATGTGGTAACATCTGTCACCACCTTTAGACTAGCATCTTATTTTTGCAAAATGAAGCCAACATTAAAAACCCAACATTAACGACTATCATCTTTTTGGCAAAATTCAGAATGACAGAAGAAAACCTCGTACAAAACCGTTATAATCTTGATAATAACGTTTGTACTATTGTACTATATTCCTTTCCTGATATGGGCGAATATTCGAAATCAAGGATCAAGATTTCATTCTTTACCTGATTTGGATAAGCACGTTTCAAGAAGAAAAATAGTACAGTACTATGCAGCTGTTTTCATCATTGTCTACTCAAATTCAAACGCTCCATTACCGCCTATAAAAGGAGAAAGAATATGAAGAAATGAAGAACAAAACACCTACGAACAAAGCATTGTTACTCTGCTAAATTCATAAGAGCATTATAACTTTGAGAAATACAACTTGAGCTTATATCAAAATTCAAGACAAACAGTTTTCAACTTCTGATTAGTCAGTTGTTGAACCTTAGTTTTCTTTTATTAGAATTCTAAGATAAGTCTTGTTTTTTAAGAGTTGTATTATTTTGTTTAGAACTCTGATACTGTTTATCAGAAGTTCAAACATTGTTTTATTTGTAACTTTGTTGGAAGTCTCTTGCTTTTGTGCTTGAGCATTTTGGAAGTCTCTCGTATTGTGTTACTTGAGCATTGGAAGTCTCTTGCTGTGTGCTTGAGCAATTGTAATCTTGTGTGATTATAGTGAAATCCCTTGGAAGTGCAAGGGGACTGGAGTACTCTTGGTTTGTGATGGGAACCAGTATAAAATTCTGTGTGTTCATCTCTCTTCTCTCATCTCTGTTACTATTGCTTTGCGTCCAGAAGTTGTTGTGTTTTAATTATTCCGCTGCTTGTTCTGATAAGTTGAAAGACTTTGAAGAAGTTTTCAAAAACTCTTAAAACACAATTTAAGCCCCCTTCTTGTGTTTTTCACACCTTCAATTTTAACAAAATTTCCCATCAATGGATCCTTGTGAATGAACATGATCAAGGTTTAGATTATTAACTTTAGTATAGCAAATCATGTGCTAAAAAATTGATCACAAGCGCCATGAAATCGCAGCACCTTTAGCCGGTCCACACGAACAGCTTCCTTCAACTTTAAGTGCTAGCTACTACAAGATGAAGGCTGAGGGAATTAGGTTAGGATTTCAGAGAACTTTTTGTTGAGTCTTTGGTATTGGCTGCATTTTTGGTAAAATAAACCTTGTAGCAGGATGTGTGATAAGATGCCTCAACATCGTATCTTGTTACTGGAAGTGTTCGTGCGCATGTTCTATTTATGGAATGTTCGTTTCTCTCTCATGGATCTTGCATGTCGCTTTTAATCAGGCTAATTATGAGGATCATCATTTAATGCTTCAGATCCTTGTCAAGAATTTTTTATGAAGAATCTCCTTGAAGTATATTTTTGTAGAGAATCTCTTTTAATTAATATGGATTAATTGCTTGGGTCAAACAAATCAAGCCCATGTTATTTCTGAATCAAGGACGTTTTGCCTGGAGTATTTAAAGAAGAAGCTAAACCTAATTCTTGTAGTTGTTCACGCCGTCCTGTGACTGAGTCTAGAACTTAGGTTTGCGTGTGTTTTATTTTGTGAGTCTTTCTTGTGTCTCCTTGATGCAAGTTTAGGACGTTGTTATTTTTAAGTTGTAATTTCTTGTGATCCTCTCCTAAGCTTTGAAGTACGGAGTTAGAACCTTTTTGTGGTTATAACACTCTAAGCCTTTAGGTACGAGTGTGTAGTTTTTAGGAGTGTGTCTCCAAAACTTATTTGTATCTGTGTTATTGAAATCCTTGCTGTCTGTAAGGTTGTAAGGGAGTGAGATGAGATCTCAGATCTAGGAGTTCCTAGGTTGAAGAGTCATTGGTAGTGGCTAGGTTATAAGTCGTAAACGGGACGTTTGCTGATAACTTAGAAATAAGTGCACAAAAGACTTATAAAATAAATTGACAATTTTAAATTAAAAATTAGTCATTTAAAATCACTTTATTGTTTGCACAAATATTTGGCTCAATAACCTTAAATAAGCTATTGTCCATATAAGTGTTTATTTGAATAAGCTAAAAATTTAATTAAAATTAAGTTTCAGACAGGGGTGTCTAAAGCAACAGGGAAGGGGGTACAGAAAGCAAACGTGTAATCCTGTGCGGGAGTCAGCTGAGGTACATGATATGGGCTGCAGATATAAGCCCTCGGATTTAATCCAGTGGTTGTGATTTAAAATAATTAGAAACAGATCTGGGCCTTATATTTAATCACACGGCTATGTTTTAAACATAAAGGGGGAACCAATGATACGTTGACACATCATCACCAGCTCCCCCAATCTTCTTCAACCTCAAGAAGATAAATCTGGGAACGTGAAGAACAGAAACAGAGTCACCAACAACACCCTCACGGCCAAACACGATTTTTGCGATTTTTCACCAAAAATTACAAAAGAATATACTTTAATGCACGATTTTTCGTGCTGGTCATGAATATGGTCTTAGTTTTCTCAAAAAACACTTAGAAAGCGAAAAACGATAGCATCAAAGTTTCAAGCAAAAATTCAAAGTTTCATAATATCACATTTTAGCACAAATTTATCATCCAGAAAGCTCTAAAACATGTTAAATAGCATGAATTCGTGAAAACCTACTTGTTTAGAGCTTTGTTTCAACCTATTGGTTCCAAGCTTTCTCCTAGCTACTTTGAGCTCCAAGCCTCTGATTCTTTCGTGTTCTGAAGCTTTTGTTGTTGATTCTTACTTCTGGGAATGTGTTGAGAAGGTTTATGAAGAAAGTTTTGAGCTTTTGCTTGATTTTTTGAAGTTTTGAAAAATTGAAGAAAAATGTGATATTTTTGGTGAATTCTCTCTCAATTTCGGCCAACCCCCTTTGTTCTGATGTTATTGGCTTCTTTTATATGTGATACTAGGGCTAGAATTCAGATAGAGTGGAGGAAAAGAAAGGGTAAAAATGAGAATGCAAAAATGAGATTTTTCTCTCTTTTTTCTTTGATTTTTTGTTCATCAAAAAAAGTATCCAATGATTGGTGAGGTGGCTCTTATTTAGATGATTCTAGAGAATGAAGATGATAAGAGAAAAAATGATGAGGTGGAGAAGAGTTTCATTTTTTTTGGTATTTTGGTTTATGGATAATGCTCACAAAAAATAAATAAACATTAATAATAATAAAAATATGATATTTTTTTTGAATTTTGAATAAAAATAAAAAGTAATAATGCAAATGACATGAGACATGCAATTTATTAGAGAAAAGTTTTTTTTTTTTTTTGAATTTTTATGCAAAATGTTGATTAAATGTGAAAAGAAAAATTATTTTATTATGTGGGGCAAAATTAGGGTATGACAAAAAGAAAGGGGATCTGAGAGAGTTTTCTCAGAATCCACATCATCATCATCAATGATGTGTACAGTTGTGTCTTTGACTGCTTTTCTTCCAATACCAATCCCAGATAAAATGCGAGCTGATCTCCTAACCCTAGAGGATCACCAGATTTTGATTTTGTTTTGGAAGTTGATTTGGTTTTTGATGAAGATTTTGATTTAGATGGAGATTTGGAAAGGGATTTTGAAATGGATTTGGTTTTTCGTTTCTTTGATCTGATAGGAACAGGTGGGGTTTCAGCTTGGCTTGGTACGATCAAAGTTGGATTTGGAGTAATGGTGCCATCATCATTTAGATCAATCTCAGGATTGTTCTGGGTTTGTTGAACAGCTTCTTCTTCGTTAAGAACGTTCTCAGAAGGTTCTGAGATTGAATCAGAGACATGATCAACTTCACAGAGTGTTTGCATGTGGTCAGAAATCATTTGAGGGGTTTGCTCTGGGTTGGATTGAGATGTGTGGATGTTTTCAGAGGTGGGTTCAGGAGGTTTTGGTGGAGATGATTGATTGTGAGGTGAAGGAGGAGGTGACGGTGGTGGTGAAGGAGTTGGAGTAGGTGGTTTAGCATTTTTGCGAGCAGCTTTTTTTGTTCTAGCCATTGAACAAAGTTTGGATTTTTTCTGAGTTATGATAATGGATAGAAGTGATGATCAGTAATGGTGAGGTGATGGATATAAAAAGGACAGGTAGATTGGAGAAGAGGAAGAGATTTGGTAGCTAGGTTGTACTTAGGAATAGTGATCAATTGTACTTTGATTTTGAGAAAAGGTGTTTGTAGGAGAGAGATGATGGTTTTAAGGGGATAACTGTTGTGAGTAATAATGGGGAAGCCAATCCTAATCATTCCTAATTTTTTGTTCTAACGGTCAAAAAATAAACTTAAGCTAAAAGGAATGTGAAAAGCTAGCGCGCAACAAATTCTGGGAATTAAACATAGCACAAACAAGAGATCGTTCTCAGAACGTTCTCTAAAAATGATCAAACATACATATTAAATTTGATTGGGATTTTTGATGATTTTCAATTTCTCTTTAATGAAATTAAAACGATCCTCAACCAATGGTTTTGTAAAAATATCAGCCAACTGATTTTCAGTATCAATAAACACTAAAGCAGTATCCTTTTTGTTCACATGATCACGAATGAAATGATGTTTGATTTCAATGTGTTTTGATCTTGAATGCTGAATAGGGTTCTTTGATAAATTAATAGCACTAGTATTATCACAAAGAATTGAAACATTTGTGAGCAACAATTTGATGCAGACACATATTCTGCTTCAGTTGTTGAAAGTGCAATGGTATTTTTCTTTCTACAACACCAACTGACAAGAGCTTTACCTAGGAATTGACAAGCTCCACTAGTACTCTTTCTCTCAACTTTGTCACCAGCATAATCAGCATCACAATATGCTTTGAGATCAAAATGTGTACCCACACCATAAACCAACATCTTGTGTACCAACCAAATATCTAAAAATTCTTTTCACTGCAACTAAATGGGATTCTTTTGGTGATGATTGGAATCTTGCACAAAGACCAACTGAGAACACAATGTCAGGTCTACTTGCAGTTAAATACAAAAGAGATCCAATCATTCCTCTAAATTCCTTTTCAGACACATTCTTCCCATTCTCATCTTTGTCCAAACTTGTTGATGGATGCATTGGAGTTGACATGATTTTGGCTTCATTCATCTTGTATTTCTTGAGAAGGTCTTTAATGTATTTTTCTTGACAAATAAAAATGTCATCTTCATGTTGCTTGATTTGCAAGCCAAGAAAGAACCTAAGTTCTCCCATCATGCTCATCTCAAACTCACTTTGCATAAGATTAGAAAATTCTTCACACATTTTCTCATTAGTAGCACCAAATATAATATCATCAACATATACTTGAACAATGAGTAAATCAAGATTGTTTGTTTTTCTAAAAAGTGTGGTATCAATTTTTCCTATAGAAAAACCATTTTCAAGTAAAAAGGTACTTAATCTTTCATACCAAGCACGTGGAGCTTGTTTAAGTCCATAAAGTGCTTTGGTAAGTTTGAAAACATGATTAGGTTTATTTTGATCAACAAAACCTGGAGGTTAAAAATGCACTTTTGACATCCATTTGAAAAAGTTTAAGACATTTATGAGATGCATATGCAAGCAAAATTCTAATAGCTTCTAACCTGGCCACAGGAGCAAATGTTTCATCATAGTCAATGCCCTCTTGTTGGTTATAACCTTGAGCTACTAGTCTTGCTTTGTTTCTAACCACTTTACCATTCTCATCTAATTTATTCCTAAACACCCATCTAGTACCAATGATTCAGTGATCTTTTGGTAAAGGTACTAGATTCCAAACTTCATTTCTTTCAAATTGTGAGAGCTCTTCTTTCATTGCCTCAATCCAAGATTCATCAATAATTGCTTCATTTATTGTTCTTGGTTCTAGCTAAGAGATCAATCCTAGATTGTTCTCCAAAATTTGCAATGATCTCCTAGTTCTTACACCATCTTCAGTATTTCCAATGATTTGATCTGGTGGATGATTTGTAACTATTTTCCAAGTCTCAGGAGGTTCTGGAGATGTAGACTCTTGATTTGGATCATCATTTTGATTTCTCATAGTCACATCTTCATCATCAATTTCCATAATACTTGGTTGATCTTCAAACTCATCAAATTTGACATGCATACTTTCTTCCATGGTTTGAGTTCTCAAGTTATAGATTCTATAAGCCTTTGATGTTAGAGAATACCCCAAGAAGATTCCCTTATCTGACTTTGAATCAAACTTGCCTAGGTTGTCTTTGATATTCAAGATATAACAATAACAACCAAAGATGTGAAAGTAAGAAATATTTGTTTTTCTATCTTTCCAAAGTTCATAGGGTGTTTTGTTTAAAACCTTTCTGATGGTCACTCTATTTAAGATGTAACAAGCAGTATTGATAGCCTCAGCCCAAAAATACTTTTCAACATTTGATTCATTAATCATTGTTCTTGCCATCTCTTGTAGAGTTCTATTTTTCCTCTCCACAACCCCATTCTGTTGAGGTGTTCTAGGACAAGAAAAATTATGAGATATACCATTATTATCAAAGAAGGTTTCAAAGAGAGAGTTTTCAAATTCTCCTCCATGATCACTCCTTATGGAGACAATATTCAGGTTTTTCTCATTTTGAACTTTTAAGCAAAAAGACTTAAAAGCTTCAAAGGACTCATCTTTGTGTTTTAGAAAAAGCACCCAAGTGAATCTTGAAAAGTCATCAACAATGACAAAACCATAGTTCTTACCACCAAGACTTGTAGTTTTGACAGGTCCAAATAAATCAATGTGTAGCAATTCAAGAGGTCTTTTAGTTGAAATAAAAACTTTAGGTTTAAAGCTACTTTTAACTTGTTTTCCTCTTGTGCAAGCTTCACATACTTTATCTAGATCAAAACTAATCTTGGGCATTCCATTTACCAAATCAAGCTTAGAATGTTTAGACATAGTTTTCATACTAACATGACCAGCCCTTGTATGCCATATCCATTTATCTTTTTCAAGAGAAACAAAACATGACTCAATGGGTAAATCATCTAAGTATACTACATAAACATTCTTAATTCTTGATCCACTAAACAGAATTGTTTCACATGAAGATTGCTTAATTTCACATGTGTTGGTTTTAAATATAACTTCAAAGCCATTATCACATAATTGACTAATGCTTATCAAGTTATGCTTAAGACCTTCAACATAATCAACATTATCAATCTTAGCAGAACCAACCTTACCAATGCCTTTGATGTGAGCCTTTTCATTGTTTCGAAAAGTAACAGATCCACCATCCTTTTCTTCAAATGTAAGGAAGTTTTTTCTATCTTCAGTCATATGTCTTGAGCAACCACTGTCCAAGTACCATGGTTTTCTCTTGATTGCTAGAAGACACTCCTACATTTGAGTTTAATAAGTTTTTAGGTACCCACAGATTCTTGGGTCCTTGATTGTTAGTGAAATCTTGTTTATAAGGCCTTCTCTTATGTTGATAAGGTGTTCTTCTATGAGGAGGTGCATGAAATTTCTTTCTAAGAATGTTCTGAGAATGTTCTCTAGTTTTAGAAAAATGTTGTTCTCTAGCTTTCTTTTTAAAACAGAATGATTCAATGTGTCATTCCTTTAGACAAAAATTACATTTATATCTTTGAGTCTTCTTTCCTTTCTGAGGATGAAAAAAGTTTTTATATAATTTCTTATTTTGGCTAGGTTCATAACCTATATCTGCTTTATAAAATATTCCACTTTGTGATCCTAAGATCTTATCAAAGATTTTTGTAGAACTAACAAATTTTGTTAAATCATTTTCAAGTTCAGAAACTCTTTCTTAAAACTTCATTTTCCTTTTTAACCTTTGAACATCCTGATATTTCCTAATTTCCTCAATTTGCTTAGACATATCTTTGTGAGCATTTTGCATGTTATCAACCATTCTTTTTAAGATAATATTTTCAGCCTTATATTCATCTCTTTCATTATTAGCCTTAGTTACTTCATCCCTAAGTTTACCATTTTTTTGATTTAAAATCTGAGTATCATATAGTAAATTATCAAAGAGATGTTCAGATTTTTGACAAGATGAGCAAGGTGTGAGGTTTACCTCATTTGTTACTGAATGTGTCATGAGGCACACATTTGCTTGTTGTTCTTCTTGTTCCTCCTTTTCTGGTTCTAGATCATCCCAAGTGGCCATCATGAATTTCTTCTTAAAGAATGGTTTCTTTTGATTAGGACATTCATTCTTATAATGCCCAAATTGCTCACATCCATAGCATTTGATCTTGCTCATATCTACTTTTGGTTTGGCTCCACCTCTCTTGTATTGAAAGGTTCTCTTGAGTTGGTTTCTTCTCTGCATTAGTCTTTGAATTCTTCTTGAGAGAAGAGCCATTTCTTCACTGTCATCTTCTTGGATTGCTTCATCATTCTCCAGACTGTTTTCATCAATCTGAGAACATTCTCTAGTTTGAGTATCCAGAGCAATCTTCTTTTTCTTCACTGGTTTGTCTTCTTGAAGAATTGATTCATGAGCTCTCAGGGATCCAATGAGATCTTCAAGTTTCATTGTTGATAGATCCTTTGACTCAGTGATTGCAGTTACAATGTGTCTCCAATTCTTTGTTAGACACCTAAGGAGCTTTCTTATTCTTTCATGTGTGGTATATGTTTTTCCTAAGGAGTTGAGCTCATTTATGATAATTGTGAATCTTCCATACACTTGATCTATTGATTCATCTTCTTGCATTTCAAAGAGCTCAAACTTCCTTACACCAATATCAATTCTAGTCTCTTTGACACGACTAGTTCCTTCATGGTGAGTTTGAAGAGTTTCCCACATTTCTTTGGCAGTTTTGCACTCCTTGATTCTATCATACTCTTCTATATTCAAAGCACTCTTAATGAATAATTTTGCTTTGGTATTTAAGAGTACTCTTTCAGATTCTTAAGTGGACCATTCACCAGGTGTTTTTGGTGTAGACGTATCCTTGACCATTGGCACATATTCTCCAACTTCAATTACTGTTTTTCACAAGAAATGAGGGGTTTGAATTGTGTACCTTTAAAAATGACCTATTAAAAATTTATGGACAAACACTTTGACAAAATAAAGTGTTAGAATATTCTGAGAACGTTTGTTAGTTATAAGTGGTAAGACAGAGAACATTCTCAGATTAATCTCAGAATAAATAACCAAGCAAATAAATTATATTGTGTGTGTTGTGATTGCATAAATGTAAAGAGATAAGGGAAGAGAGAAACACACAACAATTTATACTGGTTCACCCCTTAACTTATGGGTTACGTCCAGTCCTCACGCTCCTTATGAGTTTATCCACTATGAGATGCTAACGATCCCAAAAATACAATCTTTCTTCTTGCAATCTTCAACCAAGATCCAAGATCCCTTTAAGCCCTACAAGCTTAAAGATACCCCAGTCCTCCAGACTAGTAAGGGTATTCCAAACCACTCAAACAATACAGCTCTATTGACTTGAGTGAACCTTTTACAAAGTATGATAATAAGGTTTCTAAGCTTTAAACTAAACTCACCAAGTGAGAAGCTTAGAGAAGTAAAACTCTCAAATCACTCAAATGAATTTATACTAAACCTAGTATAGAATTACAGAGAAGGAGTGAAAGAGCTCAAAGAAGAGCTTAAGAGAATAGCTTGTATGATGATGACAAGTTGGTAAAAGTTGTAGTAAAAGCTCTTGCTCTTCAAGGTCACCAAGAGGCTCTATTTGTAGCTGAGATATGTCCTTTCTTTGCTTGGTGACAAAGTATAGCCGTTTGCAACGGATATATGCTTGAAACTTCTTCAATAAGATGACACCTCATTAAATTCAAAAGTTGCTGGGCTTCAGAGAACGTTCTGAGAATGTTCTTGGATCTGAGCCTTGTCTTTGAATCACAAAGAAGCGTGGTAGATGAGCTGGCAGTGAGCCGTGATTGATTAAAATGAGCTTCTTCAGGAAGAAAAGCCGTTGATGATCCTTTAGGCACGTGATGCACAGCTTCCAAGGAGATTGGATATTTAAATGTTATGAACAACATTCTCCAAGAACGTTCTCCAATCTGGGTTCATGATGAACTTGTTCTTCAAGCAAAAACTCTCACACATGTGAGATGCCAGCTGCTACAGATCAGACGTGTAGCTTTAAGGTACGAACCAACATTATCCACTTGTACCTTTGTCCTCAAAAGGCTTTGGAGAGAGAGGATTTGCATGGGAGAATGTTCATTAAAGAACTTCATAAAGTAGACCTTCACTCATAGTTCCAAATTCGTTGTGCACATCTGATTGGTCCATGAAAAATCTGTCTATGATCAAAATGGACAGCTTGTGATCTTGTCTCTTGAAATAAATCCACTTGCACATGCCTATTCCTCAACATTGGCCAAAGAGGAAAGCTTCACATTTCTTCATAAAAATTCCTTACCTTATTTGATATGTGAACTGTTGTGATCTTGTGAGTTACTACCCTGAAAAGTACTTCCTTGACTTTGTACAATGTTCACTTTAAATAAAAAAGTGATTAGTCTTTGAAGCTCTTGTTCTTGATTAATATGAGCGTGATATCCTGAGAACGTTCTCCCAATCGTGTTCTTATTCAAAATAAATGAATAATCTTGATATAAAATGCTCAATTAATCATGTCTTATTAAAACACTCACAAGCAATTGTTAGATAACAAAAAGATCAGAATTACATTAAAATATAATCAAGATGTTTGTTATCTTTAAAACATCAAATTGGGATTTTTCCTCAACAATCTCTATCAATTAATTAGTTGCTATCTGAATTATTTCACATTTGAGTTTTCTTATTGACTAATTAACCGATAAGTTTTATTTTCATTTTGAATGTAGATTCATGGTCAATAGGTGTGGTAATATCTTATATCACTACTTTTTGACTTTCATTAATGTCTTTGACACTTTAACTTTATCTTTTATTTTAATGAGTATATTGGTAGAAATTGAGACGCCCCGACGTCTCGGTGAAATCGAAGTAACTATTCTAACCCGTTTATACCGTTGAAATAGGAGAGAAATTTAAAATTAAATAAATAAACAATGGATAGTAAATATAACTCAAAAACTTATTTCATTTATATCATATAGGCAAAGGTGTCTGCGGATCTATCTGATACCGCGTCGTACACGTGAAACCAAACATAGAAAATACATCATACTTCAAAAAACTCAAAAAGATAAGACAACAAAAGACACACTGGCTATCCAAACAAGACTTTGATTATCGTTGCACAATAATGGCATATACATTGCCAGCTTTATACGGAGTAGAAAGAACTGCATCATCTTTAGCCTTGAACTCCTCTTTGATAAGATCTAAATACATAGAGAAAATTACAAGACAAAACATACCCAGGGCTAATACATCATACAAGTTTAGAAAGTGGGGATGGGGTGTAAAATAGGAATATATATGTCAAACACAAGTAATCAATCAAGCGTATTATCCTCCCATCCTCTAAAGTTTTTCTCCCAAAATAGCTTCTATCTACCCTAATGCATTCCTTAACTATATGCTGACTCAGGCCTCTAGACGCTGTCAAGGATATCCTCCTAATTACCGAAATCAGGTATCACGAGACCACTTGCCACCAATGTACTCCCATTTACCAAGAGCTACGACACTTGACTTCACGTGGAGTCCAAGTGTTATAAGTCGATCGCCCCTAAGAAAAGAGGTCAAGATCTCACTATCTTTCCAAGCGCGCAATAATCCTCGTCAGGATTCAGGCGGCTGATCAACCTCGTACGTCCCATACCGCACGGCAGTGGACTTACACATCCTAAATGCAATTCTATATGCACTCTCAATCAGCTTATGGCAACTCAAACCCTAAGTACTAATTACACGAATTCATCACATCAATAATCTAGTCATAACATACTCTAGTCACCTAGGTTGAGTGCCAGTTTCCATCAATAACCTCAAAGTATGTTTATCATTCTTTCCTCACACAAACCTCACTTCTACACAATAAGTTCAATCTATACAACGAATAGTGTATGGTTAACTTCCCAGGAAAGAGATGTAACCGTAAGAGACATAGTCTACCAAGTCTTTCCTTAGCCAGAACCCAACCGAATACAACTACTCAAAGTAACAAACTCTCCTTATGTTATTGGGATCTTACACTAACGTTGTTGTTGTTTCTAACCTTAGAGAGTATATCTCATTCTTAGTTTACAATCACAATCATTCAATTTCTCAAGTAAATATTTAGACAATTAATCAAGAAATGTTAGCACAACACAAACACAGATTATCATATATCAATCCTATTATAAATAATTAAGGCCGGCGTAACCTCGTTTAGTGATTCGTGAAAATCAACTAAAAGAGATTAAGCTCTCCTTAGTTATTTAGCGGTTGTAGTGGTTGTGGGGACCACTACACACATATATATTAAGCTATTTTACGCTAACCGTCCCAACGTGTACGAAATCTTGCCCCCACCTTAGCTTGTGATAAAATTCTTGACAAACAGCACCTCCGGTGATAATCCTGCTAATAGCGTAATTGCCGATAAATTCGCTGCTAGTTTAAAATATGTAATTAAATAACTCTTTGAAACTATAGATTTTAAAAATATTATTTTAAAAGCTTATAAATATCTTTCAGATAAAATCATAGTAGAAGCCTAATAACGGCGTAAAAATATTTAATATAAAACCTTTATAAATACTCTATTATATATATAGAAATATAATCTAAAATAAATGAGTTAATTTGGACATAATCTCAACATCCTAATAATATTAAGAAAAGTATTTAAAAATAAGTAGACAATACCTTGAAGAAAAATTAAATGTTCCTTGATATATCGGCAGCACAACGGTATATTAAAATTTACTCGACTCGAAAAAAACTGAACCGAAATAATCGTATCAACACTCACTTTAAAATAGAACTTAAAATGAAGTAACCTCACATACTCACACACTTAACAACGTAATTTGAGAGAGACTTTTGAATATGGATGAATGAATGGCTCACAAGTGAGACCTATTTATAGTAAAATTTGAAGCATGAGGTGTACATATTTTTACTATTCCTAATATGATGAGTGACGTGGCTCCTTTAAAACACGTTAAAAAGCTTGTTAGCATGAGGTGTGTTAAAATACTTAACTTTAAAGTATGCATTAGTTTAATTATTTAATAATAGCATAGCAAAGCATGTGGTAACTCTTGTTCAGTTCACACGAGTATACAAGAAAGTTCCACACATTAGATATTTTAGTTTAGTTCAATATCATAATATATCTGTTAGTACATAATTTCATATATAGGCAATTTCACTACAAGAAATAAAGCATATAGCGTCAAGCAAAAACAGGCGGTTGGTACTGAACCGTCGTCGCCTTTGTTTAATCCGTCGGTTACTGCGGCGTTCCTTCAACTGCCGCCACTGTTTGAAATACTGCGGCGTTTTTAGTATGATTCGCGGCGTTCCTTCAACCGTCGCCTTCAGTTCAATCGATAAACTCTTATTTCGCCCATAACCTAATATTCTCCCTTTCTCTCACATAGATTTTCTCTCTTATTCTCTGTCACAAACGCAGAAGCTCTCTTCACCATCACCATTCCATCACCACATCACCAACACAAAGGTTAGTAGTTCGCATGACCTTTTCTTCTCAGTTTCATTCCCCTTTTTGTTTAGAGTCTTTGATTCTAATTTGGGTGGTTTGTTTAGGGTTTTGTCAAACAACGCATATTTTGGTTAATTGTAATATGATTTTTGTCTTTGATTGTGATTATTTATGGGTAAATCTGAACATAATATGCATAGCCGATCAATTTTGTTGGGTTCAATTTCGAAAACAGTATCCCCAAATTGGTTTATGGATTTTTTTTTGAATTTTTTATTCTATTTTTAATGGGAATTTGTTACCTTTGTCATCTAGCTAGTTTTCCCCCTCTTTCTAAGATTACATCAAGTGTCATGTGTATAGGGATAAAGATAAACCATGTTCATGTTTTGTAAAAAGTTCTCTTAAATGCAGAAATAAAATACATTTATCACTACAGAAAACAAAGCTTATAGCGTCAGGTAAAAAGTGGCAGTTGGTACGGAACCGCCCTCACCTTTGTATTCCCTGGTGGTTACTGCGGCATTCCTTCAACCGCCGCTCTGTTTGTAATCCTACGGCGTTTTTAGTATGTTTCGCGTCGGGTTGATTGGGTGTAGGGAAGTGAAAATTTCATTCCCCCCTTTTCTTTAATTGGATTCTCTCTTTACACTCTAATTTCAAATGGTTTTATGTTCTGATATTTTGGAATTGGTTTATGCTGGTTTCATTGGACTCATTTATATTAAGTTTTGAATTTGGTTTATTAATGTTGATGTTTGCAGCAATTTGAATTGAGTAATGGATCAATTGAATTGAGAAAAAAGAAAAAGCAACATGTTTTGTGTTTATCCATTTAAATCTATTTGCATTTTATGAATTTGATTTTAATAAGGATTTTTAGAGTACACCGTAACTTTATTGCCTTGTCTTGAATTGATTTGGTTTTGGGTTTTTTTAGGGTAATGTATATGTGATGTTTTTTTTGTTGTTTTGTTTAGGGGCTGTCAATTATGTGGGTGTATGTCCATTGGAGGTCTGCATTTAGAGATCACATAGATCAAATAGGTGGCTGAAACTTTTGGAGTTTGTTGGTGAGTAGAGATGGCTATTCAAAGGTTGATACTGAAATGCTTCTTGTTCATGTGATATAAGTTACAATAATATATAGATGGATTTTTCTTTTAGAAATCCTCCTCCCGTCATTTTTCTTACGTTATTAAGGCTGGTAGTTGGTTGTTTTGAATGTAGCTAATTCTTTTGGTTTGACTTGTTTATTTGGTCCTGCAGGGATGGTGTATGTAGCTAATAACATTGAAATTGTTGAAATCACCAAACTATCAATGTTGGATAACAAGTATATTTGCACATTTTATTTAAGGCATGTCCTAGGAAGTTTGTTTTGCATACTATTAAGGCATGTCTTAGTGATAGAAACAGAGAGAGAGAGAGAGAGAGAGAGAGAGAGAGAGAGAGAGAGAGAGAGAGAGAGAGAGAGAGAGAGAGAGAGAGAGAGAGAGAGAGAATAGAGGGAAACTGAACTTCACTGATTATCAAAAGTTAGTTACAATAGATGAGTCTCTAGGCTTATATAGTGACTGCACATAGAGTGAGTCAGTTACATATCATAACAGAATAGAAACTAACTGCCTAGGCTATATTAACTATATACTCTAACACTCCCCTGCAGAATCTGAGCATGGCTTGATAAGCCTCTGCTTGTCAAAAACTCTGAGTTTGTCACGAAGAGCACAAAATCTGATAGCAGACAGTGGTTTAGTAAGCACATCAGCCCACTGGTCTTGAGCTGGAACATGAGAAACCACAAGGCTTTTGTTGAGAACCTTTTCCCTAACAAAGAAGATATCTAGCTCCATATGTTTAGTTCTGTGATGTAGAGTAGGGTTATGAGCCAAGGAAACAGTGCTCAAATTATCACATAGGATCTTGGGAGTGTAAAACTGACAGCCTAGCTCAGTAAGAAGGGATTGAAGCCACAATATTTCAGAGGAGAGATTTGCCAAGCTTCTATACTCAGCCTCTGCACTTGATCTTGCCACTAGGGTTTGTTTCTTTGACCACCATGAGACTAAATTAGGGCCAACATAGATACAGGCCCCTGATGTGGACCTTCTATCATCAGGATCAGATGCCCAATCAGCATCACAGAAGCCAATAAGAGTCAGAGGCTTAGCAATAGGTGCTGCTTGAATCAAAAGACCAAAATGTAATGTACCACTAAGATACCTCAATATCCTTTTGACTGCTTTCCAATGCTCTTCAAGAGGATTGGAAAGGAACTGACAAACTTTGTTGACAGAATATGCTATCTCAGGTCTAGTAAGAGTGGCATACTGTAATGCACCAACAATAGAACGAAACAGAGTTGGATTATCAACAGGAACAGATCCAACTTTAGATAGCTTGAGAGTAGAGGCCATGGGTGTAGGCATCCCATTGGCTGTGTCCATGTTGGCCTTAGAAAGAAGATCTCTGATATACTTAGCTTGTGACAGAAGTAAAGCACCATTGGCTAAGTGAAACACTTCAATGCCTAAAAAATAGTCCAAGGACCCAAGTTGCTTAAGAGCAAATTCTGCATTTAGCTTAGAAATGAGCTGCTGAATGTGAGGGAGAGAGCTGCCAGTAATAATAATGTCATCCACATAAACTAAAACAATTAAATGCAGTGTGCCAGTTTTTAACATGAAGAGGCTAGGATCACACTTGCTGGCCTTGAATCCATAACCAAGTAAAGCAGCTTTCAGCCTATCAAACCAGGCCCTTGGCGCTTGTTTTAAGCCATATAAGGCTTTATTAAGCTTGCAGACCATAGTTTTATCTGCCACCTCAAAGCCATGAGGTTGTTGCATATACACCTCCTCTTCTAAAATACCATTTAGAAATGCATTATTTACATCAATTTGCTGGATAGGCCATCTGTTAGAAACAGCTAAAGTCAAAACAGTCTTGACAGTTACAGGTTTAACAACAGGAGAGAATGTCTCAGTGAAATCAGAACCAGCTTGTTGATGAAATCCTTTGGCCACAAGCCTGGCCTTGTACTTATGAACAGTGCCATCAGGATTTTCTTTAACTCTAAACACCCATTTGCAGCCTATGGGTTGTTTATGAGGAGGAGGAGCAACTAAGGTCCAAGTATTGTTTCTGAGAAGAGCATCATACTCTTCTTTCATAGCAGCAAGCCAAGGGGTGGACTGGAGTGCTTGTTTAACACTAGTAGGTTCAATGTGAGTTACTAACACAGTGGGGTTGGTTTTGGTTTTAGATCTGGTGAGCATGTGATGTGGGATAGGAGGTTGTTTGGTGCGTCTAGGCACAGGTACAGATAAGGGAGGAGAAGGACTTGACTCAGCAGAGGAAGAGGAAGAGAAAATATGTTGAGAGGCATTAGATGTTTGGACAGGAGGAGAGTTAGCAGCAGAAGAGGTGGGAGATAGTGGAGCAGGTGTCATAGGAACAATGGATATGGGAATAGGGTTAAGAACTTGGGATTGGGTAGGTAAAGGTTGAGGAGATGATGGTGCAGGTTGAGTGTTGGTAGGGGACTTAGGGAAGTATAAGGGAACCTGAGAGGAGGAGTTATGAGTGGTGGTGTTAGGCTTGGAGTTTAATGGTGATATTGCAGTAGGGAAGAGAGCAGGATAAGGAAACCTTTGTTCATTGAACAAAACATCTTTTGAGACATAGACACGACCCTCAGGACTTAAGCATTTATAACCTTTATAAGTGGAAGAATAGCCAAGAAAAACACACTCTTGAGACCTATAGGCTAGTTTTGTAGTGTGATAAGGTCTCAAGAAGGGAAAGCATGCACAGCCAAAGACTTTAAGAGCCTTGTAGTCAGGTTGCTTGTTCATAAGAACAAAATAGGGTGATTGATTGTTTAAAACTGGAGTAGGCATTCTGTTTATAAGAAAGGCTGCAGTGACAAAGGCATGGTCCCAATATTTCATAGGTAGGTTAGCTTGTGAAAGCAAGGTAAGACCAGTTTCAACTATATGACGATGTTTTCTTTCAACTAGGCCATTTTGGTGATGAGTGTGAGGACAAGTTAGTCTATGAACAACACCTAGGTCAGACAAATATTTGGTAAAAGGTCTAAACTCACCACCACCATCAGTTTGGACAGTCTTAATTTTGCAACTAAATTGAAGTTCAATCATGGATTTAAATTGAATAAACTGACTCATAGCTTCAGATTTAAGTTTTAGGGGATATACCCAAACAAATCTAGAAAAGGCATCAACACATGTGAGAAAGTAAGTGAAACCAGTTGAGGATTGAATAGGAGCAGGGCCCCATAGATCACAGGTAATGAGTTCAAAGGGATTATAGTAAACAGTGGTAGAAGCTGGTGCATGCAATCTATGGCTCTTCCCTAAGCAACAAGCTGAGCATAAACTAGTCTGAGGTTTAGATGGAATAGTTACATTACACAATTTTAAAGCTTCTCTAAGTGCATCATGGTGAGGGTGTCCTAAGCGTGCATGCCACAAATCATATAAAGAAGAAGAGATAGGAACACAAACAGAAGTATCAGTATTATTATTATTAGGCACAGCAGTAGAGACATTGATAGTAGGATATGAACTAAGTACAGAATCAAACAAATTGGAATTAGACAAACTAGAGTGTGAAATAGAAACAGAGTTACACTGTTTAGCACACTTATTCAAAGCAGAAATTGACTCTAAGGATGAAGCAAACTTATATAGGCCATCATCTCCAACAGTCCCATGCAAGAGAACTTCAGAAGTAGCCTGAGATTTAACAAGACAGAAGGTAGGGTGAAACTCAAAGAAAACATGATTGTCCTGTGCAAACTTAGAGACACTCATAAGATTTTTGGTTATGGAGGGAACTAAAAGCAAATTATTAAGGGTAAGGGAGGCTTTAGGGTTGGTTTGTGAAGTAAAGCACATTGAACCTATAGAGTTAATAGACAAACCTTGTCCATTGCCCATTAGGACTTGGTCAGAACCAGGCAAGGAAGCAACATCTGAGAGATTGGAAGCTTCAGGTGTAACATGATGAGAAGCACCAGAATCAGGGTACCACCACTGATTGTTGAAGCTAGAGTTGCCTCCAGTGAGCAGAGCTTGAGGAGCAGGAGGACGTTGTGGAGGTCTGTAACCATAGCCATAAGGATTGGCAAAAGGAGCCTGAAACTGTGGAGGTCTGTAACCATAGCTAGGCATAGATCCAGTGTGCCTGTAGTGACAGATAGAAGCATCATGGTTACCTTTGTGACAAATTTGGCAAGTGACTCCACTGTACCTTCCTCCGCGACCACCACGACCAGAACGTCCACCTCCTCTTCCATATCTTCCACCACGCTGAGAGTAATCACCTCCTTGAGATCCATTAGCAGTGACATGACTGGAACCAGAAGGAAACGACGGATTAGAAGGTTCAAGAGAATCACCAGTGGAATTTGATGACAAAACAGGTGGAGCTGCAGTGTGAGCAAGATTAACAGTAGCTGCATCAGTAATGCTCTGCTTCTTGTTCTTTTCAAGCCTGGTTTCATGTGCTAACAAGTCCGATTCAACTTCATCAATAGAAACAGATGTGGATTTACTCGAGATCGCAGCAGCAACGGAGTCATAATCCTCCGGAAGCGCATCAAGAACGATCTCAATTAGGTTACGAAGAGGAACGGGATCACCGACGGAAATCAACGATTCATTGATTTCACGAACGCGTTGAACAAACTCAGTGACGGTGCGATCACCTTTGCGTAGGGTTCGCAGCTCAGATCGGAGTTGACGCGCTTTGGTGTTGAGTAAAGTATCAAAGTGACGATGAATTTCGTCCCAAACCTGCCATGAGAATGTGAGATCCACAACCTTCGCAAGAAGAGAATCAGAGATTGTAGAGAGAAGCCACGTGCAGACCAACGCATCGTGCTTCTCCCACTGCGTACGGAGAGGATTGATCGTTCCTGCAAGACGATCCTCATCAGAGAGAAATTGCTCTGGAACCTCTGGAACGGTGATGAATTTCTGCAAATCGCAACCGCGAATCACGCCGGAAATCTGTTGTTTCCATTGCTTGAAGTTCTTATCATCAAGCTTGAGAGCAATGAGATTAGAGATCTTGTGACCTTTGAATGGATTTTGCTCCGCCATGGATCAAGAAAAGAAAGCTCTAGATACCATGATAGAAACAGAGAGAGAGAGAGAGAGAGAGAGAGAGAGAGAGAGAGAGAGAGAGAGAGAGAGAGAGAGAGAGAGAGAGAGAGAGAGAGAGAGAGAATAGAGGGAAACTGAACTTCACTGATTATCAAAAGTTAGTTACAATAGATGAGTCTCTAGGCTTATATAGTGACTGCACATAGAGTGAGTCAGTTACATATCATAACAGAATAGAAACTAACTGCCTAGGCTATATTAACTATATACTCTAACACTTAGGAACAATATATAAGATCAGAAGTAGAGAATCAAAAATCTCTATAAGTAGTGTTTTCCTATGTCCTAAGGGTACTTTTTTTTTCCAGGCGGTACGAGAGTTTACTTGGTGTTTTCCTTTTCCTATGTCCTGATGCTACTTGTTTAACTGAGAGCATTGTGGAAACTTTGTTGAAGATGTGAGTTTCCTCGAACCATGGATTTATGTGTCATAAGGTAGTCAATCATCCCTCTTTTTTAACTCAAGGTGATTTCCATCGTATAATGAAAATTGTGATTTTTAACCACTATGGAAATGAGTTATTTGTTTGGATCGATAATGGGTTCTCTGACATGATTTGAGAGCATGAAATCAACTAAAAAAGGAGTACTTTTAGATTTTGTGTTGATAAATAGTTTGCATTAAGATCATAGTTATTAATCATGGCTTACCCTTTGATAGATTTACTAGTGCTAATCTAACAAGTGCATAATCCACTGATATTGTGTTTAATTGCTTCCTAGTTGATACTAATTCGCAAGTTGTATGCTTGTGCTTAATATATTTTATCCTCATTGATTGCAAGAGCTGTTGGAAGGAGTTAAACATTACCTTGATAAGCATGTATGTAGGAAGCCAAGCTGGAGCAGTGGGAACTCCTACCCGTGACACCTATGAATTAAGAAGGTACACTTCATGCTACTGTGCAATGATGTTAAATATAATCATTTTTTGTCATTTACTTCGATAATTACATTAATATGAAGAATTTTATTTGGGTTAGTACATTAAATATGCTATAAAGTTTATTTTACTTTACACACCTGTAAATTTAAATTATCTCTCAGTTTTGAATTTCCCATCAGTTGTGTCTAGGACCAATTCTATGAAGTCAATTCTAGTACATTAAATCATTTAAGGTTTATTTTATCAAGTTTCTTTTCTTTTTCCAAGGCTGTCTCTTGGACTAATTTTATGAATATATGCAGTTAATAGCTATTTCAGAATGATCAAGCATATGCAATTCTTGCACCACCATGGTGACTACTCTGAAACTTCAAATGGTGATTTTAACTTGAGTGCATTCTGAATTAACTTAATGGCATATAGACTTCTATGTTGAGATTAGCAAATGTTTTTTTAGTACTGTTGTTTGACTATAAAAGCTTTATGGTTCTGTAGGTTACATTGAAGATCAAATTTGAGCTATATTCTTGGACAAGGTTCTCTGCTCTAATAGGCTTCATTTTATATTTAAGGAAGATATGTGGTTAGTCTTCCTATCTCATTCAGGCTTCAACAGGCTTTTCAGCCAGAGTATAATATTAAAATCTATATTTTTCTGTCAGCTGGAGTTCCTTGAGTAGGTTTTGACAATTTATGTAGAGTTTGGATGATTGATGATACAAACAACTGCAGTTCTAGAAGGCAGTTATGCTGAAGATTATGTTGGGTCAAACAAGGTATGCAGCCTGTAATATTTGTATAATCTCCAGGGCAATTTAGATGAATTAGCTTGGGGAAACTGTCTGCCCATGGGTACAAGTGGACAGTTTGATATCATATACTCAGAACAGGTGAAGTTATTTATTTTCTTATGTATCAAGCTTATAGTTTCCATTGAAGTTTTGATTGATAATCCATGTCTCCTTTTTAAAAAATCCCTAGAATGTACTTAGCAGTTGTGTGATAGTTTTAATGTATAAGTAAATTTCATGGTCCTAAAAAAAACAATTGTTTTCTTGTTCCTCTTGAAGGTTTTAATTGTGTGACAATGTTTTTATAAACTTTTGGCAACTATTATCACTAAAATGCAGCATCCTGAAAACGTTGATGTTCAGTGCCTTGCCTCAACATTACTTTGATAATCATAGTTTTGATAGTTGATTTATCACTTGATGTGTTAATTGTACTCTAGCTAGCTAATGATGTTAATTACTTAAGTTTTAGTCGTGTTAGTGTGGTGAATTATCTTGATTTAGAAAGGGAGCTAGGTTTGTGTGATGTTATTGTGTATTGAATTGTTTTGATTTTAATTTTGGATGTTGAATGTTGTGGAATTGATAGTATGTTGTCATGTTCTTAATTTAATTTTGGCATGAATTTTAAAAATTGTGGGAAACAAAATAAAAGTGCTTAAAAAAATTGCGGGAAAAAAAAGCATTTAAAAATTGTGGAAACCAAAAAAAAGTTTTTTTTTTTTTAAAAAAAAAGCCAATAGCGGCGGTTCCAACCGACACTTAAAGCCCAGAAAAATGTGGAAAAAAGTTACAAATAGCGACGAGTAACAACCACCGCAAAAATTTGTAAAACCGACGCTAATAACTTTGCGGCGATTATTCCGACGGCTGTTCAGAACTGCTGCCGCTTGACCTAGCGGCGCTGGCAGCCCTGACGCTTGGTAACCGCTGCAACAAGCATTTAGCGACGGTTTTAACCGACGCTAATGCTATCTATCCATCTACATGCAACAACATACACTATGTATTATACCTTTTTTCATATTCAATGTCAACTAAAAAAAATCAAGAAAATCGATTATTAACTTCATTTTATTAATCTTAATATTAAGTTAATCTTATTAAATAGTAATAAAATCAAACATTTTTTTCTTGTTTTTTTTTTTTGTAATAAGTTAGGAAGGAGGAGTTAGAAATAACTCCCCCAGAGGGTAAAAAAGGAGTAGAGAAAATGCCCCGAGCTAATGTTCGAGTACGAGGCGGCCCCTGCGCTGAAGTAACAGTAACTAATGTCATACTCCCAGGAACTTTGAACTGTCGTCGCTCTCCTTTTTCCATGTAGTGTTTGTGTGTCACATATGGTGTTTACTATAATAATTCTTATGCATAGTAGTTAATATACAAGTTAACGTTAACTTATTTATATACTATAATATTCTGAGAAAATATGTGGATATATACGATATATATATGAACTGATAGATTTAAAAACTAACATAGGCAATATATACTATATAACTTAGCTTTAGTTCTTCATATCTCATATGTACGTAAATAATTATATATTATTATTAGCTCTAACTAAATGAAATTTCTTATTAAATATTTAGTACACACAAAGCTCAATTAAATTAAGACATTAAATAGTGTAAATATTTCTTTATAATTTAGAGATAAAATAATTACTATTTTTCTTATAAATAATTATCTCTTTACAAGCCTTTTAAAATTTAGATGAAAAACTTTTAAAATAAAAAATATATTAAACACGGCAAAAACGACCAAGTTATAAAGAAATAAAATATCGAGATCTTAAGTAAAGTAAAATATATCGAGTTACGAAAATCGGGATGTTACATTACTACCATCCTTAAAAGAAATTTCGTCCTCGAAATTTAACGTACCCGCTAACTAATACACAAGTTGTCATCTTCCTCCTTTGAAGCATTATGAATAATATTATCCGAATTTCCCTCACTATAGGAACAAACTCGTCTTGCGATTTTAATCCAAATAAGTAATACCTAAATCCAAACTGTCTCTTAATCACAATGCTTTGCAAATTCTCAGTTCCAAACTGGTCATATCTAAATAATTCCAATATTCCTACGATCTCAAAAGATTCTACTTTGACTACGAATGAAATGAAAGTCATAGATAAAATAAGGACTTTAGTTACCCGTGTATGACAATTCTCAGAAGATCTTCAACCAATCAACACATAAGACTGATAGCTTAATCACTAGTGTGAAATGATTCTCGAGTTCCAACTTACATGCAAAATCAATCTCAAACTTTATCACCGATAAACTTATGTACTTGAAATCAATTGCTTAACAAACTATCTCCAAACAAACCAATTCTAGTTTACCTTCTTAAGACTTGTGACTATACTTTTTCTCTTCTCTCTAGTCAAGACACTCCAATAGGTCAATTCACCCTTGATCCTTCCATCTTATATTCTTGACATATCCCTCCTCTTAACTACTAAATTCGAATCTCATTCCTTTATCATGCTACTTCTTAGTTTCTCAACTTTTGCTCTTTAAGTTTCTATCACCTTGTCACCAGACATCACAATTGAAACCTGTTCTACTTGATCAAACTCTTATACTATTCCATACTAATTCGTATCTCGACATACCTCTTACTACTGGTACTAAGCCACATATTATTCCTGAATTTTCACACCACTTGTTGGTGTCATACTACTTTTTCTTGTGGCTTTGACTACTCCAGCTGCAACATCAAATTCCAAAGATCTTCATTCGCACTTCTTTTCGAGTTTGCCGCTCCTACAACATTCTTACTACTCGATCTCCTTGGTCCACTTCGGTTCTTAACCGTAATACCCTGCCTACCATACACGACACTGAGTTGATCAGGCTCAGTACGCGATGATTTCAGCGTAAACAGTCTAGACTCCAAAGGGTCCGTACTACTTAATATCCATAATTCCTTCCTCAAGACTTGTTATATTAAGCTCCCGTGAAAAACTTAATCTACTTTGAGCATTTCTCAATAGAATCATTTCCTAAATTTATCCGCTTACTCACTGTTTCCTAAATCCAAAGACGTACTCAACCATAATTCTTTGGTCTTAACTCTAATCATTGATCCTTCTTATTTTTCGATTTATGAGTAAGACAATCCTTCTCTTAAGTTGTCTTAAATCATAGACCACCACTTAATCTTATTATATCCTGATACCATCAAACCCATAGTAGATGGCATTGCCAAACCTATCAGATCATTCCAAAGATCTGGAAAACTATGCAAACGATGAATCCAATCCTCTTTTTAACTCTTAAACTATACTAGTCTAACCTATCCAATAGTCTCACTCTTTCTAAAGAAACGCATCATCAAAAGATGAATTCTACAATGACCTTTTGCTAAATCATTCTCTAGTCCAAGAGAACAATTTAATTCTCCAACTATCCACTAACATTTCCGTCTTAAAAATTCACCAAGATTTTGATAGGTATGCTGCCATAATATCTACAAGGCTATACTTCTCCTAAACCAAAATATAAACTTAGACGGTCATGCCACGGGCTCTCATACTCCAATGCTTGCAACAAGATCTTAAAAACTTGCCCTATCATCAAAACCATCTTTCTCCAATCTAAATTATTCTTAGAATCTAATGACAATCCAATTTAAACCAGTGTTTGAAATACCTATGCTTTCTTCATCGGGTATATCCAAATGTCAATCTATGACTATGAGCTATTATTCCTATTAACTCCGTCATGGGTTCTCACATCCTATGCACACCCATGGTATATCATCCTTTTGAATAAAGAACATTCACCGATAAGGTTAAACACTCTAGTCCAACAACTTCTCTAAGGTCCTTAAATTACCTCTCGTTAACCTTGTGACCTCATTTCTATCACTTCTTTAGAATACCTAACTATGACTACCTATACTCCACAATCTGTTGTTACTAGTCTCACTTCACGTCCTTGTCCAAAGGAACAATTTCCTATCAGATTGTTAAGGTTCCTACAATACGACAAGCTCCAATTTCTTTCTTGGGGTAATTTCCTTGGTTTACAGAGGACCAACACAAATGTATAGCACCTCAAAAGTACCTACTAAGCATCTCTTCAATTACACGCATCAACTCCAATGCTCCAACCAAAATTTACATCGACTCGTCAAACATCTCAACACCAATCGCTATTATGTCTTCCTCCTAGAAGAGTTTCTCATAATATGTCCCACTTAACCATACTAAAAGCATATTTCTACTGCTCTGAGCGAACAATTCCTACATGAATGATATACTTAACACACATGATATCTCCGTGATACTTGTCACACCCTTCCTTACGGTATCAAACCGACATTGATACTTTATGCAATCCCATAATATGATTCTCATGTCTCTTATATGACTCTATCTTTGAGGGAAACAATATGACATTCCAAGTCACATTGAAAGAGAGCAATGTCTTCTCCGATCTCAGCTTGATCCTTTTGAAATCCCAACTACACTAGCTTAGGTTAATCCTTCCAAATTGCACTGTTATTTCTCATAACAATCGGGCATACTATATTACGTGTAAGGTACAATCTATAAAGTCAACTCTTCTCCTATGCCAATCACCTCAGACCACCTGACTTTCCATTCGTCAGAGTGTGTCATCCTTCTCCTATCGCTTATTCTAAATCGAACCATAAGAACAATATGGTTCCACATTCATAAGTCACAAAGTTAATAATCCTTTGCCTTATGAAGGATCTAATCTAGAGGAAAATAGCCAATACAGGCACGAAAAAATCGAACACTCTACCCGATCTATACATAGTTATCATCTAAGGTGGAATCAGACTAACACAGCCAGTGTAACCCTAGACACTCACAGATCGATCTGAACCGACCTGCTCTGATACCACAATGAGACGCCCCGACGTCTCGGTGAAACCGAAGAAACTATTCTAACCCGTTTATACCGTTGAAATAGGAGAGAAATTTAAAATTAAATAAATAAACAATGGATAGTAAATATAACTCAAAAACTTATTTCATTTATATCATATAGGCAAAGGTGTCTGCGGATCTATCTGATACCGCGTCGTACACGTGAAACCAAACATAGAAAATACATCATACTTCAAAAGACTCAAAAAGATAAGACAACAAAAGACACACTGACTATCCAAACAAGACCTTGAATTTCGTTGTACAATAATGGCATATACATTGCCAGCTTTATAAGGAGTAGAAAGAACTGCATCATCTTCAGCCTTGAACTCCTCTTCGATAAGATCTAAATACATAGAGAAAAATACAAGACAAAACATACCTAGGGCTAAGACATCGTACAAGTTTAGAAAGTGGGGATCGGGTGTAAAATAGGAATATATATGTCAAACACAAGTAATCAATCAAGTGTATTATCCTCCCATCCTCTAAAGTTTTTCTCCCAAAATAGCTTCTATCTGCCCTAATGCATACCTTAACTATATGCTGACTCAGGCCTCTAGACGCTGTCAAAGATATCCTCCCAATTACCGAGATCAGATATCACCAGACCACTTGCCACCAACGTACTCCCATTTACCAAGAGCTACGCCACTTGACTTCACGTGGAGTCCAAGTGTTATAAGTCGATCGCCCCTAAGAAAACAGGCCAAGATCTCACTATCTTGCCAAGCGCGCAATAATCCTCGTCAGGATTAAGGCGGCTGATCAACCTCGTACGTCCCATATCGCACGACAGTGGACTTACACATTGAAGGTGTGAAAACACAAGAAGGGGGGTTGAATTGTGTTTTGACTAATTTTAAAAACTTCTTCTAAGTTTTGCAACTTATCAGAATCAGCAGCGGAAAATCTTAGAACACAAACAACTTCTGGCAATGGTGAAAGCAAAACAGAGCAAGGATGAAAATAAACAGAGTAGAGAGAGAATAGATGAACACGCAAGATTTATACTGGTTCCTTGTAACATCCCCAATTTCTAAATTGCCTAATTACTTTTAATTAGAATAATCTATTAAAATTGAAATTAATTAGGAATGGTTGAATTACTAAGTCATAAGATTTAAGTGTGAAGAGTGTAAGATTAATGATTTCTCTTGACTTTATACTACACACTAAACCTTAAACTCATGGATTTAATTTAATCAACCTTACTAAAATTCAAATTCTCTTGCTAAGTGAACCACAACTATGACTCACTTCTTTGTAAGCTTAACACCTCACCATAACCATGAGTCATGGTTCCACTAGGCTTAATTCACCTCATTAGCATGCAAACCACCCTTCTCTCACTCATTCTAACCACAGCAAGCAAACTGAAGCAATTTCTCTCACTCTCCTCTTCCCTTTCACGCCAAAACAACAACAATATGCTTAAGTCCAAACTTTCCAATCTCACCACTATCACATGAAACTTGTTGTTTACTATCACATACAAACTCTCTTAGTTACAGAGATTCCCACACCCTAAAACCAGCTGAGAATCAGCTCTGCTACTCAGTGATTTCATCTCCCCAAGTGCTCACATGACACAAGCTAACAACACCTCTTTTCCCACCATTTCCTAAACCAATAACATTACATGCAGCCCAAGAATAACCCCAAATCATGTACTGTAGTTTCACCAGAGCTCAACACTATAAATAACTCCACTCTTCAGCACAATTCATCATTCAACTCCATCAAAATTCGTAGCTCAATTTGTGAGGGTTTCAAGTGTTCAAGTTTCCAATTCTGGTCTTTCTGTTCGTGGGGCTAGCTAGGGAGCTCTGTAGCTGTCTGTAGAGCTTAGTTAAAGGTTAAAGCTCAATTACCAGGTGGGTTCTTAGGCTAGTTTAGTTAGTTTTTCCCAATTTATGAAAATGCATGCAAATTTAGGAATTCATAGGAATAACTGTAGGTGTGAAATTAACTCCCAAATTTCATGCTATCCTGTTCTATATCAATTAATATATGTTACTGCACTGTCTTGTATGATGATTGTAGGTGTTATTTATAAAATTTAATGAGTTTCGCAAAACAGAGGCAATTCTGCATGAACTCGCCATAGCGAGTTGCTAGCGAGCCTTCATGGCGAGCTCCAGGTTCTGGGCTGAAGAACTTCGCCATGGCGAGCATCTGCTCGCCTAGCGAGTTGTTTAGGCCAGTACCTGTAAGTTCGCCATGGTGAGCTTGGTGACTCGCCGTAGCGAGTAAACCCAGAAATGACTCATTTTCCTTATTTTCAAAGTTAAATGGAACACTCGTTTTATATCCTCGGTAGAGATTGATATTCTGCAGAAGCGTATATAATTTGATGTTAAACAGGAGGTCAAATACAGTGGAACACTTAGGGCATTAACCTAAGGAATTAGAATTTTGTATGTGCCCCGGGATTGGGAATTATTGGTAGTATGTTATGAACCTAGTGATCAGTCAAATAAAAACATATTTATGATATCAGTTGGACTTCGTTTTAGATGTTCCATTAGAAATTCATGTGAGCTTTATGCCGGAACGCTTTCTGTTCGCGGATAAGGCAAACCCCTGAGACGTGCTCACCTTAGAGGGTTTGCGGTTTAAAATGAACAAGATAAACTTTGTGTTACACCTTTATATTATTGCCTATGATAATTATGCTATGGATATAGATTATGATATGACTGATTAGGAGCCCCGGCTTTATAGCCTAGGAGGGTAGTAGAATTCACTGGGACGAAGTGACTGTCTCACCCCACTCCCTATTTGAAACAGGAAAACAGGTGGATTAGGTAAGCTGTGTTGTGGAGTAGCTGCTGCTGTTTGGAGGATCGCATTTTAGACTTTCTTGCTTTCTTCACTTTCTAATTGTGTTGTTTTGTTTCCGCTGTTATTTATCTGTACTCTCGTGTATTTGGCACCTGTGTGTGCAATAAACTTCTGTTGTAATAATAATGAATTCAGTACCTTTAATAATATTCCATGATTATTCTAGATTTATCTATGGGGTGTTATAATTGGTATCAGAGCAGGTCGATTCAGATCTTGCGTGACTTCATTAGTATTACCATTCCAATCCCAGTAGTTGTCTAGTTTCCCTACATACGTTCTAGGTGTCATGTCACTTTAGGCCTAGCTAACTTGATTTGATATTGGCAGTTAGAGCGAAATGTCTGGATCGAGACGAGGACCTGGAAGGCCACCAAGAAGGCATGATAGTGATGAGGAACCCGAAGTGTTCGGTGATGCTAACGCCAATATGTGGGCAGAGATGATGCATCAGCATCAACAATTTCAGGCCCAGCAAGCACAGCAGCACCAGGAGTTTATGGCCATGTTTCAGCAGCACATGAATGCTCCCCCTCCTCAGAACTTGGGGTCGAGCGCTGCCTTCCGAGAGTTTTATAGAATGAGCCCTCCAGAGTTCTATGGTGAATATAACCTCGCTAAAGCCAGGGAATGGTTGCAAAGGATGACTGGCATTCTGGACTCCATGACTTGCTCAGAGACAGATAAAGTAATCTTCGTCTCCCGCTTCTTCAGGGGTGACGCTTGCAATTGGTGGGAAGGTACCATGCATTACATGGAAGCCAGCCATATGGAGATTAAATGGCAGAACTTCAGGCGTCTCTTCATTGGCCATTATATTCCTGAGAGCTACCAATTCCAGATGGAACGGGAGCTAACCGAGTTGAAGCAAGGTAGTCTGACGGTAGCTGAGTATACCATGAAATTCAACGAGTTGGTCCGGTATGTTGCTGATGGTGACGATGCCCCTACCGAAGAATGGAAAATGAAGAAGTACAGAATTGGGCTTCGGGCAGACATAGCTCACGACGTGTCAATGCAGCAGATCACTAGCTTTGGTGATCTAGTGCAGAAGAGCTATCATGTCGAGGCTGGTATTAGCAACATTCACAAGGAAAAGAATAAGGTGAATCAGAAGAAGAAGGGTTTGTTTGGAAAGTTTTGTTTGAACTTGAAGTCTAAAGGTAACTCCAGCATGGGCAAGCAGAGTCACTCTCAACTCTCGCCCAAAAACTGTTCAGACTGTGGATATCCTCACAGCGGCGAATGCATGAAAGGCAAGAATATGTGCTATTACTGCAAGCAACCTGGTCACTTCAGGAACGAGTGTCCGAAGTTGAAAAAGCACGGGGAAGCCAGTGGATCTGCAAAGAATAAAGGTCGGGTGTATTCTTTAGACTGCAATGAAATAAGATCTAATAATGCTTTAATTATGGATGTATGTTTGTTAGGACAGTCTAAGGTCTTAGTGTTGTTCGATTGTGGAGCCACTAACTCTTTTATAGCCGTAGACTGTGTCATGCGGTTAGGAATTCCTTATGTACCCCTCGTACCTCCAATGTCTGTCGCTGTCGCTACTGGCGGCAGAGTCACTTCAAAGAAAGTCTGTCAGAATTGTCCCATCTTAGTTGGAAGTAAAGCCTACCACATTGATTTAATCTGTCTACCTCTAAAGGACTTTGATGTCATTCTTGGCATGGATTGGCTCTCAGCCAATACCGTGTACATCGGTTGTGCGGAAAAGAATTTGTTCATTCCTTCAGAAACCTCTGCAGAAAGTAGAGCCTTATCTGCTTTATTGCAAAACACTCACCAGATGATCCAGTATTTAGGTGCCAGCAGCAAGTGTTTCAGTGTCTTGTTCACTATTGATCATGAGTCTAGTTTGAGTCCTAGCGACATCCCTATAGTTAGCGAGTATCTAGATGTTTTCCCTGATGATATTATGAGTTTCCTTCCCGAACGTGAAATAGAGTTCTCTATAGATCTTGTTCCGGGTTCACAGCCCATCTCAGTTGCCCCTTATAGAATGTCTCCATTAGAACTCCATGAGCTTAAAACTCAACTTGAGGAACTACTCCAGAAGCATTTCATTCGTCCAAGTGTCTCTCCTTGGGGAGCGCCAGTGTTACTTGTCAAAAAGAAGGACGGTACTATGCGCTTATGCATTGATTACCGCCAGCTCAATAAAGTTACAATAAAAAACAAGTATCCGCTACCTCGGATTGATGATCTCTTAGATCAACTCAGAGGTGCCACCGTGTTTTCAAAGATTGATCTTCGTTCCGGCTATCATCAAATCATAATCAAATCCTCAGACGTGTCTAAGACGGCATTCAGGACGCGTTATGGGCATTACGAATTCCTAGTTATGCCTTTTGAATTGACTAATGCTCCTGCTGTGTTTATGGATTACATGAACAGGATTTTCCAACCCTACCTCAACAAATTTGTTGTCATCTTCATAGATGATATCTTAATCTATTCTCGCAATCAAGAAGATCATGCTGAACACCTCAGAATTGTTCTGGAAGTTCTGAGAGAGAAGAAGTTGTATGCCAAATTCAGTAAGTGCGAATTCTGGCTCTCAGAAATTAAATTTCTGGGACATGTCATTTTCCAAGGCGGTGTGTCTGTTGATCCATCCAAGGTAGAAGCAGTTCTTAACTGGGAAAGACCCAACAATGTATTAGAAGTCAGAAGTTTCCTGGGATTAGCAGGTTATTACCAGAGATTCATTCTTGGATTTTCGGAAATCGCCTTACCTTTGACCCGATTGACCAAGAAACGTACTGCTTTTGTTTGGGACGCTGATTGTGAAGTAAGTTTCAGAACCCCGAAAGAGAAGTTGACCAGTGCTCCAGTATTGGTCATCCCTGATCCTAATCGGAAGTACGTGGTGTATTGCGATGCATCACATAAAGGTCTTGGGTGTGTACTAATGCAAGATGGAGCTGTGGTAGCATATGCCTCTCGGCAGTTGAAACCACACGAGCAAAATTATCCAACCCATGATCTTGAACTAGCAGCAATTATTTTCGCTCTAAAGATTTGGAGGCATCACTTATATGGTGTCCAGTTTGATCTTTTCAGCGACCATAAGAGTTTGAAATACCTGTTTGATCAGAAAGACCTGAATATGAGGCAGCGTAGGTGGATGGAATATTTGAAGGACTTCGATTTCAATCTCAACTACCATCCTGGCAAAGTGAATGTTGTGGCAGACGCTTTGAGCAGGAAAGCCTTGTATGCTTCCGAACTCTTAATGCAGCAATGTGGATTGTACGAGAAGTTCAGAGACCTGAATCTGAATGTGGTGTACAGAAAGAGCGGCATTAGAATCAACCGTATGGAGTTGTCCTGCGATCTGCGCTCGAGGGTAGTGTAGGCGCAACGAAACGATATGGACCTTCAAAGGAGATTGAATAACCCAGAGTTTTCAATAGCGTCAGATGGTGCTATGTTGTATGAAGGGAGATTGTGTGTACCAAATGACGATGAACTGAAAAGGCTGATTCTTGACGAGGCACACAAAAGTGGATTCTCGATTCATCCAGGATCCACCAAAATGTACCACGACTTGAAACAGAACTACTGGTGGCCGAATATGAAGGCAGAAATCGCAGATTTTGTGTCTAGATGTTTGGTTTGTCAACAAGTGAAGATTGAACACCAGAAACCTGGAGGTCCGTTGCAACCGTTAGAAATTCCAGAGTGGAAGTGGGAACACATCACTATGGATTTCGTTGGAGGTTTACCCCGAAACCAGAAGGGCCAAGATTCAATCTGGGTAGTTGTGGATAGATTGACCAAGTCAGCTCATTTCATTCCTGTGAAATCTACCTATAAGGCCACGCAGTATGCAGCTATTTTTATAGAACATATTGTGAGGCTACATGGGGTACCACTCAGTATCGTTTCAGATCGTGATCCAATCTTTACTTCTAGGTTTTGGAAAGCCTTCCAGCATGCGATGGGTACTCGGTTGAGAATGAGTACATCGCATCATCCTCAGACAGATGGACAGTCTGAAAGAACTATTCAAACTCTTGAAGATATGCTTCGTGCATGTGTTTTGGAAGATGGCGGTAGTTGGAGCAACTACTTACACTTGATTGCATTCTCTTATAATAACAGTTACCATTCCAGTATCGGGATGGCACCGTTTGAAGCCTTGTACGGGAGAAAGTGTAGAACCCCTTTGTGTTGGACGGAAGTCGGTGATCGCGGATTGTTAGGACCAGACCTTATTCAAGAGACAACCTTGAAGGTTAAGTCAATCCGTGAAAAGATGAAGGTTGCGCAGAGTCGGCAAAAGAGTTATGCCGACAGAAGAAGGAGACCGTTGGAATTTGAGGAAGGAGATCATGTGTTCTTGAAGGTTTACTCCGAAATTGGGTTTGCGTGGTGTGTTTCGAACCAAGAAACTCTGTCCAAGATATATTGGACCCTATCAAATCCTTCGACGCGTTGGTTCAGTAGCCTATCAGTTAGCTCTTCCACCTTCTATGTCAGGGCTACACGACGTGTTCCATGTCTCTCAGCTTCGCAAGTACATTCCAGATCCTTATCAGCCAATTGAGATTGAGCAGATTGATCTTCAGCCAGACCTAACTTATCAACCTAATCCTGTTGGAATTGTTGATAGAGATGTTAAAACTCTACGAAACAAGAGGATTCCCATTGTCAAAGTTGAATGGGCGCAGTCTCCGGACGGCGAATACACTTGGGAATTGGAATCGGACATGATGAACAGTTATCCCCACCTATTATTCTAAAGGTAAATTTCTGAATTTCGAGGACGAAATTTCTTTAAGGGGGGTAGATTGTAACATCCCCAATTTCTAAATTGCCTAATTACTTTTAATTAGAATAATCTATTAAAATTGAAATTAATTAGGAATGGTTGAATTACTAAGTCATAAGATTTAAGTGTGAAGAGTGTAAGATTAATGATTTCTCTTGACTTTATACTACACACTAAACCTTAAACTCATGGATTTAATTTAATCAACCTTACTAAAATTCAAATTCTCTTGCTAAGTGAACCACAACTATGACTCACTTCTTTGTAAGCTTAACACCTCACCATAACCATGAGTCATGGTTCCACTAGGCTTAATTCACCTCATTAGCATGCAAACCACCCTTCTCTCACTCATTCTAACCACAACAAGCAAACTGAAGCAATTTCTCTCACTCTCCTCTTCCCTCTCACGCCAAAACAACAACAATATGCTTAAGTCCAAACTTTCCAATCTCACCACTATCACATGAAACTTGTTGTTTACTATCACATACAAACTCTCTTAGTTACAGAGATTCCCACACCCTAAAACCAGCTGAGAATCAGCTCTGCTACTCAGTGATTTCATCTCCCCAAGTGCTCACATGACACAAGCTAACAACACCTCTTTTCCCACCATTTCCTAAACCAATAACATTACATGCAGCCCAAGAATAACCCCAAATCATGTACTGTAGTTTCACCAGAGCTCAACACTATAAATAACTCCACTCTTCAGCTCAATTCATCATTCAACTCCATCGAAATTCGTAGCTCAATTTGTGAGGGTTTCAAGTGTTCAAGTTTCCAATTCTGGTCTTTCTGTTCGTGGGGCTAGCTAGGAAGCTCTGTAGCTGTCTGTAGAGCTTAGTTAAAGGTTAAAGCTCAATTACCAGGTGGGTTCTTAGGCTAGTTTAGCTAGTTTTTCCCAATTTATGAAAATGCATGCAAATTTAGGAATTCATAGGAATAACTGTAGGTGTGAAATTAACTCCCAAATTTCATGCTATCCTGTTCTATATCAATTAATATATGTTACTGCACTGTCTTGTATGAGGATTGTAGGTGTTATTTACAAAATTTAATGATTTTCGCAAAACAGAGGCAATTCTGCATGAACTCGCCATAGCGAGTTGCTAGCGAGCCTTCATGGCGAGCTCCAGGTTCTTGGCTGAAGAACTTCGCCATGGCGAGCATCTGCTCGCCTAATGAGTTGTTTAGGCCAGTACCTGTAAGTTCGCCATGGCGAGCTTGGTGACTCGCCGTAGCGAGTAAACCCAGAAATGACTCATTTTCCTTATTTTCAAAGTTAAATGGAACACTCGTTTTATATCCTCGTTAGAGATTGATATTCTGCAGAAGCGTATATAATTTGATGTTAAACAGGAGGTCAAATACAGTGGAACACTTAGGGCATTAACCTAAGGAATTAGAATTTTGTATGCGCCCCGGGATTGGGAATTATTGGTAGTATGTTATGAACCTAGTGATCAGTCAAATAAAAACATATTTATGATATCAGTTGGACTTCGTTTTAGATGTTCCATTAGAAATTCAGGTGAGCTTTATGCCGGAACGCTTTCTGGTCGCGGATAAGGCAAACCCCTGAGACGTGCTCACCTTAGAGGGTTTGCGGTTTAAAATGAACAAGATAAACTTTGTGTTACACCTTTATATTATTGCCTATGATAATTATGCTATGGATATAGGTTATGATATGACTGATTAGGAGCCCCGGCTTTATAGCCTAGGAGGGTAGTAGAATTCACTAGGACGAAGTGACTGTCTCACCCCACTCCCTATTTGAAACAGGAAAACAGGTGGATTAGGTAAGCTGTGTTGTGGAGTAGCTGCTGCTGTTTGGAGGATCGCATTTTAGACTTTCTTGCTTTCTTCACTTTCTAATCGTGTTGTTTTGTTTCCGCTGTTATTTATCTGTACTCTCGTGTATTTGGCACCTGTGTGTGCAATAAACTTCTGTTGTAATAATAATGAATTCAGTAACTTTAATAATATTCCATGATTATTATAGATTTATCTATGGGGTGTTATATTCCTCTCACAAACCGAGAGTAGTCCAGTCCCCTTGCACTTCCAAGGGATTTCACTATAATCAAACAAGATTACAATTGCTCAAGCCAACTGCAAGAGACTTCCTTTGCTCAAGTAACGTAATACACAAGAGACTTCTAACACAAATAGAAAATACAAAGTTTGAACACTGATAAACAATATCAGAGTTCTCAGGACATAATAATACAACTTTAATAACAAGACTTTTCTTAGAATTCTTGAAAAGAAAACTAAGGTTCAACAACTGACTAGTCAGAAGTTGAAAACTGTTTGTCTTGAATTTTGATATAATCTCAAGTTGTATCTTTGGCTAAAAAATGCTCTTAGAAAATTTAGCAGAATAACAGCGCTTTTTGTTCTTCGTTGGTATGTTGTCACGTCTTCAAATTCTTCCTCCTTTTATAGATGATGTTGGAGCGTCTTGAATTTGAGCGGACAAAGATGAAAGCAGCTACGTAGTACTGTACTAATGTTTTCATTTGAAATGTGCTTATTCAAATCAAGTAAAGATTAAAATCTGAGCCTTGATTTCGAATATTCGCCCATATCAGGAAAACAAAGATAGTACAATAGTACAAACGTCATTATCATGAGGATAACGGTCTTGAAAGAGATTTCTTCCGCCTCTTCAGTTTTTGCCAAATAGATGATAGTCGTTATTGAGAATAGAATGTTCTTCTGGCAAACTCTGCTGTTTCATTGTCAGCAGAATCTTGAGATATGAGTTCTGCTTCTGATGAGTTCAACTTCTGGTTGACTTTGACTTGACAACTTCTGATGACCACAACTTCTGGTGTCATTCTTCAGAACTTGCTTTTTCCCAACTTCTGGGGACGCTTCTTAGCATAGCAACCAGAACTTCAACTTCTAGTGTATATAAAATTTTAACTTATATACCTGCACACCAGAGTAAATTATCAGTACTCCCTATTGTATATTAATACTATTGTTATCATCAAAACTACTTGGGTTATATTAGAACCAACTTTGTTCCAACAATCTCCCCCTTTTTGATTGATGACAAACCAAGTATTAATTTACAATGGTTGTTATTTTAATCATAGAGTGCATCCTTCAGGTTTATGAGTTTTGCAAGCTCCCCCTGAATTCAGTAATGAATGATTAAAATAGTTTTAAAATTTTAATATTGAATCCAGAACTTCAATATACACTTGACTTCCAGAAGATAGGTTTGCAAGATTTCTTCCTTGATCAGATCTACCTAAGAGAAAGGTGCAATCTTCTCTTACGTGTATCATGTATAGAAAGTTCTAATCTCAATAGAAAAATTTCCTAAAAAAATAACTGATAATATTCAATAACTGAAATTCAATGAAAAAATAAATATTAATTTGGCTTCAGTTTGTGTTCGTAAATTAATTTACTCTTACTCCCCCTTTTGTCATTAAACAAAAAGAATAAAATGAAAAAGAAAGAGTCAAGAATAAATAAAACACGTGACTAAAGAATTAGTCAAGTCAAAAATTCAAAGATGATAAAAACCACAAAGCAGTTAATGCAAAAGCGAAAAATGAGGTAACTCCTACCCACCAGAGTTACTATAAAAAAACACCAACTCTTTGTCATTTTACTCAACACTTCCATGATATTTATTCAACAAAATGAGAGAAAATACTTATGAGAATAGAAGAGTGATTGAAAGAAATGGGTTTAAGAAATTTTCAAAACTTGTGAAAATTTCCTTTTAGGTTTTTATAGGCTTCTGGATTTATGCAAAAATTTGTTCTTAGAACAAAGTTATTGTAATGCAAAAATCTAGAAAAATGCAAAGTTATTGTAATGCAATTTTATATGAATAAAATATTTATTTTGAATGCAATTATGTTTATGCAGCAATTTTATCTATCTTCTGAACAATATTAAAGAAAAATAAACTAAAATAAAATAAACACAATAATTGAACTGAACATCACTATTCAGCATTCAAACAAGAAATAACAAACAAAAAGTTCAACAAAGACAAACAAATCATAACAAACAAAATGAAATAACAGAAATCCTAGGGTTGAGATTGGTTAGAAGGGTTAAGCATCTTGACTTGAAGTTGTTTCAGAGCTTCAGCTGATATTAGTTCCAGTTTCTTGAACACGTCCTCTGAATCAACTTTGCCAACCAGATCTGCAGAATCAGAGTCCACTTGAATAATCTTTTCCATATCTTGAGCATACAGAGTGGAGAACTGATCTACTGCCTTTGCCATAACCAATTTCATCTTCTCATCATAAACCCTTTTGGCTTCTCTAACTCTGGCCTCCTCAATTTTGGCTTCAATGAACTTCAGCCTAGCAATGTTCGTGACAAAGTTCTTCTTGTATTGAGAACTATAGTCACTCAGCATTTGCTTGCACATTTTAGAAAGAGCATTACACTCTTCATCAACTAGATCAGGTGCAACAGCAAAGGTAGGCAAATCTTGATGAAATTCCAGAATTTTGTCATTAATGCCAATCAGCACACGCTTAACATCTTCAGATGTGATGGCTTTTTGAGGTGTAGGGGCAGTTGATGATGAAGGTTTATCTAGGATAGCTGTGGGATGAATTGAGATTTGTTGTTCTGATGGAGGGGGTGTAATAACTTCTTCAAAGGTTTTGAGATAGTTATTTTGGTCATTTGTGAGTTGTGGTGGTTGAGACTTCTGAGGTGAGGGGTTATCTAATTCCAAGGCTAATTGCTGTAGTGTATTTTGAACATGGGCAGGAATACTGGATACACCAATATCAGAAGATGATTGATGTATAGCAGTTTCAACTATGACTTCAGCTACAGGAGAAGAGTAATGATCAGAAAGGGTCTTCTCTGAATCATTTGACCTTGGTGAAACAGGCTGAGCAGACTCATGTACAGGAGATAAAATAGAAATTGTGTCCACATGAGTGCTTTCTTGAGGAATAGCTTCAGAAGTTGCAACCTCTGCATTAACTTCTGATGCTACTTGCTCAACATTCTCCACAGAAGTAGGAGTAGCAACACCTGTTTCTGTAATCAGTGATAACACATTTTCAGAAAATTTCCTCATAGACTCAGGGGATGGTACAAAGCTAACCACTGGTGTTTCAATTGAAGCACTAGCAGAAACTTCTACTATACAGTTGGATTTTTGTTCCAAATCTGAAAGGATTTTAGAAAAAGTGTTTTTAAGAGGAACTGTATAAGGGATGTTTTTAGCATGCTTTGGACCATTAATGACATAATCAGGAATATCTTTAAGATTGATCTTTTTGTAAATACCTTGATTTGCCAACTTCTGCACCAACTCATCCTTAGGAATAGGAGCATCCAGGAATGCATTAGGTTCAGCATCAACTCCACCTTCCTAACTAGTTTCTTCCCAAGCTTTAAACTCTTCCACTTGCCTTATTACATCTTGAGTTTCTTCATCCTCATCATCTTTAATAACCATTTTCAACTTTCTCTTCCTCTTAGTAACAGACCTATTTTTCTTAGCTACTTCTGGAACAGCAACAGCAGCAGGTCCAGAAGTACTAGTTGACTTCCTTGTCACTAAACTTGCCTCTGCTTGAACAGCAGGCTCTGGGTTGTCAGGGGTTTCTTCTTCAGCAATCTTTTTCTTACCAGCTTCTGATGTATTCCTCACACCAGAAGTATTTCCAGACTTCTTCTGAGGAGTAGAACTTCTTGCTCTATTAGCCTTAGACTCTGTTGCTTCTGGCTTTTTACCAGCCTTTCTTTTCTTTTTCCTGAGCAGGCAACAGATGTCTAGTAGCAAGTCTATCTTCTAACTTCTGAGTCTCTCCTCCTTCCAGAAGTTTCTTATGGATTCCAGCAATGACAGTAACTTCTTCCTTAGATACAGAGGTAAGAAAGAAATACTTATCAGTTTCCACCTTCTTTGGTTTGAACACAACATGGGGTGTAACCAAAGGACCATGAGTCTTCACAACTTTCTTCACAGTAGCACCATTAATTGCAGAAGGAAATTCATCAATGAAAGAACTGTATCCAGGAAAAACAGGCTTTAATGATTGAATCAAGTAACCTCTGTGAAACATGAAAGACAGAAATCTGCAATATTGTGCATTTGTGGTGCCTCTAGTTTGACTGTCTGTGACGGCCTTACACATATGTTAAAAAATAACCTTAGCAAAATTCACCTCAGCCTTCCTTCCCAAATAGTATAAAATGGTCTTATAGTATTGAGAAACTTGGTCAGATGAACTAGCTTTTGGTAAAAGTGAATCACACATGATTTTGTAGATCATCTTGTAGTAAGGTTTCTTATCAATGTTGCTTTTGGAAGTTGAGTACTTGCAGTAAATCTCTTCTTGAATGTAATGACACGAATCTTCAGTAGGATGAGGAACAATTCCAGACAAAGGTAGCTTTGCTGCTTGCCTTATGTGTTCCTGTCTGATCCTAATACAAACTCCACCAACCTCTGAGCGAATCTCTTTACCCAGATATTCCTCATCTGGTTTTGTATCTTTATGAATCACTTCTGCCTTCATCCAGAAGTCCTTCACAATTTCTGGATAGACAGGTCCATTGAGAATGTCTAAGAAGACGAGTAACCCTTGTGCTTCAAATACTTCCTTGATTCCATCAACTCCATTGACTCTTATTCCTTCGAAATCAACCGGTCTTTCAATAAGCAGGAATAAGTCCGATATAGGAAAATTTACTTTATCCTTTGTAAGAACACCAGGAGTAGAAGCCTTAATATCAGCAATAGGAGGAACAACAAGAAATTCCTCTCCTTCGTTAAGTTGACCGTGTTTGGTAGATGAAGATGCCATGGATTCTGAGTTTAGGGTTAGGGTTTGCTAATTTGGGAGAAGAAAGAAATTTCTCTGAGTTTTAGAAGAAATAAAAGTGTAGGTAGTGAGTGTGCAAATGTGTGAATGTGAACAATTAGTGAGTTTAAAAGGAAAGACAAAAACGCGCAAAAACGTACTAACTGAAAGGACAGGGGGTAAAAGAGTAACTTAACAATTCACAAAAATGAATTAGAACACAATCATCACTAACCAACTTCTTTCTCTAATAGCAAGTAGACACGTGTATTAGAAGCTTAATTAAATACCTGACACGTTAGCGACAGCAGTTGAAGAGGTAACTCAACAGTTACTGCCACGTCACGTCCAAAACCACTCATGTAAACTTCTGATAGAAATACCAGAAGATGGTTTGTCAAACTTCTGATTCATAAGTTCTGACTCCCCCTAACTTCTGATAGAGATACCAGAAGATGGTTTGTCTAAACTTCTGATACAAAGGTCCTGACTCCCCCTAACTTCTGATAAACTTCCAGAACTTCCTAAAATAATATTCTTCACTAGAGTTCAGCTTATTCACAGATTTCCATCATATTAAGATTCCTTTTTATAAAATCAAATCTTTCAATAGCCAGGGGTTTTGTAAAGATATCAGCCCATTGATTTTCAGTATCAATAAACTTGAGATCAATAACACCCTTCTGTACATAGTCTCTTATAAAATGATGTTTAATCTCAATATGCTTAGCTCTTGAGTGTAGAATAGGATTTTTGGAAAGATGAATGGCAGCAGTGTTATCACAAATAAAGGAATACTGTGACTGCTTATTTGATAATCTTCCAATTGATATTTCATCCAAAGTAGTTGTGTACAACACTTAGCTGCTGAAATGTATTCTGCTTCTGCTGTTGACATAGCTATGGTAGTTTGCCTTTTACTGGCCCAAGAAATCAAATTCTTACCAATGAATTGACAATTTCCACTAGTGGATTTTCTTTCAAGTTTACCACCAGCATAGTCAGCATCACAGAATCCAATCAGTTTGTAATCATTAGATTTCTGATACAGCAATCCAATGTTACAAGTAGCCTTCACATATCTAAAGATTCTCTTTACAACAATAAAATGAGATTCTCTAGGATCTGATTGAAATCTTGCACACAGACATACACTGAATAAGATATCAGGTCTAGAAACTGTTAGATAGAGAAGAGATCCAATCATTCCTCTATATAACTTCTAATCAACCTTACCTTCAGACTCACCTTGCTAAGACTTGATGTAGGATGCATTGGAGTGTTCATGGGTTTGCAGTCTTCTAGATTGTACTTCTTCAGAAGATCTTTGATGTACTTTGACTGATGAATGAAGTTTCCTTTCTTTGTTTGATTGATCTGAATTCCCAGGAAATACTTCAATTCTCCCATCATGCTCATCTCAAATTCATCTTGCATCATCTTAGAAAAGTTTTTGCACAGTCCAGCATTTGTTGATCCAAAAATGATGTCATCAACATAGATTTGAATGATCAGAATGTCTTTCTTCAGGGTCTTCTTGAATAATGTATTGTCAACTTGACCTTTTACAAAACCATTGTCAACCAAGAAGTTACTTAGTTTCTCATACCAAGCTCTGGGAGCTTATTTGAGTCCATAGAGTGACTTCTTTAGTCTGAACACATGATCTGGATTTGAAATATCTTCAAATCCTGGAGGTTGTTTGACATATACTTCTTCAGAAATAACACCATTCAGAAATGCACTCTAAACATCCATTTGATAAAGTATAATGTTGTTGTTGACAGCATAAGAAAGAAGTAATCTTATTGCTTCCAATCTTGCAACTGGAGCATAAGTCTCTGTATAATCAATGCCTTCTTGTTGACTGTATCCTTGTGCAACAAGTCTGGCTTTGTTTCTTGTTACTTCTCCGTGTTCATTCGGCTTGTTTTTGTATACCCACTTTGTTCCAATAATGTTCTTGCCTTTTGGTTTGGGTACCAGATCCCATACATCATGGAATTAAGCTTATTTTACCAAATGAAGCCAACACCCTAAAATCCTCAACAATCTCCCCCTTTGGCAAATTTTGGCTAAAATAATCTTTGAGTCAGCCAATAAGACTTGGAGAGATGTGTAGGCACATCAGAGGCTTACAGCAGCGGATATGAGCCTCACAGATTTGGAGAGAAATAAACTCTCGCACAATAGGAAAAATAAATTCCTAAAGACTGAGAAAAATAAATTCTCAGACACATTCAAGCATGAGATTCCATGCATACATGAGGGAGGGTAGTAAACACAGCTATGCATAGATTCATGCACACATGTAGTAGTTTAGTCTCGTTTGTACTAGAGCACTTTCCAAGTACTCCCCCTAAATATCACATCTTCTATAGGCTTCTTCAGAATGCATGACCTAGTAGAGAGAAGTACAAATGTTTTTAAACCTGGCTTCTTCAGAATGCATGACCAAGTTAAAAACCTCACAGATGTATCAAACATCACACAAATGTGTCAAACATTACACAAATTAACATCTTCAAATAGGCTTCTTAAGAATGCATCACCCAGTTGAAAATGTACAGATTAAGTCTTCAGAAAGACATGCTTTAGAAAACTAATTCTTGAAAAAATTTGTTGAGAAAAAAAAAATTTGAAGAAAAATAAGCATGTATAACAGATGTGTACTCAGATGTGCACACATCACAATTTGCTGCAGTTAAGACTTCAAAGAAATTGTTCATTTTAATTTTTACTGCCCCTTTTTAGCCAGAATTTTGACAAATAAAGTCAAAAACACAGAGAGTAAATGAAAACACCATGGAATGCAGATAGCATAGATATAGAGATGATGGTGCATGAACAGTAAAGGCACTCAGGCCATTATTAGTGCAGCAAGTACAGATCAAGCACACATAGGTGCAACAGAAATCCAGGGCTCAGCCCCCAAAATACAAGCAAAACAGGAAATACTGAATACAGGGAAATAATGAATTACAAAGATTCAAATATCCTGTCTCTCATCAGTTTCCTCAGCCTCTAAGTCATTGGGCTCCTCCTCCTCCAATTCCTCATCCTCAAGCTCTAGTCCATCAATGACTGCTTCCAGCTTGGTCTTCTTCTCATCCAGAGGCTTACAAGTCCCTCTTAAAGCAGCAATCATGTCTTTCCTAGACATTGCACCAGTTGAGCGGGATGTGCCCACATCAGGAGTCACATCAGACTGCTTGAGACTAAAAGAAATAGCAGACTCTCTTCTGCAAGATAAATCATCCTTGCCCAGAACATCAGGTCTCTGGCTCAATATGATTCCACATAACAGGGAGGGAAAAGCAATAGGCAACTTAACAGCTAGGGTTTTGGCATGCTTGACAGTCTGGTCAAAAATATAAGTACCAAAATCATAGTTAATTTTGCTACCTACAGTATAGATAAACCTAGCCAAACCTGTAGCCACATCACAGTTGTGTGTGGTTGGTACCCAATTAGCAGCAGCAATCCTGTTAAGGATGTTGTAGATTGGTGTGAGCTTGCTTGCTTGTAGCTTCCCTCTCTTAGGCCAAGTCTTGACCTTTCCTCCAGTAATAACCTTGATGATGTAGTTGTCATTGGCTTCCATCTCAACATAGGGCTCTTCACTTCTGCCCAAAAACTTGTTGATAACAGCAGAAGAAAATATGATTTCCTTGCCTCTAACAAAAACCTTCTGGTACTCATTACCTAGAGGGTTATCACAATCAGCAGGGATGTTCACCAAGAATTCCTTGACCATCTTCTCATAGCAGTCACTCAGCCCTGTCAAAGTCTTCATCAAGCCAGCATACTTGATCAGCTTCATAACCTCCTTGCATTGCAAGGCTTCAGCACTGAGCTCTCTCTCCAAATCTAGTCTTCTATGAACCACAAACTTCCACTTAGCAGCATTTCCAATGTTGTGGAAGGAAATAAGATCAATGGGGACATCAGGAATTCCCTGAGGAATCTTCTTCTTCCCATAGCTCTTCTTGATAGAAGTCTCAATGTGGACCACATCGAGCTCCACATTCTGCTCCTCAGCAGCTTCTTCTTCAGACTCACTAATGTGAGCTACATCCTGCTCCACATCGTACTATGAGTCACTTGTAGGTGCCTCTTTTCTTTTTAGAGTCTTCTTCTTGGTAGGTGGAGCCACAGCTTTACTATAACCCTTCTTGGGTCCATACATGACTTGCCTCTTGACAGGCTTCTTCTTCTCCTTAGCAACTACAGGAGAACCACTAACAGCAGGACCTTTACCACTTCTTGTCCTTCTAGCAATGTTGTCCTCAGCAATCTTCTTCAAAGGAATGTCAGAGTCATAAGTCTCTACATCCACAACAACAGTGTCTCCATCAGCATCTCTATCAGCATCATTGGAGTCATCTTCATGATCAGAACCTTCAGTTTCTTCACCCTTGTCAAGCTAGGTGTCATCTTTAGGTTCTTCAACCTCAGCAGGTTGATCTTCTTCCATCATATCCTGTTCTGGAGAATCAGGAACAACAGGAGTCTCTTCAGCAACAGCTTGAATATATTTTGCTCCTTGTGACAAGGATGTGCCAACATCTGTCACAACATTAGGCTCTTGCAGGGCCTTGAGCACAGAATCAATGATCTTCTGGGTCATGGGGTGTCTTGAGTCAACGGAGATCTCTACAGCAGCCTTCTCAAAGTCAGGCTTTGAAGATTCTTGAACAATAGATGCTTAAGCAGCAGCATCAACATCAACAGAAGGGAGAGAATCAAGATGTAGGCTTGACATGGAATGAGCCCTCTTGGTTGATCCAGTCTTGGATTTCTCGCTCTTCTTCTTCTTCTTTGATTTCTCAGTAGAAGGAGATGGAATTACAGCCTCCTCTTCAACAATGGGAGTAGATTTCCTCTTTGATCGTTTGGACTTCCTTTTCTTGGATCCTGATAGTTTGATCATTGAAACAGGGGTTGCATCTACAATCACAGCAGAGGAATCAATTTCTTGATTCATGTTAGGAGAACCAGGGTTTGGTGATGATGGAGCAGAGGTTTGCTTTGTGGAAGGAGATGTTTGTGTAGAAGTAGACATGATGATGAATGTTTGTGAGATGAAGGTTCTTGAGAAATTGCAGAGAGATGGGTGAAATTTGCAGAGCATTTTTAGGTCGTTTGAGTGTGAGAGACGAATGTGATAAACAATGTGATAGGCAATGTGAAGATATCTTGACAAACGGATTTTGTGGAGATATGATTAGCGAAATAGCCGTTGGAGATATTTGATATGATTGCCTTTGGATTGTGTGCAACTGTGAATGGAGGGAAAGACAGGTAACCGTTGCACGCCGGAATAGCTATAATGGCTATTGGTCCTCAAAGAGGCAAATACCAAGTTTGCCCCTTGACACCTCAAACCTGTTTGCATCTAAAGTCTTTGTGAAAATATCTGCCAATTGATTCTCAGTGGCAACATGCTCTAGAGTCACAATTTTGTCTTCCACAAGATCTCTAATAAAATGGTGACGAATGTCAATGTGCTTTGTCCTACTATGTTGGATAGGATTTTTTGGAAATATTTATAGCACTCAGATTGTCACAGTATAATGTGAGCACATCTTGCTGCACATCCAACATCTGCTTCATCCAAAGTAGCTGAGAGCAACTGCTTCCTGCTGCAATGTACTCAGCCTCGGCTGTAGAAAGAGAAACACAATATTGTTTCTTGCTGAACCATGATATAAGGTTGCTTCCCAAAATGAAACATCCACCAGAAGTACTCTTCCTATCATCTACACTTCCTGCCCAGTCAGCATCACAATAACACAACAATCTTGTGTCTTCACCATGAGAGTAGAAAATCCCATAATCACTGGTACCACTTACATACTTCAGAATCCTTTTGACTTGATTCAAATGATTCATCTTAGGCTCAACTTGGTACCTTGCACACACACCAATAGCAAAGCTTATGTCTGGTCTACTTGCAGTGAGATAAAGTAGACTGCCAATCATGCTTCTGTATAGACTTTGATCAACATTAACACCATTCTCATCTTTAGAAAGTTTGAGATGGGTTGCTGCAGGAGTTCTCTTGTGATTTGCACTCTCCATTCCAAATTTCTTCACAATGTTCTTGGCATACTTGCTTTCGGAGATGAAAATTGTATCTTCCATCTGTCTTACTTGCAGACCAAGAAAGTAGGTAAGTTCACCTACAAGGCTCATCTCAAACTCAGATTGCATCTGATTAACAAACATCTTGACCATGGAGTCAGACATTCCACCAAACACAATGTCATCTACATAAATTTGTGCTATCATGAGCTTGCCTTTTTCTTCTCTTACAAACAAGGTTTTATTAGTTTCACCTTTTCTATAACCTTGCTACACAAGAAATTTGGTTAGCCTATCATACCATGCCCTAGGAGCTTGCTTTAATCCATACAATGCCTTCTTCAATCTGTAGACATGATCTGGAAGATTTGGATCAACAAATCCCTTGGGCTGCTCCACATATACTTCCTCATTCAAGTAACCATTGAGGAAAACACTCTTCACATCCATCTGAAATAGCTTGAACTTCAAGATACATGCTACTCCTAAAAGTAACCTTATGGATTCAAGACGTGCCACAGGAGCAAATGTTTCATCAAAGTCTACTCCTTCAATCTGAGAGTAACCTTGAGCCACAAGCCTAGCCTTGTTTCTAGTGACAACACCACTTTCATCAAATTTATTCCAATAAACCCATTTAGTACCAATGATGTTGACTCCTTCAGGCCTAGGAACTAAATCCCACACTTCATTCCTCTTGAACTGGTTCAGCTCCTCTTGCATAGCTTCAATCCAAAACTCATCTGTTAAGGCTTCTTTCACATTCTTTGGTTCTACCTTTGACACAAAACAAACATTGGATACAACCTCTCTTGACCTTGTCATAACACCTGAATCAGGATCCCCTATTATGAGTTCTTTTGGATGGTTCTTTTGAACTCTAACAGAGGGACCCTTATTCACCTGAGTCTCATTCACTTGATGATCAGTCTTTTCAGAAGTCTCTTCAACTTCAGAATCTTCAGGCTGGGGGTGAGATGTGTCCACATCAGGATCTACATCAGGCACTTTGTCAAAACAGTCATCTATAACTACATTGATAGATTCCATCATAGTCTTCGTTCTGTTGTTGAAGACTCTATAGGCTCTGCTGGTTATGGAATAGCCTAGAAAGATTCCTTCATCACTCTTGAGATCCATCTTCCTCCTTTGCTCTCTGTCAGCTAGGATATAGCACTTGCTACCAAAGATATGGAAGTATTTGACAGTTGGTTTTCTTCCCTTCCATATCTCATACAGTGTGGTTAATGTACCTTTTCTCAGAGTCACTCTATTGTGAACATATCATGCAGTACTCATGGTCTCTGCCCAAAAGTAGTAAGGTAGCTTCTTGGCAGGTAGCATAACTCTTGCAGCTTCTTGAAAAGTTCTGTTCTTTCTTTCAACTACACCATTTTGTTAGGGTGTAATTGGAGATGAGAACTCATGTCCAATCCCTTCATCAGAGCAAAACTCAGAAAATCTTGAATTCTGAAACTCTTTCCCATGATCACTTCTGATTCTAACAATGGCACTATCATTTTCTCTTTGTAGTCTAAGGCATAGGTCTTTGAAAGTATCAAAAGTATCAGACTTCTCTCTGATGAAGCTAACCCAAGTGAATCTTGAGAAATCATCTACAACCACAAAGGCATATCTTTTGCCACCAATACTCTCTACCTGCATAGGTCCCATCAAGTCCATATGTAGCAGCTCTAGAACTCTGGATGTCACCTGATGTTGCAACATTGGGTGTGACATCTGGACCTGCTTTCCAACCTGACATTGACCACATATACTACCTTCAACAATTTTGAGCTTTGGTAATCCTCTGATTGCTTCCTTGGACACAATCTTCTTCATTCCTTTTAGATTTAGATGACCAAGTCTTTGGTGCCAAAGCTTTACTTCTTCTTCCTGACTGATAAGGCATGTAGTTGAATGAGATGTTTCTTTAGGAATCCATATATAGCAGTTGTCTCTTGATCTAGATCCTTTCATCAGCATTTCTCCCTTGTCAGAAGTAACAAGGCATTCATTCTTTGTGAAGTTGACTTTAAGACCTTGATCACACAATTGGCTTATACTGATAAGATTAGCCTTCAGACCTTTGACAAGCAATACATCATCTAGATCAGGTACACCTTTGTTGTTGAGCTTACCAATGCTTGTGATTTCACCTTTTACTCCATCACCAAAGGTTACAAAACTGGTGGTATGAGACTTGATATTAGTGAGGAATTTCGCAACATCAGTCATGTGTCTAGAACAACCACTATCAAAATACCAATCTTCTCTGGAAGATGCTCTAAGAGAAGTGTGAGCTATGTGAGCAGTTTCTGATACTTTTGGCTTCCACATCTTCTTAGGAGTGACCCTTGTTGATTTGGCTTTGACTTGAGGCTTCTTCTTGGGATACCTATATAGTTTATAGCAGAAGGGCTTGATATGGCCATTCTTCCCACAGTAGTGGCATCTCCAAACATTGAACTTCCCTTTGCCAGCAGGTTTCTGATGTGGGGTGTGATGTGTCCACATTCTGCCAGGGTCAGGTTTCTTCTGAGCAGGAAAAACTTAGTATTTGGACTTTTGTTGTGATGTTTGTTCTTGAATCCTATACCAGATGAGTCACCAGCATGCTTTCCAACTTTAAGAATCTCATCAAGCATGTCAGTTCCAGTATTGAGCATCTTTACAGACTTGGTCATATTTCCCAGATTGGTTGACAGTAACTTGACTTCACTTTCAAGACTAGTTACCTTGACCTGTAGTTGAGCCTTCTCTGTCTCCAGCTGACTGATAATCATCTTCTGCTCTTCATTGATTCTGCACACTTCCCCGCTTTTGATGCACAACTTTTTATAGGATGAGGCTAGTTCATCAAAGGTGAGTTCTTCATCATCAGAATAAACATCAGTACTGCACACACCAGTCATGGCACTAACATGATTAGCAGCAACATTCTCTGATTCAGTGTCAGAGTCTTCATCAGACCATGATACAGTCAGGTCTTTCTTCTGCTTCTTCAGATATGTACCACATTCAGCTCTTATATGACCAAAGCCTTCACATTCATGACATTGAACACCCTTGTTCTAAGTTGACTTATCATCAGTTTTAGCTTTTGTTGAAGTGTTACCTTGTTTACTGATGTCAGTCTGGATGTTCCTCACATTCCTCCTTGGCCTTCTATCAACCCTTCTTAGAAGCTTGTTGAATTGTCTTCCTAACATAGCTATGTCATTTGAGAGATCCTCATCTGACGCATCAGCTTCTTCCTCTTCATCAGCACAAGATACAAAAGCTATATCATTTCCCTTCTTCTCAGTTTGCTCACTTAAGTTTATCTCAAAAGTTTGAAGAGAGCTCACAAGTTCTTCAAGTTTCATACTTGGGATGTCTTGAGCTTCCTCAATGGCTGTGATTTTCATGTTAAATCTCTTAAGTATGGATCTAAGCATCTTTCTCACAAGTTTTTCCTCAGACAGTTTTTCACCTAGAGCCTCAAAAGAGTTGTCTATCTCAAGTAGGTTCATGTGAAAATCATGAATAGATTCTTCTTCCTTCATTCTGAGGGTTTCAAACTTAGTGTTGAGAAGTTGGATTCTTGAGCTTTTTACCTTGGCAGTGCCTTCATGAGTGGTCTTGAGTATCTCCCAAGCCTTCTTTGCAACAGTGCACTGTTTGATTAGTTTGAACATGTTCTTGTCCACTCCATTGAATAAAGCATTCAAAGCTTTGGAGTTTCCAAGTGATGCAGTGTCTTCTGCAGTAGACCATTCATCTTCTGGCTTGAGTACATCAGTATCAACACCATTAGCATCCTGAACCTTGGGATGCTCCCATCCTTTTAGCACAGCTTTCCAAGTCCTACTGTCAAGTGACTTTAGGAAGGCAATCATCTTTGGCTTCCAGTAGTCATAATTAGTTGCATCCATAAGAGGTGGTTTGTTGACCATTGTTCCATCCTTGTCCATGTTTACAGAAAGTATCTTAAGTTAATTCCCCTCACACAACAAAGTCCCTAATTCCTAAGTTAACATGCATATCTTATAATTTTGGGAATCTAATCTACACTAGCCTAAGAATCCACCTGGAATTGAAGCTTTAGGCTTGATTCCTGGGCTCTACAACAGCCACAAATCCCCTGCTACATCCCATGAACAGATTTGAAAGGAACTTGGAAAATGGTTAAAATGATGAACTTGAACCTCAATCTTTAAATTCTTCCACAGACCTCAATTCTGAACTAAAAATTACGAAACCTATATCGAAACGACCGGAATTGAGTTAACTAACTATGACAACTGGAATCAGTTCAATCAGAGTTACAGGGAGAGAGTAAAGATCGATTTAGTACAGACCTGTCCAGTTACAATTTCTACCGAAATCTGATTCTGACCTCCAACTTCAAAAATTCGTACAGAGCTTAATACTGGACTAAAATTAGGGAAACTTATGTCAAAACGACCGGAATTTCGATAGAAAACTACTCCAAAAAGAATCAACGAAATCGGAGCTATGAGCAGAGATTTCTTACCACTTTACTGGAGCCCTATTTCCAACACGATTTCTGGAAATCCTGTGTTGAACACTCAACGAAAATTCATGAAACAAACGCCAAAATGACCGTATTCAAGTTAGCTTTCTATTCCAAAAAGAATCATTCGAATCGGAGGTGTGAGGAGAGAGTAGTTACCGTTTTTCTGAGGGTATATCCAGGAATACGGGTTTGACAATTTTCTCCAAATCATCCTTGTTCCTTAACAACCCTTCAAGACTCCCATGGTGGTTTCAGACACATGCAATGAAACTCAGATTTTAGATTGATAGGAGAGCACGAAATTGAGAGAAGGTTATGGGAAAATTGGGAACAAAAGACCTTACCTTGATGCTTGAGACTTAAGGGTTTCTAATCTATGATTGCATGTAAGTATGAAGCTTGGAATAATTTGCTATGGTGGTGATGATGATGATGGCTCGTGAGAGTGAAGAGAGAATTGAGAGAGAGTTGTTTGTTCTTATTATGCAGAGAGAGAGAAAATGAAAGGAAAATAGTAGTGGAATGGGGATGATTTTGTTACTTATAGACTAGTGGGTCCCTCTTGGCACTAGTCTTGGTTTACATTGATCATCCCAAAATTCTTTTTATCACAATAATTTTTCATAAAATTATATCCCAATTACAACTCCAATTATTATTACTTTAAATAATTAGGTGGGATGTTACAGGTAGAGTCGTAATCATCACCAGTTCCTCCCATGAAGTCAGCAAAGACACCGCACTCCATTTCGCCTCACCCGGTATCAGTCGTTGCTGATACTAGCACTAAGCAAGCTACCCCACATGCCATAACTGACTCTGCCGACGTCTCTTATTCATCTGGTGAAGCCTTCCACTCACCGGTTTACATCCTAGTCGACTTAGCCGGTGTCGCTGGATTGTGATCCTTCAAGCTAACAAATGATTCGATAATGTTTTCGTTTGTGTGCTCGGCGTCCATAAAGCAATTACATGATTTTAATGGTGATGACGTCCATGTTTGAAAGACGGCGAGAGAGGTCGCAACACTGACAATTGACGGCGAGACAGCAGCACCGGACGGCGATGACAGCTCGGCGGGATGGCATGTCATTGATCAAACGAAACCAAACATGAAAAAACTAGATTAAAATAGAAACAATAGGCGAATGAACCAAATTACAATGAGTTAGCTATTATAATTCATAACATATATTGACTTGTTATTATTATTTATGGGATACAACTCATATCATACTCAAATAGAAAAAATATATTTGTTGAACAAATTGAAGAGTTGTAATTTTGTCTTCACACGGAGACATATATCTTTGTATAATTTTCTCTTCTTAAACGATAAAGCAGAATATACTACAATAAGAAAGCAGTGGACTAAGCATTATCGTTATTGGCCCATTCCATTTCCTCTTCACATATACTACTATAATAATAATACTCTTAAATACATATGGAAATAGTGAAGAACCAGACATACTTGGTCTACAGGTTAAAATGAGAATGAAAATCAACCACTCCCACTAATTGTTTATTAATTATGAATATAAACATTCATGATAGGATGACTTTGTCAAGCGTGTATAACCAATTAGGCCTTCTTTAATTTGTTGATAAATATCATAAAAACTATAAGATATGCAAGCGAAGTCAGAACATAACAGGTTTGAAAAATTCATACCATACATATATGAACGAGGTTGCATCGGTCAGGATAGCATGAAATTGAACTTTTCTCACAACGCCGATGCATCAATCAGAATTGCGTGTATGGATTATCATGGTTAATGCTCCTGTGGCCGGGAAATCATCTTTACCGCGGCCCCACGGTGGGCGCCAAAATGTTCCTGCATGAATTCTAGGGGGTATGCAGAGTATAGAACTGATATTAGTTTTACTCTGTGTTTTGTCAAGAATGGAACCTCTCCTCTCTGATGTTTATGATGGACTATATATAGGAGTGGAATAAGAGATCATGGAGGGAAAGTTGGGGGTTATATGGATTAGTGGGATAATGGTGGAGTAGTGGGGTAGTGGGGTAGTAGTCTAGCTTTGTGACATAATAAATTTGGGCCTCCTCACTTGGACGAGTGGCCCAATTTGGGATGTTGGGCTTAGGCGAATGGTACGCCGGTATTTTTTCCGTTACAATTAGTCTAATTTTTTTATTTTAATATTAATATATTTTTAGATTTTGTGGAAAAAATAGTGGATTATTTTAATATATTCTCTACATATATCATCTTCAGTATCTCTCAATTCTCAATTTTCAATTTTTGACCTCTATTTTTATCTTAATTATAATGCAATCTCTTTATTATTATTTTATATGAAAAAATGGTAGACACCTATTATTTGCACGGGTTTTATTAAAATATACTTATATAATTTTGTTTTTTGTACAATACATTTTTGTTAATAGATTTTATCAAATTTAGAGACTGATAAAAACCATTAATAAATTTGATATAACAACCTGTGTAAATTTTTATTTAATACACACAATTTTATTTGAAATATAAGTAAAAACATATAAAAATTATCTAAAACATAATATAATTAATTATTAAATTAATTTGTGTGCAGAATTTTCAAAAAAAAATTACGTTCTCTATGTAAAAAGAAAAGACAATACTCCAAAATTCTAAAATAATTTTGTGTATAAAATATATTTTCTTTGTATAAAAATTACGTTTTCATTGTATAAAATATAATATAATAATCAACTATTAATCTAAAGTAAATTTATCTTCCTCTATTTATTGATCTGTCCCTCATAGTAATTTTTTTTCAATTTTTTTTTCTGCTTTTACTCCGGGACATTCTTGGAATTTATTAGGTAAATTGCTGATATTCACCCTCTAATTTTTACCGTCTTTTTTTCCGTTTAAACCCTTCAATTTTATACTTCTTTAATTTCAAATTTCAAATTTAGCTAACATACCCAAAGGACAGCTATGACTTTTCTCATTCACTAACACACTGCCCAATTTTTTACTATTTGATAGGACAATTACTTACTCCATCAGTTACTTACTCCATCTGAAGTTAGACTACCAAGTACCAAAAGTACCAAAAAGTTGAACACAAGTTGGAAACAAAATCTTGAAGAAACAGCAAGTGAATCACGGTGAGAGGGGTGTAATTGGACCGGTTTGGATCGGTTTTTGATGAATCCAAGATCCGAACCAATGTGTACTCAATTGGTTCGGTTTGGATCGGTTTGTCCTGTTTTTTAAAAATGAAACCAAACCAAACTAATCGGTTTGGTTCGGATACTTTGATCGATTTTGTAATGCCTTTTTTTTTCAATATTTTTCCTACTATTATTTTGTTTCTACTATTATTTTTTCGACGATACGTAATCAAATATCATCATACACAATAAAAAATGAATCGCAGTTCATAACAATAACATCATTTTCTTTGACACTAACAATAACATCATATTGAAACTCAAAAAGTTTTCAAACATAGTACAAAATACAATCCAGAAACTTAATTCAAACTCATATATTTGAAACTCGTAAAATTTTCAAAAACTTATATTTACATAAATTTATATTCACATAATTAAAAAGATCCAAACTTAAATTCACATAGTTATAAGTTTAAATTTAGAGCATGTCAGATAAAAAAATCTACATAAACAAGTATAAATTGTGTTCTCTTTTTAAGAAAAAATTAAAAACTCAAAATCATTTGAAAATATGTTTTGAAAACCTAAAATCAAAACTAAATCAAAAACAAGTTTGTTTGTTCACACTGTGTTTTTGGATTCAATGTTAAGGTTGCTGCGTGTTTTTTAATTCAAAATCCTAACAAATATTAAGGTTGGACCGGTTTAATGTTGACATGAGCTTATCACATATGGGCTAAAATTGATTCTATTATAGGTATCGGTTTGGTTCGGTTCAATCCAATGGATTTGAAAAGAGAACCGAGAACCGAACCAAACCACATCGGTTTTCAATTGGTTTGGTTCGATTTTTGATTCGAACCAAAAAAGTCGGTTTTTTTTTGTTTGGATTGGATTGAATCATCGGTTTAATTGGATTTTTCTGATCCGCTTTCACCCTAGAGAAGATCAACTTTTCTTTCCAAAACATCTTCAAACATTGAAACTTTGGAATTTCATCTTTCTTTATTATTTACTTGAGAAACTAAAATTATTTTTGCAAAACATCTACAAAGATTGAAACAGGGTAATTTCATATTTATTTACATTGTACAAAGTTTTAACTTTTAAACATCGAAACAAAAATTTTCTTGCTTTTAAACCGTTGTCTGCATCTCCAATGTCACTTTCTGACATAAAACCAAAATACTACTTCTTTCGTGTTGTAGTTATAGTTCTTCATGTAGATTTTAACATGTTAACATGTCTTACTCTGCAACTTTTTATTTTTACATAATGTTTTATTTTGTAGATGTCAACTATTTATCATCCTGTGAAAGATATAACAAACAAGAAACAAACATGGAGACTTGCCGTCATTTTGGATGACATGTGGACTGTTTACAAAGGAGAAGAAGAAGATCATATTGAGATGCTACTTAGGGATGTCAATGTAAGTTTGTTATGATAGTTTTTTTGTTAGCATATATATATATATATATATATATATATATATATATATATATATATATATATATAGCTCAGCCATGTAGTGACGTCTTGATTTTTTTTTACTTTTAGGGTTATACTATTCAAGCTTTGATTCACCGCAATGATGTTGATGAATGGAAATCCAAACTGAAGGAAGGAACAACATATTGGGCACGCAACTTCCGTGTCACTGATAATGACTATCAGTTCAAGTTATCTTTCCTTGGAGCTACAAGGATTACTGAGCTTGATATACCTGATATGCCCGTTTCTGCCTTAAAGTTCAAGGATTTTGCTGAAATCCTTAAAGGAACTTATCGGAAAGATCTCTTAGTCGGTACACATTTTAAACATTATGATTTTTTTTTTCTTTTCATGTTTTCAATTATCAGGAGTTTTATTTACCTATATTAACTTGGATTTCATATATATTCTCATATTAAAATTTGCATACTTTGATAGATGCCATTGGAGTGGTTGTTGATATTGGAAAATGTGTTCATGCATCTGGTAATAAGAAAGGCAACGTTGCCTTCAAACTGCAAGATTTAAGGTAATATAAATATCAGCTTACAATTGTGTTCCATTACTTTTTATTGGTTTCTAACATCTCTCTATCATATATATAGTGATAATACTCTTGACTGTACTCTATGGGACGCCCTTTCTGTCAAATTTCTTGATGCATACAACAATCGCAATGATTTTGGTCCTTTTGTTGTTATTTTCAAACATGCCCGCATTAAGGAAGCTCAAGGTCATTATTTACAATCGAGTTTTGCATAAATTTTGAGCTTTGATTATTTATAGATAGATATATAGATGTAGTTATGACGATATATGCATCAGTTCTCAGGCCAATACCCACTTCAATTCACTAATGTCTGGAATGGAACAAAATTATTGGTTGATGATAACATCTCTGAAATTGCAGCTTTTAAATCAAGGTGATATTTTCTACTTTTTGTTTGAAATTTTGTTCCATAGTGGATCTTTAGTTCATTTGTCCATCACATTTTGTTCCATCTTTCATGTATCAGTTTGCCAAAGGATGTTCAATATGCTTCCCAGAACTCAACTCTTTCTGCTTCTACTCAATATCACACACAGCCTAGCCAAGGATCTCAATACAATTCTGATGAACTTTTCGTTAAGAATGCTCTTGCTGTTCGTCTAAGAGACATGAAACAACTCAAGAGAGTATGTTCCAACCATTCATTTATTGCATCTATATCATATGACTATATCTATATCAAGTTCAGTTTTTCATTTGCACTTTATCAGTTAATTTACCAATTGGTATCAGAGCAGGTCGATTCAGATCTTGCGTGAGGTCATTAAAATTACTAATCCAATCCCAGTAGTCGTCTAGGTTCCCAACGTATTGTCGCGGTGATTTTCGGACGTCAAGCTATTGATTAGCTTTGACTCGCAAAAAATACGAATTCACCACCGAACTTTAATTTATCCAAGGGAAGGGAAAAAGATCGAATAAACCCAATTAAAATTTAGAGATTAAAGGTTCGGGGGTTGGTTATACGAATGGAAGGTATTAGCACCCTAAGTATCCGTAGTACTCTACGGGATCCTTTTGTAAATATTTATTTTTATGCTAAAAAGTTTGCTCGCTTATATTATTTGCTTGTAAAAAAAAAATGTTTGAAGAAACAAGAAAATATTTTTGTTAATTTTGTTATTAAGAAAATATAGGGAACAAAGAAGTTTATTATTAATTTTGATATAAAAGAAAATATTATTTTTATTAATTGTGATTTGGGAAGACACAAGGTCTTTTGCACTACGTACCCGTGAAGGATCAAAATCCTGTAGTTCGGGTAAAAATTGAAAAGTGGTTTGTTTGATGGATTTTAGGAGAAGAGACGAGTCGTCATCTTAAGTTTTAAACTCCTTTTAATCTGCCACGAACATACTGAAAAGTTAATCTTCCTTTTCTGCCATATGTTATGGGGAATATTGAAATTCTCGACTAGAGATGACTCACGTCTAAACTCTTTGAGAAAAAGTTTTAAATTTAAAAGCCAAGTGGCAAAAAGTGTTTGAGTTTGTTTTTATATTTTTTAGTCTTTTGAAAAAAAGAGTTTAAATATGCTTAATTGTTTTAAGGCATTTATTGAGAAAAAGTTTTGAAAAGAAGTTTTTCGACGAAAGTCGAGGTTTATTATGAAAAAAGAATATTATTTTTGAAAAGAGTTTTAATCTTTTAATGTTTTTGCTTTATGTATTTTTTCTTAAGTTTTTTTTTTTTAGTTTTGAGAATGACAGTCACTCGAATTGCAAGCCAAAATGACAAGAATCCAAGATAACCGGGGAGTGAGAGAGCTATACGGCAAACCACCCCTTTTTCATTCTTTTTATTATTAAAAAAAAAAATTATCTTAAAGTTTCTTTTTGAAGAACAACCAATAATGATCTCTTATTCTCTTGGAATCGACAACACAAATAATCAACAATAGTATTCTAACATGATAAAATAAGGACACAGCATACATTTGATATTTTGACATAAGGAGTGAATAAATGAAACACATAATAAATATATATACAACAAGTATTTTTTGATTTTTTGACATATGAAAAATAAACAATAAATAATAAGACATGACGTATTTTTGCTTTTTTCATGATATATGACAAATAAACAAGACACAGATAAATGAGTGGATTGATATTGAGATAAACAAGCAACCAAATAAATAAATGAGCAATAAAAGCAAATGAAAACAAACAAGAGAAACAGGGGGTGTGTAGTTAATATGGGGGTGGGGCGCAGCAACTGAGAGTGAAGAGAGTTTTTTTTTAAAAAGAAAAATCTGGGCCTAATGTCATTTTTGTTTAAACTTGAGGAAGTATAAGTATAAGTTTGTTTGAACAGAAAAAAAAAAATTCATTTTTAACATTCAGATTCTCTTTCTTCTCTCAAGTCACTCCCTTCGCTCTCTCAATTCTCTCATCTCCGTTTCCATCGCCGGCGCGGTGGTCGTCAGGCCGCACGGCGGCGCCAGAGTACACAAACAACGCCAAAATTATAACTTTTTAGGCCAAACCCACACTTCTCAACCTCCTAAACACGATTCTAAACCTTAAATCCCCAAAATCCTTACCGAAACGTGAGATCGGAGCAAAATAAACGGCGGTGATGTTTGTTGCTTTTGGTTCTGATTTCGTCTTCTACTCCTTTCTTTCTCTGTCAGTTTCGGTTCTCTTCTTGTTTGGATTCTGAGTTCTGTGTGAGTTTTGTGGTTAATAGATTTCTGGAAAAAAAAATTGAGATGATGATACTGTGATGTTTTTGGCTTTGTTACTGTGAACTTTGATGTTATTCTGGGTTTGAAATTTGTGGCATAATTTTGGTTCTGGGAAACTGAGACTGGTATTGTTGTTGATTTCTTTTTGTGTTTCTGAGTTTTGTTACTGAGAAAGAAACTTAGGGTTTGAAGGATAATGGTGGTGCGGCTACAGAGATTAAAAATTGGCCCCCCTTTACTCTGAGAAATTGCTCTGTTACATAACCTCAAGGATTAGGGTTTCATGATGAAATTGGACTTTTGCTTGTTGCAGATTATGAATTGCAAAAATGGAAAGAAGACAAAGAAGTCTTCTAAAAAACGTGACCTTCACTGATGAATTCCCTCTTTCATTTTTTTGTTTTTTTAAATAATTAAAAATGAATAAATAAATAATTAATGTTAATAATGATAAAATAAAATAAACAAACCAAAAAGAAAATCAGCAAAATAAAAATTAAAATAAAATAGTATTAATAATAATATTAATAATAATGATGATAATAATAATAATAATAAATAAGAAATAATAAAAGGACAAAAAACAAGAACACAAAAATGAGGTATTTTAAAATACCTTTCTGTCGAAATTTTTTTCGAAACTTTTAACAAACGAGATATTTTGAAATACCTCTCTGTCGACATTTCTCGAAAAAGTAACGATTATTTTGAATAAAAATATGGTCGATGGATGCAAAAAACGCAAAAATTTATGTCAAAAAATGGGGTATGACAGATGCCCCTATTTAAATTTCTTCATCCGGAGATTTTTTTGAAAAAGAAAAGAATTTTTTTTGTTTTGATGTCGACGGATGGAAGAGACTTAAATACCGAGTACACTATTTTTTGACTAAATTAAACTGTAAAATGCTATGAATGTAATGTAATGAATGCAAGACTCTAAATCTTGTGAGAAGAGTTGTCACAAGAAACAAATTATTATTACGGGAAAACAGGGACGTTCATAGAGAAATGACATAAGTGACCCGACTGATGAAGAGAGATAACAAAAGAGATAAACATGTCCATAAAGGAAATGAATTCAACTCTACTGAGGACATGATATAGTTTCACTGGGGATAAGTTGACATGTGTTATCAACTGTTAGTGTAAGGTAGAGAAGAAATGGTGGCTACTGCCAATGTGAGAGAGTAAGACCAAAGTATAAGAGGGTATTATTGTTCAATGTCAAGCGAAGACATAAAAAGAAATACATTGTCTGCTATCATTATGGGAGAGCAAGGACATAAAAAAGAAAATGCATCGTTCGCTATCATTGTGTGAGAGCAGGACATAACAAGGAAAGGTACATACCTGCTGTCAATGTAGGAGAGCAGGACACAACAAGAAAAGGTAGTTGTCTGTTGTCAATTTAGGAGAGCGAGACACAACAAGAAAAAGGTAGTTGTCTGTTGTCAATGTAGGAGAGCGAGACACAACAAGAAAAGGTAATTGTCTGCCGTCAATGTAGGAGAGCAGGACATAACAAGAAAAAATGATTGTATGCTGTCAATGTAGGAGAGCATGACACATCAAGAAAAGATAATTGTCTGCCGTCAATGTAGGAGAGGACATAACAAGAAAAGATGATTGTATGCTGTCAATGTAGGAGAGCATGACACATCAAGAAAAGATAATTGTCTGCCGTCAATGTAGGAGAGCAGAACATAACAAGAAAAGATGATTGTATGCTGTCAATGTAGGAGAGCATGACACATCAAGAAAAGATAAATGTCTACCGTCAATGTAGGAGAGTATGACATATCAAGAAAAGATGATTGTATGCTGTCAATGTAGGAGAGCATGACATATCAAGATAAATGTATGCTGTCAATGTAGGAGAGCAGGACATATCAAGAAAAGATGATTGTATGCTGTCAATGTAGGAGAGCATGACACATCAAGAAAAGATAAATATCTACCGTCAATGTAGGAGAGTAGGACATATCAAGAAAAGATAATTGTATGCTGTCAATGTAGGAGAGCATGACATATCAAGATAAATGTCTGCCGTCAATGTAGGAGAGCAGGACATATCAAGAAAAGATGATTGTATGCTATCAATGTAGGAGAGCATGATATATCAAGGAAAGATAAATGTCTGCTGTCAATGTAGGAGAGCAGGACATGACTTTTTTTTTTGGGGAAATTAAAATGTAAATTTGCAAACCGGTTGCTCGTAAAACCTGTCACTTGATGATGACATCTCTGGACCAGATACACTAGGGATGACATTACTTGGGGAAATTAAAAGTTTAATTGTTTGTGTGCAAGCTACTCAAATGAAGAGACAGCCACTTGCTGATTGGAAAAAAAACTCGATCCAGGATAGAACTGGAGAGAAATAGCTAAACAAGACTCTATATCCAATGAGGAATGAACTCGATTAGGAATCTTCCTATCCGTGTATTTGGAAAGGGAAACAACTGAAGCAACCTTCTTCCACGAGGGTGAACTCAGTGGGGAATGTAGAAAGGATATACACTTTCTGCTTAAGGCTGACAATCTACTTGAGAGAATGACACACCCACCCTTATTCTCGGGGATAAACACGACCAAGATAAATGAATTAATGAATATCAGGAAACGCAATAATGCATGAGTTGTGTAAGGATGTATGTTATGTTTGTATGAATGTATGTATGTAATGTATGCATTATGTATGAATGTAGACAAAACTGACAGGACGAATTGAACTAGAGGTAAACCAATATCGCAGTGTGTCCAAATACTCGGCAAATCTTAACAAGGTGTATATATCACTGGAGATGGACCAAAAGCCACTGACGGGCAAAGTCTGATTCATGAAGCCCAAACCTTTCTTGGGAGGGAGAAAAATTAATGGGGAAAGACCCAACATTGGTCTGAATCACAGTTCAACTGGAGAAAACAAGCCCAAAGATCCACTGAGGATAAGAAGTCGCCATTTGTAAACTGAACAAGAGTGTTCTCCCATTGGCGTGTCGCAGTCATCATGCCTTTTTTGTTTGTTTGTTTTTTTGAAATCCCTAACTTTTGCATGGACTGCCTTTTCAGGTTTTCAGTTCATCGGGAGTACATTTCCTTTTTTGGTGCCCCTAATTTTTGTCTGGACCGCCCTTTCGGGTTTTCGATCCACCGGGACTCTCTCTATTGCTTAAGCCGCCTTTTCAGGTTTTCAACTTAGCGAGCTAATTTTTTTTGTTTTTTAGGCATTGTGTTTTGACTGCGACATCTCTTCCACTATATTTGTCCATTAACTTGAATCCTTGAAGGATGTGCCCCTTGATGTGAGGACTTGCCGCTGACTGATAGGATCGTGAAGTATCTTGCCCCTAAGTTACGAGTGTCTAGATCGATTTTCCCTTGATCAGATCATTGCTCGAATTTCTTGGATGTCAAGTATAGGTTTGCAAGAAAAGTTGTCCCTTTTGAAAAGTTTATTTTTTTTTTTTTTTAATATTATGCACATGCAAGTCTTTGAATCGGAAAATTTTGCAAGAAACACATATAGATTGTAAAGAAGGTAGTTATTGATTATTCAATTAACAAGTAGAGTCAGTTTAACAATGACTTTGTTGAACATGCTTTCATAGTGAACCTAACTTCAATTAGGTCTTTTGAGGGTTATAATGTGGCCTGGCTCACGGTTTTTTTGAAAAAAGATTATTAGGCTCAAAGTTTTATTTTAACCCACCCATTCTTCTTTGATGTCCTTCACTCCTAAATTGAATTAATTCATCGGACACGCTTTGGTCGACAAGAAAATCTTTGGCAACAATGTTTGAGGTTGACGCTTTGGTCGAAGCTTTGATGAGATTATTGAGGTGACAATCACTTCTCTTCGTTTACAAGCTCTTTTTTTTTTTTAATCCCTTATTTTTGTATGGACCAGTTCTTTTGAACTTTGTGGTCCATCGGGATGCCCCTTTTTTCTGTGCCTAAATTTGTTTACTTGGCGGGCTCTCTTTTTTTTGTAGGAGATTTGTGATTCCCACTGATTATGGTTAGCTTTGTCCTCTTATGACTTCTTCCATTTTTGATGGATCAATCCTCTTGCATTGAATTATATCATTGAATTAATTGAAAAACTACCCTGCCCCGGGTTAAGATTAACGTTTTTTTGAAAAGTAGAAAAAACACCAAACATCGAGCTCGAAGGGGTTGACTACGGATTATCTCCTTATATCTCCGGTGTTTAGGGAAGTGAAACAATGCCTTACATCGTTAGCCAGATCTTACTAATGAAAGCATATAACAGCAAATTCGAGTTTAATTATTTACATCATCCTCCCCTCAAGTTTATTAACAAGTGATAAAAGAGAAAAGAGTGAACACGAATAGATGAATTCCAAAAACATGCATGTTCATTAAATTAAAAATGCCAATCAAAATGTACAACTTTAAAAGTAGACAAATACTTGGCAAGAAAGAAATTACAAATTGAAATGAAAGGCCTAGTGATCCTAGGGACGAGCTTCTTGATAATCTTGAATCATTTGACAAAGGATCCATGGTTAGGCAGAGGGTGAAGCTTGGACGTTCGAGCTTGGATCGCCAAAGGATAACATGCTGGTACGAACCAAATTCTGAACCTCTTTCCTAAGTGCATAACAGTCTTCAACATCATGACCTGGTGCTCCTTGATGGAAAGCACATGTGAGGTCAGAACGATACCAAACAGGCAACCTTTCAGGCACACGAGGAGGTGGTTTGGTATGGATAAGGTTTTTTGCAAGTAGAGCAGGAAGCAAGTCTGCGTACTTCATTGGTATAGGGTCAAATGATTGCTTTCTTTGAGTACGACTTTGCTGGTTGAAGGGTTGTTGAGGAGCCTGTTGTCGAGGCTGGTATCCTGAATTGGTGGCAGCAACCTGGTGTTGTTGGTAATTAATTCCTCTTGGTTCTCTTTGGGCTACCATACCGACCTTTCGCTCTTTGACTAGTCGTCCTTTGCGGACCCCCTCTTCAAGACGCATACCTATCTTTACCATCTCAGTGAAGTCACTAGATGCATTGGCGATCATTCGCTCATAGTAAAATGAATCAAGAGTTTTCAGAAAAATCTTGGTCATGTCACTTTCTTCTAAGGGTGGGCTAACCTGAGCGACAACCTCTCTCCACCTTTGAGCATACTCCTTGAAAGATTCCTTGTCCTTTTGGGCCATAGCTTCGAGCTGGTCCCTATCTGGTGCCATGTCCAAATTGTACTTGTATTGGCGAATAAATGCTTCGCCCAAGTCATTGAAAGTTCGGATGTTGGCGCTATCCAGACCCATATACCATTTTAAGGCAGCACCGGTCGTTATCTTGAAAGTAGTGGATGAGCAGCTGATGATTATCTGTTTGAGTAGACATCTTCCTAGCGTACATCACCAAATGACTTTGAGGACAGGAGTTCCCTTTGTATTTCTCAAACTCAGGGACCTTAAACTTAGGCGGGATCTTAACATTTGGCACTAAGCAAAGGTCGTGGGCACTTTTCCCAAATAAATCCTTCCCACGGAGGGCTTTAATCTCAAGTTGCATCTTGTCAAACTGAGCTTGGAGATCATTCATATAGACATATGCCCTTACATTTTCAGCTGGTTCTTCATGATAGACTGGCTCATTCACATATGGAACATTATGAACTATAGAAGTTGGAAGAGTCCTTGTTAACAGGGGAACTGACACATTAGCTTGAGGAGAAGTTGTAACATGTTGGGGAATGACATTTGCATGCTGCAAAATAGAAGTTGGAACCCCAGAAGTAGGGAAGTGAAACCCTTCAATTAAATTAAGAGGCATGCCCCATGGGTACCCTTCAGGCATAATATGTTGTGGAGCACTGACATGCTCAACTGGTATTGAAGCAGAGACAACTGTTGCTGGTGGAGTCGATGGTCGATTTTGTGCCGCCATTAGCGATTCTACCATGGCATTCACCCTTTCAATCTCCGCCCGAAGTGTTGTTACCTGATTACGGAGCTCACAATTCTCTTGTTCTACTGTAGTCATTTTCTTTTTCTGATTTGCCCGAGTGTTGTACTCACGAGTTGGCTTTGGACGAGGTCGACGGGCCACTTTGAGACAGTTTTACCTTTGAAGAAGGAGTAAAGAGTGAGGCTCAACTCTAAAGACCATGAATGCAAAAATGATGCATGATGCTCTATGCAAAAAGAAAGTTTTTATTATTTTATTTTTTGTAAAGGACTTTGAGATGATAAAACAATTGTGAACACCATAAAAGACATTTTTCAGAATAAGCTTGACAAAATAGAGGGTGTTCACAATGTCATCCCCCTAAGTCCTTTGAAAATTATTGTTAAAAGAATTTTCATGGATGCATTAAGTGTCAACTTCAAAACATACGAGCCCCCCATTCTTACGTGTAGATTCTAGGTTTTTGGAAATCGGTCATTTTATTTGATAATATTACCGCCGTTGCAAATACTCGCAGGACAACAACTCCTACAAAAGACCTCTTTTTGGGTGAGGCTCTCGTATTGACCCAACGAGACATATGCCAAGAAGGTCAATACTACACAACCATCAACTTGGGTGCTAAACTGGTCCCTAGAGTCGCCGACCCAACAAGAAAACATTATCGCCAATGCAAATACTCGCAAGACAATAACATCCTCAAGAGGATCTATTCTAGGCGGAGTTTTCATGCCAACCCTACGAGGAATACACTCCAAGAAGGCCAACAATCAACCCCTAACTTAACTTAGTTTTTCTCAAGTCCGGGTAGAAGACTCATCTCTCAGAAATATTTAACCCAGACAACCAAGCAGATATATCATACAAAGCAGTATAAAGATACACAACAAATAAGCAAATAATAGCACAAAAATAACATATATACAAATTAGGATTAACCCTCTTGGGGTATCCCCAGTGAAGTCGCCATTTCTGTCGCGGTGATTTTCGAACGTCAAGCTATCGATTAGCTTTGACTCGCAAAAAATACGAATTCACCACCGAACTTTAATTTATCCAAGGGAAGGGAAAAAGATCGAATAAACCCAATTAAAATTTAGAGATTAAAGGTTCGGGGGTCGGTTATACGAAGGGAAGGTATTAGCACCCTAAGTATCCGTAGTACTCTACGGGATCCTTTTGTAAATATTTATTTTTATACTAAAAAGTTTGCTCGCTTATATTATTTGCTTGTAAAAAAAAAATGTTTGAAGAAACAAGAAAATATTTTTGTTAATTTTGTTATTAAGAAAATATATGGAACAAAGAAGTTTATTATTAATTTTGATATAAAAGAAAATATTATTTTTATTAATTTTGATTTGGGAAGACACAAGGTCTTTTGCACTACGTACCCGTGAAGGATCAAAATCCCGTAGTTCGGGTAAAAATTGAAAAGTGGTTGTTGGAACAAAGTTGGTTCTAATATAACCCAAGTAGTTTTGATGATAACAATAGTATTAATATACAATAGGGAGTACTAATAATTTACTCTAGTGTGCAGGTATATAAGTTAAAATTTTATATACACTAGAAATTGAAGTTCTGGTTGCTATGCTAAGAAGCGTCCCCAGAAGTTGGGAAAAAGCAAGTTCTGAAGAATGACACCAGAAGTTGTGGTCATTAGAAGTTGCTAAGTCAAAGTCAACCAGAAGTTGAACTCATCAGAAGTAGAACTCATATCTCAAGATTCTGATGACGATGAAACAGCAAAGTTTGCCAGAAGAACATTCTATTCTCAATAACGACTATCATCTGTTTGGCAAAAACTGAAGAGGCGGAAGAAATCTCTTTCAAGACCGTTATCCTCATGATAATGACGTTTGTACTATTGTACTATCTTTGTTTTCCTGATATGGGCGAATATTCGAAATCAAGGCTCAGATTTTAATCTTTACTTGATTTGAATAAGCACATTTCAAATGAAAACATTAGTACAGTACTACGTAGCTGCTTTCATCTTTGTCCGCTCAAATTCAAGACGCTCCAACATCATCTATAAAAGGAGGAAGAATTTGAAGACGTGACAACATACCAACGAAGAACAAAAAGCGCTGTTATTCAACTAAATTTTCTAAGAGCATTTTTTAGCCAAAGATACAACTTGAGATTATATCAAAATTCAAGACAAACAGTTTTCAACTTCTGACTAGTCAGTTGTTGAACCTTAGTTTTCTTTTCAAGAATTCCAAGAAAAGTCTTGTTATTAAAGTTGTATTATTTTGTTCTGAGAACTCTGATATTGTTTATCAGTGTTCAAACTTTGTATATATCTATTTGTGTTAGAAGTCTCTTGCTTGTGAGCTTGAGCATTGGAAGTCTCTTGTATTGTGTTACTTGAGCAAAGGAAGTCTCTTGCAGTTGGCTTGAGCAATTGTAATCTTGTGTGATTATAGTGAAATCCCTTGGAAGTGCAAGGGGACTGGACTACTCTCGGTTTGTGAGAGGAATCAGTATAAATCTTGCGTGTTCATCTCTTCTCTCTCTACTCTGTTTATTTTCATCCTTGCTCTGTTTTGCTTTCACCATTGCCAGAAGTTGTTTGTGTTCTAAGATTTTTCGCTGCTGATTCTGATAAGTTGCAAAACTTAGAAGAAGTTTTTAAAATTAGCCAAAACACAATTCAACCCCCCTTCTTGTGTTTTCACACCTTCAGTGGTTTGTTTGATTGATTTTAGGAGAAGAGACGAGTCGTCATCTTAAGTTTTAAACTCCTTTTAATCCGCCACGAACATACTGAAAAGTTAATCATCCTTTTCTGCCATATGTTATGGGAAATATTGAAATTCTCGACTAGAGATGACTCACGTCTAAACTCTTTGAGAAAAAATTTTAAATTTAAAAGCCAAGTGGCAAAAAGTGTTTGAGTTTGTTTTTGTATTTTTTAGTCTTTTGAAAAAAAAAAAAGAGTTTAAATATGTTTAATTGTTTTAAGTCATTTATTGAGAAAAAGTTTTGAAAAGAAGTTTCTCGACGAAAGTCGAGGATTATTATGAAAAAAGAATATTATTTTTGAAAAGAGTTTTAATCTTTTAATGTTTTTGCTTTATGTATTTTTTCTTAAGTTTTTTTTTTTTAGTTTGAAAATGACAGTTACTCGAATTGCAAGCCAAAATGGAAAGAATCCAAGATAACCGGGGAGCGAGAGAGCTATACGGCAAACCACGCCTTTTTCATTCTTTTTATTATTAAAAAAAAAAATTATCTTAAAGTTTCTTTTTTAAGAACAACCAATAACGATCTCTTATTCTCTTGGAATCGACAACACAAATAATCAACAATAGTATTCTAACATGATAAAATAAGGATACAACATACATTTGATATTTTGACATAAGGAGTGAATAAATGAAACTCATAATAAATATATATACAACAAGTATTTTTTGATTTTTTGACATATGAAAAATAAACAATAAATAATAAGACATGACGTATTAGACACAGATAAATGAGTGGATTGATATTGAGATAAACAAGCAACCAAATAAATAAATGAGCAATAAAAGCAAATGAAAACAAACATGAGAAACAGGGGGTGTGTAGTTAATATGGGGGTGGGGCGCAGCAACTGAGAGTGAAGAGAGTTTTTTTTTTTAAAAAGAAAAATCTGGGCCTAATGTCATTTTTGTTTAAACTTGAGGAAGTATAAGTTTGTTTGAACAGAAAAAAAAAAAAATTCATTTTTAACATTCAGATTCTCTTTCTTCTCTCAAGTCACTCCCTTCGCTCTCTCAATTCTCTCATCTCAGTTTTCATCGCCGGCGCGGTGGTCGTCAGGCAAGACGGCGGCGCCACCGCGCCGGAGTACACAAACAACGCCAAAATTATAACTTTTTGGGCCAAACCCACACTTCTCAACCTCCTAAACACGATTCTAAACCTTATATACCCAAAATCCTTGCTGAAACGTGAGATCGGAGCAAAATAAACGGCGGTGAGGTTTGTTGCTTTGGTTCTGATTTCGTCTTCTACTCCTTTCTTTCTCTGTCAGTTTCGGTTCTCTTCTTCTTGTTTGGATTCTGAGTTCTGTGAGTTTTGTGGTTAATAGATTTCTGGAAGAAAAAAAAATTGAGATGATGATACTGTGATGTTTTTGGCTTTGTTACTGTGAACTTTGATGTGATTCTGGGTTTGAAATTTGTGGCATAATTTTGGTTGTAGAAAACTGAGAGTGGTATTGTTGTGATTTCTTTTTGTGTTTCTGAGTTTTGTTACTGAGAAAGAAACTTAGGGTTTGAAGGATAATGGTGGTGCGGCTACAGAGATTAAAAATTGGCCCCCCTTAACTCTGAAAAATTGCTCTGTTATATAACCTCAAGGATTAGGGTTTCATGATGAAATTGGAATGGAGATCATTGGACTTTTGCTTGTTGCAGATTATGAATTGCAAAAATGGAAAGAAGACAAAGAAGTCTTCTGAAAAACGTGACCTTCACTGATGAATTCCCTCTTTCATTTTTTTGTTTTTTTAAATAATTAAAAATGAATAAATAAATAATTAATGTTAATAATGATAAAATAAAATAAACAAACCAAAAAGAAAATCAGCAAAATAAAAATTAAAATAAAATAGTATTAATAATAATTTTAATAATAATGATAATAATAATAGTAATAATAATAATAATAATAATAAATAAGAAATAATAAAAGGACAAAAAACAAGAACACAAAAATGAGGTATTTTAAAATACCTTTCTGTCGAAATTTATTTCAAAACTTTTAACAAACGAGATATTTTGTAATACCTCTCTGTCGACATTTCTCGATAAAGTAACGATTATTTTGAATAAAAATATGGTCGATGGATGCAAAAAACGCAAAAAATTATGTCAAAAAATGGGGTATGACACGTATGTTCTAGGTGTCATATCACTTTAAGCCTAGCTAACTTGACTTGATATTGGCAGTTAGAGCAGCATGTCAGGAGCAAGACGAGGACCTGGTAGGCCGCCATGGAGGCAAGATGATGAGGAACCAGAAGTCTACGGTGATGCCAATGCCAATATGTGAGCGGAAATGATGCACCAGCATCAACAGTTCCAGGCTCAACAGGCGCAGCAACACCAAGAATTCATGTCAATGTTTCAACAACATATGAATAACCCTCCTCCCCAGAATCTTGGGTCGAGTGCTGTCTTTCGGGAATTCTGTAGAATGAGTCCCCCTGAATTCTACGGAGAGTACAATCCAGCCAAAGCCAGAGAGTGGTTACAAAGGATGAGTGGGATCTTGGATTTGATGACCTGTACGGAAGCAGACAAAGTGACATTCGTCTCCCGCTTCTTCAGGGGCGACGCGTGTAACTGGTGGGAAGGAACTAAGGACTATATGGAGGCAAGTCAGATGGAAGTAAACTGGGTGAATTTCAGGCGTCTTTTCATTGGCCACTATATTCCAGAAAGTTACCAGTTCCAAATGGAAAGAGAATTGACGGAATTGAAGCAGGGCAGTTTGACTGTGGCTGAGTACACTATGAAATTCAAATAGCTGGTTCGATACGTGGCAGACGGTGATGATGCTCCCACAGAGGCATGGAAAATGAAGAAGTATTGAATTAGGCTTCGGGCGGATATAGCTCATGATGTCTCTATGCAACAGATCGCTAACTTTGGTGATCTGGTGCAAAAGAACTATCACGCCGAAGCAGGTCTCAGTAACATCCACTGAGAAAGAAGTGAAACTATTCAGAAAAAGAAGGATTTTGGAAAGTTTGGTCTGAATCTAAAAACCAAGGGTACATCAAGCAAGGGTAAGCAGAGCCATTCCCAACGCTCACCTAGAAACTGTGCTGACTGTGGATATCCTCATAGTGGTGAGTGCATGAAGGGCAGAAACATGTGCTACTACTATAAACAACCTGGCCATTTCAGAAATGAGTGTCCTAAGCTGAAGAAGCAAGGAGACTCCAGTGGAGCTACCAAGAACAAAAGTCGGGTATACTCTCTAGACTGTGATGAAATAAAATCCAATAGTTCTTTGATTATGGATGTTTGCATGTTAGGACAATCTAAAGTTTTAGTTCTGTTTGATTGTGGAGCCACTAATTCTTTCATAGCCGTAGACTGTGTCATGCGGCTAGGATTATCTTCTTACCCTCTTATACTCCCAATTGCAGTCGCTGTCGCTACCGGCGGCAGAGTCACTTCTAAAAGAGTTTGCCAGAACTGTCCTATCTTAGTAGGGAGTAAGGTCTATCATATCGATCTAATTTGTTTACCTTTAAAGGACTTTAATATCGTTCTTGGCATGGATTGGCTTTCTGCCAATACCGTGTACATTGGTTGTGTGGAAAAGAATCTGTATATTCCTTCTGAAACCTCCGCAAAAAGTAGAGCCTTATCTGCTTTGTTGCAAAACACTCATCAGATGATTCAATATTTAGGTGCCAGCAGTAAATGTTTCAGTGTTCTGTTCACTATCGATCCTGAGTCTAGTTTGAGTCCCAGTGACATTCCCATAGTTAGTGAGTATTTAGATGTCTTTCCAGATGACATTATGAGTTTACCTCCTGAGCGAGAGATAGAGTTTTCCATAGATCTTGTTCCGGGTTCTCAACCCATATCTGTTGCTCCTTATCGCATGTCTCCATTAGAACTCCATGAGCTTAAGACTCAACTAGAAGAATTGCTCCAGAAGCATTTTATTCGTCCCAGTGTCTCTCCTTGGGGAGCACATGTTCTTCTGGTAAAGAAAAAGGACGGTACCATGCGTCTATGCATTGACTATCGTCAACTCAACAAGGTCACAATCAAGAACAAGTATCCATTACCTCGGATTGATGACCTTTTGGATCAACTCAGAGGTGCCACTGTTTTCTCAAAGATTGATCTCCGATCTGGTTATCACCAAATCCGAATCAAATCATCGGATGTGTCCAAAACGGCCTTCAGAACGCGTTATGGGCACTATGAATTCCTAGTCATGCCTTTTGGTCTGACCAATGCCCCAGCAGTATTCATGGATTACATGAATAGAATCTTCCAACCTTATCTCGACAAGTTTGTTGTTATCTTCATAGATGACATATTGATCTATTCCCACAATTCTAAGGAACATGCTGAACATCTGAGGATTGTTTTGGAAATCCTAAGAGAAAAGAAGTTGTACGCTAAATTCAGCAAATGTGAATTCTGGCTTTCAGAAATTAAATTTCTGGGACATGTTATTTCACAAGGCGGTGTATCTGTTGATCCGTCCAAGGTGGAACCGGTTCTCAATTGGGAAAGACCCAGCAGTGTGACTGAAGTCAGAAGCTTTCTAGGTTTAGCAGGATGTTACCGGAGATTCATCCTTGGATTTTCAAAGATTGCTTTACCTTTGACTCGTCTGACTAGAAAGGGTGCTTCATTTGTTTGGGATGCTGAATGTGAGATGAGTTTCAGAACTTTGAAAGAAAAGTTGACAAGTGCACCAGTGTTGGTGATCCCTGATCCAAACCGAAAGTATGTGGTGTACTGTGATGCATCGCATAAAGGACTTGGCTGTGTTTTGATGCAAGATGGTGCAGTGGTGGCATATGCCTCTCAGCAATATAAAACCACATGAGCAGAACTATCCAACCCATGACCTGGAGTTAGCAGCTATTATTTTCGCTTTAAAGATTTGGAGGCATCATTTGTATGGTGTCCAATTTGATGGTGCATGATGTACGAAGGAAGGTTATGTATACCAAATGATGATGAATTGAAAAGACTGATTCTAGAAGAGGCACATAAAAGTGGATTCTCGATTCATCCTGGACCTACCAAAATGTACCATGACCTAAAGCAGAATTACTGGTGGCCAAACATGAAAGCAGAGATCGCAGAATTTGTGTCTAGATGTTTGGTATGTCAGCAGGTGAAAGTTGAACACCAGAAACCTGGAGGCCCTTTGCAACCCCTAGAAATTCCTGAGCGGAAATGGGAGCATATTACCATGGACTTTGTAGGAGGATTACCCCGCAACCAGAAAGGTTAGGATTCCATCTGGGTAATCGTGGATAGACTAACAAAATCAGCTCACTTCATTCCCGTAAAGTCCACCTATAAGGCCACACAGTACGCAGCTATCTTCATAGAGCATATTGTGAGGTTACATGGTGTTCCACTTAGTATCGTTTTCGATCGTGATCCTATCTTCACATCAAGGTTTTGGAAAGCCTTCCAGAATGCGATGGGTACTCGGTTAAGAATGAGTACATCGCATCATCCTCAGACAGATGATCAGTCGGAAAGGACCATTCAAACTTTAGAGGACATGCTCCGTGCTTGTGTATTAGAGGATGGTGGTAGCTGGAGTGATCACTTGCACTTGATTGAATTTGCCTATAACAACAGTTACCATACCAGCATAGGGAGGGAGCCGTTTGAAGCCTTGTATGGAAGGAAGTGTATAACACCCTTGTGTTGGACCGAGGTCGGTGATCGCGGATTGTTTGGACCGGACATTATCCAAGAGACAACTCTTAAGATTAAGTCCATCCGCGAAAAGATGAAAGTTGCTCAGAGTCGGCAGAAGAGTTATGCTGACAGAAAAAGGAGACCTTTAGAGTTCGAAGAAGGTGATCATGTGTTTTTGAGAGTTACTTCGAAGTTGGGGTTACGTGGTGTTTTCAGAACCAAGAAGCTCTGTCCAAGATATATTGGACCTTATCAAATTCTTCGACGCGTCGGTCCTGTAGCCTACCAGTTAGCTCTTCCTCCATCTATGTCAGGGCTACACGACGTGTTCCATGTATCTCAGCTTCGAAAGTATATTCCTGATCCATATCAGCCGATAGAGATTGAGCAAATAGATCTTCAGCCAGATTTGACCTATCAACCTGATCCAGTTCGAATCGTTGATCGTGATGTCAAAACCCTTCGGAACAAGAGGATTCGTATCGTCAAAGTGGAATGGGCTCAGTCTCCTGATGGTGAATACACTTGGGAACTGGAATCCGATATGATGAAAAGTTATCCTCATCTATTCTAAGGTAAATTTCTTAATTTCGAGGATGAAATTTCTTTAAGGGGGGTAGATTGTAATATCCCGAATTCTAAATTACCTAATTAATTTTTAATTAGAGCTTTGCCTAATTAATTAAATATTAATTAGAGGTGATTAATTAATTCAGCCTAGGGAATTAAATATATTATGTGTAAAATTAGGAACTTAATTGAACCTAAACTACACATTAGTATAATTAGTTTCCACATGTGATTAATTAACACAAAGGGAACAATTTTTCCCTCCCTCTTAGTCTCTTCTCCCTCACGTGTCCCTCCCTCTCAATCACACCTCACAACTTCAAAATTTGAACCAATGAATGGGCATGCAATGTGGTGACTCATTAGCTAGCATACAAACACTCCCACACCTCATTACAACTTCAGAAATTATGTGAATTCCAGCTCTCTTCTCTCCTTTTCCACGAGCCAACAACAACAACACACCACCCTCACAAAATTCCAACACTTCCATCACATGAGCCTTGCCACTACTATCACATGCAACACTCTAAATCATCAGAGATTCCCTTTCACCTTCACACAACTCCAGCTCAGAGAATCTCTGTGAAAATTACTTCCCCTAAGCTTCACAAGTTCACAAAACAACAACAACCTCTTCTCACCACTTTTTAGACTAATAGCATTGCATGCACCCACAAGAACAGCCAAATTCGTACACTGTTCATACACTCAGAAACTACACTATAAATAACATCTACCTTCAGCTGAATCATTCAACAAACAAACTCCCAACCATAGAGCAAAAATTAGAAATTCAACATTTTGGCAAAACCTCCAAATCTGTCCAGAGTTCGTGGGTCTTGCTAGGAGTTGCAGTAGCTGTTTTAGAGAGCCCAGGAAGCAAGTTAAAGCTTCAATCCAGGTGGGTTCTTAGGCTAGTTTAGCTAGATTCCCCAAAATTTCAAACATGCATGCAAACTTAGGAAATTTAGGGAAATTATGTGTGAGAAGAAATAACTCCCAATTTCTTCGTAAATTATGTTTATAATATTGTTGCAATAATTAAATTTGAGGATTGTAGGTGTTTGATTGGAAAAGTGAGTTTTTCTGCAAAACAGGGGCTGAATACGCAGTTCTCGCCCGGCGAGCCTTCTAGCGAGTGAACAATTTCTGGGCAGAGTTTGAATGGCCCGGCGAGCCTTTGCTGGTCCGGCGAGCTTAGGTTGGCCCGACGAGTGATAGCTCGCTCGGCGAGCAAACTCAGAACATAATTTGTTTCTTGCTTGGGCTCGTTGGAGTGCTCCTTGGGCAAGACAAGTATGAATGACCCTATTTTTCACTGTCTTCTTGAAAACTATACACTCGTTTTATATCCTCGAATTGAATTGATATTTTTGTAACAATGGAATTAATATAAATTACGAGTGTTTGTTATCACGATGCAATCCTAGGGTATAACTTAGGATATTAGAAATTATTGTATGTTCCCCAGGCTTGGGATAATTATGGTAGTATGTAACTCAACAACTTAGTATCACTCAATCATGTGCGGTTTAGTATGCTGCTTATGGGCTTCCAATGGAACAACCCATTAGGAAAATGATTGTGAGCTTAATGCCGTGATCGAATCGGTCGACGGACAAGGCGGGCCTCTGAGATATGCTCACCTCAGAGTGTCTTAGCGGATTAAAATTAATAAGACGTTTTCTGTGATACACCTTATTTATGTTTATGATTATGAATATGATATGTTAGAAATCACTTATGGACTGATTTAGGTACCCGGCGTAGTCGCTATTAGGAGGGTAGTAGGACTCACTGAGATTTAGTAGTCTCACCCCATTCCAATTTTTTTTTTCTTCAGGCAAACAGGTTGAGTAGGTAAGCATGCTTTGGAGTAGCTGCTGTTGTTCGTGGAGAGCACTTTTAGTTTCTTTACTTCCCATTTTATCTGATCGTGTTGTATTTGTATTTCCGCTGTGTTATTTCTATCATTTGTATCTCTGCACCTGCGTGTGCATGAATTTCAGTGTTGTAACTTTAATGAACTCAGTACCAATAATAACATTTCGCATTATATTCTAGATATTTAATGTGGGGTGTTACATCCTCTTCACCTCATTCACATGATAGTAATATATATCCACAATATTATGAAATAAAATAAGAAAGAAATCTAAAAACTCTAACAAACAATAAATTAATAAAAGAGATTTGGTTAATCTAAATATATAAAGTGACTTGAGTTTCAATCTTATTAGAAAAGCAAATACAAAATTTTAAGAGTACCATTCAGATAGTTGTTTGAGTAAAACAATGATCCAAAATCAAAATTTATGCTATAAACATTTAGCAATAAAAAAAAAAGAAGATACTAGTTCAAAGGTCAATAATCAAGACATATGCGAACTAAAAGGAGAAGTAAGAACTACCATACAAAATTACAAAGTACTACCCAATAGTTGTTTGAATAAAGTGATGATGATACAAAAACTAAAATTAATACTACAAAGATTTAGGAATAAGTAAATAAGTAAATATAGTAGTTCCAAGGTTGATGAAATAAAGTTCTTGATCCTCTTCTTTATAAGCATTGTTGATATATTTATCTCTTTGTGGACATGCTATACTAATTGTATTGTTATGAAACTTTTCATGTTTCAAGTGATAATTCATGAGCTAGAAAATTAATTATTATTACTACAATTCATGAATGAAGGTAAATAAAAAGATTACATATTTTGATAATTTAGGAGAATTCTTGTACAAAAGCTCAATATTTTAAGGGTCACACATCATCATAAGGAAAATTTAAAATATGACACATAAGCACCAACTATTGCTCAGAAAAAAGAAAAAAGGGGAGGAGCTTTCTTAGATTGACACATAAGCAAAAAATAGTTTGCTTTACATATAGTATATATAGATAGATAGATAGATAGATAAATTCCTGATATATTTTTAGCAATATAAATGCATGTGGATGTATTTTTAAGAATAGATGGTCTAGTCAAGAATTAATTGATTTATATTTTAGATTCACGAAGACAAGTTGTTAGTTGATTTTTCATTAGCTAAAATGCTATATTTAAAATAAATAAAAATTAAAAAAAATAAAATAAATCAGCGTCTGCTTTTAGTTGACATTATGTTATTCAGAAAATGATTTATAGCATCTAATAAAAGCTGACGCTAAGATTAGCGTCTGCTTTTAGTTGACGTTATATTATTCAAAAACTAATTTATAGCATCTAACAAAAACAGACGCTAAGATTAGCTAATAGCGTCCGCCATATATGCATGTCACCAGCTTCAGCTTAGCGTCTAACAGGACCGACCGACGCTAAAGTAGCGTCTGCTGGACGCAACTGCTAGCTTCAGGCAATTAAGCGTCTACCATGACACAGACTCTAAGTAGACGCTAAATACTTGTAGCGTCTGTTTTTTGGTATGTAGCGTCTGTTTTGGACGGACGCTACAAAGCAATTTTCTTGTAGTGAGTACCCAAAAAATTACCATGGTGGTACAAACCTGACCTCTTCTGTGCTTTCCATCAAGGGGCACCTGGCCACAGCACTGACCATTGCTTGGTTTTGAAGTCAGAAGTCCAAAGGTTAATTCGATCAAGGATTCAGATGCAAATGTGCCAGTTAATTCGTGAGGCAAGAGGAATCCCTTAAGGATTGGTTGATCAACAAGAAGTTTGTCCCTAGGATCGCTAGGCCTTTTATATTCCAATTGCAATTTCTTTCTTGCCAAGCACTTGTTTGCATTTTTTAAGTTGTATCTTTTAATTAATGTTTCTAAAAACAATGAGCATGCATGTTTTGGAATCTATCCATTCGTATTCACTCTTTTCCTATGCTTTTTCACTTCTCACGTTAACAAACTTGAGGGGAGGATGATGTAAACAAAATGATTAAAATTGCTCATATGTCCTGATACATGCTTTCATTAGTAAGACCCAGTTGACGATGTAAGACATGTAAGACATTTTTTCACTTCCCAAACACTGGAGAAATAAGGAGATAATCCGTAGTTAACCCCTTTAAGCCAGAAGTTGGTGTTCTTTTTCTACAAAAAAAAAAACCCTTAATCTTGACCCGGGGCAGGGTAGTCTTTCAATTAATTCAATGACACATCCCAATACAAGAGGATCAATATGTCTGAGATAGAGGAAGTCATGAGCAAACAAGACTCACAATAGTATGTGGGAGTCACAATCGTCCTACATCAAAAAAGGACAAACAAAATAAAACAACAAAAAAGCCCGCTAAGTAAAAGTCTTGGGAAAAATTCAGGGCATCCCGATGGACCACAAAATCCAAAAGAATTGGTCCATGCAAAAATTAGGGATTAAAAGCAAAAAAAAATAAAAAACAAGCTTGTGAATGAAAAGTGACTGTCACTTCAACAGTCTCATTAATGTTTCGAACAAAGTGTCAATCTCAAAAGCTATTGTCAAAAAAAAAACCCTCTTGTCGACCAAAGCGTCAATCTCAAGTATTATTGTAAAAAAAATCCTCTTGTCGACTAAATCATCAATCTCAAGTATTATTGTCAAGAAATCCTTTTGTCGACCAAAGCATCAAGCTCAAGTATTATTGTCAAAGAAATCCTCTGGATGACCAAAGCGTGTCTGATGAATTAATTGAATATAGGAATTAAGGACATCAAGGAAGAGTGGGTGGGTTAAAACAGAACTTTGAGCCTAATAATCTTTTCTTTTCAAAACCATGAACCAGACCACGTTATAACCCTCAAAAGATCTAATTGAAGCTAGGTTACTTTGAAAGCATAATCAGCAAAATTGTTGTTAAAACTGACTCCACCTGTTTGTTGAGTAACTATTTTTCACACACACCACATGTGTTTTCTATCAAATCTTTTTCGATTCCAAAACTTGCATGAACATTACATCTGAAACACTTCTCAAAAGAAACAATTTTATTTGCAAATTTATTTTTGGCATCAAGGAAATTCAAGCAAATGGTCTAATCAAGGGCGAATCAACTCAAAACGCTCCTAACTTGGGGCAAGTTATCTCAGGATCCTACCAACCAGGGGCAGGAGATTACATCCAGGGGAATATCCTTTAGGGATTCAAAGTCAAAGTTTCACTCACTTGGGGCACTTTTGCTGTCAGAGTACCTCCAATTGGAAGCATTTTAAACAGTGGGATTCAATGTTGTTAGTCATAACTTTTTCATGTCTTTTAAGCATAAACACATTCTCTTACACTCATGAGTCATAGAAGCATACAACAACATATGTCCCGAGAACGGATTTGACAAACACAGTCATTGGTACAAAAAAAAAGTAAAAAAAGAAAAAGCTCGCTAAGTTGAAAACCCTGAAAAGGCGGCTTAGGAGAAAATGAGCGTCCCGGTGGTTTGAAAACCCAAAAGGGCGATCCAGGCAAAAATTAGGGTCACAAAAAAAAAACAAAAAAAATATTTCCGGTGGATTGAAAACCCAAAAGGGCGATCCAGGCAAAAGTTAGGGATTTGAAAAAAAAAAAAAAAAAAAGCAAAAAAGCAAAAACATGAATGTTAAAGTATGACCATGAGAAAGCATTATGTTTCAGTTTACAAATGGCAACATTCTTATCCACTAGTGGACCCTTAGGCTTGTTACCTTCAGGTGAACTATGATTCAGACTAAAGTTGGTTTGAGCTTTATAATCAGACTTTGCCCGTCAGTGGCTATTGGTTCATCTCTAGTGGTACACACACCTTGTTGAGATTTGCCAAGTATTTGGACATACTGCAATGTTGGTTTACCTCCAGTTCAATTTGTCCTGTCAGTTTTGTCAGCTCATAACAATGCATATATAACATTCATACATAACATACATGCTTACACAATTCATGCATGACTGCATTTTTCCCCAATATTCATTAATTCACTTATCTTGGTCGTGTTTATTCCCGAAAATAAGGGTGGGCGTGTCTTTCTCTCCAAGTAGATTGTCGGTCATAAGCATAAAGTGTATATCCTATCTACATTCCCCACCGAGCTAATCCTCGTGGAAGAAGGTTGCTTTACTTGTTTCCTTTTCCAAATGCACGGATTGGAAGATTCTCAATCGAGTTCATTCCTCATAGGATTTAGAGTCTTGTTTAACTAATTCTCTCCAGTTCTTTCCTGGATCGAGTTCTAATTCCAATCAGCAAGTGGCAGTCTATTTATTTGAGTAGCTTGCATACAAACAATTAAACTTTCAATTTGCCCAAGTGATGTCATCACAATTGTATCTGATCAAGAGATGTTAATCAATTTACTTTACAAACAATGTTCTTTCTTTTATATTGCCTCGATATACTATCATTTGCATGATAGTGGGTAGTATTCAGTCATTGTCTCGATAAGCTATAACTTTGATAGTAGATGATGTTCTTTCTTTCATATTGCTTCGGTATACTATCATTTGCATGATAGTGGGTAGTATTCAGTCATTGTCTCGATAAGCTATCCCTTTGATAGTAGATAATGTCATCTTTCATATTGCCTCGATATGTTATCATTTGCATGATAATGGGTAATGTTTAGTCATTGTCTCGATAAGCTATCACGTTGTCGGTAGTGGATAATGTCTCATATTTTGTATTGCCTCAGTATACTATCATTTGCATGGTAGTGGGTAACCTTTAGTCATTGTCTCGATATGCTATCCCTTGTTGATAGTAGATAATGTCTGATACTTTCATATTTGCCTTCATTAAGCTATCACTCACATGATAGTAGGTAATATCTTCCTCAGTGAAACCATATCATGCCCCCAGTGGAGTTGAATTTCTTTCCTTCGTGGACTCGGATATCCCTTTTGTTATCTCTCTTCACCAGTCCGGTCACTTGCGTCATTCCCCTGTGTTTGTCCCAGTCTCCCCCAGTGATAATAATTTGTTTTCTTGTGGCATGTTTTCTCACAAGATTCAGAGTCTTGCATTCATAACATTATATCCACAAGCTACATTCATACATTTATACCTACAGTCATACATACATTCATATTTTAATACATACATTTTTACATACATACATATAAACATTCATACATACAAAGAAAAAAGAAGAAGAAAGAAAGAAAAACCATTCATGGATGATTGCATTAACCACCTAGCATCTCGCTTCAGTTATATCACAAAAAAGAGTCACCCCAGTGTGTCTGGTCCATAGATGTCTCCATCAATCATATATCACAAAAAAGAGTCATCCCCAGTGTGTCTGGTCCAGAGATGTCTCTCTCAATCATACAAAAAATGTCATCCTCGGTATTTCTAGTCTAGAGATGTCTCCATCAAACATATTCCAAGTGGCAGGTTTTACAAACAACCAATTTGCAAATTTACATTTCATTTCCCAAAAGAAGTCATCTCCAATACATTTGGTCAAGTCCATATCTTTTCTTGTTATGTCTGAAGGTGTGAAAAACACAAGAAGGGGGGTTGAATTGTGTTTTGAGAGTTTTTAAAAACTTCTAAGTTTTGCAACTTATCAGAACTAGCAGCGGAAAAAGTAAACACAATAACTTCTGTAGATGATGAAACAGTAAGAGAGAAGAGAGAAAGAGATAAACACACAGAATTTTATACTGGTTCCCCTCACAAACCGAGAGTACTCCAGTCCCCTTGCACTTCCAAGGGATTTCACTATAATCACACAAGATTACAATTGCTCAAGCACACAAGAAAGAGACTTCCAATGCTCAAGTAACAAAATACAAGAGACTTCTAATGCTCAAACACACAAGCAAGAGACTTCTTACAAAGTTTACAAAGTAACAAAACAATATTTGAACTTCTGATATAAATATCAAAGTTTTGAACAAAATAATACAACTCTAAAAACAAGACTAATCTTAGAATTCTGAAGAAAGAATGCTAAGGTTCAACAACTGAACTAATCAGAAGTTGAAAACTGTTTGTCTTGAATTTTGAAATAAGCTCAAGTTGTATTTCTCAAAGTGTTATAATGCTCTTTTGAATTTAGCAGAGTAACAGCGCTTTTGTTCGTAGATGTGTTGTATTTGAATCTTCAAATTCTTTCTCCTTTTATAGATGGTAATGGAGTGTATGAATTTGAATTGATGTGATGAAAACAGCTAATTGGCATTGTACTATTCTTCTCCTTGAGACGTGTTTATCCAAATCTTGTAATAGATAAATCTTTAATCCTTGATTTCGAATATTCGCCCATATCAGGAAATAGAAGATAGTACAATAGTACAAACGTCATTATCATGATCATAACGGTCTTGTACGATGATTTCTTTTGCCACTCTGAATTTGCCAAATTGATGATAGTCGTTAAGCATATAATGTTCTTCTGACAAATTCTGCTGTCTTCATAGTCATCAGAATCTTGATTTTTCAATACAGGTTCTGATGAGGAGAACTTCTGATTGACTTTGACTTATAACTTGTGGTGTTATAACTTCTGATGGTATACATCAGAACTTGCCCTAACCAACTTCTGGTGACGCTTTAAATACGAATCAGAACTTCTCTTTTAGCTCATTAGTGTACATAAATTTTTAACTTATATACCTGCACACTAAAGTAAATTATCAGTAATCCTTATTGTATATTAATACAATTGTTATCATCAAAACTTACTTGGGTTTTATTAGAATCAACTTTGTTCCAACAATGTCCTGCTCTCCCACAATGACAGCAGACAATTTATTTCCTTATTGTGTCCTTACCATCCCACAATGTTGGTAGACATTGTCTTTACTTCTGTCCTTACACAGGACTTCATCACTTTCTGTCTTTAATTTTTTCCGTACACAAGACTTTACTGCTTATGTCCACACACAAGACTTTATCACTTTATGTCTTTAATTATGTCCGTACACAAGACTTTACTGCTTATGTCCACACACAAGACTTTATCGCTTTTTGTCTTTAATTCCGTCCGTACACAGGACTTTACTGCTTTCTGTCCGCATACACGACTTTACTGTTTTCCGTCTTCATTACTCTTGTTCCCCAATGAGCTTGTTTCTTTCCCAGTCAGATAATTCTTAGTGTCTTACATTCAAACACACACAAGCATAACATTCATAACATTACATCATAGCATTTTATAGTTTAAGTCGGTCAAAAAATGGTGTACTCTGTATTTAAGTCTCTTTTACCGTCGATTCAAAACAAAAAAAATATCAAAAAACATCTTTTTTCAAATCTCCGGTAGAAGAAACTTAAATAGGGACATCTGTCATACCCCCTTTTTTGATCAATTTAATTTTCTCTCGTCTTTTAAACTAATTTTTCCTCGTTTGTGACGAAATTTCAACAGAGATATATTTTAAAATACCTCATTTTTGGTTTCGATTTTTATTACGTTTTAAGTTTTATTATTTTTTTAGTTTTAGTTATTAATCTTTATTATTCAATTTTACTTTTATTTGTGTTTTTTTACTTTTATTAATTTTAAGTCATTTTTATTATTTCTGATTTTTATTTGTTTAGTCCTTATTTAAATGTCCCCATTTTGTCCATAATTTTTGTCCAACGGGTATTTTTGTCTGCACACAATTTTATCACCTCATCCCAAACCCTAATTCTGTCCTATATAAGGACACAATTCCAAAAAAGGAAAAGAGGGAGTCAGAACAGAGTCAGCAGCCGTTGCAAATTAAACCAACAAAGAACTCTCAAACTTTTTCTCTTTCCAAAATTGAAAACCAAGAATTCATTCAAAGTTCATCCAACTCACAACCAAAAATCTCATCACAGAACCACACGATCCCAGAAATTCAATTACTCATCTCCAACATCTCAGAACCATAATCATCACCGTTTCACTCTTATCAACAACATCAAACCCAATCTCTCAAAAAATTTCCCATAAATCAACATCAAAACAACATTCATCATCCACAACACAATTAACATCATCAATATCATTTTCATTACTGAATCAACATTATTATCGTTTCATCAAACACTCAACACAAATCCAAAATCTCAAACAAATTAACCCAGAAATCTCATTAACCTCTCAAACTCTTTTTCAAGTCAACAGAACAACAAACTCATTACAAATCCAGAAAACGAAATCAAACCTCTCAACTTCAAACAACAACAAACAACAAAACAGAACCTCAAAGCAACACCAAATCGTGACGAATCAGAACAGAAACGAGGAAGAGGAGAAGAGAAATCGCGAACGAATTGATCAACACGAACAGAATCCGAACGCGAATTGGAAAGAAGAAGAAGAAACTAAAGAAAATCTCGCGAACGGAACCGGAAAAGACAAACGAAAACTTCTCACCTCTGTGAGCTTCGATCTGGTTGATTGGTATACTTTTTGGTGTTTTTGACTTTAAATTCATGCTTAGGACAAAAATTTAAAGGGGGTTAATGTTGGTTGCTTTTGAAAAAACGGTGGTTTAACTTCTCCGGCACGGTGGCGCCGCCGTCTGGCCCGGCGACACCGCGCCGGAATCTGGGTTTTTATATTAATACGAAGAACAATTGAGTGTGAGAGAGAGAGAGAGACGCAGCAGAGGGAGTAGAGAGAGATTTTGGTTGGAACAAATGAAATTTTCTTCTCAAGAAACCATTATATACTCCCTCTGTTTTGTCTTTTTTTAAGAGATTGGCTTTTGGGCTTGAAAACAAAATTTACTCCCCTCATAGATTTACTGCAGTACACTTCTGGTTTCTGATCCCACCCCCGATCTACTGATTGTACCCGCTCAGTGTGGTTTATTTTCTTTTAGCTCATCAAATAAGTGCTTATTTGAACAAATGGCTTATCTAGCCTTTTGAGTCAAATGTTTTGCACTAACATTAAATTTATTTGAAACTTTTAATTATTTTTTAACTCATCCTTATAAGTCATGTTCATTTACTTAATCACTTTTTTAGCTTATAAATTTAAGTGCTTATTTTGCTTGTTTCTTTTTAACTTTTTGCATTATTTGTTTATTTATCTTATTCCATTTTTTTTTTTAGCTTTAGCTTATCTCATTATAATTGTATTTATGTATTATTTACATTGTTATTTATTTTAATTATTGAGAATTAGTGTGTAATTAGGACCCAATGTAAATTATAAATAAAATTGCATAGCATCCCCTTCTCTTGCATTCATTTCATGTTTATTGTTTCTTGCAAAGACTTTAGAATGTATTTAGGATACAATGTAAACCTATAAATGAGAACTTGCATATCATGCATATTTATTTTTTATCGCTTTCCGCAAATACGCGTAGTGTAAATTCCGAGGGAAAAGGCGTCACTTTGATCAAAATATCATTGTGAACCGTCTTCGCGCTTAGCATTTTTAGGACGTTTTAAGTTAGTGTCATCTTGTGCGCGTAACCTTGAAGCTAATAAATAGCTCGATATCCAAAAATCACCGCGACAACGATACAAGCAATTAAGGAGTTACGAGAAATTAAAAGTTCACGAAGCATGCAAGCATATTCACTTTATCACAACGGAAGCATAATTAATAAATAAAATCATTCAAATAGATTTCAACATAGCATGCATTGTACTTAATTCATACAAGTACCTAGATGATGATTCCAAACATGAATCATATCCATATCAAAATAAGTTCACAAAATATATAATAGCAAGGTCATAATAATACTCGACAAACAAATGATTCCAAAATACTACATCCCAAAAGTGTTACAATGTACCAGAGCAAACCCTAGACATGTAAATGATTCTAGAATTCTTCTACAATTCCTCCTTACCAAGCTAGACTAGCTTAGTACCCAAGCAACTCCTAAAGCTTCAAGTAGACTCCTCAAGCGAAGAATCTAGACCCAAACCATACACATACACAAAATAGAGAGTTAGTTACAATTCAAGTTCATAATCATAAGCATAAGGTACACTTATATCATGGAAATAACAATAATATGACTAGACAACTTTCTTGTCTAGTAGCATGCATTCAATACTCATTAAAAGATAGTAAAACTATACTCATCGCCATTTAATTAAACATACAATCAAACCCACATTTAATTAATCAAACATAATCATATGAAACACCATGCCAATTACCAAATAACAATTAGAGTGCACAACTTCCTAATGCAAGTTAATGTAAAGATATAATGTCATGTCACCCTAGACATCACTATATGCATGTGGTACCATTCACCATCATTAATTAGGATAGAATTATATCCTTTACTCCGTCATGTTCAGTTTTATGTCATGATGGACACTCCGTCATTGACTCGAATGAATGCATGTATGTACATATACCATAAGTGATGATAACTCTAAACAATCTCCTCATGAATAATAGGACTACATAACCTATATTCACCCTCAATTCACCTCATTATATCATCATTAGATCATACATACAACACACACACACACATCATATACACACATAGGTTCATCTCATACTCCAAGTCATTAATCATCAAATCAATCATGCAACCATAAGCATATTATTCACCTATCTTCAAAATATAATCAATCTAATCCTATAATATGTTATAAGATCATAATCCAATCATAGTATAAACATATATCTCATTTATTCAACAAAAACACTTTTCAGCACAGCTAAGTTTCGCCGAGGCGAGCTCATGGCGAGCTAAGTCAGAGAACAGCAGTGCAACTCTCCACCAACTCGCCATGGCGAGTGCACCGGACATACAGGATTCTTTTCTTCGGGTTTTTGGTGAAAAACCCTCAAATCTCAAAATTCCAACATACCAATTCATAAAGGTGATAACTTTAAACATATATAAGTATAATAAGCATGGAAGTACAACTTAAAACATCATCAGACATCATTTCATGTCATAAAGAATAGATTTTTCATATTAACTCATAAAACCCATTTTTGAACCAAAATCCCATTTTTCTCTTATAATCATGAAAAGTCAAACAAGTAATTCTATGTATGAGCAAAAATAAAACATAGAAACATGTTAAATCAATTCATTTCAATCATCAAAAACACATTCCCAAATCCCTTTCCCCAAACCTAGAGATGAGAGAGTTTGGGTATGCAGATTAGACCTCTCCCCTCTCTTTGATCATCTCTCATGAATTGAAACTACTCTCTATACCTTAGGATTTGATGAAAACTCTAGCTTCTCCTTAGGATTCTTCCTCTATCTTCCCCTCTACTTCCTTCTCTTCAAACACTCTCTCTCTACCTCTTTCCTTTCTAATTATTATGAGAACTCTACCTCTCCATTTCTCATGACATTTCAAACCTAGTTAATCAAATGACATAAATGTCCCTCCTCATAAATCCAAGCCCAATTAACTTAAGCCCACCATTTCCTTAAACTATATTATTCATAAGCCACTTCACTCAACATGCCCTACTCTTTCCTAAAATAGCCAAAACTAATAATTAATCACTAACTCAACACAAAATATTCTAAAATGCTAATTAACATCTAATTAAAATAAAATAAATAAATACGGGTGTTACACGCCACCAATTTACAAAGGGCTCAAATAGTCAATAGCTATAATTTAAATTCGCCAGTAAAAGTGGGTTTTCTTGTATTGATGTAATATGATTTATAATTTGGTATAATTTTTTTTTCACAACAATTTATATATTGGTATGGAAAGAGTAATAGAATAGGTAGATATATGGCCATCGAGACTATGGTGATGATTCCTACTCTTGGATTCAACTAACCACCATCTACTTAGATTTAATGCAAATACTTAGAACTGTTGTTTGGTTTACCTTATTTCTAGGGTTGGGAATAGTCCATGCGGCCTCCAGGGGCCTGCGGCCTGGCATGGTTTAAGCCTGGCCTGATGTCGCAGTGATTTTTGGATATCGAACTATTAATTAGCATCAACTCGCAAATTTTAAGGTTTACCACCGATCTTTTATTTTTCCAAGGGAAAGGGGAAAAGTTCGTAAATATCCAATTTTATTTGAGATTAAAGGTTCGGGAGTTGGTTACGTCGAGAGAATGTATTAGCACCCTAAATGTATATAGTATTCTATAGGAACCTCTTGTTTTTATTTTACTTTGCGATAAATTTATTTTTCTTGTAAAAATGCCTAAGTATGAAAAGTTGAAGTACGTGATGATTGAAAAGAAAAGAGAAAAGACGTTTTGTTTGTTTTAATGATTGAAAAAGAGAATAAAAATGTTTTTGTTATTTTTATTGATTTGAAAAGACAAGTCTTTTGCCTACATATTCGAGAGGTATCAAAATCTCCGTAGTTCGAGTAAAAAAAAAGCGAGTGATTGGTTTGATTGATTTTAAAGTTTGAAAAAGGTTTTGAAGAAAGATAGAAGCTGAAATGGAACAAGAAAAAATAAAGTGTGAGTTTGATTGATTTTAAATTGGAAAAAAAATGTCTAAATATGATTTAAATTAATTGATGTTTGATTGAGGAAAAAACGCGATCACTTGGTTTGAAGTCCAAGGTTTGTCGATAAAATTATTTAAGTGTGAGAAAAGAGCACTTGGTTTGAAGTCCAAGTTTTTTGATGAAAAAAAATGTAAGTTTGATTTGAGAAAATGTCACTTGGTTTGAAGTCCAAGGTTTTGGATAATTTTTTTTTTTTTTTTTTTAAGTTTTTGAATATGTGAAATGTTTTTGGTTTTTTATAAAAGAGTTACGCGTACTAAATAAACTAGGCGCGAAATGACTAAACTAAAATGTGGTTGTTTTAACTAGGCGCAAAAATATTAACTAAAACGCGATTGATTAAATTAAGCGCGAGGAATCTCATAACGACGTTGGATCGAAATGAGACCCATTTCTCTTGGATTATACTATACTATGACATAAAGCGAAAAATAAATAGATATGCATGCAATTTTTCATTTATAATTACATTTATCCTAATTACATTCTAAGTATCAATAATAAAAATAAAATGAATGATGATCCAAGTAAACATATATGCAATGCAAATTCTCATTAATGATTACATTTGACCTAAATACAATCTAATTTTCCATAAGCAAATAAAATAAATAATGGTGCAAGAGTAATTAATAAATAAACAAATAAAATGATATGAGGTGAATAACTAGAAAAATATAGAAAAACATAAAAGAATAATAGACTAAAAATAAACGAAAAGAGAATAGCTAGCAATTAATCACACTCTAATAAAAAGGAAGAAATAAGCAAAACAAAGCTTCAATTTAGTGCTTAAAAGATGGATTAAAATAGCTTAAGCAAGCTTAATCCAAAAGCACTTTTGTCATAAGCTATAAATTAAAATGTCATAATAAACTAACAAATAAATTAAAATTATGAAAATAAATATAAACAAAAATAGCCTCAAATTTTTGCATAGAAATGGACCAAATAGCTTTAAAAAGCTTGTCTCAAAAGCACTTATCTCATAAGCTAAAATAAATTAAAACATAAAATAGGTGCAGCAGTAAATCAGAGAGTGTAGGTTAGTAAACCGAGAGACAAGGCCCAAGGGCCAATTTTCTGTCCAAAAAAATAAAATTAAAAATAGAGGCAGTATATAAATGGTTTTATAAAAGAAAAATTTCATTTTAAACACTAGTCTCTCTCTCTCTCTCTTCACAGAAAATCTCTATTTGCTCTCTCACTCAATTCATCAAACGTGTTCATACATTCAAAGTTACCCAGATTTCGGCGCGGTGGTTGCCAGGCCAGACGGCAGCACACTGCGCCGGAGCAACACAACACTTCTTTTTAAAAAAGTTTTAAAACCAAATCCACTTAAAACGGAGATCTTTTGGCCTTCTTGTGATGGAAGCAAACTTCGTAAGGGGTTGTTCCCTTCGGATATTGGGAGGCCGTTGTCAGGGGTGAAATTGCTCGGAGGTGCTGTTAGTCGAGATAGAGATTTTATTGGGGAGGTGGCCATGAAGAGAGCTATCAGGGCTGTTGAGTTATTGCATCTTCTTCCCAAGTTAAGAGATCCACAAAGTGAGCTTCTTCTACTTCGGTCATGCATGGGTATCGCCAAACTTTTTTTTGGCCTCCGGACATGCCAACCAATTTACATGGAGGAGGCGGCTGTTTTGTTTGATAAAGAGTTGAGAGCGGCGGTTGAAAACATTATGGTTGGGGGAGGTCCATTTTTTGGAGATCTACAATGGAGGTTGGCTTCTTTACCTATTATGTTTGGAGGGCTAGGTTTGTATTCAGCAGTAGAGGCCACCTCATATGCATTTGTGGCTTCTAGGGCCCAACTTTGGACTTTGCAAGATCATATATTGAGATACAGCGGAGTATGTGGTATGAACTTGGATTTTGAACATGCTTTGGACGGCCTTCGGGATACGATTCTGACTTTAGCAATTTTGCTAGCAAGGACATCGTCCCCCCTAAAGCCCAACATGTTTTGGCGAGTGTTCTTTTTGGTAAGATTATTCAGTACATGCAAGTTAGTTTTAACAAGACCACAAGGCAAACAGCAGTTTTTGGGTGTTTGAAAGCAGAACATGCTCAAGACTTTCTCCTGGCTATTCCCATTGATGGGTTAGGCCAACATATGTCCCCGGTTGAGTATCGTACCCTCCTTAAGTATCGCCTCATGATTCCGTTATTTTCTAAGGATGAAGTTTGCCCTGTCTGTCGTAAAGCGGGACTTGATATTTTTGGGGAGCATGCTGCCCATTGTAGGGAGCTTCCAGGTTTCAAGTACAAGCATGACTTAGTCAGAGATGTGCTTTTTGATATTTTTAAGGGTGCATGTATAGAAGCCCCAGTGAACTTCTTGACAGATCCACAAGAAGGGAGATCGACACTTCAACCTGCGGTTGTTCCGGTATACGGATGGATAGGAGGGAAACATGCTTGTGTAGATTTGACTGGAGTTTCCCCACTTGTCGGACTAGGGGTTGAAAATTTTACAGTAGGACGAGCAGCCCTCAAAGCTGCTTCTAGCAAAATGGTCAAACATGAGAAAGCGTGCTCTGATAATCAACACGTTTTTATACCGTTTGCTTTTGACACTTTTGGCTTTCTAGCACCAGATGCAATAGATCTTCTAAAAAGAATTCAAAGGGTCATGCATAGTAATGTTGTGTCGCCTAGATCTAGGAATGTAGTTTTTCAGAGATTGGGGTTTGTTATACAGAAAGGTTTAGCGGCGCAACTTGTTGCTCGTTTACCTTTTATTCAAGTGTAATTATATTTTATATATATATATGAATCTATTGCTATTTCTCTTTGAACAAAAAAAACTTAAAATTAACTCCTGAGCTCAAATCTAAATTCAAAACATCCAAAAACCCTACCAAGAGGCCGGATGAAGGTTGAAAAACACACAAGAAGGGGGGGGGGGGGGGGTTGAATTGTGTTAAGACTTTTTCTAAGTTAAAACAAATTGCAGCGGATAAGGTATAACACACACAATATATGAGGATAGGGTTAGAGAGAGATGCTCAGAATTTTTATACTGGTTCCTCCCACTAACAGGAGTAGTCCAGTCCTCTTGTCCTTCACAAGAGATTTCACTATAATCACTCATATTACAAATGCTCAAGCACTAAGCAAGAGACTTCAAACTGCTCAAGCACAAAGCAAGAGACTTCCAACTGCTCAAGCACAAAGCAAGAGACTTCCAATGCTCAAGCACAAATGCAAGAGACTTCAAACTGCTCAAGCACAAAGCAAGAGACTTCCAACTGCTCAAGCACAAAGCAAGAGACTTCCAATGCTCAAGCACAAATGCAAGAGACTTCAAACAAGTTTTAATGTTAATAAAGATAAGAGATTAACACTTGATATACAATCAGAGGTGTTTACAAAATACAACGCAGTTACAAGACTAACTTAGAAAATTATCACAAAGTTTCTAAGTGTTTGATAGCTTCAGAATTTGACAGAGTTTCAGCACGTTCAGAAGCTTAAGTCTTGATGATCATTTCTTCACAAATCTTCTTCCTTTTATAGATGATAAAATGAACGTTGAAGATTATAGCCGTTTGAAGAATTGAGACGCTCCTTTGTATAGATCAGTGAGCTTATTAGCTGTTCTGATTTGCAGTAGCTTAGGAGCTTAACGTTTACTACAAAATGAGAGATTCCTTTTGGCTTTTGATATTTGAACCTTGGTGAAAGCCAAATAAGGAAATAATCGTTTCTGAAGCCTGACTTGAAAAAGACCTTTCCATGGTCAAACCTTTTCATTCTTGGTTTCTGCGTTTGGACTTAGTCAGGCACAGTCTTCAATAAAATTGTACTCTCAAATGTAGCTTAACACTTATCTCTGACGAACCTTCAGATTTTGATAGGCTCAGAATTTCTTGTTCCAGATCTGGTGAGCTCAGATGTTGTTTGCTCAGAAGTAATTCCATCAGAAATTCTTAATGTGCTTTTGTACGCAAATTTTAACTTTTAATCCTGCACACTAAATTAAATTATTAGTACTCCAATTTAACTTTATATACATTGTTATCATCAAAATCAATTAAGGAGATACAAAATCATAATTTTGTTCCAACAATCTCCCCCTTTTAGATGATGACAACTATATGTATTTAAAATCAATTGTTGTTGTTTTTATTTAACATCTTGACTTCAGGTTCTGAGGTTTGCAAGCTCCCCCTAAGTCTGATAAGCTTCAGAAGTTTATCAATGATAAATATAAAACAGTCTAAGAGTAATATTTAATGTCAAATATAATTTCATATATTCTACCTTCAGAATTAGAGGTTTGCAAGCTCTATTTCTTCAGATTGACAAATATAAGATATGGTTTGCAAGCGTATCTTATATTATATGAATTTATGTTGGACAAAATTTATTACTCCCCCTCATTAAAAGTTTAAAAGACTTTAATATAACTTAACAAGAGTAGAGTTCAGAAAATGTGATCTTTAGAGCTTCAGAAATAATTTCACTGCCATAGGAAATGAAATAATATTTTCTCCCCCTTTGTCATTATCAAAAACGGGTCAGTCAAAGCACACGTTACAGGGTAGTAAATGCACACAGCAAACAACCACCAGCAGTAAATGCATTCAACGGTAAAAGGTTGAAAACGCTTGGTACGAGGTGAAAAACATGCTATAAAAGAGAGACCTTTAGAGAGGTAAAACCATCAGTTTTTCAGAGAAAACAAACAAAAGAATTCAAGCATAACATTCAAAACATAACCAAGATAAAATAGTTCAGAAAAGAAAATAAAACAAGTGCCTAAGAGAGATCCTAAGGTTTAGGGGTCAGAAGGGTAATAAGGGTCTTCAGATCATTTGCCATTTCATTCTGCTTAGCCTCAATGCGCTCAAATTTTTCATTCTGCTGAGCGGCAAGCTGATCAATCTTAGCATCCAGTGCAGCTTGCTTCTGCTTCTGAGCCTCAAGCTCTTTCTGAATGACAGAGAGTTCTGAAGAGGAGCCAACGTGATCCATCACTGACTTACTCACATATAAATCACCAGGGTCCAAAGAAAACTTCAGAGCAGTGGAGATGGAACTTTGCATTGATAGTGAGAAATGAGTGTTGAGGTAGTCTTCTTGCCAATGACGCACTGCCTTCTCAGAAATCTTCAAATACCCTTCCTTTAGCTTGTCCAACCATTCCTTCAGAGCTTGCTGATAGTCTATCATCTCATTCAGATCTCCATCAACTAGATGATAGAAATCGTTCAGAACTTCCTCTCTTAGTTCAGCCCAAGCCATGATATAAGCTCTTGGATTCATCAGTGAACGCCTAACATCATGAAGTGCCTTTGCTTTCCTGTAAATTTTGTTAGTAACGCGTACAAACATGTCATTGGATACAGGAGGAGGTGGTGGTCTAGGCAAGTGTTCACAAGAGGATTCTGAAGTAAAGGAGTCTTCAGAATCTGAGTCAGAGTCAGGAATGGTAATGACTTTTCTGGGTGGTCTGAAGGATTGAGGAGGTTCAGTGTTAAGCACCATGGTGAAACAAGGAAATGTTTCAGAATGAAGACAAATTTCTTCAAGATCTGAATCAGTTCCAGGAGAGGTTGGAATTTCTGAAGTGTTGGGTTCAGAAGTGAGTGGCTTAGAAGATGAAGGCTGAGGAGGTTTAGTTTGGGATTCAGCAGGGACTTCAGAATTTTGAACATTGGAGAGCATCTTCATGATCATCATTGAGCTTGTCTGCCAAGACATAGTTAGATTCAACATGACAAATACGAATGTTTAAAGATTCATTTTCTTCATAAAGAATCTTGGCATCCTTTTTCAATGATTCATGAACATTCTTCAGAATTTTGTGTTGACCTACCATACGAGTGTAATGTTTCACAGCAATCTTAAGAGAATCAATTAACTCAGATTTAGTCATGTTAGAATATACCTCGTTCTCATCATCTGAGTCATCCTCAGAATCTTTATCAGAGTTGTTACCTTCAGAAGTTCTTGCCATTAAAGCCAGATTACCTTCTTCACCATCTTCTCCTTCAGAGTCATTTTCAATAGTTTCCCAAGTGGCCAACAGACTCTTCCTTACCTTTTCCTTGTACTTTTCTTTCCCAAAGCTCTTACTCTTTCCTTTGTCCTTGGATGACATTTCTGGACAATCAGCAATGAAGTGTCCAGATTTCTTGCAGTTATAGCACTTGTTCATCTCTTCCTTTTTGTCCTTTGAGAAGGAACTTCTTGAGCCGTTTCCTTTGTTTGGAAACCTTTTGTATTTCTTGTTCCATTTCTAAAACCTTCTAACCATTAGTGCCATTTCTTCATTCTCAGAATTTTCATCCATCATATCATCAGAAGTTTCTTCCTCTTGTTCAGACACTTTGATCTTTGCAGCTTTTGAGGAAGTCTGAATAGAGCTTAGAGCCAAGGACTTCATCTTCTTGACAGGTTCATCTGACATAAGTTCTAGCTCATGACTTCTGAGTGAGCTTATTAAATCTTCAAGGGACACATTGTCCAGATCCTTGGATTCCTGAAAAGCTGTAACTTTTGGTCTCCACTTGGAAGGTAGACTCCTCAGAATTTTCTTGACATGATCAGAGGAAGTGTAGCTTTTCTTCAGAACTTGAAGACCAGAGACAAGGGTTTGAACCCTTGAATACATGGTTTCAATATCTTCATCTTCCTTCATTCTGAACAGCTCATATTGATGAACTAATAAGTTTACCTTAGCTTCTTTGACTTGCTTATTTCCTTCATAGGTGGAACATAGAGAATCCCAGATAGTTTTGGCACATGACTTGTTGGATATTTTTAAATACTCAGCATGAGATATAGCACCAATAAGCATATTTTTAACAGTATGATGCTTCTTATACTATTTCTTTGTTTCAGCATCAAAGAACTTTCTGTAGGTATTTCTTACAATACCTTCATCATCCATGTGTTCAAAATGTATACCATCTTCAATGATATCCCATAACTCATCATCAGTCCCAATGATGTAACTATACATCTTGGTTTTCCAGAAAGGAAAAGTAGTAGGATCACTGTTAAAGTAAGGTGGTTTGTCTCTGTGATTATCACTGTTCCTCTCCCTTTCATAGTTGTGAGGAGGTGGAACAGCAGAGTGATCTGGGCCAGAGGCAGAAGGAGAGGTGACATCAGACATGTTTTTCAACTAAGTACCCCTAGATCTTTTACTGTTTCACTGTTAAGTGAAGAGCAACAGATCGGAGCTCTGATGACAATTGAAGGTTGAAAAACACACAAGAAGGGGGGGTTGAATTGTGTTAAGACTTTTTCTAAGTTAAAACAAATTGCAGCGGATAAGGTATAACACACACAATATATGAGGATAGGGTTAGAGAGAGATGCTCAGAATTTTTATATTGGTTCCTCCCACTAACAGGAGTAGTCCAGTCCTCTTGTCCTTCACAAGAGATTTCACTATAATCACTCAGATTACAAATGCTCAAGCAGTAAGCAAGAGACTTCAAACTGCTCAAGCACAAAGCAAGAGACTTCCAACTGCTCAAGCACAAAGCAAGAGACTTCCAATGCTCAAGCACAAATGCAAGAGACTTCAAACTGCTCAAGCACAAAGCAAGAGACTTCCAACTGCTCAAGCACAAAGCAAGAGACTTCCAATGCTCAAGCACAAATGCAAGAGACTTCAAACAAGTTTTAATGTTAATAAAGATAAGAGATTAACACTTGATATACAATCAGAGGTGTTTACAAAATACAACGCAGTTACAAGACTAACTTAGAAAATTATCACAAAGTTTCTAAGTGTTTGATAGCTTCAGAATTTGACAGAGTTTCAGCACGTTCAGAAGCTTAAGTCTTGATGATCATTTCTTCACAAAGCTTCTTCCTTTTATAGATGATAAAATGAACGTTGAAGATTATAGCCGTTTGAAGAATTGAGACGCTCATTTGTATAGATCAGTGAGCTTATTAGCTGTTCTGATTTGCAGTAGCTTAGGAGCTTAACATTTACTACAAAATGAGAGATTCCTTTTGGCTTTTGATATTTGAACCTTGGTGAAAGCCAAATAAGGAAATAATCGTTTCTGAAGCCTGACTTGAAAAGGACCTTTCCATGGTCAAACCTTTTCATTCTTGGTTTCTGCGTTTGGACTTAGTCAGGCACAGTCTTCAATAAAATTGTACTCTCAAATGTAGCTTAACACTTATCTCTGACGAGCCTTCAGATTTTGATAGGCTCGGAATTACTTGTTTCAGATCTGGTGAGCTCAGATGTTGTTTGCTCAGAAGTAATTCCATCAGAAATTCTTAATGTGCTTTTGTACGCAAATTTTAACTTTTAATCCTGCACACTAAATTAAATTATTAGTACTCCAATTTAACTTTAAATACATTGTTATCATCAAAATCAATTAAGGAGATACAAAATCATAATTTTGTTCCAACACGGATCGGGCATGAACAGAAGCGACGTGAATTGTTGTTTTATTGTTCTCGTTTTCATCTTCTTCTACTGCGTTCGTTTTCGTTTGGATTTATGTTGTTTGCGACTGTTTCGTTATGTTTGCTCAGGTTTGTTTTCGTTTTGGGATTTGTTGGACGAATTCTGAGTATTGACGGTTTTGTGGGTATTGTTGAGTTTTGAGTTCCGATTCAGTGATGTGGTATTTGAGATTAAGAGTTTATGAATTGATGATGTTATTGGTTATGGAAATTCTCTGTTGATGATTTGGATTTGTGAAATTTGTGATGTTTTGAGTTAATTGTGGAGATTTTTTTTGGGTCATCTAATTTTTTTATATACAAAAGAATGAATTATAAGAAGTACAAGATGTGTACTTATCAATCCTTACAATATTCACAAAGCATCAATAATAGTGTTCACGTATGTAAACACAAATCAGTTACAACAGGTGAGCTGCTTTAGGGACTCCTAGAGCACTTCAGAAAAAGACTTAGATTAAATTTACTGTTTACAATGTTATGGATATACCTCTTTACCTTCTAAGTGTCCATTAGGTCAAGGAATGTTGGACTATAAAAGGGAGACACTTAGAAGGTAAAGAGGTAAATCCATTACATTGTAAACAATAAATTTAATCTAAGTTTTTTTTTTTTTCTGAAGTGCTCTAGGAATTCCTAGAGCAGCTCACCTGTTGTAACTGATTTGTGTTTACATACGTGAACAAATAATAAGCAAGCTAAAAGAGTATTACACCAATCAGAAAAATCCATGAGAGGATTTAATTCCTATTTGGGTCTATAAATCAAAACCAAAAAATAAAACTTATTTGATCCCCTAGAACACAATAGCCAAGTTTCCTCAAAACATAGTATTGTTATGCATGCGCCACAAACACCAAATTATTGCTAGCCAAATAACATGATGCCCCTTTACATATTTTTTAGCTTTCATTAGCGAACCAAAATAATTAAAATGCTTCCAACCCTCCTCAAATGGTATAAAATCCACATTCAACCATTTATAAATTTTGGACTACACTTGACTTGAGAAAGAACAATTGATGTCTTCATTTTCTCTAAAACAAAGGACACAACTAGAATCATGAGGATTAATAATAATAATAATAATAATAATAATAATAATAATAATAATAATAATAATATATTTTTTCATCAACGCATCCGAATCGATAGTTTCGCTAATAATAACCGTCACTCAAAAATACTCACTTTAACTATGGAAAAATGTAGAATTTCATATTTGAACTCCATTTAGTAGTTAATAACTGAGCTATGTTTACGGGTCATGACGACCAGGGTGTGTTTGGTAACACAAATAAGCTAACTTATAGCTTATTTTATTAGCTTATAACTTATTTTATTAGCTTATAAGCTTGTTTTATAAAATTAAGGATGTTTGGCAATAAGCTTTTTTTACGAGTTTATAGCTTTTTTTCATATGCTATTTCAAGTAGTGTTTGAGCTTATAGCTTTTTACCTTTTATTTCATTTTTAACCTTATTCTTTTAATATCTTTATTTTTTTTAATAAATAAACTACCCACTAAAAAAATAACTACTCACTCACACAAACTAACCATGTACTTTTATGTCATTTTATAATTACAAAAGTTAAATTTATAAAGCACTTTAATTTCATTCTACTAGATTTTCAGCTATCAGCGAAAAGCTAGTTTATCGGCTATATTTTTACGGACCTATAAAAGCATTGTTGAAACGTCTTCCCCTGTTATCCCCTCGTGGGTTAGTATCCTATACAGCACTCAATACATTGAAACTGAAACCGTTCTTCTGTGTCAGTACTGTTTCCTTTTACTCTCATCTCATCTGGATATCTGATCCCTCACGCGTGTGCATTCTGCAACCAAACCAATTTGTCCATTTCTGCTTCTAGTATTTTCTTTTCGCTTTTTTTTTTGGACTCTTTTGTTTTTGAGATTTGGACTAAACAAATTAGTATGAAAATGAGATCTTTCTTTTCTGATACGATCTTTTCTCAGTTATCTCTTCTTCCCCAACTTTCTTTTTCACTTACTTCCTTTTCACTCTGTTTCTTTCCGGTGAATTATTATAGTAACCATTATTTCAACAATAATCCACTCTCATCATCATACCATAAATTAAGGTACTTTCTTTTCCTTTATGGCATGTGGGACATACGAGATCAGATTAATGAAGAAGAACAATTTTTTCATGAGGGACTATAATTTTTTTTTAATGACATGAGAGAATAAAATTTCTATGCACATTATTATTATTATTATTATTATTATTATTATTATTATTATTATTATTATTATTATTATTATTACTATTATTATTATTATTAATTAGATATAAATATTAGAATTTATGATGCCTATACTCAACCACAAAAGTTAGCTTGAGAGTTGAAGATTGCACTGCATTTATAAAATCTATTTATGCCATATATCTAGCCAACGTGGGACTTCTAACACGTCCCCTCACGTTCCGAACTGAACAAGCTGAAACGTGGAAACCACAATGAGTGCCCCAAACATGGGAGGTCTCCACAACAAACCGATCTAGAACCAGACTCTGATATCATATAAGAATTTATGATGCCTATACTCACCGCAAAAGTTAACTTGAAAGTTGAAGTTTGCACTACATTTATAAATGCTATATATGTCATATATCTAACCAATGTGGAACTTCTAACGATAATCATATATTAAAATGTTCATAGAAGATACAAAAAATATGTTGAACTCGTGGCGGATCTAGCAGTTCAATTAAATCCCTCAAAAGAGGTCTCAGCCTCTAAGTTCAACCATAAAAAAGCTAGAGTTTGTACAATTAATTGTGGGAAAAATTTTGAAATAATATTTTTTTCATTCTGATTTTGTGACAAAAACAATAAAGAAAACGAAAGGCGCAGAGAGTAAGAATATAATAACCGTATGAGAGGAAAAATTGTCCAAAGATTGTCCATAGCTAGATGTACAAATTTCATTTTTTGAAAGTTAAAGTGAAAGTAAAATTTTGACCCAATTGATCAATTAGGTCGAAAAAAAAATGAGTCACTAGTCCAGTGCTACTAAAAAGAGCAATGTTATTTAAAGATAAAAATTTGACCTTGTCTGTCGAAACTATATATAAAAATACACCTTTTGTAATTTTTGATATGCATAACTTAAAGGGAAAATTTGTCAAAAATAAAAAACTTAAAGGGAGAAATAGAAGAAAAAATCTAAATAAAAATCAAATTCATATATAGGATGTGTAAATGTAAAGTACTAACAATGTTATTGTCAAAATAAATAATAATTTTTTGAATGGTAAATATATATTATTAATAATTAATAATAATTAGATTTTTGCACAAGACGAACAGAGACTCATAAAAAATAAACTAAAAAATAAAAACGCCATATATAAGCGGAACACCAATAAAAATACCAAAAACTCATTAATAAAACATTTGTTATATGAACAACCTTGTAAAGCAATTGTATGACTACGATCTTGAAGGGAATAACATCCTACTTAAGTTAAGGACATACGGTCAGTTTCTTAGTTGATGCATGCTATTGATATTTCAATTATGCAATTGATTAAGCAGTAGTTTAATTTTTATTTTTATTTTTTATTTTTTTTGGCTTAGATCCTCTTGAATTTTTTGAAAAAGGAAAGTAATTTTATGACTCGTTGCAAAACTTATGCTTATTAATACAAGCACACTTTTTCTTTGAAAAAAAATAATCTCTCTACCAATGTATCAATCATTAGTTGATTTAGTGGTGGTTGTTGTTGGATTTGGTAGTATGGGTTATGGTTCGATCTTCCACAATTGCGGTTAAAAGGGGTTGAAACCACTTGATATCAAAACTGATCCCCGAACCAAATTAGACGGTCTGATGGATTGGATACCGATGGTGAAAATAAAAAGAAAACTCTCCGATTTTACCAATAATTTACCTTTTAAAGTGTATTGTCATATACTCATATAATATCTTTTTTATGCTATTGCGTTTTACTCCAAGTTTTGGCCTAGTCCCTTGATATATCATATATGTGTTGTATTCTCCTTTTTATTTTAATGAATTTTAAAAAGGTTTCGTTTCTATTGATAACACTTGTTTTTGAAGAAGTTAAATTAACCCACCTATTTGTTGATAACACTTAGATCACACCATTCTCCTTTTACTTGTAACACAAGTTAACCCTTAGTTAAATTGTGACAGTTAGGGCTTGGTTAAGTGACAATTAGGGTTTGGTTAGTTGGCTACAACTTACAACTACTTAGTTAGTTACATTCCTAGCTAGTTAGTTACACTCATTCACAATGTATATATACTTGTAATTCACTCTCACTTGTATTCATTGAGTTGCATAATAAAGTTTTCAATTCTTCTTCTAGCTTGAAGCTTTCGTTTTCTCTTGTTTTGTTCAAGCATAGCTCTGCACAACTCAAGCTTTGTCATGGCATATCTTCAATATCATTGCACTCTTAACATGGTATCAGGCCTCTAATGGAGGTGTGCCATTGATCCTTTTGTTTTCTTCTCTGCTTCTTTGCTTCATCTTGTTCCTTTTTCCTCTTTTATTCTGATCTTGCATTTCTACCTCATAAATCAAGATTCGTATTGCTTCACTCTTTTTCTTTCTTCCTTCATTTGTTTCTTATTCTCATTATGTCTACTATAAACTCTACATTTGGTTCTCAGAATTGAAATTCTGTTCTCTGGCAGGACAGATGTCGTACACAATGTCTAGGACAATGTGTCTGCAGTCCAGATGTCCTAGACAACTGGTTAGACAACTGGTTATGAGGATCACGATTTATTGCAGTACTGAAGTAAATAAAAGCAATAAATAACACCAGTAATTTGTTAACCCAGTTTGGCGCTAAACAACCCTACTCTGGAGGATACCAATCCAAGAAGTGAACACTACTACTCCGAATCAATACTTAGTCTTACAACACTACCAAACACCTTTTGGCATGTATGCCTTTTCTTAATCCTAGTAATCTTCTACTCAAGGGCTAACTCCCCTTGAATATGAGAACCTACCCAACTCCCTCTAATCACTAATCCCAAGTGACGAAATTACTTTAAACTTCTCAGTTTAATAGACAAAGTTGAATGGCAACATTCAACGACTCAAGGCTACCAAGTATCAAGAACAATACGAGGAGCTACTAATGCTTTGCACAGTGGGCACAAAGCTTTGGACTCATAATCTTCAGTTATTGTGGGTTGAGTTTTAAGCTCTATGTTGAGTGCTTTATATAGGCGTGCAAGTCTTTAGATAATCTTCAGTCTTTCAGATGCACTCCAATAAGAATTAGTTTTAAAACAAACTTGTTTTAAAACAAACTCCACAAAGATAAAGAATTAATCTCTATCCACTAATTAAATACGAATCCAATCGTATCTAACACATAGGATTAATAACAAACTTTATCATTAATCCTAATCTCAGCTTGTTACTAAAAGATTCGCGTTTTATTCAAATTAAAACAAACACGCGTGCTTAATGGATAAGCATTATCTTTTAAGCTGAACTGGGTCAAGATGTCCTACCCACATGTCTTGGGACATCTTGTTCGACATGCTGCCTAAGCATGCTCTGAACCCAGTGACAAGATGTCTTGGACATCTTGTTCAACATGTTGCATCTGCACCTCTTCAATATGCACAAGTGGTTTAGACTTAATTACTTCAGCATTGGTGCTTCAGTTAAGTCACTCTGACCAAGTTGTTTTAGCCTTATGATGCAGCCAATCTCAGAAGAACTACAATCTCCCCCTTTGGCAAATTATGGCTAAAACAACCACAAACCATGTAACATCCCGGAATTTTAACCGCTTAATTAATATTTAATTAGAGCTTGTTCAATAATTCCAAAATTGATTTGAGACAATCAATTAATTAAGTCTTGAGGAATTAGGTGTATAATGTGTAAATTAGGAATTCTATTTGAGACTAAATTACACTTCAATACACTAACCCCACATTGTGAATTGGCTAACCCAATTAAGATGGTCCATAAGACATGTCCTTACTGATACTACATAAGGCAAGTGGGTAGACCACAATTCATTTCTTAAAAACCATTTTTCTCTCCAAACCCACATTTCTCTATCACTACCCATCCCCTCTTGCTCTCATGACAGAAAAAGAAAACAACAACAGCTCTACCACATCTTTCACATGCTATTAAGAATCTCTCATGTGAATTTCTTGCTACAACTCTAATTACTCAAGCTAAGAACACAACAAGGCATGACATTTTCACTCTTTCTCTCTTCCAAATCCCTCAATTACCAAATTGAACATCTGAAGCATCTTGCATGTGTTGGGTACACTTAATTTCTGAGTTTCAAAGCTAGAGAACCAGGGTAATGTATGAAATTCATCAACCCTCTCCTTCCCTTAACATCTCAACCCTTAAAACTATTTTTATGACCTTGCATGTTCATTATTTCTTGACTAGAAACTCTGGGGGTCGTAAGGACAGAAACCCCTACAGTGGTGAGAACGAATCTTGGAGGAATGGCAGCCAAAGCTGCGTTGTTGTTGCTGGTGGGCTGTGTAGCTCGCCTAGGCGAGCTGGTACTCGCTATGGCGAGTGGAACAGAGCTGGGCTTGTTGTTCAGCTAGTGATTCCGTTCTTGTAGCTACTCCTAACCCTTGGTAAGACGTTTCGAACTCCTACTGTTCCTTATCAGTTGCTGTAATGGTAGTTTCATCTCTTTGACCTTAGTTAGCTTATAATCCATTCCTTTTCATCTTAAAACCATGAGCACAAGTTGGGAGCTCAAGTCAAATTCTCGTGCCAAAGTTTGGGTGGTTGTAGCAGAGGTCATACAAGGTTCCAAGCTTCTGAGTTAATCTCATCCAGGTGGGTTCTTAGGCTAGTTTAGCTAGTTTCCCAAATTTATGAATATGCATGCACACTTAGGATTTACAGGGAAATAACTGTGTGTGTGAAATTAGCTCCCAAATTTCATACTATCCTGTTCTATATTGTTTTAATTATGTTTCTGCACGTTCTTACATGAGGATTGTAGGTGTAACTTGTAAAAATTGAAGATTTTCGCAAAACAGAGGCAATTCTGCTATAACTCGCCATAGCGAGTTGCTAGCGAGCCTTCATGGCGAGCTCCAGGTTCTGGGCTGAAGAACTTCGCCATGGCGAGCATCTGCTCGCCTAGCGAGTTGTTTAGGCCATTACCTGCAAGTTCGCCTTGGCGAGCTTGGTAACTCGCCGTAGCGAGTAAGCCCAGAAATGACTTATTTTCTTATTTTCAAACGATAATTGAAGCACTCGTTTTATATCCTCGTTAAAGATTGCTATTTTGCAGAAATGTAAATAAATTGATGTAAACAGGAGGTCAATTATAGTTGAATTCTTAGGGTAATAACTTAAGAAATTTTAGAATGTTGTATGCACCTCGGGTTTGGGAATTATTGGTAGCATGTTAATAATTTAGTGATCAGTCGAATTAATAATATGATTATATTATCAGTATGGACTTCGTTTTAGATGTTCCATTAGAAAATTTTATGTGAGCTTTACGCCGGAGCGCTTTCTGCTCGCGGATAAGGCGAACCCCTGAGACGTGCTCACCTTAGAGGGTTTGCGGTTTAAAATGAACAAGATAAACTCTGTGTTACACCTTTAATTATATTGCTTATGGTAATTATGTTATGAATTAGATTATGATATGACTGATTAGGAGCCCCGACTTTATAGCCTAGGAGGGTAGTAGAATTCACTGGGACGAAGTGACTGTCTCACCCCACTCCCTTTTCGATATAGGTAAGACAGGTTATTTCGGAGCAGGGACCAGGATGGATCTGACGATTGGAGCCGAGCTTGGATCGTCAGCATTAGAAGACTTAGTCTTCATTCTTGCTTTTATTTATCTTGTTATCTCTCTGTAGTTCTTTTTCCATTGTTTGTATCAAATATTCAGTTATTATCTTAATAATAACATATTATTCAGTTACCTCCTTATAATTTAATGTATTCAGATTCCAAATTTTAATGTTCCGACTAAATATTCTAGACAATTTAGTTGGGGCGTTACAATTGGTATCAGAGCAGGTCGATCTAGTATCGGACCTTGCCGTGAGTCATTACAATCCCTTCCTTAGTAGTACGGACCCTTTGGAGTCTGGACTGTTTACGCTGAAACCATCGCGTGCTGAGTCTGATCAGCTCAGTATTGTACATGGTAGGCAGGGTATTACGGTTGAGAACCGAAGTGGACCACGGTGGTTAAGTAAGAAAATCGTAGTGGAGTTACAGTTCAGAAGCAATCGTTGGCGAGAATTCTCTCTAACCGGATGTTAGAGCTGAAATAGTTAGAACTGAAGGAGTAAGTGGTGCAACGCCAACGAGTATACCAAGAGCTGAGATGGATTATATGGATTAAGACCAATAGTAGTAGCAAATTCTGGAGATTGTAAGGAAGCAGTTGTTAAGATTGTAGAGAGTAAGAACAGTGTGATGAAAGTACTAATCGCTCGAAGTAACTATACCTTCCGGTGAACATGTTTACAAGAAACATGTGAGCCAAGTTAAACTCAACCCTCAGTAAATCAAGACTTTTCCTGAATACCTAGTCTTACCTTTCAGCCGCAAGATTCACCAGTAATGTTAGATCTGCCCAATATCATATTAGAGAAACTAAGTTGGAATATTCATCTGAGAACTTCCCAACAGATTATCCTATAGGACGCCAACTCTTAATGTCTCCCTAAGAATAACTTAGCATTTGTACATCGCAACTCGTATTCTTACCGTACCGCGAGAAGCCAGAGTTTGATTAGCATAACAAATAGAATTTCTTTTCCGATACCAACTTAGGTCAGTTAATTAGCAAAACTTAGGGGATCAATCTTGATTAGCGCAATGATTGGGAGTCATTTTACAACACCATTTAGATACCTAAGTTAATTCGAGAGACACCAACCTTGAGTAGAAGAAACCAGAGTTGAACCAAAGTAGCTTCTCTAGGTAGTAACCAATATTTATACTTTACCGCTAGAAGTGAACATTAACAGATAAACTAATTAGGAATTGCACCTTATAGGTTGGATTACTTATGTAGCCTTATTTGGTATAGTTAATCACTTATAGTGAACCAGTAACTTAGTGTTCCAAGCTACCCAACCAAGCATACAGGAATTAGTTGAATTAGACTGCCTTCGATTCAACACCTTCTCACCTTTCGGTCTGTCATGTAGCCACTTAAAGAATTATTATAGGTCTAGCAAGATAGTCTCAGCCTAACACGTTATGTTAGATCACACCAAAGCACTTGGACCATAACCTTACCCGGAATGACAAGTAGAAATAATTCTTGACCAAACTTAGTAGCCAGGTAGTTTACTTAACACTATCATGCATCTGCTACATTAGCAGCTTAGTGTCGTGGTCTAGGTATACACCTTGTGAGAGAAAATCCAGTCTAATCACCCGAGTTATTAATTTCCTTAGACGCCAGTCGCTATAGTATCATCTAGTACATTGTCCGTAGGAACTTATTACCATAGAGCAGTCTACCTCCGAGAGATCAGTATTAGTACCGTGTCACTAGCATTCCAGCCTCGTTCAGATTAGCAAGTCAGAAGTTATCATTGACACCTTCAGCCATCTAGATCAATCGTTTATTACCTATGTTAAATATCTAGTATCGGAAATAACTGAGTTGGAATTATCCTTTACCAACCACTCATCACTTGTAACTGTTTAGACCTTCGAACTAGGAATCTATCAGAGTTAGTCAGATTTCCCTTAAGAGTGCCCTCAATGCTTTGTTTTGAGCCGGAATCAATAGAAGTCAAATTCCAAATTCAAAACCATTCCTTCTGACCTTAGATAAGCTAAGTTCATCGACCTAAAACATGTTGGATTGGGTATCCATTAGACATAGGAATTGGGAACAGGTTCATTCCCTAACTTGCTCGAATTATGTCTCGGGCAGACAATTCCTTCTCGTGCCCTACCATCTGTTAGTCTTAATTTCATCCGGAGTAGTTGAAAGGTAAACTCTCCAAATTCCCCGATATCAGTCAGTCAAGCTGACATTGTAGGACGGTACCTATAAGTGATTCTGTTCAATCTTTTCAGCCTTTAGTTACGCTGTTAATAACTAAATATAATCCGTGGAATCTAGTTTATCTGGAAAGATCACGCGTAAATTCAGTTCAATCTCTCACTCATCTTATCAATCTTTTAATCAGTATCATTAGTCAATTATCCGCTGAACTATTCTGTTCTGTGTCAGTATCAATTAATCGTATAGGTCTTCGTACACCTGAACGACTCATCAGTAACTCAATCGTGTTGTTAAATCTTTCGAATCCTTATCAGCTAATATTTCAGTTAGGTTTCAGATCTTCCAGTTACGTAGAAATAAGAGCTAGTAGTAGTATTAGTATCTAGATACCTCATCAAGCTAATCTCTGAATTCGAGTTTGAACCATTTCATTCTCTATCAACTTATTCAGTTTCTCTGAACATTATCCACGATAGATTCATATCATCCTACATCAAATTCCTCATGTAGAGTATAAGAGTTTCCTTATTGCGAATCCAATTCATACGCTGACACATCGACTATGGTGAGTAAGGGATTTAAAGCCATTCTCTGTGTTGAGTGTGCAAATCTTCTATATCCAGTCAGCCATCATTAGAATCCAATTACTTTAGCCAGATTCTTTCATTTTAACCTATCAGTGAATTATCCAGCCAACCTACCATATCATTGAAGGAAGAATTCGAACCTCAGTTCTTGACATGTAATTGTACTACTCGATCACAGTGTTGTGCTAGGATGGATTGAAATAGTAGGTGGAAAAATTCTGTAGTACTATGGACTTGGTTGCAGATGAGTCTAACTCATTGGCGAAAGGATCTATAGTGCTTAAGCGTTCTTCACTCGTTTTATATTTCGATCTATCCTGGGGTATTTTAAACAACATGAACGAGACAGTGGTACGTGTGACGTGTCATGAGCTGCACCGTTCGGAATTGAGAAAAACCCTAAAGAGAAAATTTTGGATTAGTGATATCAACACTTAAAATTATTCCATTCAGCTATTCATATAGCGACAACCAGGCCAGATACCGACCTGTGGAAGTGTAGTAATGATGGAAGTAAATTAGAAAAGAAAAGATGGTGCGTCACTGTGTCAAATGAATTTGGAGTAAGGTCATGTTGACGCAAATGAAAAGGAGATGACTATAAGTAGTCGGATCAGAGTGCGCAGTGCGAGATCAGGCGAAAATATAGTTAAAAGATCAGTTTGAATGAATTACCCTTTGAGAGAGGAAAGTTTTATTCCAAGGAATAAAGGTAATCAAGTATTCTTGAGAGTAACACCAAAGTTTTATAATCTAAGGATTTCTTATAAAGCAATCCTAGATTTGTGGTTCCTTTCGGATATCTAAAGATTCTCTTAACAGTAGTTAGATGAGATTCTCTAGGATCTGCTTGAAATCTAGCACACATGCATACACTAAACAAAATATCTGGTCTAGAAGCAGTGAGGTAAAGGAGAGAACCAATCATACCTCTATATAGTTACTGATCAACTTTGCCTACAAATTCTTCCTTCAGAAGACTACTGGAGGGATGCATAGGAGTAGACATAGGTTTGCAGTCTTCAAGACCAAATTTCTTCAGCAAATCCTTTGTGTATTTGGTTTGATGAACATATACTCCCTCTTTTCTTTGATTGATTTGAATTCCCAGGAAGAATGTTAGTTCACCCATCATACTCATTTCAAATTTATCCTGCATAAGCTTAGAAAAACTCTTGCATAGAGAAGCATTAGTTGAACCAAAAATAATATCATCCACATAAATCTGAACAACTAAAATATCATCTTTTAAAGTTTTTCTGAAAAGAGTATTGTCAACATGTCCCTTTTGAAAACTATTTTCTAGAAGAAAAATACTTAACCTTTCATACCATATAGAGATTTCTTCAAACCATATAGAGATTTCTTCAGTTTGAACACATGGTCAGGACACTTTATATCTTCAAAACCAGGGGTTGCTTAACATAAACTTCTTCAGAAATAACTCCATTCAGAAATGCACTCTTAACATCCATCTAAAATAGAGTGATATCATGATTTACTGCATATGATAGAAGAAGTCGAATTACTTCAAGTCTTGCTACAGGTGCAAAGATTTCAGTGAAATTTATGCCTTCTTGCTGGCTATAGCCTTGTGCAACCAATCTAGCTTTGTTTCTTACAACTTCTCCTTGTTCATTTGTTTTGTTTCTGAATACCCATTTTGTTCCAATAATGTTCTTATGTTTGGGCTTGGGTACCAGATCCCAGACATCATTTCTTTCAAATTGATTGAGTTCTTCTTGCATTGCAATGATCCATCCATCATCTGATAGAGCTTCTTCTATGTTTGTAGGTTCAATTAAAGAAATTAGACCAACTAGAGATTCATTTTCTTTGAATGCTGATCTGGTCTTCCTTGGACTATCTTTGTTTCCAACAATTAATTCCTCTGGATGAGATGATTTGTATTTGAATGTTCTTTTAGGCTGAGTTGTCATCTGAGTGGGTTCTTCTTCTGAATGATCTTCAGATTCAAGGTCTTCAGATATCTTTTCATTCTGAGTCTCAGAAGGATATACAACAATGGAAAGATCTTCACATTCAGATGACTTTGGTGATATTTGAAATTCTGCAAAGTTTTCAGCTTGCTCTGACATTTTATTGTCAAGCTCTTTATCATCAAATCTCACATGTATAGATTCTTCAACTGTGTGAGTTTTAGAATTATACAATCTGTATGCTTTTGAGCGTTCAGAATATCCTATGAAGATTAACCTTCAGGCTCCTTATAGGCTTTAGCATCAAATTTCTTTCGATAGACTTTGTTGTCTAGAATATAACATGTACATCCAAACTGATGAAAATAAGAAATATTGGGTTTTCTTCCTTTGAACAGTTCATAAGCAGTTTTGTTCAGAATATGTCTTATAAAGATTCTATTATGAACATAGCAAGCAATGCTTATTGCTTCTGCCCACAAATACTTAGCTAGGTTAGACTCAAGCATCATGGTACGAGCCATTTCTTGCAAAGATCTATTCTTTCTTTCTACAACACCATTTTGCTGTGGTGTTCTAGGAGAAGAGAATTCATGAATTACTCCATGCTCTGAGCAGAAAGATTCGAAAGACTCATTTTCGAACTCTCCTGCATGATAACTTCTAACCTTCAGAATCCTAAGATCCTATTCACTTTGTATTTGAATGCAGAAGTCACTAAACACTTCAAATGCATCACTCTTAGAACGAAGAAATTTCACCCAAGTCCATCTACTGAAATCATCAACAATGACTAATCCATATTTCTTACCATTGATAGAGGCTGTAGAAACAAGACCAAACAGATCAATGCGAAGCAATTCTAAAGGTCTGGAAGTAGAGACAATGTTTTTAGACTTGAAAGAAGTCTTAGCAAATTTTCCATTTTGACAAGAGCCACAGAGTGTGTCTGAGTGATAGTCAATGTCAGGCAAACCACTAACAAGCTTTTGTTTACTAAGCTTAGAGATTAACCTCCAGTTAGCATGACCAAGACGCTTGTGCCATAACCATTTCTCATCACTCAGAGACAAAAGACATATAATCTTTTGGTCAACCAAATCAGAAAAGTTTACTTTATAAACATTGCCAACTCTCATTCCCTTGAATACTATGGATTTGTCAGAGTCTTTTGATATAGTATATGAATTCTTATCAAATGTAACAACACATCCATTGTCACAAAATTGACTAATGCTTAATAGATTGTGTTTAAGTCCATCAACTAACCAAACATCTTTAATGGAAAGAGAGGAATTACCAACTGTACCTATACCAATGATCTTCCCTTTTTGTTTCCCTCCAAATCCCACAGAACCTCCCTCTTTCAGAGTTATGGTTTGGAACATATGCTTTTCTCCCGTCATATGTCGTGAGCAACCACTGTCCAGGTACCAGGGCTGCTGCTTTACCTTTCCTTGAATGAACATCTGAAGCAAATATTATTTCAGAATTTGGTACCTACATTCTGATGGGTCCTTTTGAGTTAGTCTTCTGAATTACATTCCTCCTTTGTTTTCCATGAGTAACAGAAGATCTAGAATTAATTAAGCTTTGACAGGAATGTTTAGGCTTAATTTGATTCTTAGATTTTGATATGGAATATATCACAGTTCCAAAGGTCAAGCAAGCATCTGAAGAATCTTTGCCTTGATTTCTCAGAGGTTCAGAAGACTTCTGAGCTTTAACTTGAGAACTCTTAGGCTCAGAAGTTTTGGGTTCAGAAGAACTGGGTGCTTCTGAGTCTTTGAGACGAGGTTCAGAACCTCCTTCAGAATTAGATAACTTCAGATCCCGTGTTCCACTTTTAACAAAGATTGAAAATAATTCAGGTGGTGTATCATCCTCACTGTGTGATTGCATAGGTTTATCCCAGTTCTTAAACCGAGAATAACCAATGCCTTCACCATAGTTACGAGTCATATGATAAATCATGGAAGCCATTTTACTCCTATTGAAAGTGCACCGAATAAATTCATGGAGAGCATCTTCATGATCATCATCGAGTTTGTCTGCCAAGACATAGTTTGATTCAACATGACAAATACGAATGTTTAAAGATTCATTTTCTTCATAAAGAATCTTGGCATCCTTTTTCAATGATTCATAAGCGCTTTTCAGAATTTTATGTTGCCTTACCATCTGAGTATAATGTTTCACAACAATCTTTAAGGGAATCAATTAATTCAGATTGAGTCATATTAGAGTATACCTCTTGTTCATCATCTGAGTCATATTCAGAATTCTTATCAGAGTTGTTGTCTTCAGAAGCATTTGCCATTAGAGCAAGATTTCCTTCTTCATCATCCTCACCTTCAGAATCATCCTCAATTGTTTCCCAAGTGGCTAATAGACTTTTCCTTACCTTTTCTTTGTATTTCTCTTTTCCAAAGTTCTTGCTCTTTCCTTTGTCCTTAGAAGACATTTCTGGACAGTCAGCAATAAAATGTCCAGATTTCCTGCAGTTATAGCACTTGTTCAGTTCTTCCTTTTTGTCTTTAGTGAAGGAACTTCTTGAGCCATTTCCCTTGCTTGGAAACCTTTTGTATTTCTTGTTCCATTTCTGAAATCTTCTAACCATGAGAGCCATTTCTTCATTCTCAGAATTTTCTTCCGGCATATCATCAGAAGTTTCTTCTTCATGTTCAGCAACTTTAGTGTTCACAGCTTTTGAGGAACTTTGAACAGAGCTTAGAGCTAAGGACTTCATTTTCTTGACAGGTTCATCTGCCATAAGTTCTAGTTCATGACTTCTGAGTGAGCTTATCAGATCTTCAAGAGAGACATCATCCAGATCCTTAGTGTTGAGTCCTATGTATTGGCTGCATTTTTGGTGAGCAGGATGCGGTGCAAGATGCTACAACATCGTATTCGGCATTTGGTATTATGAAGAAGCGCATTTCTAATTATGGCATGATTCACTTTTCTCTCTCATGAATCTTGCATGGCGCCTTTGTGTGTGGTTTTTATTGAGGATCATCATTTATTACTTCAGATCCTTGACTAGAATATTTCTATGAAGAATATCCTTGAAAAATATTTTAGGAAAGAATCCTTTTTAATTAATGTGGTCAAAGGCTTGAGTCAAGAAGAATCAAGCTCATGATTATTTCAGAATCAAGGACTTTGCTGGAGTATATATATGTTATGCAAAACCTAATTTGTTGTTGTTCACACCATTGTTATTTTTGTCTAGTCTCCTAGGTTTTTGCGTGTGTTATTTTGTGAGCCTTTCTTGTGTCACCTTGATACAAGCTAAGGACGTGTGTTATTGAGTTGTACTTTGTGTGATCCTCTCCTAAGCTTTGAAGTACGGAGTTAGGGTTGTGTGTGTTTGTGCACTCTAAGCCTTTAGGTACGAGTGTTAGTTTTTAGGAGTGTGTCTCCAAAATACTTTTTCTTGTGTGTTTGAAATCCTTGCTGTTTGTAAGGTTGTTAGGGAGTGAGATGGGATCTCAGACTTAGGAGTTCCTAGGTTGAAGAATCATTGGTAGATGCCTAGGTTTTAAGTTGTAAACGTGTGTTTGCTGAAGACTTACAACTAGGACTATTATAGTGATATTCCTTCCTGGATTGGTATCCCCCAGACTAGGGCTTGCTTTGAGCGCCGAACTGGGTTAACAAATATCCCGTGTTCTTTACTTGCTTTCTGATATTTGTTTTTATTCTTCTTAAGTTTTTACGCAGTAGGATGCTATAGCATCGTTTACATCATTACGTCTTCAGTGCTAAGAAGCTATAGCATTGCATACAGCATCGTAACTAGCGTGCCAGGAATTTCAATTGGCATCAGAGCAGGCACCCTGCCTGTCTCAAGGGTGAGATCCAGGACCTTATATTTCTGGCATCATGGAAAAGGAAGGAGGATACATGAACAGACCACCGTTGCTCAATGGATCTAACAACTATGATCACTGGAAATAAAAAATGACCGCTTTTCTAAGATCCATTGATAGCAAGGTTTGGAAAGCTGTTTTGACTGGATGGGAACATCCCACTGTTGCTAGCAAGGAAGGAACCTCAACAGGAGTAAAGAAACCAGAGGTTGAGTGGACTACAGAAGAAGAGGCTGCAGCCCTCTACAATAACAAAGCCATTTATGCTTTGTTTAATGGGGTGGACGCAAATGTTTTCAAGTTGATCAAAAACTGTGTGTCAGCCAAGGAAGCATGGGAGATCTTGAAGACCTGCTATGAAGGTACCACAAAGGTAAAGCAATCCAAAATTCAACATCTCACATCTAGGTTTGAAACTCTAAAGATGAAAGATGATGAGAGCATTCAAGATTTTCACATGACTCTCTTGGATATTGCCAATTCTTTTGAAGCCTTGGGAGAAAAAGTATCTGATGAGAAATTGTCAAGGAAACTTCTCAGATCTCTTCCCAAAAGATTTGACATGAAGGTGACAGCTATTGAGGAAGCACATGACATTTCCACTATGAAAATGGATGAATTGGCTGGTTCGCTTCAAACCTTTGAAACTGTAATTGATGAGCGTGGTGAGAAAAAGACCAAGAGCATCGCTTTTGTCTCTAATGCTGATGAGGATAATGACCAAGATGAGGATGAAGAAGAAGAAAGCATTGCAGATGCTATAGCGATGCTTGGAAGGCAATTCAACAAAGTGCTGAAGAGAGTTGATCTGTACTCCAGACAAACTGCATTAACTGGAATCTGTACTCCAGACAGTGATACTGAGGAAGAAGGTGATGTGGCTTATGATGAACTTGCAAGCACTTACAAAGAGCTACTCTCAAGATTTGAAGAAATGTGCAGATTACTTGAGAAGCAGAAAAAGACAATCAATCTCCTTCAATCTGAAGTAAAGGCTCAAACTGAGAAGGCTTCAGAGGCTCAAGAAGAAGTTGTCCGTGTCAATGCTCAAATGGAGGACTTGAAGAAGCGTGTGGGTCAATTAAACTCTGGAACAAATCTATTAGAGGAGATTCTTGAGAATCTGCCCAGTGGTAAGGCTAAAGCAGTAGGTTATAATTACTCTCATTTGAATAAGTACCAACAGAATCTTGAGACAAAGTTCAAATCTGCTGAAGATGTTTTTGATCCTTGCACTGGGGCCACGATGCTAAAGCATCCTGCACAGCATTTCAAAACTTATCCTGTTCCCAAGTTTGCTCTGGAATCCAATCCAAAAGGTCATCAAAGGCCTAAAATTCAGAGAGTATACAGAAGATGGGTTTGTCATCACTGTGGAAGAAGAGGTCACATTAGGCCCTTTTGCTACAGACTTCATGGATATCCTGTTCAGCAGCCTGAAGCAAATGAGACAAAGGAAGATGTGAAGCAAGATGTGGCTGTGAAGAAGGAGTGGAAGCCCAAGACAGATAATGTAGGGTTGATTGCTCACATATCCTTGAGTGCCTCATCAAGGGAAGATTGGTACTTTGATAGTGGATGCTCCAGGCATATGACTGGTGAAGAAAAATTTCTCAAGAATATAAAGCCATACAAGACCAGTTTTGTTACTTTTGGAGATAGTGCTAAAGGAGAAATTCTTGGAATTGGGGATCTAGTGAATCATGGACTGCCCAAGTTGGAGAATGTACTTTTGGTTAAGGGACTCACATCAAATCTGATAAGTATAAGTCAGCTGTATGACCAGGGACTGAAGGTTAATTTCACCAAGATTGAGTGTGTTGTGAACAATGAAGAAGACCAACTGTTAATGAAAGGAACCAGATCCAAGGATAATTGCTACCTGTGGATACCTCATGAAGAAGCATTGAAAACCACATGCCTCAGCACAACTACAGATGAAGTGAGACTGTGGCACCAGAGACTAGGTCATCTTCACTTGAAGGGGATGAAGAAAGTCATTTCATCAGAAGCTATTAGAGGTTTGCCTAAACTAAAGATCACAGAAGGCAACAAGTGTGGTGAGTGTCAGATTGGTAAGCAAGTCAGGATGCCACATCCAATGCTAGAGCATCAGACAACCACCAAAGTTCTTGAGCTACTTCATATGGACCTCATGGGACCCATGCAGGTTGAAAGTCTTGGAGGAAAAAGGTATGCCTTTGTTATGGTAGATGACTACTCAAGATATACCTGGATAGATTTCATTAGAGAAAAATCAGATGCCTTTGAAGCATTCAAGGAATTGTGTCTGCAAATTCAAAGGGAAAAGGCAAGCAATGTGGTAAAGATCAGGACAGATCATGGAAAGGAGTTTGAGAACTCTAGGTTCAATGATTTTTGTGCATCTGAAGGAATCAAGCATGAGTATTCTTCTGCTATCACCCCACAGCAAAATGTGATAGTTGAAAAGAAGAATAAAACTATTCAAGAGTCAGCAAGAGTCATGCTTCATGCCAAGAATGTTCCCTACTATTTTTGGGCTGAAGCTATGAACACTGCCTGCTACATTCACAACAGGGTCACATTGAGAAAAGGCACCACATCTACTCTGTATGAGCTATGGAAGAATAGGAAACCAACTGTGAAACACTTTCATGTGTTTGGAAGCAAGTGCTACATTTTGGCTGATAGAGAACCTAGAAGGAAGCTTGACCCAAAGAGCCATGAAGGGATTTTTCTAGGATACTCTCCAAACAGCAGAGCCTACAGAGTGTATAATTCCATGACTCAGGTAATGATGGAATCCATAAATGTTGTAATTGAAGACTCTACTCTGGAAGAAACTGTTGGTAAAGACCAGGGTATTCCTGTTGTACATGATGCTGAACAAGATGCTACAGCATCTGAACATCTGGGTGAAAATCAGTCTGATGAAGAGGTTGAAGAAGAGATCAATGCTACAGATTCTGGAGATCAAGCTCAAAAGAAAGGACCTTCAGTACGTGTTCAGAAGAATCATCCAACAGAGTTGATCATAGGCAATCCAGAACAGGGAATAACTACTAGAAGGACAAATGATGTTATTTCAAACTCTTGTTTTGTATCTTTATTTGAGCCCAAAAATGTTAAGGAAGCCTTATCTGATAGTGCATGGATAGAGGCTATGCAGGAAGAGTTAAATCAGTTCAAAAGAAGTGAAGTGTGGGATTTGGTCCCAAGACCAAAAGATGTGAATGTGATTGGAACCAAGTGGGTGTATAAGAACAAGTCAGATGAAAATGGCATTGTCACCAGGAACAAAGCAAGACTTGTTGCACAGGGATATACCCAAGTTGAAGGTTTAGACTTTGAAGAGACTTTTGCACCTGTTGCAAGGCTAGAATCCATCAGACTTCTTTTGGGAGTTGCTTGCATTCTCAAGTTCAAACTCTATCAGATGGATGTAAAAAGTGCTTTTCTAAATGGATACCTACAGGAAGAAGTGTATGTTGAACAGCCAAAGGGCTTTGTTGATCCTGAACATCCAAGTCATGTGTACAAATTGAAGAAAGCTTTATATGGGTTGAAGCAAGCACCCAGGGCTTGGTATGAAAGGTTAACTCAATTCTTGGAAGATCAAGGTTACAGAAAGGGAGCTTCAGACAAGACTCTATTTATTAAGCAAGAAAGAGGTAAATTCATCATAGCTCAAATTTATGTTGATGACATAGTGTTTGGTGGGATGTCAGACACAATGGTACAACATTTTGTCAAGCAGATGCAATCAGAATTTGAAATGAGCCTTGTTGGGGAATTGACATATTTTCTTGGACTTCAAATCAAACAAATGGATGATACTATATTTATATCTCAGAGTAAGTATACAAGAAACATAGTCAAGAAGTTTGGTATGGAAAATGCTACATCTAAAAGAACACCAGCACCTACTCATCTGAAACTTACTAAGGATGAAAAGGGAATCAGTGTAGATCAAATTTTATATAGAAGCATGATTGGAAGCCTGCTATACTTGACTGCAAGTAGGCCAGACATCACCTATGCTGTTGGAGTTTGTGCCAGATATCAAGCTGATCCTAAGGTTAGTCACTTAACTCAGGTCAAGAGGATCTTGAAATATGTGAATGGAACTAGTGACTATGGAATAATATACTCTCATTCTGAAGATTCCAAACTCTTTGGATATTGTGATGCTGATTGGGCTGGAAGTGCAGATGACAGAAAAAGCACTTCAGGAGGTTGTTTCTTCTTAGGAAATAACTTGATTTCTTGGTTTAGTAAGAAGCAAAACTGTGTAGCTTTATCCACAGCTGAGGCTGAATACATAGCTGCTGGTAGTAGTTGCTCACAGCTTGTTTGGATGAAGCAGATGCTGACTGAGTATGATGTTGTACAAGATGCTATGACATTGTACTGTGACAACATGAGTGCCATAAACATCTTTAAAAATCCTGTTCAACATAGCAAGACTAAACATATTGACATCCGTCATCACTTCATAAGAGATCTTGTTGAAAGCAAAATTGTTACTTTGGAACATGTTAGCACAAAAGAGCAAGTGGCAGACATTTTCACCAAAGCACTTGATGCCATACAGTTTGAGAAGCTAAGGGGCAAGTTGGGAATTTGCCTCCATGAGGAGTTATAGCAGTTACCGTTAGTGGCGCGTGCAGCAGTTACTTTTCTTCATCAAAGGCTGCACGTTGATCAAGGCAATCATAGCCTAAATTACTCCCTTGACACGCCACTACACATTGTTGGTTATTTTTATTTCATATCTTCTCATCTTGATTCTTTCCATTTTTATTTCACATCTCACTATAACTTCTCCACTTCTCTACCAAACCTCCACATTCAACCCTCACATATCTCTCACTCTCAATCCTATTTTCTAACCTTTGCCGTCACCATGTCTCATTCATCCCCTGTTAACTCTCCCATCGCCGCTTCTCCAAATCAATCTTCACCATCTCATGAACCTCAACCAGACTTTGTCACCAATGCTGTTCCCATCACCACTATTCATCCCTCTGTTGCATCCGCTCTCAACACCAAACCACACAAATCCTCATCCTCTAAACCCAAGTCCTCAAAGAAAGGTAAGACAACGGGAAGTAAGAAACCAAGGGTCAAGAAGTCCAAATCTCGATACAACTCCGATTTCGACATGCAAGGGTTTCTTTTGGCCAATCAGGGCTCTGATAAACTGGTTGTAGGTGTTGATGCTACAGCAACCTCTCAAAGTGAGCAGATCGACACTAATACTGTTCAAATCCCTAATGCTGAAAAGGGGGAAACTGTTGTGGAAACTGAAAAGCCAAAATCTCCTGTTCCTGATTCTTTTAAGGAAGATGAACTCAATGAGGAGGATCATATTGTTGGTGATGTACTTCAATCTCTGGCAAATAACATCTCTCAAGAGGATGCTACCCCTGATGCTTCAGCATCTTTGGTAAGAGAAGAAGCTGACAAGGATGTGGTTGAAGATGTTGTGGCATCTGATGCTGAACCTGACCAAGGTGAAGCTCTGAATACTGCTGATGTGGAAGCAAGTGAGGAAGAAGACATTGTTGTGGTCAAATCTGTTGGGTCATCCCTTGCAGGAAAAACTGGCATTGGTAGGCGTCTAAGGGAAAGGAAAGGCAAAGAGCCCGAGGTGGAAAAAGAAGCACCAAAGTCTGTCAAGAAGAGAAAGAGTGTGCCCACGAAGTCACCCAAGAAGAAAGTTGTGGGACCCAGTAGAAGCTCTAGCAAGGTTGAGATTCCTGCTCAACCAAAGAAGAAAGCTTCTAAAAGGAAAAATGTTAGTGACTATGAGTATGAAGCTGAGCAAGATGCTCCTAGCATCACACCCTCACCTCAGAAGAGATCTCTGAAGAAGAAGAAGGTTGTTACTGATGTGTCTGATGATGATGATGATGCTGAACATGATGCTCCAAGCATCTCAGCATCCAAGAAGAAAGTTGGCAGAAAGATAGTGCCAACTAATGTTCCTGATGTGCCCATTGATGAGTATCTTTTCACTTTGTGGATAGTGCAAAGAAGTGGAAGTATGTATTTGCAAGAAGGATAGGACTGGAAAGGGAATTGTCTGCTGAAACCCTGGCTTGGAAGGAGGTTGTTGACTTGTTGGATGATGCTGGCTTAATGAAAACTGTTAGTGGCTTGAGCAACTGCTATGCCAAGCTTGTGAAGGAGTTTGTTGTCAACATTGCTGAGGACTGTGACAATCCTCTCAGCACTGAATATCAGAAGGTTTGGGTTAGGAACAAATGTGTTGAGTTCTCCCCAAAGATCATCAACAGATATCTGGGTAGGCAGGAGGATGATTACACTGCCATTGATGTTACCAATAATGAAGTGTGCAGGACCATCACAGCCAATCAGGTCAAGGTGTGGCCATCCAAAGGTAAGGTACCCTCTTGTATGCTCTCTGTGAAGTATGCTGTCCTGAACAGAATAGGAACTTTGAATTGGGTTCCTACAACACATACATCTCATATAGCCACTGGATTAGCTAGGCTTATTTACTCTGTTGGTATTGGTACTGTTGCTGACTATGGAACTTATATTTTTGAGCAAACCATGGCTCATGGCAAGTCTTGGGCAATCAAGATGCCTATAGCCTTCCCTAGTCTCATATGTGGAATCATTCTTGATCAACACCCCCATATTTTGACTGCTGCTGATGAACCTCTCAAGAGAGAAGCACCCCTGTCTCTCCATTTTAGACTGTTTGAAGGGACCCATGCTGCTGATATAGCAGGGCCTATGACAGGGAAATCTGTGCCTAGGCAAGATCCTCCTTCAACTCTGAGTAGGAAGGATATGATTGCCTCATTGGAAGCTACTGTGCAAACTCTGGATGAGCAGAAGAAAGGGCTTGAGCTGGTAATATCTGCCCTGAAGAAAGAGGAGGCTGAGGAAACAGGTACTAGTGCTGGTGCTAATGTGGGTAATGATGATGTGAATGATGCTGCAGCAGCGAATGAAGATGCTGGTGGTGATACAGAGGAACTGGAGGTGATTGATTCCAGTGCTTCTGATTGAAGAATGATTTGTGTGCTGCTTTACTATTTTGGTTTCCTTTGTTTTCATTTGGTGTTTTTGTTACTGTTCTGTTATATGGGATGAGACTTTGATGACCCTAATTCCTGTTTTGTAATAAGCTCCTGAACCTCATAATTCTGTACTGCTATATTTGTCAAATTTGTGGCAAAAAGGGGGAGTATAAATTTGGTACTTTGTTTGTTTATCTGAGTGTCTTCCTATTTGATCTCGTCTGCTGTTAGTCTGCACTGCTATGGTAATGATATGTTTGTTAAAATTGAGTGCATGAAGTATGTGTATGTGTGGACCTGTATGATATGTGCATGAGTACCCTAGAATATTGAGATATGATCTGCAGGGGGAGATGTTGGATAAGATGCTCCAACATCCTATGCATATGTGCAGGGGGAGATGTAGTGTGTAATGTTGTAGCATTGTCTACAGCATCCTGTCAATTTTGATTGCTCTGACCATCTAAGGCTAAGTTGTTTTATATGTTCCGCTGTTGCATGCCTCTCTGATATTCTTAAAAGATACGTGTATATTCTTGTTTACTGGTCTCCATGAAGAAGTAGTATGGAATCTGTTTTGAAGAATAGTCTCTACAAATCTTTATCCATGTGTGCTTGTGTTGAGAAAAAGAAATGTAGTTGAAGTATCTGTTTAAGTGTATGTATGGTCATGATTTTGTTTTAGCCAAAAATTTGCCAAAGGGGGAGTTTGTTGAGTCCTATGTATTGGCTGCATTTTTGGTGAGCAGGATGCGGTGCAAGATGCTACAACATCGTATTCGGCATTTGATATTATGAAGAAGCGCGTTTCTAATTATGGCATGATTCGCTTTTCTCTCTCATGAATCTTGCATGGCGCCTTTGTGTGTGGTTTTTATTGAGGATCATCATTTATTACTTCAGATCCTTGACTAGAATATTTCTATGAAGAATATCCTTGAAGAATATTTTAGGAAAGAATCCTTTTTAATTAATGTGGTCAAAGGCTTGAGTCAAGAAGAATCAAGCTCATGATTATTTCAGAATCAAGGACTTTGCTGGAGTATATATATGTTATGCAAAACCTAATTTGTTGTTGTTCACACCGTTGTTATTTTTGTCTAGTCTCCTAGGTTTTTGCGTGTGTTATTTTGTGAGCCTTTCTAGTGTCACCTTGATACAAGCTAAGGACGTGTGTTATCGAGTTGTACTTTGTGTGATCCTCTCCTAAGCTTTGAAGTACGGAGTTAGGGTTGTGTGTGTTTGTGCACTCTAAGCCTTTAGGTACGAGTGTTAGTTTTTAGGAGTGTGTCTCCAAAATACTTTTTCTTGTGTGTTTGAAATCCTTGCTGTTTGTAAGGTTGTTAGGGAGTGAGATGGGATCTCAGACTTAGGAGTTCCTAGGTTGAAGAATCATTGGTAGATGCCTAGGTTTTAAGTTGTAAACGTGTGTTTGCTGAAGACTTACAACTAGGACTATTATAGTGATATTCCTTCCTGGATTGGTATCCCCCAGACTAGGGCTTGCTTTGAGCGCCGAACTGGGTTAACAAATATCCCGTGTTCTTTACTTGCTTTCTGATATTTGTTTTTATTCTTCTTAAGTTTTTACGCAGTAGGATGCTATAGCATCGTTTACATCATTACGTCTTCAGTGCTAAGAAGCTATAGCATTGCATACAGCATCGTAACTAGCGTGCCAGGAATTTCACTTAGATTCTTGAAAAGCTGTGAGCTTTGGTCTCCATTTAGGAGGCAGACTCCTCAGAATCTTCTTTACATGATCAGGTACAGTATAGCTTTTCTTCAGAACTTGAAGACCTGAGAAAAGAGTTTGAAACCTTGAATGTGGTTTCAATATCTTCATCTTCCTTCATTCTGAATAGTTCATATTGATGAACTAGCAGATTTGCCTTAGCCTCTTTAACTTGCTTATTTCCTTCATAAGTAGAGCATAGAGAATCCCAGATAGTTTTAGCTGTAGTTTTGTTGGATATTTTCAAATACTCAGCATGAGTTATAGCACCAAAAAGCATATTTTTGACAGTGTGATGCTTCTTATATTGTTTCTTCTTGTCAGTATCAAATAACTTTCTGTAGGTATTTCTTACAACACCTTCTTCATCCATATGATCAAAGTGTATTCCATCCTCAACTAGATCCCATAACTCATCATCAGTACCAATGATGTAACTGTACATCTTGGTTTTCCAAAAAGGAAAAGTTGTAGGATCAATGTTAAAGAAAGGTGGTTTGTCTCTATGATTGTCACTTCTCTCACCCTTGTCTGGTCCAGAACTAGACATGTTTTTCAACTAAGTGCCCTAGATCTTTTACCGTTTCACTGTTAAGTGAAGAACAACAGACCGGAGCTCTGATGCCAATTGAAGGTTGAAAAACACAAGAAGGGGGGGGGGGGGGGGGGTTGAATTGTGTTAGGATTTTTGCTAAATTAAAACTATTTGCAGCGGACAAAGGCAAACACACACAATATAAAAGGATAGGGAGAAAGAGACACACAAGTTTTATACTGGTTCCTCCCACTAACAGGAGTAGTCCAGTCCTCTTGTCCTTCACAAGAGATTTCACTATAATCACTTAGATTACAGATGCTCAAGCACTAAGCAAGAGACTTCAAATGCTCAAGCACAAAGCAAGAGACTTCCAATGCTCAAGCACAAAGCAAGAGACTTTTCACAAGTTTAATGATAATAAAATTATGAGTGAGACACTTGATATACTATCAGAGGTGTTTACAAAATACAACACAGTTACAAGACTTCCTAGAAATGTTTCACAAAATTTCTAAGTGTTTGAATAGCTTCAGAATTTTGACAGAGTTTTTGCAAGTTCAGAAGCGTAAGTCTTGATGATACTTCTTCACAAATCTTCTTCCTTTTATAGATGAGAAATGAACGTTGAAGATTATAGCCGTTTGAAGAATTCTTGAGACGCTCCATTGTATTGATCAGAGTGCTAATAGCTGTTCTGATTTGTAGTGCTTAGGAGCTTTGACGTTTACTACAAAATGAGAGATTCATTTTGGCTTTAGATATTTGAACCTCAGTTTAAGCCAAATAAGGAAATACTCGTTCTTGAAGCCTGACTTGAAAAGGACCTTTCCATGGTCAACCCTTTTTCTTCTTGATTCCTTCGTTGAGACCAAGACAGACACAGTCTTCAAGAAAGTTGTTCTGATGTAGCCTCAGAAATATTTAGCTTCAGAATTTGATGAAGCTCAGAATTACTTGCTTCAGAATTTTGTGAGCTCAGATATGACGCGCTCAGAAGTAATTCCTTCAGAATCCCAATGTGCTTATAAACGCAAATTTTAACTTTTAATCCTGCACACTAGAGTAAATTATTAGTACTACCAATTTAACTTTAAATACATTGTTATCATCAAAATCAAATTAAGAGATACAAAACCAATTTTGTTCCAACAACCTTTTCTTAATCCTAGTAATCTTCTACTCAAGGGCTAACTCCCCCTGAATATGGAAACCTACCCAACTCCCTCTAATCACTAATCCCAAGTGACGAAACTACTTTAAACTTCTCAGTTTAAAAGACAAAGTTGAATGGCAACATTCAACGACTCAAGGCTACCAAGTATCAAGTTAAACTGCTTTGCACAGTGGGCACAAAGCTTTGGACTCACAATCTTCAGTTATTGTGGGTTGAGTTTTAAACTCTATGTTGAGTCCTTTATATAGGCGTGCAAGTCTTCAGATAATCTTCAGTCTTTCAGATGCACTCCAATAAGAATTAGTTTTAAAACAAACTTGTTTTAAAACAAACTCCACAAAGATAAAGAATTAATCTCTATCCACTAATTAAATACGAATCCAATCGTATCTAACACATAGTATTAATAACAAACTTTATCATTAATCCTAATCTCAGCTTGTTACTAAAAGATTCGCGTTTTATTCAAATTAAAACAAACACGCGTGCTTAATGGATAAGCATTATCTTTTAAGCTAAACTGGGTCAAGATGTCCTACCCACATGTCTTGGGACATCTTGTTCGACATGCTGCCTAAGCATTCTCTGAACCCAGTGACAAGATGTCTAGGACATCTTGTTCAACATGTTGCATCTGCACCTCTTCAATATGCACAAGTGGTTTAGACTTAATTACTTCAGCATTGGTGCTTCAGTTAAGTCACTCTGACCAAGTTGTTTTAGCCTTATGATGCAGCCAATTTCAGAAGAACTACAAGAATCAAGCTCCAAATCACAATAAGGGTAATTGACTACGGTCTGGCAAGTGCATCAGTCTGTCGTCGAGTAATAATTCACACTCTAGGTGTCTAGAATGAGTTTGTGTCCCCAGGGATCGTGCCAAAACACCGTTAGTTCTATTCTAGTTCGGGAGTTTTGCATTCGCTTTGGTTTTTAGAAAAGGTTTTTAATTTATAAAATAAGCGGAATGCATTGCAGAAAAATAAAGGTTTGATTCAGAAACATAGAGAAGGTATGGTAGTTGGATTTACTCCCTCCTTCATACCATAATTGGTGTATAACATAGTTATTCGAATAATTATTTGGCGTTGATTTTATCCTTGTTTTAGTAGTACCTTACTACTACCCTATGTGAGTGAAGTTTCCCTACATTCATAACTAAGGTACCTATGAGAGTCTAAACTGCTGTGTCACATACCCTAATTACTAAGTGAGTTATTCAACATACATGCATTATGACCATCAACCATCCAATGCCTCTAGATCATAGTTTCGAGCTATTCAGCTTCTAATTGTTATGTCACAACTAGTGCCTGATTCCTCCTCTAATTTGCTAAGTCGCAACTAGTTCAGGATGTTTACCGTATCTATTCATCTAGCGTTATTTACTACTAGTTCCGGACAAATATTAAATCAAACCCTAATATTATTATTAAAGTGAACCCTAATATTTATTCTATAGGCGGTCTCGTTTATCTGGCCATATTTCGGGCAACGTTATTAAAGTGCAAGAAAATAAATAACAAACAATATATTGAATAACATTTATTATAACTTTGACTCAATTACATGACCCAAGTATTCATTGGGGAGTTCATCGTCTCCACCACAACCTAAGGCATCTATTACAAAAGACTACTTAATTAAATTACAAGAATCTAACTAAAAAGCCTAAAGAAAACATACCTTGTTGAGTGTAGCTATCTCGTAAGGGGAGAAAGCTATGCCCTTAGAGCTCCTCTGAACCTCTCCAATAGAATAGAAAAGTTCTTCTATTTCTGAATGAAAAATAATGAGAGGCGGATGCTCTATTTATACTTTTCGTATTGGGCCTCAGCATGCCATCGTGACATGATAGGTCCATCGTGACACGATGGGAAGATTCAGTTCAAAAATATAACTGATCCTGTGCATTTCATCAGCTTGGTCCCCAAGTTATCCAATCGTATTACGATACAGTTCATCGTAACACGATGATGAGATTTTCTTCAAAAATATAACTTTTGATGTCTTGGCCAGCAAGCAGCTCCCATCGTGGCACGATGGGAGTCATCGTGGCACGATGAAGCACTTTTCTTCACTTTTTAGGCTTTTTCTTGTCTTTTGCGCATCTTTGCCTTGTCTTGATGCTTTTCCCCGATTCTTTAGGTTTTGTTGATATTTGGGTCTGTCTTGGTCAAATTACTACTAAATAAACTACCTAAAATACTGTAGAAATTCCTGTCATCACAACCCCAAACTTAAACTATTGTTTGTCCTCAAATAACATGCTGTCAGACAAGATCGTTAGCGAGTTAAGAGATAAATAAATATGATAGGAATTTTACAACGTTGCATGTATTCAGCAATGGTACCGCTGATTCTTACCGCAGCGTTCGTGCTCAGTCCTGCTTGGTTCAGGAGACGTTGATAGTAGCGAGTCGGACAAGTGTCTGCAAGAGTCTGTGTTCAACATTTTCTCTCTCTCACATATTCCCTCGAAATTGAAAGGGTTACTCTCAATCATCGTACAACCTGCCATCTTACTATAGACTTGCAAGAATTCTAAGCAACCAGTCATAATTCAATAAACATGCATTATTGGAGGTCTTTAAGGGTTATAACATGGCTTGGGTCAAGGTAGGACATTTTTGGGATAAGTAGGCTAAACTTGAAGTTAAGTTCTACTTTGTTTCCTTTTTGTGTACGCAACCTTATTCAATAGGGTATCTTTTTGATTTTTGGTATCAGAGAATTTGAACCGGAGAGACGTTTGTGGTTCTTTTCTATCACTATTTTTGCCTTTTTGACTCTTTTATTTTCTTTTCTCTTATTTTTTGAAGAGACTATTTTTTTAGGAAATTTTTGATGTTTTCCCGTCTCTTTTTCTTTTTTTTTTTTTTTTTTTTTTTTTTTGTATAATGATAGTTCTCTGTATACCCACCCCAAATTTGAAATATTGCTAGTTCCATGAGCAACCCCAAACTTAGATCGTTGCCAAGATCAAAGAACTATTATCTACCTAACTCCAAAGAGGGTAAAATTTTGTTTTTCTGGTCTATAGGCTTGTAACATGGTTTGTCACCGAAAGAAAAGAGATATAATTTTTTTTTTATGGCTCAAAATTGGCTAGCAAAGGATATAATATCATAAGGGTGGCTTGAAAAAGGCTCTGGGTTATAACAAACAATTGCCTCAATGCTTATATCAATAAATCAACCAGTTAGCAGAGAATTGGAGCAAGTTCTGAAAAATAAACATGAGTACGGTACTCTCATAGTGGATCGAAAGAAAGTGGTAATGCCTTTTGGAAATATTTGGCTCAAATCCTCACTTGGCTTAGGTATCTGAAGGCGTGAACACTTATCTGCAGACACCGCTTCATCACTCGTCTCATTGTCTCCCAAACTTCCGCACTTCGGAGCAATCACCTTTGGTATTTGTGTAAAGGCGTGAAATTCGGATCATCGAAATTCATAAATCAGTTCGCTGCAATCTTACCTATAACAGTTTCTCATGCACAATAAAATAAACAGCAACAATTATTTAATTTTTTTAGTAAGTTTGACAGGGGCTGTTAACAGATGAATATGACATGCTGGAATTCTGAGTACATTTTATTAAATTGAAAATACATAAAAAAATTACTGAAATAAAATGCTAAAATAAAATAATTAAGGGTAAATAGGTCTTTCCCCCCTGCAATATAGGCGAGATTTGTAATACCCCCTAGAAAAAATTTCTTCAGGATTCCCATCTTGCAAATTTTTATTTGCGTTGCCCCCCTTGCCCAACACGTGGCAGCTGACTTGGATGAAATCTCCATGTGGCACCACCAGATGGTGCCACGTGGAAATTAATAAACTTAAAAAATAAATTAAATTCCACATAAATTGCCACATCATTATTGAAATATTATTTAATTTTTGTAGATAAAAAAATAAAAAGTCAGATTTAATTTTACAAAATTAATGATTTTTTTTTTCAATAGCAAGAAGATCTCCCCCTATTTCCATTACAAACCACTTGTTGAATATTCTTTGCACAATCCTCCATTACAAACATAGTCACTATGGGAGGATGAGGCTACCAATTTATTGGAGTAAATAAACTTTTTCTGCAAAACGTTTACTGTTAATAAGGTACTGCTGCCTGCACACTGTTAAATAAACTTTGATGAATTCTTCCGCTGCATATATTTGAGAACGGCAGCTGCCTTAGTATTCACCAAACAACAACTCTCACGCTATCTAATTTATTCAACCATAAATTCATCAAAACCAAAATCAAAACCAAGATTCTTCTCATGCATCAACCAAGAAATTCACAAACTAATTTCTTTTCACACATTCACTATAATCAATACACATGCATTAGAAAAAACAATTGAACCCCAAAAAAAAATTTTAGATCTAGAAATTTGTGGTTGTTTTTTTCAAAAACTAATTTGATTTTCGAAATCTAGACGAGAAAACGATTCGGAAAAAAGTTACTTTTTTAAAAAAAGAATTTTTTTTTACTCCAGTGGTGGCGCCGCCGCGCCAGCCGCCGCACCACCACCGGAGGCTTATCGGAATCTGGAAAATTGTATGAACACCAATGGTGTTCTTGGCTTGAATGATGAATATGTGAGAGAGAATGAACCCTAAATACATAAAATATTCAAATATAACTCAGATTTTTTATTTTTTTTTAAAAAAATTATTTGAAATTATGTGGAATTTAATTTATTTTTTTATTTTATTAATTTCCACGTCGTAGAGATTCCATCCAAGTCAGTTGCCATGTGTTGGGCAAGGGGGGCAACACAAATAAAAAAAATTTGTAAGGTGGGAATCCTGAATTTTTTTTTCTAGGGGGGTATTACAAATTTCGCCTATATTGCAGGGGGGAAAGACCTATTTACCCAATAATTAAATACTTATCCTTGGGTTGCCTCCCAAGCAGCGCTTGTTTAGCGTCTTATTAGCTTGACGCATTTCCTCCATTACAGAGGATAGGTTCCCATGTCTCATTCTTCTTTAGGAGCTTCCGCCTTAGCTCCTCCTTTTTTTTTTTTTTTTTTTTGTTCTTCCCCTACTTCTCTGGGTTCTATTGCTCTTTGAAGATGGCAAAGCAGAGTGTTCCATCATCATCTGAAACGACTGATTTGATGATGGATTTGCCTTTGCCTTTTGGTGGACTCTCCTTCTTTTCTTCATTTGGTATGCTGACCTAGCGGTTCTCATCTACCTTCTGGAATTGTATCTTCATTTTTTCAGCATCTGGCTTCTTCAGAGGTGGCGTGTTAACCCCAAACTTAGATCTTTTGGCGACCTTTCAGTTTCTTCCTCATGCTTTGACCCATGGTGCTTGGATATCCACTTCAATGGTCAGCCTCTTCATCTTGTCATTTTGCCCCTCGGGTTTCTCCGATCTCAGCAAGATCCATGTCAATGATGGCCCTACTAGTCACTAAGAATGGTCTTCCTAGGATGATCTTCATCTTCTCCGATGTCTAGGATCATCTCATTAGCTTGACGCATTTCCTCCATTACAGAGGATAGGTTCGCATGTCTCATTCTTCTTTAGGAGCTATCGCCTTAGCTCCTCCTTTCTTTTTGTTGTTCTTCCCCTACTTCTCTGGGTTCTGTTGCTTTTTGATGATGGCAAAGCAGAGTCTTCCATCATCATCTGAAACGACTGATTTGATGATGGATTTGCCTTTGCCTTTTGGTGGACTTTCCTTCTTTTCTTCGTTTGGTATGCTGACCCAGCGGTTCTCATCTACCTTCTAGAATTGTATCTTCAGTTTTTCAGCATCTCACTTCTTCAGAGGTGGCGTGTTAACCCCAAACTTAGATCTTTTGGCGACCTTTCGGTTTCTTCCCCATGCTTTGACCCATGGTGCCTGGATATCCACTTCAATGGTCTGCCTCTTCATCTTGTCAGTTAGCCCCTCGGGTTCCTCCTCTTCCTTAGCTGCTTCTACCTGTAGCTGCGCCATTTCATTCCTTAGCTCCTCTATCTTTATCTTCGAATGTATCTGAGCTGGAGTCGATGGTGTAGCTTCTCCGTTCTTCCACTCGAGCTTGCAGCATTCATCCATGTTCGCCTTGGAAGTTTAGATGGTTATAACCTGTTCTCCACTCTTCAGTGTCATCTCAGCAAGATCCATGTCAATGATGGCCCTGCTAGTCGCTATGAATGGTCTTCCTAGGATGATCTTCATCTTCTCCGATGTCTAGGATCATGAAGTCTATTGGGAATACCAGGTCTTGGACTTCCACCAGCACATCCTCTACTGTAGCTGCTGAGCGAATGGTTGATTGGTTGGCCAATATGAGTTCCTTAGCTGTCCCCACATTTGGTAATCTGAGCTTGAACTTGCCTGTTAAAGATAATGGTATGACGTTTACACTTGAGCCCACATCACACAATGCGTTGACTCCTTCCTCCCCAATCTGACAGACCATGGTGACGCTTCCAAGATCTTTCTTCATGGGTGGCAGTTGTGGTCCTCTTGCCAGGCTTTCTCTGAATTCCTCCAGCTCACCTGTGAACTCATCATAGGCTTCTTCGATTGTCATTCCTAGCTCGTTGAACCACTCTTCGAACTCTTCGAATTTTATCAGCTTTGGTTCACTGTGCTCGCGTCCTGTCTTTACCTCTTTTAACGCTTTGCACTCCTCCTTTGAATTGTCCACTGTATTACCTGCAATGTCTTTAGAAATATGAGTACTTACCAGCTTGGACAGTTGACCAATTTGGGTTTCCGGACTTTTGATGGTCGCCCCCTGGTTGGCTACTGTGTTCTGGATGCTTTCGAAATTTTTCTTGCTCATGCTTGCAAACTTTGTAAATAACTCTTTCAATGGAGATGGTTTTCTTGGTTAAGGTGCTGCTTGAGCCTGGTTTCCTGTCTGATCCCAGCGTAAATTTGGGTGCTTACTCCAACCTCGGTTGTAGTTGTTTCCCATTGGTTACAGTGAATTTTGTTAAACAACCGTTAGTTTAAAATTTATTGCTTGAGGATCAACTAGTAAATCCTGGGACTATAATTTTGTGCATTGGTTTCCAGAAAGTATGAACATTCATCATTCATTTTGAAGTCTGCAGTTTAGAGTGTTTTAACATAAAAATAATTTGTGAGTCAAGTGGTGAAAGAACTTGACAAAAGATTGAACTTTGCAGAAAATGATAAAAAGAGCAATTTCATTCGACAGAATGAAATGTAATTAAACTGCGAAAATCTTAAAGAACAAGAAATAAGACTTGACGGAATTTGTAAATTGCATTGATATTTAAAAAGTGTTTACAAGAAAAGGATCACAGAATCATACATCTTCCGTTCGACACTCGTTTCGCACGTTGACATGGGTACTCAGAGTTTTACAGAATTTCGTATATGAATTTGTGACCCATTTTTGTCAGAAAAACTAATATTTATAGGCGAACAAAATGCAACTGCTGATAACGTCTGAATGATGCTTCTCAGACACGTGTCCTTGACTGCATGTTTTTCCAAATATTTGAATTTGAAGGCTGTCAAAGTCGACCCAAATAGCAAAAGCAATAAGTCTTGAAAATAAACTAAGTCCACAAAGCATAGCATCCCTGTTATAACGTACAACTTTTCACATGGCGAACGGAACATTTCTCACTTGACAAAGAAAGCTGCCTGTCAAGCCCACCATATGGCGAACTCGCCACCTTTTAAAAAACACCATTTCTAGTTTGACTAGAATAATTTTGTGTCGAACTCGCCACTTATAATAATACATGCTCTTCTGCTTGACAAATAGAACAAATCCAATCCAACATAAAACAAATCGTGTCGAACTCGACACTTATAGTAAGATGGGGAAAATGGCTGGTTCGCCAGGCAAACAGGATGTGTCGAACTCGACAGTAATGGCAGGATGAAACAACCAGCCAAGCTGACTCGACAGGGTAAAACACCAATGCTAGTTCGACAGCAAAAAGCATATTTTCGAACTCGACAGACATGGCAGGATGAAGCACGTAATCCAGTTTGATAGGCAAATGCATGTTTTTGAACTCAACGGATAATGTGGTGAGGCACCATTTCGAAGCTTGACAGATTTTATAAAAATCTTAAATGCATAGTCAATATTACCTCATTTGGAATCAAAGCAATAACTTCTTTCTATATTTAGCTGTTGAAAAATACAGGCTAACAAATTGCCCCCCAAAAAATGCCATCTTCGACTGGATGTCGAATCAGACGAGATAGTGGTAATTTTTTTAAACTTCCTTTTGCACTTCCCGTATTTTTCCCAAAACACTACGCCAACGTCCTATTGCCATGATTTTTTTTTTAACTCTTTAAAAGGATTTTTTGGATTACCTTTTTCACTTTTCAACCTTTCTACTTCATCTTCTTCCTCTTCTCACCACTCATTTTAAAAAAATCCATTTTTGAAACCATGAAAATTCTCAACAAAACTCAAATAAAACTTTGATTTTTGTTTCAAACACACAAAATCCACACACCTATTTGGATTCATTTCATATTTTGTGCCACAAATCCATTTTTCTCGAACGATTTGCTCCAAGGCATCACCTTTACAACTTTAGTGTGATTTGAGGTACATTTTCAACAATTTTTGCTCTAGTAAGCTTGTTAGAATCTGGTTCGACGGAGCTAAGCTCTTTAGTTCGACAGGATTTACAATTCCGTTCGAAAATTTTCTATTTGTAATTTTCGACATAACGATGATTTTGCTCAACTAGCTTGGGATTTAAAACTTTCTTGTTCGACTGGTTTCGATGCCTTCCTGTTCGACAGATATCCCGGTTTTGGTTCGACAAGCTTTTCCCAGTTCCAGTTCGACAGAATTTCATGTGTTGGTTCGACTGAAATTTCAAATGGATAGGGTGCATGCGTTCGACTGCAATTTTGCGTTTGACTTCCAATTCCCGTTCGACAAAGTTGCAATTATTCATTCGACAAATTTGCGATTTGTGTTTGACTGGCTTTACCGTTTTCATCTTCGACTGAATTTGCAGGCTTGGTCGACGAGATTTTTGATTTTGCTGTGACTGGGTTTGCATGTTTGGCAGTTCGACAAGAATTTTCCATTTTGGAGTTCGACTGGGATTAAATCTTTTGGTCTGACAGATTCACGTTTTTAGTAGTCTTCAGGTTCGTTCGACAAGTGCTTTTAGTCCCTGTTCGACAGAACTTTTGTTGATTCAGCAGATGATGATTTTGCACTCAACCTGTTTTCAGGTTCAGCTTCGACGGATTTTTCCTGTTTGTAGTTCTTCTGAGATTGGCAGCATCATAAGGCTAAAACAACTTGGTCAGAATGACTTAACTGAAGCACCAATGCTAAAGTAATTAAGTCTAAACCACTTGTGCATATTGAAGATGTGCAGATGCAACATGTTGAACAAGATGTCCTAGACATCTTGTCACTGGGTTCAGAGCATGTTAAGGCAACATGTCGAACAAGATGTTCCAAGACATGTGGGTAGGACATCTTGACCTAGTTCAGCTTAAAAGATAATGCTTATCCATTAAGCATGTGTGTTTGTTCAAATTTGAATAAGGCGCGAATCTTTAAGTAACAAGCTGAGATTAGGATTAATGATAAAGTTTGTTATTAATTCTAAGTGTTATATACGATCGGATTCATATTTAATTTGTGGATAAAGATTAATTCTTTTATCTTATGGAGTTTGTTTTAAAACAAGTTTGTGTTAAAACTAATTCTTATTGTAATGCATCTGAAAGATTGAAGATTATCTGAAGACTTGCACGCCTATATAAAGGACTCAACATAGAGCTTAAAACTCAACCCACAATAACTGAAGATTGTGAGTCCAAAGCTTTGTGCCCATTGTGCAAAGCATTAATAGCTCCTTGTATTGTTCTTGATGCTTGGTAGCCTTGAGTCGTTGAATGTTGTCATTCAACCAAGTCTTTAAACGGTAAAGTTTAAGTTTCGTCACTTGGGATTAGTGATTAGAGGGTGTTGGGTAGGTTCTCATATTCAGAATAGAATTTCAATTGGCATCAGAGCAGGCACCCTAACCTGCTGGGTGAGCTCCAGGGAGACAAAATCTTGTTCAAGATGGACAGGAATGGAGGATCAATAAATAGACCACCAGTTCTGGATGGATCAAATTATGACTATTGGAAAGCAAGAATGACTGCATTCATCAAGTCCATGGATCAAAAAGCATGGAGGGCAATTATTACAGGTTGGAATCACCTAACAGTCTCAGTAGAAGATGGTTTTTCAATGTTAAAAGGTGAAGGAGATTGGACCCCAAAAGAGGAGACTGAGTCCAATAACAACTCTAAGGCAGTAAACGCTATCTTCAATGGTGTTGATGAAAACATATTCAAACTGATCAACACATGTACATAAGCCAAAAAAGCCTGGGAAGTTCTGCAAACTGCTCATGTAGGAACTTCCATGGTTAGAATGTCAAAGCTACAACTTCTCACCTCAAAATTCGAAAATCTAAGGATGGAGGATGGTGAGACCATCTCAGAATTCAACACTATAGTTCGAGACATAGCAAATTCATGCTTTGCTCTAAGAAAGAAGATACTTGAGGAGAAACTAGCCTGAAAAATCCTTAGATCACTTCCTAAGAGATTTTCTATGAAGGTAACTGCTATTGAAGAATCACAAGACTTGAGCACGATGAAGGTTGATGAACTCATTGGCTCATTACAAACTTTTGAGATGACCTTTTACGATAGACCTGAAAAGAAGCTGAAGAATTTGGCCTTCAAATCTAAGGAAAGCCAAAGTGAAGATTGTCTATCAAAAGTAATAGCTCTGTTGACCAAGAAGTTCAACAAATCTTTGAACAGGGTCCAAACTAAGTGGAGGACAAATGTCCCAGACAAGCCGTCCAATAACAAGACACAAGGCATGTCAAAAGAAAAAACTAACTCTTAAGAAGATACAGAGGTACAGTGCTACGAATGTGAAGGTTTTGGGCATATCAGAATAGAATGTCCCAACTTTCTCAGAAAACAGAAAAAGGGACTGGCTACAATTCTCTCTGACTTTGAGGATGAAAGTGAAGACGAAGTCACAAACAATGCATTCTCAGGGATAGTTGAAACCAGCAGCGATGATAGCTTCAAAAGCTTCACAGACATTTAAGGCTGTGATGATAATGAAGAACTTCTCTGCACTTCAAAATACACTGCTAAAGTAAGAGAACAAGATGAAATCATTGAGAGGCTCATCCGGGAGCATAAGGAGCAAGCATCTTTGAGAAAAGAATATAATTTCTTAAAGGTTATACTCATAAGCATGACTGAATCTTTGAGTTGCCTAGACTATGAATCTGACTCAGAGGATGAGTTCCTTGAAACTGAGAAAATAGTTGAAGACATGATTGGATTAGGATTCGATCATCCCTTCAGAAAGGCTGAATCTGCTCCAGAAAAGGTAACTCCTCCTCTACAGAAACCTAAGGACCAGATGTCAAGCCAAATGTCTGAACATCCTGCTCAACACAAAGACAGGATCTTAGACCACATATCTCAGCACCATGTTCAGACCAAGAAAGAGATGTCAAGCCAAATGTCTCAACATCCTGTTCAACACACAGGCGGGATCATAGACCACACATCTCAGCACTATGTTCAGACCAAGAAAGAGATGTCAAGCCAAATGTCTCAACATCCTGTTCAGCACACAGACAGGATCATAGACCTAACATCTCAGCACTATGTTCAGACCAAGAAAGAGATGTCAAGCCAAATGTCTCAACATCCTGTTCAACACAAAAGGAATAGGAACATAGGTCAGCTTCACAAGAAGCAGAAGAAACACATACCTAGACCACATCTTAAAAAGCTATTCTCCTAAAATAGAAGAGCTCTCAATAGATGTGATCATTGAGGTAGGTCTGGGCATGTTATGAACGAATGCTTCAAAATTCATGGCTATCCTCAAAGGTCAAGATCACCAAGGAAGGATGAAAAGAAGATTCTTGCTCAACAAGTAAAGTGCCAGGAGACTTAGATCAAGAGAGTATGGAGGCCAAAAGAAGATTCAAAACTAAAGGCTCATACTTGTATCAGGCTATCCTCATATGAAGACTGGTACTTTGACAGTGGATGCTCCAAACACATGACTGGAGATAAGAAATACCTTAATGAATTAAGGCCTTACTCCAAAGGATGTGTTGCTTTTGGTGATGGCGCTAAAGGTAGAATCAAAGGTATAGCCAAGCTAAGAGATCCCATCTTACCATACCTAGACAAGGTTCTACTAGTTGAAGGACTCACTACCTACTTGATAAGCATTAGTCAACTATGTGAACAAGGACTAGATGTGTGTAACAGCCCGGGCCTTCGGCGCTCCTGGCACTACCACCTCACGATCTTCTCCAACCCCCTTCTCTATTGGAGTTTTTGCCTTCCGTGGGAATCGAACCCATGTACCTAGGGATAAGTACATTGTTACAATGTGCACTTCAACAACTCTGAATGCATTATTGCTAATGATCAAAAGGTAGTGATGAAAGGTGTCAAGGCAAGGGACAGGTGCTATAAATGGACTCCTCCCAACAATGGTCCAAAAATAGCTTACTTGAGCAGTCAAGGAAGAGAATGACCAGATGTTCTACCAGATGTCCCAACATCTGTACACTCGTCAGGAAGTTGAATCACTTCAACCTGAACGTGGAAAAGGAACTCTAGAGTTCCACACATCCAAAAGCGTGTAGAACATTAAGTGACGGGTTGGCGTGCAGAAAGGATTATAACGTTAATCATCATTACTTCTGCACAACAAACAAGGTAACATTACCTAGTTCCGTCTATAAAAGGCCACCAAGATCATCACTTGTGCTATCATACACGCTTCAACATCTGGTACAACATCTTGCAAACATTCTCAAAAGTAATCTTTTCTCAAAGAAACTCTGAACAAACATGAGTAAAGAAATCACAATGAGCTCAAACAATCAAGCAATCAACACACGGGAAGAACCTAGTAATCCAACTAGGGTTTCAGAATCAACCGTCAATCAACAAGAGGTTGAGATAGACAAGCTGGTCATTCCTAGAGGAAAGAGAACGACGTCAGGAAGAAAAAGAAGCAGCAATTTGGTTGGGCCCTTCATCAATCCAATACAAGATGAAGAACCCAAAGAATCGTCCATTCTGGAACACAAATCGTCACCAAAAAGTGCTGAAGAACAAATTCCTGAAGAATCATCTCTGAAAGAGGCTACTTAAAACCATAATCTTGAGCCACAGACAGAGATTGAGAAGAATGGTGAAGAAGATGTCACGACATCCGACCCCAAAATCAAGGATGTCGAAACAAATGTCTCAACATCAAAAGACACCACATCTGATGAACATCCAATGAAAGAAGATCGAAAGGATGCACAAGAGAAACTCGCTTCTGAAGATGAAGAAGAAGATTCACAATCCCTAAAAGTCATATAGATTGATGAAGAGACAGAGCGAAGAACTGGCTCCCATAAGAACTCAATCAGTGGCTGATAGAGTGAAAAGGAATAGGGGGAAGAAGGTGGAGATTCCCAGGTCTTACTTAGAAGAGAAGTCTCGGAAGAGGAAGCAAGAGTCCTCAAGTGAGTTCGAGCCAGATGTCGAAGACGATGTCCCAGACATCATGTCGAAGAAAAGGAAAGCTGCACCCTCAACATCATTCCATACTGGAGACAATGAACAAAGATGGAGGATAGTGATGCAGAGGAGGATTGCTACAGAGAAAGAATTGAGCTCTGAAGCACTTTCCTACAAAGAGATTATCACCCTTCTTGAAGAAGCAAAAGTCTTGAAGACGGTGATGGGAGTTGGTAGATGCTACGAAAAGCTTGTGAGGGACTTCATTACTAAACTCACTGATGAATGCGCTGAGGAGGGAAGTGATGATTATCACAAGGTGCATATGAGAGGAAGAACCATTGACTTCTCTACAACTGTGATTAACAAGTTCCTGGAGAGAAGCACAGAATCTGAAAGCAACAAAATCCTCTCAATGGACAAAATTATTGAAGAAATTACCTCTAGTCAAGCTGAGCATTGGCCCAAGAAAGGACTACTTCCAACGTCCAAGCTAACAGTCAAACATGCCATACTCAACAGGATTGGCACAACTAATTGGGCCCCAACAAATCACAGCTCAGGTATAACTCCAACCTTGGCCAAACTCATCTATCTCATAGGAACGGGGAAGAAAGTAGACTTTGGAAAGCATGTCTTTGAACAAACTATGAAGCATGTGGAAACCAGTGCAATAAATCTTCCAATAGCCTTTCCAAGCTTGATCACTGAGATAATACTAAGTCAGTACCCAAGAATTCTACTCCCTGAGGAATATGAGAGTAAGAGACCTCCACCAATATCCGTCAACCGCAAGTTGATTGCTGAACCACATGTCCCAGACATTGTGTTCAAGGAAAGAGAAGCAGCTGAGACCTCTGCTCCACTGGACAGAAGCTCACAAAACAAAGTATTGGCTGAGCTTATTCATGTGTCTAAGGAGCTGGAAGAGACAATAAAGTCAAGTACGATCAGAAAAAACTGTGTAGATCACTTGATAAAACAACTGACAAAGAAACTTACTGAGAATGAAGGAGCTGCTCAAGCTGAGGCTGAGCAAGAAGAAGAAGAAGATTGAAGAACAGTAACTGGGTAAAAGTAGGAAAATAAGTACTTATATATTTTTCCTTTATATTTATTCATCTTCTGTAAGTATTGTGGCCTACCAAATGTCAAATTATGGTAAAAAGGGGGAGAAATAATTAATGATAAGTACAGCTTTTTGGCAAGTAGAATCTTCTCTTGCTTTACGGATGAATATGGAAAGCTTTAAAAAAAATTAAAAACTAAAAAGCTATGCTTAAATAAGTGTGTCCAGAGCCTAATTAAAATGCTAAAATTGAACCTCTAAAAAGTCTAGTGAGTCTTGATCACTCTGATTAAGTACTTTCCGCTGTAACTCAAGTCTTTGGTTCACTAAGTCACTAGGTATGTCATCCCTGGACTTAGAAAATTCATTGTAATGGATCATATGAAGACAAGAATAAGACTGTCTCATACTAGAAAAGGTTCATCACACACTCAAGATTGAAGACGTCTTGAAAATTGAAGACACACAAGTTTCTGAAGATCAAAGACCTTGAAGACCTGAAGATTTCAGAACAGAAGATTGCATCAACAGAGATCAATTTGAAGATTGAAGAATTTGAAGATTGAAGACTGAAGAGTGCACATTCAACAAAGTGGTTTGTGGTTGTTTTAGCCATAATTTGCCAAAGGGGGAGATTGTAGTTCTTCTGAGATTGGCAGCATCATAAGGCTAAAACAACTTGGTCAGAATGACTTAACTAAAGCACCAATGCTAAGGTAATTAAGTATAAACCACTTGTGCATATTGAAGATGTGCAGATGCAACATGTTGAACAAAATGTCCTAGATGTCTTGTCACTGGGTTCAGAGCATGTTAAGGCAACATGTCGAACAAGATGTCCCAAGACAAGTGGGTAGGACATCTTGACCCAGTTCAGCTTAAAAGATAATGCTTATCCATTAAGCAAGTGTATTTGTTCAAATTTGAATAAGGCATGAATCTTTAAGTAACAAGCTGAGATTAGGATTAATGATAAAGTTTGTTATTAATTCGAAGTGTTAGATACGATCAGATTCATATTTAATTTGTGGATAAAGATTAATTCTTTTATCTTATGGAGTTTGTTTTAAAATAAGTTTGTTTTAAAACTATTTCTTATTGTAGTGCATCTGAAAGATTGAAGATTATCTGAAGACCTGCACGCCTATATAAAGGACTCAACATAGAGCTTAAAACTCAACCCACAATAACTGAAGATTGTGAGTCCAAAGCTTTGTGCCCACTGTGCAAAGCATTAGTAGCTCCTTGTGTTGTTCTTGATATTTGGTAGCCTTGAGTCGTTGAATGTTGTCATCCAACCAAGTCTTTATACTGTAAAGTTTAAGTTTTGGGATTAGTGATTAGAGGGAGTTGGGTAGGTTCTCATATTCAGGGGGAGTTAGCCCTTGGGTAGAAGATTACTAGTTTTAAGAAAAGGCGTACATGCCAAAAGGTGTTTGGTGTGGTTGTAAGACTAAGTATTGATTCAGAGTAGTAGTGTTCACTTCCTGGATTGGTATCCTCCAGAGTAGGTGTGGTTTGCATCGAACTGGGTTAACAAATAACTAGTGTTATTTATTGCTTTTATTTACTTCAATACTGCAATAAATCGTGATCCTCATATCCAGTTGTCGAACCAGTTGTCTAAGACATCTGGACTATAGACACATTGTCCTAGACATTGTGTACGACATTTGTCCTGCCAGAGAACAGAATTTCACAGTTCAAGTGTGATTCAGGTTCGACATATTCTACTCAATCCTAGTTCGACAAAATTGATTGATTTTGAATTCAACAATGGCGTCAAGTTCTCAGTCATCACAAGTTCAAGTTCCACTCGTGGCGAATGACGAAAGAAATATTGTTGCCGGATCATCTACTTTTGTTTCTGAACCTTCAGTGGATGATAAGAAACACAAAATTTTGGAGGAACAAGTTTTGATTCCTCATAAAATTGAAGGTAAAATGTATGCCTTTTTTTTGTCCTTATCCTCATTTGTCGAACTTTACAGATGAGGTGAAAAGATTTTTTTCCTCATCGAACAAAAATATTGCTAATTAGGAAAGTCAAATAGCAGAACATGAGTCGAAGATTGCGGTAGAAAAACTCAGGTGTGATGGAATTCTTCAAGAAGCAAGTACCTCGACACAAGCAAAAATCATAGAGGAATCTGAGAAAGGACTTAAGTTTCTTAAGTCTTTTGAGGCTATTGGTGAGCAAATCCAAAATCTGATTGAAGCAAATCAAGTCATTGACACTGAATTGAGTTCTATCAGGAATCTCTATAATGATATGAAAGCCAATATGTGAGCTTATTGTCAGGCTTGACATCTTTAATTTTTCCATGCTTTGTTATTTCATGAACTATTTCTTTTAAATTGTCTTTGGTTTGTAACTTGACAATGCCCACCTGTGGCGAATGTTTCTTTTGGATTGTTTTTTGGTTTGTAACTTGACAATGCCCACCTGTGGCAAATTTAACTTTCATTGCCATTTTGTTTCAATTGTCTTAGTATTTTATTCTTCGCTTATCTTTACTTCTTGCAATGTTGGCTTATATTTCTTTAAATACTTGTCATTTATGCCTAATGTACGTTGTTCTTCAGTTAATTCTTCAATCTCAAAAGCACCATTTGAAAAAACTTAAACAATTTTAAATGGTCCTTCCCAATTTGGAGACCATTTGCCTAAGACTCTATCTTTTTTGTCCATAGGCAAAATAAGTTTCCAAACCAAATCTCCAACACTAAAGGTTTTTAACTTCACCTTTTTATTATAAGCTCTAGCAACTCTCTCTTTCTGTCGAGTTAACATTTCTAAAGCTTTCAATCTTTCTTCATCAAAGTCAACTAATTCATCTATCATCATGCTCCAATAATGGTCACTTGGTATTTCCATTTGTCTTTGAATTCTCACTGACTGCAAATTTATTTCGTCTGGAAGCACAGCGTCATCACCATATGTTAGTCGAAATGGTGTAGAATTAGTTCACTCCTTAGGAGAATTTCTACATGCCCATAAAATTTGACCTAAAGTTTTGTTCCAATTTCTTGGCTTCTGGGCAATGTGTTTTTTAATCAAACCAATAATAATCTTATTGGCTGCTTCAACTTGACCATTTGCTTGAGCATAATATGGTGTCGAAGTCGATAATTTAAAATCAGTTTGTTGGGCAAACTCAACCATCTTTCGTCCAGTGAATATTGAACCTTGATCTGTAGTGATGGTTTCAGGTATTCCATATCTACAAATAATATGGTTTTGAATTAAATTTATCACAGCTTCTTGATCAACGTTTGGTAATGGAATTGCCTCAATCCATTTGGTAAAATAATTGATACCAACTATTATATAACGCTGTTTCTTTGATGAAGCTGGCTTTATTTCACCAATTAAATCCAAAACCCATCCTCTAAAAGGCCATGGTTTAACTATTGAATGTAATTCACTTGCAGGAACATGTTGTATTCCCGCATGCCTTTGGCATTCTTGGCAAACTCTATGCAATCTTTCAACATAGTTGGGCAATACAAGCCTTGTCGAAATAAAAGCCATTTCATTTTATGGCCTGCTTGGTGAGATCCACATGCGCCACTATGCACATCTGACATTGCCAAATACGCTTCAGTTTCACTAAGGCATTTCAACTGAACTCCTTCAGAAGTCTTTTTCAACAATTCATTCCCAAGAATGACATAACTCAAAGCTCTATATTTGACTTTTCTATTAACTGTTCCGTTTGGATCTTTCAAGTATTCGACAAGTTGTTTCCTCCAATCATTGTCAGACAGATTGTCAACGGCAAAAATTTCAAAAATTTCTGAATTTTCACCATCATATACATGTGGTTCATCTGCCCCCACAAGTTTTGGCATTGACAATTCTGTCGAAACAGGTTGATTGACATACAATTTATTTTTGATATCTATCAACTCTTCCAATTTTTCTTTGGAAATCTTATAACCGGAAGCAATCTGAGCCAAGTCGTTGGCTTCTTGATTTTCAATACGAGGCACATGTTCAATATCAACTTGGTCGAAACGTTTTAACAAAGAATTTGCTACAACAAAATATTTCATTAAGTGTTCTTTTATGCACTTGTATTCTTTTGTTAATTGTTTCAACACTAACTCAGAGTCACCTCTTACCAAAATATTTTTTGCCCCCAAGTCGAGTAAGATTTCAAGACCTGCGATTAAAGCTTCATACTCAGCCTCATTGTTGGAACAAAAACCATTGATTTTATATTTAAACTTGGTTGGAATTTTTGAGGGTGAAATTTTTAGGATCCCAATTCCAGTTCTATGTTTGTGTTTAGAACCATCAAAGTATAACTTCCAAGGTTCGACATCCACATAGTGTTGTGGTGTTTCTATTGCTGAATGATCCACTATAAAATCAGCCATTATTTGGCCTATAATAGCTTTCAATGGCTTATACGTCAATGAATATTCAGTAAGTGCCAAAGCCCACTTGCCAATTCGACTGTGTAAGATTGGCTTCGACAACATGTATTTGATAACATCATAATGAGAATAGACATGAACATCCACAGGTTTTATATAATGCTTCAATTTCATACAAGCAAAGTATAAACAAAGGCAAAGTTTTTCAATATCATTTTACCTAGTTTCGGCATCATAAGTACTCTACTTAAATAGTAAATGGCTTTTTCATCCCCATTTTCATCCTCTTGGGCAAGCATACTGCCAAGAGTCGAATCAAGCGCTGAAATATACAACTTCATAAATTTGTTCCTAATGGGAGGCATTAAGTTTGGTGGGTTCGACAGATAATTCTTGATTTCGTCAATTGCCTTTTGTTGATCTGCATCCCACGTAAAAACATCTTCTTTCTTGAGTCGAAGTAATGGTGAAAAAGGTTTTGCTTTACCACTTAAATTTGATATGAATCTTCTCAAGAAGTTTATCTTTCCAAGCAAAGATTGAAGTTGTTTCTTAGTTGTTGGAGGCTTTGTCTCCATGATTGCCTTTGTCTTATTCTGGTTTATTTCAATGCCCTTTTAATGGACCACAAAACCAAGAAAATCTCCTGCATGTACACAGAAAACACATTTCAGTGGATTCATTTTCAATCCATATTTTCTCATTCTTTCAAAAGATTTTTTAAGACAATCTAAGTGATCGTCTTCTGAGGAAGACTTGACAATGATATCATCAATATAGACTTGCATGAATGTGTCTATAAAATCATGGAATATGGTATTCATTGCTCTTTGATATGTTTCCCCAGCATTTTTTAAGCCAAAAGGCATTACAACCCATTCATAGGTGCCTAAGGCTCCTGGGCATCAAAAAGCAGTTTTTGACACATCTTCCTCAGCAATAAAAATTTGGTTATTACCAGAATAACCATCTAACACACTTAGATAGTCATGTCATGCTGCTTAATCAACTAGCATTTCTGCTACAGGCATTGTGTATTCATCTTTAGGTGTAGCATTGTTTAAGAGAACCATTTTTCTTGATTACAGGAACTATGTTAGCTAACCATTCGACGTACCTGACAGTTCTGATGAATTTACTCCTCAGCAGCCTTTCGATTTCTTCTTTGATTTTGGACATGATTTCTGGCGCGAACCTCCTAGGCAATTGTTTTATTGCCTTCTTGTCGAGACGAATTGGTAGCTTCAATTCCACCAAATTTTTGCTCAGACTTGGCATTTCATTGTAGTCCCAAGCAAAACAATCCTTGTACTCCCTTAGGAGTTTAACCAGTTTACTCTTCAAATCATTTGAAAGGTTAGTGCTGATGTAGGTTGGCCTTTTGATTTTGCCATCTCCAATGTGAATCTCTTGCAAAGGATCTTGGGCTTGCATTTTTGGATTAGAACTTAAAGCATCTTTTTCAAAACCCAAAGGCTAATCATCATATATGCAATCCCACCTTTGCAGTTCTGGTACTTCTTTGCCATGATTTATGTTGTTGGCTTCGACAGCCATATTTTCTTGATACAAACTGGCTTCTAGTGCCATTTTTATTTTGTTTTCAGCCATGTAAGCCGAAATCTTGGCCCATGTTTGGGGCTCAGTCATAGTAATGCTCATCAATGTCCCATCCCGTAGGACGGATTTTGCCTTCTTCTTCAGGTGCATAATCATTCACATCCTCCCTTTCCCAAATGAAACCATGGGTAGGATCTAGCTTAACAGAATGATACACATTATCTGTAGGGGTATAGGCAAATCCCTGTTCAGTGCATGGCGAAATATTTGCCAATTTCTTGTCAAAGGAATGTTTTGTGATGTGGTGAGCCTCAGTTCTGAAATAACTTTGGTCTACTTCTATGTTCTCAACCATGCCATCATCTCTCCAAATGCTAAGTCTCTGGTGAAGGGTTGAAGGAACTACCCCCACACCATGAATCCACTATCTACCTAGGAGCAGATTGTAATTGGCTTTTAAAGCAACAACCAGAAACAAAGTTGGCCTCATAGTGCTTCCAACAGCAACTTCAACTTGGATTGCCCCCAGGAAAAATCCAGTTTCACCTTCATAGTTCGACAGAACTATGTTGTGAGGGTGTAAATCAGGTGAGAACTTGCCAATCTTGCTTAAAAGGAATTCTGGCATTAGATTGACTGCATCACCTCCATCTATCAGCACTTTATTGATCCCAACATCATTCAGTTTGGCATGAATGAAAAGTGGTTTCAGGTGATTTTTCATTCCTTCATCAGGCCTTTCAAATGTAGCCTTTTGCTCCCCTAAACAACCATTATTCATGACGTAATAACACATTGGCCTATGCAGAGCCAATTCATTATTGTTAAATTCTTCCTCTCCATCTGTGACTTCAGACCACACATCAAATTTAGCAGGCAGGATGGATACAACATTGACCAGCACATCAAAATCAGGTTCTGAATCTAAGAGGTCATCATCCATGTCTTCATTTTCGACTGCATCCAAGTCTACTATTCTTTCTTTCACTGGCCTTCTGGCCACTTCGACAACTTGTTTTCCTTTGTTGTCAGCAGAGTTTTGGCTTGCCTGGAGTGCAAGTCTTTTCTGACGTTGATACCTTCGCCACTGACTGCGAGTCATGGGATTTTATTGGTTCCTGTAGGCATATTTGTTCACCTCCACTTGACTTTGAGGCTTGCATTAAACTTCCTTTCTCGAAAAACCTGAAGTTACTAGCCCTTTGTTGGCCATGAACCCATTGATTCGCAGGAAACTTGTTGGATGGAACAAAAGTAGACATGTATCCAAGCCTTTGATGAACTGGCCTGTGGTGGATTACATTCTTGTTCCTGTCCAGTTTCAGATTTGGCCAATTGCCTTTGTTTTTTGCAAATGGCACATATTTCTTAAGGCCATCAACAACCCTTTGTTTTGTCGAATACAGCGCTACAGCAAGGGCACAGTTTTTCTTCAGCCTTTGGGTAAACTCCTATGACCTTCTCAGCATAGTCACTTTTAGACACAGCAACAATTTGTTCACCACCTGTGAGATCCATTGCATCCGCCATCATACAGTGAACCGGTTCGACATAAGAAGCATCTGACACCTGTAATGGATCTTCATCAATCTGCATTGATGGTTTGGTTTTGTCACCAAATTTCAGCCTTCCATCATTCAAGGCTTTTTGGACCAAGTCCCTGAAAAGAACACATTGTGAGGTTTTATGACCAACAAAATTATGGAATTTACAAAAACCTCTTTTCTTACGTTGTTCCAAAGGTGGAACTTTTAAACCCTTTGGTACAATTATTTGGCCATCAGTGACCAACAGGTCAAAAATTTCATCACACTTTGTAATATCAAATGTGTAAATTTTAGCAACAAACTTATCATTTTTTGGTTCGACATGATTTTTTCCATTAGATGGTTTCAACAATTTACAAGTATAAGGAGGTCCATGTTTCAGTTCAGCAATATTAACTATTGGAACAAAGCTGGTTCTAATATAACCCAAGTAGTTTTAATGATAACAATAGTATTAATATACAATAGGGTGTACTGATAATTTACTCTAGTGTGCAGGTATATAAGTTAAATTTTTATATACACTAGAAATTGAAGTTCTGGTTGCTATTTGAAAAGCATCCCCAGAAGCTGGGAAAAGCAAGTTCTGAGTAATGACACCAGAAGCTAAGTCACCAAAAGTTGCAAGTCAAAGTCAACCAGAAGCTACACTCGTCAGAACCTGAGTTGGACACTCAAGATTCTGATGACGATGGAACAGCAGAATTTGTCAGAAGAACATTCTATTCTATCATATTTGGCAAATTCAGAATGGCAGAAGAAAACCTCGTACAAGACCGTTATAATCTTGATAATGACGTTTGTACTATTGTACTATATTCTTTTCCTGATTTGGGCGAATATTCGAAATCAAGGATCAAGATTTCATTCTTTACTTGATTTGGATAAGCACATTTCAAACGGAAAAATAGTACAGTACTATGCAGCTGTTTTCATCATTGTCTACTCAAATTCAAACGCTCCACTACCGCCTATAAAAGGATGAAGAATTTGAAAAAGACAATAATACTACATCAACGAACAAAAGCGCTGTTACCCTGCTAATTTCATAAGAGCATTATAACTTTGACAAATACAACTTGCGCTTATATCAAAATTTAGGACAAACAGTTTTCAACTTCTGATTAGTCAGTTGTTGAACCTTAGTTTTCTTTTATTAGAATTCTAAGATAAGTCTTGTTTTTAGAGTTGTATTATTTTGTTCTAGAACTCTGATACTGTTTATCAGAAGTTCAAACATTGTTCCTTTGTAACTTTGTTTAGAAGTCTCTTGCTTGTGTGCTTGAGCATTTGGAAGTCTCTTGTATTGTGATACTTGTGAAGGTGTGAAAACACAAGAAGGGGGGGTTGAATTGTGTTTTGGTAGTTTTAAAATCTTCTTCTAAGTTTTGCAACTTATCAGAATCAGCAGCGGAATAAATCAAACACAAACAACTTCTGAACGAGTGGAAATGAAAACAGAGAAGAGAAAGGAGAGATGAACACACAAGATTTATACTGGTTCCTCTCACAAACCGAGAATAGTCCAGTCCCCTTGCACTTCCAAGGGATTTCACTATAATCACACAAGATTACAATTGCTCAAGCACTCAGCAAGAGATTTCCTATGATCAAGTAACACAATACAAGAGACTTCCAATGCTCAAGCTCACAAGCAAGACACTTCAAATGCTCAAGCACAAAAGCAAGAGACTTCTAAAACAAAGTTACAAAGACAATGTTTGAACTTCTGATAAATAATATCAGAGTTCTAGAACAAAATAATACAACTCTAAAAGCAAGACTTATCTTAGAATTCTTATAAAAGAAAACTAAGGTTCCACAACTGACTAGACTAGACAGAAGTTGAAAACTATTTGTCCTGAATTTTGATATAAGCTCAAGTTGTATCTAAGTTAAAATGCTCTTAAGAATTCAGCAGTATAACAGTGCTTTTGTTCGTTGGTGTAGTTCTCTCTATTTGTCTTCAAATTCTTCCTCCTTTTATAGGTGATAGTGGAGCGTCTTGAATTTGAGCAGACAAAGATGAAAACAGCTGCATAGTACTGTACTATTATTTCCGTTTGAAATGTGCTTATCGAAATCAAGTAAAGAATGAAATCTTGATCCTTGATTTCGAATATTCGCCTATATCAGGAAAAGAGATATAGTACAATAGTACAAACGTCATTATCATGAGGATAACGGTCTTGTACGATGTTTCTTCTGCCTTTCTGAATTTGCCAAATAGATGATAGTCGTTATGGGGAATAGAATGTTCTTCTGGCAAATTCTGCTGTCTCATCGTCATCAGAATCTTGAGTAGTAAACTCTGCTTCTGAAGAGTGTAGCTTCTGGTTGACTTTGACTTGCAACTTCTGGTGACAATAACTTCTGGTGTCATTCTCCAGAACTTGCTTTTCCCAACTTCTAGGAGCGCTTCTCTCATAGTAACAAGAACTTCACTTTCTAGTGTATATAAAATTTTAACTTATATTCCTGCACACTAGAGTAAATTATCAGTACTGCCTATTGTATATTAATATTATTGTTAACATCAAAATTACTTGGGTTATATTAGAACCAACTTTGTTCCAACAATCTCCCCCTTTTTGATTGATGACAAACCAAGTATTAATTTACAATGGTTGTTATTTTAATCATAGAATGCATCCTTCAGGTTTATGAGTTTTGCAAGCTCCCCCTGATTTCAGTAATGAATGATTAAAATAGTTTTAAAATTTTAACATTGAATCCAGAACTTCATTATACACTTGACTTCCAGAAGATAGGTTTGCAAGCTTTCTTCCTTGGTCAGATCTACTTAAGAGAAAAGTGCAATCTTCTCTTACATGTATCATGTATAGAGAGTTCTAATCTCAATAGAAAAATTTTCCTTTCATAATCAAAACTGATAATATTCAATAACTGAAATTAAATGAATAAATTTTAATTTTTGGCTTCAGTTAGTGTTCTTAAATTAATTTACTCTTACTCCCCCTTTTGTCATTAAACAAAAAGAATAAAAAGAAGGAAAGAGTCAAATAAAAAATAACATGTGACTAAAGAATTAGTCAGGTCAAAAATTCAAAGATGATAAAAACCACAAAAAATTTAATGCAAAAACGAAAAACGAGGTAACTTCTAACCACCAGATTGATTATAAAAACGCACCATACTCTTTTTCATTTCACTCAACACTTCCATGATATTTCTTCAACAAAATGAAAGAAAATATTGATGAGGATAGAAGAGTGATTGAAAGAAATAGGTTTAAGAAATTTTCAGAGGAGAAACAGGGTAGAATCTTTGTACAGTCAAGAACACGAGATGCAACAGCATGGAATATGATTTCTAAGAATCATATGAAGATGATAAAGAGTTTGGAATCAAAATCAGATGCAGGTTCCTCAACCATCTTCTGTTCTTAAAAGAACAAAGATTTCTCCTGATACAGAAAGATGAACAGGACGAACAGAAGGGATGCTCCAAGTTTCCAAAATAGGAAATTTCTAGCTTGAGAGGTTTAGAAGACTCATCAGATTAGCTGATAGTTTCAGACTCCAAGGTTGAAGTTTGGATCAACACCCACTTTGGTTCAGTTCTTATATTATCTTTTTGTAAAATTTCTTAGGTTTTCATATGTATCTGGATTTTTCATATGCAAAAACTTGTTTTTAGAACAAAGTTATTGTAATGCAAAAATCTATACAAATGCAAAGTTATTTTAATGCAAATTTTATATGAATAAAACAAAAGTCATTTGAATGCAATGATGTGTATGCAGCAATTATATAACTTCTGAACAAAATAAATTGAAACAGAACAATTAATCACATAATATCCGTAACATTCAAACACCAAAAAAATAAACAAGTTCAGACTTAACAAAATATAAAAACAAATAACAATTAACTAATAGTGCTAGAAGCCTAGGGTTGAGATAGATTAGAGGGGTTAAGCAGTTTCTCTTGAAGTTGCTTTAGAACATTTGCAGAGATCTGTTCCAAACGCTTGATGAATCTTCTTCATCTCTTGTGCATAGATAGTAGACAACTGGTCTTCTGCTTCTGTCATAACCACTTGCATCTTCTCATCATACAACCTCTGAGCTTCTTGTCTTCCAGCATCAATCTTGGCTTGAACAAACTTCCTCTTAGCAATGTTTACAACATTGTCCTTCTCATATTGAGAGCTATAGTCAATAAGTTTTTGCTTGCACATTTTAGATAGAGCATTACACTCATCAGATACTTGGCTTGGTGCAAGAGAAAGTGTACGCAAATCCTGATGAAATCTCTTGATTTTATCATTAATGCCCAAAAGCACATGCTCAACATCTTCTAGGGTGATGGCATTTTGAGAGGTTTGAGTAGATGATGATGATGATGGAATATCTAGGTGTGTCGGAATGATAGCAATTTGAAAGTCTGTTTGTGGTGTAATAACTTGCTCAAAAGATTTGATAAAGTTATTTTGATCAGGGGTGAGTTGTTATGATTTCTGAGGGGAGGGATTTTCTAAGTCCAAGGCTAGCTTCTATAGTTTGGCTTTTTCTAGTTCTGGAATACTGGATACAACAGTACCAGAAGATGACTGATGGACACCAGTTTCAACAACAGTTTCAACTACAGGAGGACTAGAATGGATGTGATTAGAAACAGTCTTTTCTGAATCAGCAGATTTTGGAGTACCAGGTTTGACAGACTCATGCACTGGGGATAAAACAAAGGTTTCCTCATGAGAAATATTTTGAGGAAGTGCATCAGAAGTTGCAATCTCTGCATGAACTTCTTGAACTTCCTGTTCAATATTTATCACTTGGGCAGGAGTAGCAACACCTGTTTCTGCAATCAGTGTCATAACATGTTCAGAAAATCTCCTCATAGACTCAGGGGATGGTACAAAGCTAACTACTGGTGTTTCATCAAGAGATCTATCAGAAGCACTAGCAGCAACTTCTACTATACAGTTGGTTTTTGGTTCCAAATCAGAAAGGATTTTAGAAAAAGTATTTTTGATAGGAACTGTAAAGGAGATGTTTCTAGCATGCTTTGGACCATTAATGACATAATCAGGAATATTTTCAAGATTAACCTTTTTATAAATACCTTGATTAGCCAGTTTGTTCACCAACTCATCCTTTGGAAGGGCAGAGTCCAGAAATGCATTAGGCTCAGCTTCCACACCACTCTCCCAACTATTTTCTTCTATAGCAATGCTTTCTTCCACCAACCTTATAGCTGCCTCTTTTTCAATTTGTTCTTGATCCTCAGCAGTAAGTTTCATTTGCCTTTTCCATTTGTTTGAACCTTTCTTCTTAGATACTTCTGGGTTTGCAGCAGCAGAGCCAGAAGTTCTAGTTGGCCTTTTTGAAACATTACTTGCCTCCTTTTCTTGAACAATATCAGCAGACACAGGGTTCACAGCAGTTTCTTCCACAACATTCTTACCAGCTTCTGATGTATCCTTCACACCAGAAGTACTAACAGACTTCTTAGGAGTGTATCCTCTTGCTCTCTTGGATCCAGATTCTGTTGCCTCTGGCTTTTCAGAAGCCTTTCTCTTCCTTTCTTGAAGAGGCAACAATTTCCTGGTAGCAAGTCTGTCATCTAACTTCAGAGAATCTCCTTCCAGAAGTTTCTTGTGCATTGCAGCAATAACTCCAACTTCTTGCTTTGAAACAATAGTAAGAAAGAAATAACGATTTTCTTCAAATTTCCTTGGCTTGAAATGTTCTTGAGGGGTAACAACAGGACCAGAAGTCTTCAACACTCTCTTTAAAGTAGCATCGTCTATCACAGATGGATTAGCATTAATATAAGAACCATATCCTGGGAAGACATGTCTTAAAGATTGCAACAGATAACTTCTGTAAAACATAAAAGACAAGAATCTGCTATAATGCACATTCTTGATGCCTTTATTTTTACTGTCAGAGATAGCTTGGCACAGATGATCAAAGATCACTCTAGCAAAATTCACAGGAGCCCTTCTTCCCACAAAGTATAAGATAGTCTTATAATATTGAGAGACTTGGTCAGAAGATCCAGCTTTAGGCATAACTGACTCATGAAGAATCTTGTAGATAACCTTGTAGAGAGGTTTCATGTCCTGATTACTCTTGGAAGTAGAGCCTTTACAATAAATCTCTTCCTGCATCAAATGATTTGAATCCTTTTCATTTGCATGAGGAAGTACTCCAGACAAAGGTAACTTCACAGTTTGCCTTATGTGTTCGGCTCTAATCCTTACACAAACACCACCAACTTCTGATCTAATTTCCTTTCCCAAAAACTCTACCGTCTTGCCCTTTTCAGCATTCTCTTCACTAGCCTGAGCAGTTTCTTCACTTGCCCTTTTTGACGTTCCTTTAGTAATCACTTCTGCCTTCATCCAGAAGTCCTTTACCAATTCTGGATAGACAGGTCCATTAAGAATGTCTAAGAAGATAAATAACCCTTGATTCTCAAAGATTTCTTTGATATCCTTAATTCCATTCGCCCTTAAGCTCTCGAAATCCACCGCTTTTTCGATAAGCAAAAAATAGGTCAGAAATGGGGAAATCCATTTTATCCTTTGTGTAGATTCCAGGAGTTTAAGCTTCTATATCAGGAATAGGAGGGACAACAAGCATTTGTTGTTGATTACTAGATGAAGAAGTCATGATTCTGAGGTTAGGGTTAGGGTTTGCTAAGTTTAGAAAAGAAAGAAATTTTCTGAGTTTTTGAAGAATGAAAGTGTGGGTAGTGAGTGTGTAAAAGTGTGAATGTGAACAGTTAGTGAGTTTAAAAGGAAATAAATGCGCAAAAGCGTACTAACTGAAAGGACAGGGGTAATAGAGTAACTTAACAATTCACAAATGAATTAGAACACAATCATCACTAACCAACTTCTTTCTATAATAGCAGAAAGACACGTGTATTAGAAGTTTAATTAAATAACTAACACATCAGCAACAGCAGTTGAAGAGGTTATTCAACAAGTACTGCCACGTCATGTACCAGAACCACTCATGTGCAACTTCTGATGAAGATGCCAGAAGATGGTTTGTCTAAACTTCTGATACAGAGGTTCTGACTCCCCCTAACTTCTGATATTCTTCTAGAACTTCCATAAAATAATATTTTTCACCAGAGTTTCAGCTTATTCACAGATTTCCATCATATTAAGATTCCTTTTGATAAAATCAAATCTTTCAACAACCAGGGGTTTTGTAAAGATATCAGCCAATTGATTTTCTGTATCAATAAACTTGAGATCAATAACACCCTTCTGTACATAATCTCTTATAAAATGATGTTTAATCTCAATATGTTTAGCTCTTGAGTGCAAAATAGGATTTTTGTAAAGATGAATGGCAGCAGTGTTATCACAATATAAAGGAATACTGTGACTGCTTATTTGATAATCTTCCAATTGATATTTCATCCAAAGCAGTTGTGTACAACACTTAGCTGCTGAAATGTATTCTGCTTCTGCAGTTGACATAGCTATGGTGGTTTGCCTTTTACTGGCCCAAGAAATCAAATTCTCACCAATGAATTGACAATTGCCACTAGTGGATTTTCTTTCAAGTTTATCACCAGCATAGTCAGCATCACATAATCCAATCAGTTTATAATCATCAGATTTATGATACAGTAATCCAATGTTACAAGTAGCCTTCAGATATCTAAAGATTCTCTTTGCTGCTGTAAAATGAGATTCTCTAGGATCTAACTGAAATCTTGCACACAGACATACACTGAATAAAATGTCAGGTCTTGAAGCTATTAGATAGAGAAGAGATCCAATCATGCCTCTTTATAACTTCTGATCAACCTTACCTTCAGACTCACCTTTGCTAAGACTTGATGTAAGATGCATTGGAGTGTTCATGGGTTTGCAGTCTTCGAAATTATATTTCTTCAGAAGATCTTTGATATACTTTGACTGATGAATGAAGTTTCCTTTCTTTGTTTGATTGATCATGCTCATCATGCCCAGAAAGTACTTCAATTCTCCCATCATGCTCATCTCAAATTCATCTTGCATCATCTTAGAAAAGTTCTTGCAAAGTGTAGCATTAGTTGATCCAAAAATGATGTCATCAACATAGATTTGAATGATCAGAATGTCTCTCTTCAAAGTCTTTCTGAATAATGTATCATCAACTTGACCTTTTTCAAAACCATTGTCAACCAAGAAGTTACTTAGTCTCTCATACCAAGCTCTGGGAGCTTGTTTGAGTCCATAAAGTGACTTCTTTAGTCTAAACACATGATATGGATTTGAAATGTCTTCAAATCCTGGAGGTTGTTTGACATATACTTCTTCAGAAATTACTCCATTATGAAATGCACTGTTTACATCCATTTGATAAAGTGTGATGTTGTTGTTGACAGCATAAGAAAGAAGTAATCTTATTGCTTCCAATCTTGCAACTGGAGCATAAGTCTCTGTATAATCAATGCCTTCTTGTTGTCTGTATTCTGGTGCAACAAGTCTAGCTTTGTTCCTTGTTACTTCTCCTTGTTCATTCAGCTTATTTCTGTATACCCACTTTGTTCCAATAATGTTCTTGTCTTTAGGCTTGGGTACCAGATCCCATACATCATTTCTTTGAAATTGATTCAGTTCTTCTTCCATTGCAACTATCCAAGCATCATCAGATAAGGCTTCATCAGTGGTTTTAGGTTCAATCAAGGAAACTAGACCAAATAAGGATTCTTCATCCCTAAAACTTGATCTTGTTTTCCTAGGAATGTTCTTATTCCTAATGATGAGCTATTCAGGATGTGATGACTTGTACTTGAAAGTATTTCTTGGAATAGCTGTTTCTTCTAGATCAGGATCTTCAGTTGGTGTTGTTTGATGATCATCAGATTCTGGAACTTGGTTGTTCTTTGGAGCTTCCAGAAGTACAGGAGTGGATTCAAATCTAGAACCTTCATCTTCTGAGTCTTGAGAATATGAAATTTCTATAACAGGCTCTGACTTTTCATGGTCAGGCACTTTGTCATCAAACTTTACATGCATAGATTCTTCAACTGTTTGAGTTTCAGAATTATACACTCTGTATGACTTGGAGCGCTCAGAATATCCAATGAAGATACCCTTACTAGTTTTAGAGTAAAACTTCTTAAGATGAACTTTAGTATTCATAATGTAACATGTACAACCAAATTCGTGAAAATAAGATATATTGGGTTTCCTTCCTCTATAGAGTTCATATGTTGTATTATTCAGAATATGTCTAATATAGATTATGTTCTGAATATAAAAAGCAGTGCTTACAGCTTCTGCCCAGAAAAATTTTGCCAAAGAATTTTCATGCATAATGGTTCTAGCCATTTCTTGCAAAGATCTGTTCTTTCTTTCTACAACTCCATTTTGCTGTGGAGTTCTAGGAGAAGAAAACTCATGGAAGATTCCATGTTCTTCACAGAAATTTTCAAAAGGTTCATTTTCAAATTCTCCATCATGATCACTTCTAACTTTCAAAATCTTTAAATCTTTTTCATTTTGAATTTGGGCACAGAAGACACTAAACTCTTCATATGTATCACTTTTAGATTTCAGAAATCTAACCCAAGTCCATCTACTATAATCATCAACAATGACTAATCCATACTTCTTTCCATTGAGTGAAGCAGTGCTAACTGGTCCAAACAAATCAATGTGCAGAAGTTCTAAAGGTCTAGAAGTAGAAACAATGTTTTTAACTTTAAACGAGCTTTTGACAATCTTCCCTTTCTGACAAGAGCCACAAAGAGAATCTGAGTGATAAGTCAATTTAGGAAGGCCTCTCACAAGATTGTCTTTGCTAAGCTTAGAAATTAATCTCCAGTTAGCATGACTTAATCTCTTATGCCAAAACCATTTCTCATCACTTAGAGTCAATAAACAAAGCACATTCTGATCTTCCAAATCATAAAGATTAACTTTATAAACATTGCCCTTTCTACAACCTTTAAACAAAATGAATTTATCAGAATTGTTAATTACAGTACATGAATTCTTATTAAACACAACATCATAATTACTGTCACATAATTGACTTATGCTAAGTAGATTATGTTGTAGTCCATCAACCAACCAAACATTAGAAATAGTAAGAGAAGAATTACCTACTTTACCTATACCAATGATTTTGCCTCTTTGGTTCCCACCAAATCCTAGAGTTCCTCTCTCTCTCAGATTCAGGGTGTGGAACAAGTGCTTGACTCCTGTCATGTGTCGTGAACATCCACTGTCCAGATACCAGTAGCTCTGTGTTCTTCTTGTGATGCATACCTGCAGTAAACATTCTCTCAGACTTTGGTACCCATATTCTGATGGGTCCTCTAAAGTTAGTTCTTTTATCCTTCTTCTGTTTCTTGTAGCTTCCAGAGGATCCAAGGTGAGGTGAGCCTTGAAAAACAGGTTTAGGCTTAACCTTTCCTTTGGACCTTGATCTAGAATGTGTCAGCAAACCACCTTTCAAGTTTGTACAGTCTGATCTCATGCCCCGAGTACTCTTAGGCTTGAAGATCTTCTGTACTCCTTTACTAGACTTGGATACTGAAGCAATGAGAGCAGAGGTTTTCAAAAGCTCCACGCTTACTTGAGCATCTGACACTTTTGGATTTTCTGTACCATTACTAGAAACTAAGTTAGAATAAAGATCAGAAGGTGTTTTGCTTATGCACACAGACTGATTTGAGTTTCCTTTGACTACTTCCCAAACCCTGTCCTGTGTATTTGCCAGGACCATAAATCATAGAAGCTAGTCTATGCTTATCAATTTCTTGCTTATCATTGGGTTTGTTACATGATCTGCAACCATTTTCAAGAACTTGAATAGTCTTTAAGGACTTCTTGAAGTCTTCTTGAATATGATTAACTTTATCATTGACCATGTTAAACTTTTGTTTAAAAAGTTCTAGCTCTTTTGATCTTTCCATGTATTTCATCATAGTATCTTTCAAAGCCTTAGAGAGTTGAGTATTAGATAGTTGAGAAATAACCTGCTCAATATCTTCTGAATCTGACTCAACATCACTTTCAACATCTGACTCAGCTGTGGCCATGAGTGCCAAGTTAGCTTCTGCATCTTCAGCTTAATCATCAGACAGCTTGTCAAGATCTTCCCATGTAGCCAGAAGACTCTTCTTAGCTTTTTTCTTGAAAGTGCTCTTTCTTCCTTTTCCCTTGGTGCTCAGTTCAGGATAATCAGCAATGAAGTGTCCAGGCTTTCTGCAATTAAAGCAGTTCTTTGAATCATCCTTCTTATCTTTGTTACCAGAACTTCTGTAATCAGAACCTTTAGATCTAGAACTTCTACCAGAATATCTTGGCTTTCTTTTTGTCCACTTCTGGAACTTCCTGGTCAGAAGTGCAATGACATCATCATCTGATCCTCCTTCTTGATCATCTGCAGAAGATTCTTCTGTTTCAGATTCAACAACCTTAGCCTTTAGAGCCTTAGAAGATCCTGAAGTAGCTGGCAGAGCCAAAGACTTCACTATCTTCCGAGGATCATCAGAAGCTAGCTCAATCTCATGACTCATCAGTGAACTAATTAAACCTTCCAGGCTTAGGGTGTCTAAATCATTTGCTTCCTAAATGGCAGTGACCTTAGGTCTCCACTTAGCAAGTAAGCTTCTGAGAGTCTTCTTCACATGATCAGGAGTAGTATAACTTTTCTTCAAAACTTGAAGACCAGCAACCAGAACTTTGAATCTAGAAAACATAGATTCAATGTTCTCATCTTCTTTCATTCTAAAAAGTTCATACTGTTGGATCAAAAGTGTTGCCTTTGCCTCCTGTACCTGTTTGTTTCCATCATAAGATGAACACAAAGAATCATAGATACTTTTGGCAGTAGATTTATCTGAGATCTTAAGGTATTCTTCATGAGATATGCAACCAATCAAAATATCCTGGACCTTGTGGTGCTTTTTGTATGCTTTCTTGTCTTTATCAGTGAAAGCTTGTCTTGCGTCATAATCTAATCTTCCTCTTTCATCCAAACCTTGAAATGATACTCCTCTTTCAACTAAGTCCCAAAGTTCATCATCAATACCAACCAGATGACTATAAATTCTATCTTTCCACCAGGAGAAGGTAGAATCATTTCCATTGAACTTAGGAGCTTTGCTGGTGTTGTTTTTATCATCAGCATCATAGTTGAAAGGAATATTAACTCCTTTAGAAGGTTCATCAGGTTCACCAGGTCCAGACATAGTGTTTTTACACAGCAAACAACTGTCTCACTATAAGGTGATATAACAGAACCAAGGCTCTAGATGCCAATTGAAGGTGTGAAAACACAAGAAGGGGAGTTGAATTTTGTTTTGGTAGTTTTAAAAACTTCTTCTAAGTTTTGCAACTTATCAGAATCAGCAGCGGAATAAATCAAACACAAACAACTTCTGGACGAGTGGAAATAAAAACAGAGAAGAGAAAGAAGAGATGAACACAAAAGATTTATACTGGTTCCTCTCACAAACCGAGAGTAGTCCAGTCCCATTGCACTTCCAAGGGATTTCACTATAATCACACAAGATTACAATTGCTCAAGCACACAGCAAGAGACTTCCAATGCTCAAGTAACACAATACAAGAGACTTCCAATACTCAAGCTCACAAGCAAGAGACTTCAAATGCTCAAGCACAAAAGCAAGAGACTTCTAAAAACAAAGTTACAAAAACGTGTTTGAACTTTTGATAACAATATCAGAGTTCTAGAACAAAATAATACAACTCTAAAAACAAGACTTATCTTAGAATTCTTATAAAAGAAAACTAAGGTTCAACAACTGACTAGACAGAAGTTGAAAGCTATTTGTCCTGAATTTTGATATAAGGTCAAGTTGTATCTAAGTTAAAAATGCTCTTAAGAATTCAGTAGTATAACAGTGCTTTTGTTCGTTGGGTGTTCTTCTTATTTGTCTTCAAATTCTTCATCCTTTTATAGGTGATAGTGGAGCGTCTTGAATTTGAGCGGACAAAGATGAAAACAGCTGCATAGTACTGTACTATTATTTCCGTTTGAAATGTGCTTATCCAAATCAAGTAAAGAATGAAATCTTGATCCTTGATTTCGAATATTCGCCCATATTAGGAAAAGAGATATAGTACAAACGTCATTATCATGAGGATAACGGTCTTGTACGATGTTTCTTCTGCCTTTCTGAATTTTCCAAATAGATGATAGTCGTTATGGGGAATAGAATGTTCTTCTGGCAAATTCTGATGTTTCATCGTCATCAGAATCTTGAGTAGTAAACTCTGCTTCTAAAGAGTGTAGCTTCTGGTTGACTTTGACTTGCAACTTCTGGTGACAATAACTTCTGGTGTCATTCTCCAGAACTTGCTTTTCCCAACTTCTGGGAACGCTTCTCTCATAGTAACCAGAACTTCACTTTCTAGTGTATATAAAATTTTAACTTATATTCCTGCACACTAGAGTAAATTATCAGTACTCCCTATTGTATATTAATACTATTGTTATCATCAAAGCTACTTGGGTTATATTAGAACCAACTTTGTTCCAACAACTTGAGCAAAGGAAGTCTCTTGCTGTGTGCTTGAGCAATTGAAATCTTGTGTGATTATAGTGAAATCCCTTGGAAGTGTAAGGGGACTGGACTACTCTTGGTTTGTGAGAGGAACCAGTATAAATCTTGTGTGTTCATCTCTCTTTACACTTCTCTGTTACTGTTGCATAGTGTCCAGAAGTTGGTTGTGTTTGATTTATTCCGCTGCTAGTTCTGATAAGTTGAAAAACTTTAAAGAAGTTTTTAAAACTACCAAAACACAATTCAACCCCCCCTTCTTGTGTTTTCACACCTTCAATTGGCATTTAGAGCCTTGGTTTTGTTATATCACCTCACAGTGAGATAGTTGTTTGCTGTGTTAAAACACTATGTCTAGACCCGGTGAAAATTCTAAAGGTGTTAATATCCCTTTTGAAATGCTGATGATAAAAACAACACCAGCAAAGCTCCTAAGTTCAATGGAAATGGTTCTACCTTTTCCTGGTGGAAAGATAGAATTTATAGTCATCTGGTTGGCATTGATGATGAACTTTGGGACTTAGTTGAAAGAAGAGTAACCTTTCAAGGTTTGGATGAGAGAGGAAGATTAGATTATGACGCAAGACAAGCTTTCACTGATAAAGACAAGAAAGCATAAAAGAAGCATCACAAGGTCAAGGATATTCTGATTGGTTGCATATCTCATGAAGAATACCTAAAGATCTCAGATAAATCTACTGCCAAGAGTATCTATGATTCTTTGTGTTCATCTTATGATGGAAACAAACAGGTACAGGAGGCAAAGGCAACACTTTTGATCCAACAATATGAAATTTTTAGAATTAAAGAGGACGAGAACAATGAGTCTATGTTTTCTAGATTCAAAGCTCTGATAACTGGTCTTCAAGTTCTGAAGAAAGTTATACTACTCTTGATCATGTGAAGAAGATTCTCAGAAGCTCACCTGCTAAGTGGAGACCTAAGGTCACTGCTATTCAGGAAGCAAAAGATTTAGACACCCTAAGCCTAGAAGGATTGATTAGTTCACTCATGAGTCATGAGATTGAGCTAGCTTCTGATGAACCTCAGAAGAGAGTGAAGTCTTTGGCCCTGCCAGCTACTTCAGGATCCTCTAAGGCACTAAAGGCTAAGGTTATTGAATCTGAAACAGAGGAATCTTCTGCAGATGATCAAGAAGAAGGATCGGATGATGATGTAATTGCACTTCTGACCAGAAAGTTCTAGAAGTGGACAAAAAGAAAGCCAAGATATTCTGGTAGAGGTTCTGGATCTAGAGGTTCTGGTTACAAAAATTCTGGCAACAAAGATAAGAAGGATGATTCAAAGAATTGCTTCAATTGCCACAAGCCTGGACATTTCATTGCTGATTGTCCATAACTAAGCACCAAACGAAAAGGAAGAAACAGCACTTTCCAGAACAAAGCTAAGAAGAGTCTTTTGGCTACATGGGAAGATCTTGACAAGCTACCTGATGATGAAGCTGAAGAAACCGAAGCTAACTTGGCACTTATGGCCACAGCTGAGTCAGATGTTGAAACTGATATTGAGTCAGATTTAGAAGATATTGAGCAGGTATGCATCCCAAGAAGAAAACAAAGCTCCTGGTATCTGGATAGTGGATGTTCACGACACATGACAGGAGATAAGCACTTGTTCCACACCCTGAATTTGAGAGAGGGAGGAACTGTAGGATTTGGTGGGAACCAAATAGGCAAAATTATTGGTATAGGTAAAGTAGGTAATTCTTCTCTTACTATTTCTGATGTTTGGTTGGTTGATGGACTACAGCATAATTTACTTAGCTTAAGCCAATTATGTGACAGTAATTATGATGTTGTGTTTAATAAGAATTCATGTACTGTAATTAACAATTCTGATAAATCCATTTTGTTTAAAGGTTGTAGAAAGGGCAATGTTTATAAAGTTAATCTCTCTGATCTGGAAGATCAGAATGTGCTTTGTTTATTGACTCTAAGTGATGAGAAATGGGTTTGGCATAAGAGATTATGTCATGCTAACTAGAGATTAATCTCTAAGCTTAGCAAGGACAATCTTGTGAGAGGCCTTCCTAAATTGACTTATCACTTAGATTCTCTTTGTGGCTCTTGTTAGAAAGGGAAGATTGTCAAAAGCTCGTTTAAAGTTAAAAACAGTGTCTCTACCTCTAGACCTTTAGAACTTCTGCACATTGATTTGTTTGGACCAGTTAGCACTGCTTCACTCAATGGAAAGAAGTATGGATTAGTCATTGTTGATGATTATAGTAGATGGACTTGGGTAAGATTTCTGAAATCTAAAAGTGATACATATGAAGAGTTTAGTGTCTTCTGTGCCCAAATTCAAAATGAAAAAGATTTAAAGATTTTGAAAGTTAGAAGTGATCATGGTGGAGGATTTGAAAATGAATCTTTTGAAAATTTCCGTGAAGAACATGGAATCTTCCTTGAGTTCTCTTCTCCTAGAACTCCACAGCAAAATGGAGTTGTAAAAATAAAGAACAGATCTTTGCAAGAAATGGCTAGAACCATGATGCATGAAAATTCTTTGGCAAAATTTTTCTGGGCAGAAGCTGTAAACACTGCTTGTTATATTCAGAACAGAATCTATATTTGACCTATTCTGAATAAAACAACATATGAACTCTTTAGAGGAAGAAAACCCAATATTTCATATTTTCACCAATTTGGTTGTACATGTTACAATCTGAATACTAAAGTTCATCTTAAGAAATTTGACTCTAAAGCTTGTAAGGGTATCTTCATTGGATATTCTGAACGCTACAAGTCATACAGAGTGTATAATTCTGAAACTCAAACAGTTGAAGAATCTATGCATGTAAAGTTTGATGACAAAGTGCCTGACCATGAAAAGTCAGAGCCTATTATAGAAATTTCAGATTCTCAAGAATCAGAAGATGAAGATTCAAGACTTGATTCCACTCCTGAACTTCTGGAAGCTCCAAAAGTCAACCAAATTCCAGAATCTGATGTTCATCAAACAACACCAACTGAAGATCCTGATCTAGAAGCAACAGCTATTCCAAGAACTACTTTCAAGTTCAACTCATCACATCCTGAAGAGCTTATCATTGGGAATAAGAACAGTCCTAGGAAAACAAGATCAAGTTTTAGGGATGAAGAATCCTTATTTGGTCTAGTTTCCTTGATTGAACCTAAAACCTCTGATGAAGCCTTATCTGATGATGCTTGGATAGTTGCAATGGAAGAAGAACTGAATCAATTTCAAAGAAATGATGTATGGAATCTGGTACCCAAGCCTAAAGACAAGAACATTATTGGAACAAAGTGGGTATACAGAAATAAGCTGAATGAACAAGGAGAAGTAACAAGGAACAAAGCTAGACTTGTTGCACCAGAATACAGACAACAAGAAGGCATTGATTATACAGACACTTATGCTCCAGTTGCAAGATTGGAAGCCATAATATTACTTCTTTCTTATGCTGTCAACAACAACATCACACTTTATCAAATGGATGTAAAGAGTGCATTTCTTAAGGGAGTAATTTTTGAAGAAGTATATCTCAAACAACCTCCAGGATTTGAAGACAATGCAAATCCAAATCATGTTTTTAGACTAAAGAAGTCACTTTATGGACTCAAACAAGCTCCCAGAGCTTGGTATGAGAGACTAAGTAACTTCTTGGTTGACAATGGTTTTGAAAAAGGTTAAGTTGATAATACATTTTTCAGAAAGACTCTGAAGAAAGACATTCTAATCATTCAAATCTATGTTGATGACATCATTTTTAGTTCAACTAATGCTACACTTTGCAAGAACGTTTCTAAGATGATGCAAGATGAATTTGAGATGAGCATGATGGGAGAATTGAAGTACTTTATGGGAATTCAGATCAATCAAACAAAGAAAGGTAACTTCATTCATCAATCAAAATATAACAAAGATCTTCTGAAGAAATATAATTTAGAAGACTGCAAACCCATGAACACTCCAATGCATCCAACATCAAGTCTAAGCAAAGGTGAGTCTGAAGGTAAAGTTGATCAGAAGCTATATAGAGGTATGATTGGTTCTCTTCTCTATCTAAAAGCTTCAAGACCTGATATTCTATTCTGTGTATGTTTGTGTGCAAGATTTCAGTCAGATACTAGAGAATCTCATTTTACTGCTGTAAAGAGAATCTTTAGATATCTGAAGGCTACTTGTAACATTGGATTTCTGTATCAGAAATTTGATGATTACAAACTGATTGGATTTTGTGAAGCTGACTATGCTGGTGATAAACTTGAAAGAAAATCCACTAGTGGCAATTGCCAGTTCATTGGTGATAATTTGATTTCATGGGCCAGTAAAAGGCAAACCACCATTGCTATGTCAACTGCAGAAGCAGAATACATTTCAGCAGCTAAGTGTTGTACACAACTACTTTGGATGAAATATCGATTGGAAGATTATCAAATAAGCAGTCACAGTATTCCTCTATATTGTGATAAAACTGCAGCCATTCATCTTTCTAAAAATCCTATTTTGCACTCAAGAGCTAAGCATATTGAGATTAAACATCATTTTATAAGAGATTATGTACAGAAGGGTGTTATTGATCTTAAGTTTATTGATACTGAAAATCAATGGGCTGACATCTTTACAAAACCCCTGGCTGTTGAAAGATTTGATTTGATCAAAAGGAATCTTAATATGATGGAAATCTGTGAATAAGCTGAAACTCTGGTGAAAAATATTATTTTATGGAAATTCTGGGAGACTATCAGAAGTTAGGGGGAGTCAGAACATCTGTATCAGAAGTTTAGACAAACCATCTTCTGGTATCTTCATCAGAAGTTATTTATGAGTGGTTCTGATACATGACGTGGCAGTACTTGTTCGTAACCTCTTCAACTGTTGTTGCTGATGTGTCAGTTATTTAATTAAACTTCTAATACACGTGTCTTTTTGCTATTAGAGAAAGAAGTTGGTTAGTGATGACAGTGTTCTAATTCTTTTGTGAATTGGTAAATTACTCTATTACCCATGTCCTTTCAGTTGGTACGTTTTTGCGCGTTTATTTCCTTTTAAACTCACTAACTGTTCACATTCACACTTTTGCACACTCACTACCCACACTTACATTCTAAACTTCAGAAAAATTTCTTTCTCTCTAAAATTAGCAAACCCTAACCCTAAACTTCAGAATCATGACTACTTCTTCATCGTCCGCTCCCAAATAAGTTTTTATCCCTCCTATTGTTGACATTGAAGCTTCAACCCCTGTATCTTCGCTGAGGATAAAATGGATTTTTCCCATTTTTGACCTATTTTGCTTTATCGAAAAAGCGGTGGATTTCGAAAATCTGGGAGCAAATGGAAAAGAAGAAATTAGGGAACTTCTTAAAGAACAAGGTTTATCTACTTATTTTGAAGCACTCAACGGACCTGTCTATCCAAAACTTGTAAAAGATTTTTGGATGAAGGCAGAAGTGATTACAAAAGGGTCGTTTCAGAATGCTCATAACAAGGAAGATAACTCTGAAAAGTATAAGAAAGCAGAGTACTTGGGTCAGGAAATCAGGTCAGAGGTTGGAGGTGTCTGCATCAGGATTAGAGCAGAACATGTATGGCAGGCTGTAAAGCTACCATTTTTTGGAGTCATTCTTCGTATTAATGAGAAAGAATCAAACAATATAATGCAAGAAGAGATTTACTGCCGTGGTTCTACTTCTAAGAGCAATCAAGATATGAAGCCCCTTTAAAAAGTTATGTACAAGATACTCCATGAGTCACTTATTCCTAAAGCTGGTTCTTCTGATCAGGTTTCTCAATATTATAAGTCAATCTTATATTATGTGGGAAGAAGCATTGTTGTCAACTTTGGGAAAGTGATCTTCAATCATCTCTGTTCAGCTATCACAGATAGTAAGACAAAAGGCATTATGAATGTGCATTACAGCAGATTCTTGTCCTTCATGTTTTACAGTAGTTATTTGCTGCACTCTTTAAGACCTGTCTTTCCTGGATATGGTTCTTATTTTGATGCTAATCCTTCTGTGATAGATGGTGCTACTTTGAAGAGAGTTTTGAAGACGCATGGTCAAGTGATTTACCCTCAAGAGACTTTTAGCCCCAAGAGACAAGAAGAGGATCGTTTCTTCTTTCTAACTCCTGTTCCACACAAGGAAGTTACTGCTATTGCTGCAAAGCATAAGAAACTTCTAGAAGGAGGTTCTAAAAAGGTGGAAGATAGACTTGCTTCCAAGAGCTTGTTGCAAGTTCCATCTCTGAAAAAGAGAAAGAATTCGGGTAGGCAAGAGGCACCAGAATCTGGATGCAAGAGAGCTAGAGGATCTACTTCAAAGAAGTCTGTGAACACTTCTGGTGTGAAGGATACATCAGAAGCTGTTGTAAATGTTATGGAAAAAGTGGTTGAAGCCCCTGTATCTTCTGAGATTGTACAAGAAAAAGTGGTTGGCAAGCCTTCTAAAAGGTCTTCAAGAACTTCTGGTACTGTTGTTGCTACTCCAAAAGTGTCTAAGAAACAAGTTACCAAGCCAAGGAAGAGGAAATTGAAGCTTACTGCAGAAGAAGAAGAAGAGTTTGAAAGAGAGGAAGCTATAAGAATTGTGGAGGAAGTCAAAGCACAAGAAGCTGCTAAGGAAGCACTTCTAGTTGACAGTTGGGAAAGCTTTGAGGATGCTGAGCCAAATGCATTTTTGGACTCTAACCTCACAAAGGAGGAGTTGGTGGTCAAGCTGGCAAATCAAGGTATTTATAAGAAGGTTAATCTTAAAAATATTCCTGATTATGTCATTAATGGTCCAAAGCATGCTAGAAACATCCCCTATACAGTTCCTGTCAAAAATACTTTTTCTAAAATCCTTTCTGATTTGGAACCAAACACCAACTGTATAGTAGAAGTTGCTGCTAGTGCTTCTTATAGATTTCTTGATGAAACACCAGTAGTTAGCTTTGTACCATCCCCTGAGTCTATGAGGAGATTTTCTGAACATGTTATGACATTGATTGCAGAAACAGGTGTTGTCCCTTCTGGCCAAATGAAAAATATTGGTAGGAAGTTCAAGAAGTCAATGCAGAGGTTGCAACTTCTGAGACACTTCCTCAAAATATTTCTCATGAGGAAACCATTGTTATATCCCCTGAGCCTAAGTCTGTCAACCCTGCTTCTCCAAAATCCATTGATTCAGAAAAGACCATATGTGATCTAATCAATTCTAGCCCTCCTAGAATAGAAACTGTAGTTGAATCTGTAGTTGAACCTGTTGTCCAACAGTCATCTTGTGATGCTGTTGAGAATTCCACTATTCTTGAGCAAGAAAAAGCTCAACTACAGAAGTTAGCCCTGGATTTAGAAAACCCCTCTCCTCAGAGATCTCAGAATCTTACACCTTACCAAGATAACTTTATCAAATCTTTTGAACAAGTTATCTCTCCTCAAAATGACCTTCCATTAGCCATCATTCCAACAACCCTTGAAAACCCTTCATCATCTGTTCAATCTACCCACACTGCTATAACCCCAGAAGATGTTGAGCGCGTGCTTTTGGGAATTAATGATAAAGTCAAGGAATTTTATCAAAATTTGCCTACACTTTCTCTTGCACCAAGCAATGTATTTTCAGAGTGTCATGCTCTATCAGAAATGTGCATGCAAATGTTTATATATCTGGGCTTTTAATATGAAAAAGACTATGTTATAAACATTGCAAAGAGAAAGATTGTTCAAGCAAGATTTGAAGCTGCCAAGCTTGAAGCTCAGAGATTGTTAGATGAGAAGTTAAAGGTTGTGTTAGCAGAAGCTGAAGAACAGTTGTCTACATTTCTTGAACAAGAGGTTGAGAAAATTCAACAAGTAGAAGAAGAGAAGGCAGAACTTGAGAGACAAGAAGCTGATGTTCTAGACGCTGAGATGAAATAAGAGATTGCAGAGCGTTCAAGGCCTAAATCTTTCTTTGAAAAGATGATTCTGAGAAGGATTGATCAGCAAGATATTGTCATCAATCATCTGGAATAGAATTCTGCAATGGTTCTCAAGATCCTTCAAGAGAAACTGCTATCCCCTTCTAATCCACCTCAACCCTAGGATTATGGCACATTTTTTTTGTTTTTATGTTTTATTAAGTTCTGAACCTTGTTAATTTTATCATGTTTGAATGTTATGAATGTTGTCTGCAATATTATTAATTGTTCTGTTCATTTCTTTTGTTTCAGAAGTTATAATTGCTGCATACACATCATTGCATTTCAAATAACTTTGTTTTATTCATATAACTTTGCATTTTTTAAGATTTTTGCATTACAATAACTTTGTTCTAAAAACAAGTTTTTTGCATATGAAAAATCCAGATACATATGAAAATTTAAAAATTTTACAAAAAGATAAGAGAAGAACAACTAGGTGTTGACCTAAACTTCAACCTTGGAGCCTGAAACTTATCAGCTAATCTGATGAGTCTACTAAACCTCTCAAGCTTGAAATTTCCTGTAGTGGAATCTTGGAGCATCCCTCCAGTTCGTCCTGTTTATCTTTCTGTGTCAGGAGAAATCTTTGTTCTTTTAAGAACAGAAGATGGTTGAGGAACCCGTATCTGATTTTGATTCCAAACTCTCAACCCTCTTCGTAGGATTCTTAGAAATCATATTCCTTGCTGTATCTTCTTTTGTTTTTGATTTTAGAGATCTTTTACCTTGTTTCTCCTCTGATAATTTCTCAAACACATTTCTTTCAATCACTCTTCTATCCTCATCTATATTTTCTTTCATTGTGTTGAAGAAATATCATGGAAGTGTTGAGTGAAATGACAAAGAGTGTGATTCGTTTTTATAGCCACTATGTTGGTTGGCAGTTACCTCGGTTTTCGTTTTAGCATTAAATTCTTTATGGTTTTTATCATCTTTGAATTTTTTGACTTGACTATTTCTTTAGTCACGTGTTTTTATTTGACTCTTTCTTTCTATTTTATTCTTTTTGTTTAATGACAAAAGGGGGAGTAAGAGTAAATTAATTTAAGAACACTAACTGAAGCCAAATTAAAATTTTTTCATATGTTATATTCATTTATTTCAGTTATTGAATATTATCAGTTTTGATTATGAAAGGAAAATTTTTCTATTGAGATTAGAACTTTCTATACATGATACACGTAAGAGAAGATTGCACTTTTCTCTTAAGTAGATCTGACCAAGGAAGAAAGCTTGCAAACATATCTTCTGGAAGTCAAGTGTATAATGAAGTTCTGGATTCAATGTTAAAATTTTAAAACTATTTTAATCATTCATTACTGAAGTCAGGGGGAGATTGCAAAACTCATAAACCTGAGGAATGTATTCTATGATTAAAATAACAACCATTGTAAATTAATACTTGGTTTGTCATCAATCAAAAAGGGGGAGATTGTTGGAACAAAGTTGGTTCTAATATAACCCAAGTAGTTTTGATGATAACAATAGTATTAATATACAATAGGGAGTACTGATAATTTACTCCAGTGTGCAGGTATATAAGTTAAATTTTTATATACACTAGAAATTGAAATTCTTGTTGCTATTTGAAAAGCATCCCTAGAAGTTGGGAAAAGCAAGTTCTGAGTAATGACACCAGAAGCTAAGTCACTAGAAGTTGCAAGTCAAAGTCAACCAGAAGCTACACTCGTCAGAACCTGAGTTGGACACTCAAGATTCTGATGACGATGGAACAGCAGAATTTGTCATAATAACATTCTATTCTATCACATATTTGGCAAATTCAGAATGGCAGAAGAAAACCTCGTACAAGACCGTTATAATCTTGATAATGACGTTTGTACTATTGTACTATATTCTTTTCCTGATTTGGGCGAATATTCGAAATCAAGGATCAAGATTTCATTCTTTACTTGATTTGGATAAGCACATTTCAAACGGAAAAATAGTACGGTACTATGCAGCTGTTTTCATCATTGTCTACTCAAATTCAAACGCTCCACTACCGCCTATAAAAGGATGAAGAATTTGAAGAAGACAATAACACTACATCAACGAATAAAAGCGTTGTTACCCTGCTAATTTCATAAGAGCATTATAACTTTGAGAAATACAACTTGAGCTTATATCAAAATTCAGGACAAACAGTTTTCAACTTCTGATTAGTCAGTTGTTGTACCTTAGTTTTCTTTTTTTAGAATTCTAAGATAAGTCTTGTTTTTAGAGTTGTATTATTTTGTTCTAGAACTCTGATACTGTTTATCAGAAGTTCAAACATTGTTTCTTTGTAACTTTGTTTAGAAGTCTCTTGCTTGTGTGCTTGAGCATTTGGAAGTCTCTTGTATTGTGATACTTGAGCAAAGGAAGTCTCTTGTTGTGTCCTTGAGCAATTGTAATCTTGTGTGATTATAGTGAAATCCCTTGGAAGTGCAAGGGGACTGGAGTACTCTCGGTTTGTGAGAGGAACCAGTATAAATCTTGTGTGTTCATCTCTCTTTACTCTTCTCTGTTACTGTTGCATAGCGTCCAGAAGTTGGTTGTGTTTGATTTATTCCGCTGCTAGTTCTGATAAGTTGAAAAACTTTGAAGAAGTTTTTAAAACTACCAAAACACATTTCAACCCCCCCTTCTTGTGTTTTCACACCTTCATTAACCTCATTATTTTCGACACAATCATAATCATTGTCGAACTCACCATCACTCTCATAAGTTTCTACATATGGAATTTTTTCTTTTTTATGAAACTTAGAAGATCTAGCTTTTTCTGCCTTAAAACGTTCGACCTGTCGAACTCTATCTGCCAATTGGGCCATATCCCTGAAGTGTTGGGTATCCAACTTCTTTCTAATGGAATAATCAAGGCCACCAGCAGCCATCTCAACCAACTCATGTTCAGGCACTTGAGTAAAGCACCTTGCTTTGAGAAGTCGAAATCTATTCAGATAATCGTCAACGGACTCAGGAGTCTTACGTCTAACACTAGCCAATTCTTTGAGGCTAATTTTAGATTGTCCCATGTAAAATTGCTCATGGAATAACCTTTCTAATTAAGTCCAATTGTGTATTGAATGTGGGGGAAGGGTGGTGAACCAAGTGAAAGTATTCTTGGTTAGAGAACTTGGAAAGTACTTCATCCTCAAATTCTCATTGTTTGCTAAAGCACATACTGGTATCAGTTTAAAGCACATACTCAGACAAGGCAGACACAAAGTTAGGCCTATGTAAACCTGTGTTAAAGCCATTTTAGGCTAGGATTGTCTCCACCATTTGGGCTAAATTATTTTGCCCTTCGAAACGATTTTGTTGAATGTTCCTAATCACTTCGTCGGCGTCTTGGTTTCTCTTGACCAAAACTATACCAGGACCCCGTTCGACAACATTGTGAATTGGTGGCTCTACTTGTGCCACTGGTTGTTGTTGTCCTGGGTTAATTGGATTCACTCGATTATTAGGCATTTGTATCTCTTGAACAGGCGTTTGGACTTGAATTTGTCGAATGGGATGTTGCTGAATGGGTGGTGCCCCGAAAAAGTCAGCAATTCGACTCATTTTATTTGTTAACATTTGGTAACTGTCATTGGTATTTTGTATCAAAGGATTTATCACAGTACCTAGTTGTTGTGTTAACGTATTAATCATATCATGGTTGCTTTCATCCATTTGTTGTCGAAGAGACAAAACGGATGTATTGGTTAATGTTTGGGGCATTCCTACGCCCTAGTTGCCCACTACAGATGTTGAGGGAGAAAACATCCCACTTTGATTTTCTGTAAAAGCCTGGTGGGAGTGCAAACCTTGCATCATAGTTGTAGGCATTCCCCATTGAGGATTTAAAGGAAAACGCCTGATAGGGCTTCTTTGTTCATATTGGGCTCCCCGTGTCAGGTTCCCTCCAACCACTTGTGTAGAAGGCACTGTCGAAGAAGACATTATTGCCATGGTTGGTATCGAAGCAGTTGCCTCTAATGGCATTGTAACCGTCGAAGTAACCGCACCAACAGTGGTTATATTTTGTGAAGGAATTGTTGATCCTCCACTAGAAATTGCATTCGCGTCACTAGCAGACGCTTGGGCTGGTTGTCTTTCTGCATTCGCAAAATTATTGTTTTGATTGTTAGGGGGTGGTCTCACAATTCTTGAACGAGACTTGACACTTATTAAAATGGCACAAATTTTCCACTCCTCCAATGCATACAAAATCAAAACACAAACTTTTGAAAACCAACAAAACACTACTTTGACAAAATTCGAATGAAAAATTACTTTCTATTCAAAGAAAAACGCACGAAATTGAGTCCCACTGGGAATGCCAATTTGTTTACGGTGAATTTTGGTAAACAACCGCTAGTTTAAAATTTATTGCTTGAATGATCAACTAGTAAATCATGGGACTATAACTTTGTGCATTGGTTTCCAGAAAGTATGAACATTCATAATTCTTTTTGAAGTCTGAAGTTTAGAGTGTTTTAACATAAAAATAATTTGCGAGTCAAGTGGTGAAAGAACTTGACAAAAGATTGAACTTTGCAGAAAATGATTAAAAGAGCAATTTCATTCGACAGAATGAAATGTAATTAAACTGCGAAAATCTTACAGAACAAGAAATAAGACTTGACGGAATTTGTAAATTGCATTGATATGTAAAAAGTGTTTACAAGAAAAGGATCACAGAATCATACATCTTCCGTTCGACACTCGTTTCGCTCGTTGACATGGGTACTCAGAGTTTTACAGAATTTAGTATATGAATTTGTGACCCGTTTTTCATCAGAAAAACAAATATTTATAGGCGAACGAATGCAACTGCTGAGAACGTCTGAATGCTGCTTCTCGGACACGTGTCCTTGACTGCATGTTTTTCCAAATATTTGAATTTGAAGGCTGTTGAAGTCGAACCAAATAGCAAAAGCAATAAGTCTTGAAAATAAACTAAGTCCACAAAGCATAGCATCCCTGTTCTAACGTACAACTTTTCACATGGTGAACGGAACATTTCGCACTTGACAAAGAAAGCTGCCTGTCAAGCCCACCATATGGCGAACACGCCACCTTTTAAAAAACACCATTTCTAGTTTGACAAGAATAATTGTGTGTCGAACTCACCACTTATAATAATACATGCTCTTCTGCTTGACAAATAGCACAAATCCAATCCAACATAAAACAAAACGTGTCGAACTCGACACTTATAGTAAGATGGGGAAAATGGCTGGTTTGCCAGGCAAACAGAATCTGTCGAACTCGACAGGCAAACAGGATGTGTCAAACTCGACAGTAATGGCAGGATGAAACAACCAGCCAAGCTGACTCGACAGGGTGAAACACCAATGCTAGTTCGACAGCAAAAGGCATATTGTCGAACTCGACAGACATGGCAGGATGAAGCACGAAATCCAGTTTGATAGGTAAAGGCATGTTGTCGAACTCGACAGATAATGTGGTGAGACACCATTTCAAAGCTTGACAGATTTTAGAAAAATCTTTCTTAAATGCATAGTCAACATTACCTCATTTGGAATCAAAGTAATAATTTCTTTCTATATTTAACTGTCGAAAAATACAGGCTAACACCCATGTAATTTACTTGCTCTTCACCTCCTAGCAAACATTTCCCGTTTGGGTGATCTTCTAGGCAGAAGTCACAGACTCCTTCTACCTGCTTTACACTAGCTTCCTTCACTTCTTTGTCTTTTTCAGCAAGTTGCCTTTTTAGTAGCTCGATCTCGACCTTGTAGGCAACTTCTTTGTCCACCTTGATGATCCCAGGTGTCTTCTCGTCCCTGTCGTGGCTCATGTTATATTCGTTCTGACACATCTGCTCAACCAAATCCTTAGTCTCTGAGTAGGTTTTGATTTTTATAGACCCACCAGCTGAGGCATCTAGTATCATATGATGTTGCATTTTCATTCTAGCAGTGAATATTTGCATCTGCTCCATAGCAATAATGTTGTGGTTAGGACACATTCTCATGAGCAATTTGAAGAGTTCTTAAGCTTCACACAGCATTTCTGATTCATGCTGTTTGAAACTCAGAATATCAGACTTCCGCTTTTGGAACAATGTGTGAGTGAAGAATCTCTTAAGGAACTTGTCTTCCAGCTCCTTCCATGTTGTGATAGATCCCCTTGGCAAGCATTGCAGCCAATCTTTTGCTGGACCTGTAAGAGTAAAAGCAAACAACCGCAGCTTCTTCTGGTCCTCTGTGACATTGTCTGGCACCTTTTGTATTTGACACGTCTCTGAAAACTTTGACAAATGATCCTACGGATCACTGTTGGTGTGTCCAACGAATTGGTTCTCCCGCAAACCGATAAGAACGTTACCTTTGATATCAAAGTTAGCTGGATTTGTCGGTTGGAACCCTAGTGAGATCTGAACGCTGTCAGTCCTCTTGCAGTAATTTCACATTGTAATTCTTTGTTCGTCCCCCATGGCTTTGGTGGTAGGCTCTTCTTCTTTCTTGAGATTACTAGCTTCTGCTAACTTTAGAGCTCGCAGTCTTTTCCTTAGCTCTTTTTCTGGTACGTCGAAGTACTCAAACTCCAGGGTACTTGTTATCGAGCACAACAAATGAATACCTTCAGTAGTACTGGAAAAGATAAGTGTAAATATTTTTTTTGGTTTGTTTCATGTGTCTTTGTCACCGTGAACATTCCCAGGTAAGTGAGGTGGATCACTAGGATCGCTTAAATACCTAGACTTTGCCTTAGCCAGAATTTCACAGATCAAAATTCACAATCATTAACATGATTTTTTTTATTTTTTTGTATTTATAAAATTTTTTGACAAACTAAAATAGTTCTAACAACGTTTTGTGAACACAATCCCCGACAACGGCGCCAAAAACTTGACTACGGTCTGGCAAGTGCACCAGTCTGTCGTCGAGTAATAATTCACACTCTAGGTGTCTAGAATGAGTTCGTATCCACAGGGATCGTGCCAAAACACCGTTAGTGCTATTCTAGTTCGTGGTTTTTGCATTCGCTTTGGTTTTTAGAAAAAGGTTTTTAATTTATAAGTAAAGCGGAATGCGTTGCAGAAAAATAAAGGTTTGATTCATAAACATAGAGAATAGGTATGGTAGTTGGATTTACTCCCTCCTTCATACTTGGCATAATCGGTGTGTGATGACAGGAATTCCTGTAGTATTTTAGGTAGTATATTTAGTAGTAATTTGACCAAGACAGACCCAAATATCAACAAAAACCTGAAGAATTGAGAAAAAGCATCAAGACATGGCAGAGATGCGCAAAAGACAAGAAAAAGCCAAAAAAGTGAAGAAAAGTAGCTCATCGTGTCACGATGGCTCCCATCGTGCCACGATGAGAGCTGCTTGTTTGCCAAGAAATCAGAAATTATATTTTTGAAGGAAATCTTGCCATCGCAGCACGATGCACTTCAACGCAACACGATGACATAACTTGGCGACCAAGCTGATGAATTGCACAAGATCAGTTATATTTTTAAACTGAATCTGCCCATCGTGTCACGATGGACCTATCGTGTCACGATGGCTTGCTGAGGCCCATTACGAAAAGTATAAATAGAGCTCCAATTCCTCATTATTTTTCATTCAGAAATAGAAGAACTTTCTCTTCTTTTCAAAGAGAGGTTCAGAGGAGCTCTAAGGGCATAGTTTTCTCCCCTTACGGGAAAACTAACTCAGCAAGATATGTTTTCTTTAGGCTTTTCTATTAGATTCTTGTAATTTAATTATGTTTAGTCTTTTGTAATAGATGCCTTAGGTTGTGGTGGAGACGATGAACTCCCCGATGAATACTTGGGTCATGTAATTGAGTCAAAGTTATAATAAATCGTTATTCAGTATATTGTTGTTATTTATTTTCTTGCACTTAATAACGTTGCCCGAAATCTGGCCGGATAAACGGGACCGCTTTTAGAATAAATATTAGGGTTCACTTTAATAATAAATTAGGGTTTGCTTTAATATTTGTCCAGAACTAGTAATGAATAACGCTAGATGAATAGATATGGTAAACATCATGATCTAGTTGTGACTTAGCAATTAGAGGAGGAATCACGCATTAGCTGCGATATAGCACTTAGAAGCTGAATAGCACGAAACTAAGATCTAGAAGGCATTGGATGGTTGATGGTCATAATGCATGTTTGTGAATAACTCTATCTAGTAATTAGGGTATGTGGCATAGCGAGGTTAGGCTCTCGTAGGTACCTTAGTTGCAAACATAGGGAAACTTTACTTACATAGTGTAGTAGTAAGGTACTACTAAAACAAGGATAAAATGAACACCAAACAATTATACGAATAACTATGTTATACACCGATTATACCAAGTATGAAGGAGGGAGGAAGTTCAACCACCATACCTATCCTCTATGTTTCTGAATCAAATATTTACTTTTCCGCACGCATCTCGCTCTTTTTATAAAATTAAAACCTTTTTCCAAAAACCAAAGCAAATGCAAAAACTCACAAACTAGAATAGCACTGATAGTGTTTTGGCACCATCCCTGTGGATACGAACTCATTCTAGACACCTAAAGTGTGAATTATTACTCGACGACAGACTAGTGCACTTGCCAGACCGTAGTCAGTGTATAACATAGTTATTCGTATAATTATTTGGCGTTGATTTTTTCCTTGTTTTAGTAGTACCTTACTACTACCCTATGTTAGTGAAGTTTCCCTACGTTTATAACTAAGGTACCTACGAGAGCCTAACCTCGCTGTGTCACATACCCTAATTACTAGGTGAGTTATTCAACATACATGCATTATGACCATCAATCATCCAATGCCTCTAGATCTTAGTTTTGGGCTATTCAGCTTCTATTTGCTAAGTCATAACTAGTGCCTGATTCCTCCTCTAATTTGCTAAGTCGCAACTAGTTCAGGATGTTTACCGTATCTATTCATCTAGCGTTATTTACTACTAGTTCCGGACAAATATTAAAGGCTTAATTACTAATTTGGTCCCTTATCTTTAATTTTGTTCTCAATTTGGTCCCTTATCTTTTAAACGTCTTAATTTGGTCCCTTATCTTTTCTGAAGTTCTTAATTTGGTCCCTCCCATCAAATTTTTCACTATTACCATTAAATTTGGACATGTGTCATCTGTCCAAGTGTGCCACGTGTCCAAATTGAGAAAGACAAGGGACCAAATTGAGAACTGTAGAAAAGATAAGGGACCAAATTGAGACCTCCAGAAAAGATAAGGGACCAAATTGAGACTTTTAAAAGATAAGAGACCAAATTGAGACATTTAAAAGATAAGGGATCAAATTGAGAACTAAATTAAAGATAAGGGACCAAATGAGTAATTAAGCCAATATTAAAGCAAGGGATAAATATGTTGTTGGTCCCTGTAAATATTCACAATTTTGTTTTTAGTCCCTCGAAAATTTTTCTCCGAATATTAGTCCCTCAAAAATTTTCAATTAACATTTTTAGTCCCTACTTTTAAATCAACTCATGTGTAGACTTCATATTTTTTAATAAAATTTTCCAGAAAAGTGTAGAATACTTTAACAATCACTCCAAAAAAAAAAAATTAGAATTTTTTAATAAAACATGAGTTAAATATAAATTTTTATACTCTAAAAACACAAAAATTCATATTTAATTTATACTTTTTCAAAAAATTCTAAATTTTTTTGGGAAATATTTTTATAATATTCTAAACATTCATAGAAAATTTCATTAAAAAATATGAAGTCTATACATAAGTTGATTTAAAAGTAGGGACTAAAAGTGTTAACCGAAAATTTTTGGGGGACCAATATTCGAAGAAATTTTTTTCAGGGACTAAAAACAAAACTTTGAATATTTACAGGGACCTGAAACATATTTATCCCTTAAAGCAAACTCTAATATTATTATTAAAGTGAACCCTAATATTTATTCTATAGGAGGTCCCGTTTATCCGGCCAGATTTCGGGCAACGTTATTAAAGTGCAAGAAAATAAATAACAAACAATATACTGAATAACATTTATTATAACTTTGACTCAATTACATGACCCAAGTATTCATCGGGGAGTTCATCGTCTCCACCACAACATAAGGTATCTATTACAAAAGACTACATAATTAAATTACAAAAATCTAACTAAAAGCCTAAAGAAAACATACCTTATTGAGTGTAGCTATCCCGTAAGGGGAGAAAGATATGCCCTTAGAGCTCCTCTGAACCTCTCCAATAGAATAGAAAAGTTCTTCTATTTCTGAATTAAAAATAATGAGAGGAGGAGGCTCTATTTATAGTTTTCATATTGGGCCTCAGCAAGTCATCGTGACACGATAGCTCCATCGTGATACGATGGGAAGATTCAGTTCAAAAATATAACTGATCCTGTGCATTTCATCAGCTTGGTCGCCAAGTTATCCCATCGTACTACGATACAGTCCATCGTAATACGATGATGGGATTTTCTTCAAAAATATAACTTCTGATGTCTTGGCCAGCAAGCAGCTCCCAAGCACTTTTTTGGTTTTTTCTTGTCTTTTGCGCATCTTTGCCCTGTCTTGATGCTTTTCCTCGATTCTTTAGGTTTTTGTTGGTATTTGGGTCTGTCTTGGTCAAATTACTACTAAATAAACTACCTAAAATACTGCAGAAATTCATGTCACCAGTTATCAAAATGATACTCTTAATCCCTACTTCTTGCACCCTAATGATCCCCTGGCCTTGTTCTAGTTACACCACTTCTCTCAGGTCCCAACTATCATTCTTGGTCCCGAGCTATGACCATGGCTCTTAGATCAAAGAACATGCTACACTTCATCAATGGTTCATTACCTAGGCCTCTTGATGATGATCATGACTATCTTGCGTGGGATCGCTGTAACACTATGATTATGTCTTGGTTAGGGAATGCTGTTGAAGCAGAAATCTTACAAAGTGTGTTATGGACAGGGGCGGAGCCCTTTGTGGGCAGGGTAGGGCCATGGACTGCCCCTGAATTTTTTAATTTTTTTTCATAGGTATGCTATTTAGCGCACTACAAAAAAACTGGAAAACAGCGACGGTTGGATTGAGTATACGGCGGCAGTTATAACCGCCGCTAAGCATTTAGCGGCGGTTAAACTGTCGCCGCATACTCAATCCAACCGCCGCTGTTTTGCAGTTTTTTTGTAGTGGCGGCGGTTTTGAACCCCCGCTAAATAGTTAGCGTAATTTCACTACTTTTCAATTTGCGGGGGTTTAAAACCCCCTCTATTTGGACCCATAATTTTGCAATTCTTTTCAGATTACGGGGGTTTTAAACCCCCTCTTTTATCTTCAGATTTCTTCTAAAACAAATTGTCTATTATTAATCATTCAAATATCATTTCTAATTTACTTTTTGAAGCATTTTTTCTAAAATTTTATTATTAATAATTTATAGATGTTTTAAAATGTATACTTTATTTTGTCAAAGTATTCGAATATATTTTTTTGAGAAAAAAGTACTCAAATTTTTATTAGAAATGGAGTTTTAGTGTATAAAAATTCATGTTTGATCAATCTTTTGTTAAAAAATTTAAATTTTTGATTGAGAGATTCATATAACATTATAACATAAATAAAATAACTAATTCATTTTTGAGATATCCATATTAGACAAACTCTTAATATGATTTTTTTAAAATATTTTTTTTATATTGGATTTATAATTATATCGGCCCCCCTCAATTTTTTTGGGTTGCTCCGCCACTGGTTATGGATGAACATCTTTCGAATTTCAGACATTCAAGAAGAGATCTACACACTCAAGCAAGGTGATAATTCTATATCTACCTACTATACAAAAATGAAAAAACTTTGGCAAGAGCTTGATAACTTTAGGCCCATTCCTATCTGAAACTGTGTTTTTAACGGTATTGCCACTGCCAAGATGAAAGAGTATAAAGAAAATGATCAAGTTATTAGGTTCTTGAAAGGCCTTAATGAACAATACTCTGCAGTAAAGTCACAAATCATGTTAATGGACCCTCTTCCTAGTATTAGTAGAGTTTACTCGCTATTAGTGCAGCAAGAAAGGCAACATATAACTCATATTGATGAATCAAAATTACTAGCAGTCTCTGGAAACAGTTCATATGATTCTAGAGCCAACAATGGTAATTCATATGGAGGAAGAGGACAATCCAACAGAGGTAGAAGCTCTTCCAGAGGTGGCAGAACCTCTAATGGCAGAGGTGGTGGTGGAAAATGTAACAAAATGTGTACATATTGTGGTCAAACTAATCACATTATAGAGAATTGTTGGAAAAAGTATGGTTATCCACCACACCTACAACATCTTCAGAATAATGAAGCAGTTAATCATGTTGCCAACACAAATGATAATGATGAACTCAATCATGGCTCTTATGAAGAGGATACTATTGAGTCATAAACTGGGAAGCTATTCTTTACACCAGCTCAGCACAAAGCATTGCTAGCACTCCTTCAAGGTTCACAAGCATCATCTTCTCATAGTATTAACCAACTAACCAAACCCTAACTGTCACTTAACCAAGCCCTAACTGTCACAATTTAACCAAGGGTTAAAAGGAGATTGGTGTGATCTAAGTGTTATCAACAGTTTCCTTTTGATTTAAAAAGAATAATTTCATAGCTTTTTTTTAGTCAAATTATTATATAGTACAAAGGGTCAATTTAATTCATGAAAAAAAGATCATTACATTGATAGAATTTCATGAAATTACAATGCAAACGATAATTGAAAACTGATTCTTGACAGATGATATAGTGTATGTTTGGTTTCACTTTAGACAGAATTGATTTTGATAGAATTGATTTTGGTAGAATTAATTTTAATAGAATTGATTTTAGCATAATTGATTTATGTTTGGATACTTTCATATAAAAGTGAGTTGAACAAAATATTTAAGTGTAAATGTGTAAGAATAAATTCTAGAAACCAAAAGCTACTATTTCTACTTTCAAGTAGAATCAATTCTGGAGGCAGAATCAATTCTACTTTTGAGAAACCAAACATGTCAGAATCAATTCTACAGCTCCAAAATCAATTCTAACTTCTCTCATAATGTATGTTGTACGTGTGAATTACATTGATCACTCCAATTGATCGACCATAATTAACGTCGACCATATCAATAAATCAATTATTATACTGTCGAATATTATAATTCATGACACGTGGCATGGTGGGGTTCGAACTTGATGAATGACACATATCACGTGCGATAATTTGTTTATTTGCAAAGAAATGGAAGGAATCTTGAGATGATGGGATAGGGACATGGGTCAGCCAAACAGAACGCAAAAACAAGAAATGCGCAAGTGGCAATGCAAAGATGTGTTGTGCTTGTGAATGAGTACGTTTTTTAACAACAAAATAAAGCAAAGTAAGAATGGGTAACAAATGTGTTAATGTGTCCTATACAAGATGCAATAATCGCTTCTTTTGGTCAAAGAAGTAAAACCCATCATTTCGTACTTTTTTTTTACCTTTGGTAAGTTAAATTTTTTTCCTTTGAATTTGACCTTTTTAACTGTGTTTGTTTGGGACTCATGTATTTGGGTGTGTGGTTTTCCAGCTAGCTTCTCTTGTCCTGTTCTATTTTGAATGTCTGATATGCATATTCTTATCTCAAATGTAACTGATTTGGTCTCGTGTGCACTAATTCTTTTTTGAAGAAAATATAAAATTTGATTTGATAAATGAGCTTTAGTAGAAGATGATATATGATTCTAAAAAACAAATATAGTTTTTTATAAAATATATTCTTATAGTTTATTGTATTATAATTTTGTGCAATTTTTTTTTTAAATAAAAGACTTTTTATAAAAGCTTCAAATGAAAATTTTGTTTTGTTTGAATACTTATTCTTAAAATGTTATTTTAGCTGATTCATCATTTTATTGAAATTTTTTTTGAATATCAAAATTTTGAAAAATCACTTAATTTTGAACCTATTTCAAATAGATTTTCTTAAAAATCATTTTTGAAATACAAGTTTTTGAAAAAATTACGATTTTGATTATGTTTTGATCTTTAATAATGTATGTTTATTTTATATAATGTTAAAATTAGTGTTTTAATTTAGGAAAATCTAATATAAATTTTTTTGTGGTATTTTAAAAAACTATTTTAAAAAATATAAAGAAAAAATCTTTTTTTTTGGATGATGTTAAAAAAATAAATAAAAAATCTTTTTTTTAAAGGTGAAACAAACATGTCTTGTAACTCTCCTTTTAAAAAAATCAGTTTGATTGCTCAAAATTGATGAATGCAAGCTCGTTTTCTGTTGGTAAAATCCTACATATAAATAATTAGATGTCATATTATGCCGACTTTACAGGATTAGTCTCATAGTAAGGCTCAAAGATCTAACATGTGATATTATCATGTATGTACCTTCCTCTGGGAGAAGTTATTATACATAAGTGTAATTCTTATGTATGGAACATAAGTCAATAATACACATTAGATTGAACATTCATATATAATAATCCTAGTCAATCTCAACTCACACACTCACACCTAATCTCACACCCCCAAATTTCTCGCGTACCCTACAAATTTCTCGTGCACCCCTCCTCCCCAAATTTCTCGTGCGCCCCCCAAATTTTTCATGCACCCTCCAAATTTCTCACGCACTCCCATATGACATGTGCCCCAAAATTTTTTTTTTTTTGTCCCCCACATTTCTAGCCTAAACCATTTTGCTGTGGGAATGATTTTGAAGTACAACATATAATTAGAATCATTATTTTTTATTTTATTTGGGTACAATTATAATCATTATCTTAATCTTAATCTTAATAATATACAAATGAGACATATTTTATAAGTCCTTATTAAATAACCATGTACACATGGCACTCACCTCAAAGCATCATATCAAATTGCATTAAAATTGTATGCTTGAAAAGGAAATTGTATGCATAAAAAGGAAATAATTGAAATATTAATTTTTAGATACATAATATTATCATTTCAATATTTTAAAAAATTGTAAATTCTAATTAATATATTATATTTTTCGTGCATATATATATATATATATATATATATATATATATTAAAATTACAATGATGTAAATTAAAATATTATTATGACCTAATAAATAAATTTTCTTCCATGACATTACTATAAAAATGAATTTTAGTGAAATAGATTATTTAAATGAAGAAAATTATTTTGATGCATGATGTAAAACAATCCAAAAAAAGGTTTTTAATTAAAAATATATAATGAATTTATATTTATATGTATATATCTATAATTTCAATTGATTGATATTGAAATTTAAATATAACATAATAAATAAATAAATTTTTAATTAATATAAATAAATTATTGAGTTTATTATAATAGTACATGTAATTCTATATATTATGAATTTTTTGTTAGTTTATTGTAATTAAATGATTTTAAAAACACTTCTATATTTGTTTTGTTAAAAAAGCTTTTTATACTTGAAAAATGTATTAGTATATCAATACATATTATAAATAAATTAAAATGATTGATATTGAAATTTTAATAGGACATAATAAATAAATTAAATATTATGAATTTTTACAAATAAATTCTAACATATTCACGAAATAAGTAACAAAATATATTATTACTTTCAAAAATTATTTTATAAATAATAAATTTCTCCATGTCAACAAAAAATCTTGAATTTTATATTGAGTAAACAGTCAATTTAGTCCCTAAACTATCACTCTCTCACCAATTTAGTCCATAAACTATTAAAAGTAACTAAAAGGTCCCTGAACTATTTCCCATCCATCAATTTAGTCCAAAGTTAACTTTTTTATTAACTATTCAACAAAACCCTAAAATATTATTACCCTTCCCTCTTCCACATGCTTCGACGGAAACTTTCAAATTTTTACCGCCAACCACCGTGCTCGCCGCTAAAAACATTTTGTTTTCTTCCCACTTTTATAAATTTGTAAGGGTTTGTGATTTTGTTTTATCCCTTTGAAATTCATGTTATGGAATTTGTAAAGGTTTGTGAGTTTGTGATTTTGTGATTTTGTTGTTGCCTTTTTGGCATATTTTTGTGAAAAATCTGTAAGGGTTCGACGAAATACAAGAAATCCCAATTTCTTTGTGTTTTTACTTTAAAATTAGATTGAAAGGTAAAATAATACCTCTTCTATGGCCCTCTTCTCTGTACTGATCTCACCGCCAACTCTATTAAATTGATTCTGGAAACCATGATAATCATCCACTGAATTTGTTTCTATTTTAAGTTTGTGATTTTAATGGGATACTAGTAGTTGTTGGTGGGGATGCAAATTTGTCTTTCTATTTTAAAAAAATTGGAAAAGAAAAAGTGATATTTATTTTATCTTTTACTGCATCAGTTTTAAAGGATAATTTTTTAGTTTTTTTATGATAATTTAGAGACTAATTTGTTGTTTTTCAAGATAGTTTAGAGACTAAAATAAAGTGTTTTAATAGTTTAAGACCATTAACGGCCACTTAACGGTAAAGTTAACTGAGGAACTAAATTGATGGATGTTAATATAGTTTAGGGATATTTTAGTTGTTTTTAATAGTTTAAGGACTAAATTGGTGAGAGAGTGATAGTTCAGGAACTAAATTGACTATTTACTCATTTTATATTGGTATTGCATTATGAGAATTCAATTTTCGATTTTCAAAAAATTGTCATAAATATAAATTAAATATAATTGATATTGTAAAAAACATCATAACATAGTCAAAACACTAAAAAGGAATCAATATATTTGTTACTAATGAGTTTAATTGCATATTATAGATAAAATTACTTATATACCCAAGTTTGTTTTCCTATTTAAAAGTTATTTTAAACACTAGAAATCAGACATTTTTCAGCTCTCTTTTCTATAGTTTGTTATGCTTTTCTTTGTTTGTTTTTTTTTTTTTTTTTTCTGTTTTTAGGGTGTGGATTTTGTCCCCCTTTTTATTTTGCTTTTCTCCTCTGAGAAGGTTTCGGTTCATGTCCCCTTCTCTTTTGTAATTGCTTCTTTTTATATATATCTTAGGTAGTGCAGATGTCTCTTCATCTGCAGTCACCCCTTTTGCTTAAAAAAAATTAATTTATATTCATCATTATTTTCAATTTTTGCCTATGTGAATATCTCAAAAGAAAAATATGATATTTATGTGAACGCTAAAGAAATTTGATCAAACAACAATATTTAAATGTTATGATCAAATGAAAAATATATTTGCTCAATTTTTACATATGTGAATCTCAAAAGAAAAATATAATATATATATATATATATATATATATATATATATATATATATATATATATATATATGTGTGTGTGTGTGTGTGTGTGTGTGTGTGTGTGTGTGAACGCTAAAGAAATTATTAGGTTCGTATTTCAAGACTTATGTTTTTTAATTTATTTTATTTTTAATAACATGTTTGGCTTATATTAAAATATTATGATCAAATGACACTAAGTGTCAAAATTACATTGACACCAAATTTAAACTTTTAATTTCATTTAATTTAAAGATTCACATCAATACATTTATGAGTCACCTAACTGTGATTTTTATTATTCTATGATTTTTACCAATAATAAAATAATTAACTGCGATCTTCACCGATAAGGTAATGTTTGATTTTAGATCTTTGATTTTCTCTGTCTCCCTCTTAAAGTTGTTATGCTTCTATGAATTTATAGAACTATTGTCATGAGCTTGAGAAGATATCATGAGTATGCCCAGAGAGCTGTTGATGACAATATGAATGTTAAATAATATTTTTTTGTCAATTTTCATGATTACAAATTTCCTCTTTAAAATAAATAAGCCCGCAGATATGTCCGCACCTGCAAATCTAGAGACAAATTCAACAATATATTTGCTCTCTGGGGTGATTTTCCAAATTAATTCATGAATTAGTGACAAGTGAGAAAAACTATTTAATCTTTTACAGAAAAAACAAGAAGAAAGAAAACACATTTAAACTATTGATTAACGTTTTCAATAATTTTATATTATGAAGGCACATATGTCCGTTCATCTTCAAATTCAATTAAAGTGTGATTGGTAGCGAGACAGAGAAAACATAAGAGAAAATTACACAATCCAACGCATGAATTTGGACTATTGTTAATCTAAATTTATGCATTGAATTGCGTAATTTTCCTTCCTTTCTCTTTATTTCCTTCCAACCAAACGGATCCTAAGTGTATAAATTATCACTACTTGTTGACTTGTTGTAATGCTTTACCTACCAGCTCTTGCACGTGCAGCTGTATGGAGTACATCAAGAAGTATGTTTTTCTTACTTTATTCTTACTTTAATTTAAATATGGCACATCAAGAATATATGTAACACTCGATTTTAATTTTTTAAATTTATAATATCAAGTAGATCGACATATGTATGTTATTGTAGTTTGAATACAGTTTTGTTTTGAACACAAACAAACATTTTAAATTTTTAGTCATAACCGACGGCATTATAGTATAAGCTTACGGCATTATAGAATTATAGAATACTTATTTTGGTCAGAAATTCCATAAGCACGTGATTATCTATTTTACATTTTGGAAAAAAGAAGCTATGTGCGGCAATATTGGGAAAGTCCAACAAAAATATTACTAGTTGTATAGTGATTTAAAATGGTTTTTTCCAATTCTAATTTTTTTAATGATAAATTGTTAGTTATTAGTATATATTATAATGTTAGGTTAGTTTTTTTTTTTTTTTTTTAAATTCTAAATTTTCAACTTTTAATCCTTAGTTCAATTTGTTTAACTAGTTGAACTACTTATTTCACCCTATTTTTCAATTCTAATTACTTCCTTTATCTCTATCTCTTTTTTTTTTAAGCAAAGAGAAAGCTTAGTTAAGAAGAGAAAAGCATCACAACTAGGTTGGCACCCCTTCCGCAACTTAACAGACAAGTTAACTCAAATATATAAATAAAAAGGTAAAGAATACAAGTACAACTTGGGGGGACTAGACCAATACCCAAGTGGGAGCTTAACATGATACAACTGCCTCATTAAAAATCTTACCTGTAAAATCCTAAGGGAAAAACCAAGTGAAGGGAAAAAGAGTATAGTGCTCCAAACAGAGATAAACAAACAAAAGAGAATCATCAAGCTAAACAGTAACGAAAACTAGGAAATCCTAGTTTATTGTTAAGTAAACAGAGCAAATCTAGGAGGATCAAACCAACCTACAAAACCTTGAGAAGTTAAGCCATGATTGGCTAAAAGGTCAGCCACCTGGTTACCTTCCCTATTGTACCGGTCAGGATTTTCTAGGCCCAAATAATGAAAAGAAGCCCACTTAAGTGGCGCACGTCGCCTAGGCGACATCGCCTAAGAAATCCATACCGCCTCATCAATTGGGTCGGCCCATCTAGATAAATAGGCCAAAGCCCACTATCTTATCCCTCAAACGCACGATCTCCACTCTCAGTAAAAAAGAAAGACGCGGGAACATCCATGATCCCACGAAGAAGGTAACTACCCACTACCTCTGATGCGCAAAGTGGAGCAGTTATTTCTCCCACACTCTTTCACCCCTCCTCTATAAATAGGAGGTCCATTAATGAGAAAAGGGAGGAAGAATTTGACCCAAAGAAATCAAACATACACTTTGGACCAACATTAAACACTTCAGAATATATACCCCCTAGTTCCATACAGAAACATTTTGGCGCCCACCGTGGGGCCGCGGTAAAGATGATTTCCCGGCCACACATTTGAAAACAACGATGCGATTTTTCTCCTCTTTGATTAGGGAGGTAATCATACAGATTTACCAAACCATGGTCACTATTTTTATCTGGTTTCGTACGTGCTTGCTTCGATAATTTCTAAGTCGGTTTCAATAATCGCATGTTCCAAGTTTGTGTTGGACTACTAATTTTTGCCTTGTCAAACATGATGATGATCACTGTTAATGTCACAAACGTGGTAACTTGGATTCCAATAGACAAGTTGGTTATATTTCCTACCTCTATATTATACTAGATATACTTCTCAAAGTTGAAAAATTGGAGGAGTTTTGATCAATTTACACCACGTATTTAACTTCATTTTTAGAAACAAGTTAATATGTTATTATGACTACTTCATTTCATGAATTTGATTCATTCATCTATTATTTCTGTTATGGTTCATTCATGCTTGATTTTGCTTAACCAATATTGTGAACCTAAATTCGCCATCTCGCCGAGCTACCGTCATCTCGTTGTCAATCGTTCGAGTTGCAACTTCACTTACCATTGTTTCAAACCTGGATGTCTTTGCCGTCAAAATCATGTAATTATTTTGGGGGAACCAAGAGCACAGAAACGAAAACATTCTCGGATCTTGAACAACTTCGGCAGTCATGGTACTGGCGTGACGATGGAACGCTAGAAGAGAAGAGGAATGATAGTGGATACCGACGACTTAACTTAAGTCGTCGGTATCCACTATCGATGTTCTCCTGGTAATACTACCCTTGAAGAGTCGTTGACTGTATTCAATAGCATAACCCAGGTGATACCATTCCAAATCTCCTTGTTGAAATTTATCATTTCTATCTGTTTCTTTCAATATATAACAGCCACTGTAGTTGCATTGCATCAGTGATGACATGTTGTTTCATTAAAAAAGTATATTTGACTGGATCAATATGTCATTGATTTATATTACTTAAAATTGGTGGTTTGACATGATTGTTGTCATGTTAAAATCCTATAGTTTCTTCTTCTATTTTAAGCCAATTTATGAACAATTGGCTGAGTAAACTTAGTGTACAAGTCTCCAGTGTAGAGATGCTAATAACATGTTCACTAACAAAAAGAGAATTTCTATGGTAATTAGGCTCTCATTTGACAAGGTCTGATATTACATAAATTAAAGTATTCTTGTTTCATCTTTAGAACCGCTACATTACACTTCCATCCACTGAGAAAGGGAGTTTCTATTTGTTTGTCCAACAAAGGACACCTACATCAGACACTTTAATTTTGATTCCTATTTATTTGACCAACAACCTGTTACATGTATTTTCATGGTATGGATTGGCAGCTATGTCAATTACTCTTCCATAAAATCCATCAGTTCCATTTGCTTTGCTTTTGTGTCTCTTTATTCTTGTTGCAGATAAGAATAATCCTTTAAATAAAGAACTTCACCGCTGAAGTGTTGCGTTGTGGAGGATCAGTACACCACTGTGGCGATGTGCCACTATTGAAAAACAAAGCCCCAACATAGGCGATCACAAAAAACAAGAATGACAAGTGTCCAGGACATAGGCGATAAAGCTCCATTTGATAAAGCGCCACTTGAGATCTGACGCCAAAGACAAAGAGCATGTGATATGACAAAGCGACATAGGCGCAATGCCTCATTTATACGGCGCTATGACGCTAAGAGCGAAATAAAAGCTACGTTTAAGGCTTACAACGCCACGTAGTGAAATAAAAGCTATACGGCGCTATGACGCCAAGAGCGAAATAAAAGCCACATTTAAGGCCTACAACGCCACGTGGTGAAATAAAAGCTATACGGCGCATGACGCCAAGAGCGAAATAAAAGCTACGTTTAAGGCTTACAACACCACGTAGTGAAATAAAAGCTATACGGCGCTGTGACGCCAAGAGCGAAATAAAAGCCACGTTTAAGGCTTACAACGCCACGTGGTGAAATAAAAGCTATACGGCGCATGACGCCAAGAGCGAAATAAAAGCCACGTTTAAGGCTTACAACGCCACGTGGTGAAATAAAAGCTATACGGCGCTATGACGCCAAGAGCGAAATAAAAGCCACATTTAAGGCCTACAACGCCACGTGGTGAAATAAAAGCTATACGGCGCATGACGCCAAGAGCGAAATAAAAGCTACGTTTAAGGCTTACAACGCCACGTAGTGAAATAAAAGCTATACGGCGCTATGACGCCAAGAGCGAAATAAAAGCCACATTTAAGGCCTACAACGCCACGTGGTGAAATAAAAGCTATACGGCGCATGACGCCAAGAGCGAAATAAAAGCTACGTTTAAGGCTTACAACACCACGTAGTGAAATAAAAGCTATATGGCGCATGACGCCAAGAGCGAAATAAAAGCTACGTTTAAGGCTTACAACACCACGTAGTGAAATAAAAGCTATACGGCGCTGTGACGCCAAGAGGGAAATAAAAGCCACGTTTAAGGCTTACAACGCCACGTGGTGAAATAAAAGCTATACGGCGCATGACGCCAAGAGCGAAATAAAAGCCACGTTTAAGGCTTACAACGCCACGTGGTGAAATAAAAGCTATACGGCGCTATGACGCCAAGAGCGAAATAAAAGCCACATTTAAGGCCTACAACGCCACGTGGTGAAATAAAAGCTATACGGCGCATGACGCCAAGAGCGAAATAAAAGCTACGTTTAAGGCTTACAACACCACGTAGTGAAATAAAAGCTATACGGCGCTGTGACGCCAAGAGCGAAATAAAAGCCACGTTTAAGGCTTACAACGCCACGTGGTGAAATAAAAGCTATACGGCGCTATGACGCTAAGAGCGAAATAAAAGCTACGTTTAAGGCTTACAACGCCACGTAGTGAAATAAAAGCTATACGGCGCATGACGCCAAGAGTGAAATAAAAGCTACTTTATACGGCGAATGACGCCAAGTAGTGAAATAAAAGCTATTTTACACGGCTAATACCGCCAAGAGCTATGACGCTATCAGATTATTACACCTTTATACGGCTATAACGCCAAGAGCTTTTACGCTATCAAGCTACAACACCATTATTCGGTATCATGCCAAGAGCACAATGCTAAAGACTCAACGTCTGACTTATACGACGCAATGCCATGTTAAAGGCGTGATGCTACATTCGACAGCCAATAAGCAAAAGACAATGAAAAGCAAAGCGAATGACGCCAAGACCCCAACTCTTAATATTAAAATTAGGGTCATCTCGCCAAGACTCATTGTTACGATGGAAATGATGTTACTCGGTTAATCCGACGATATATTGAAATGACGTCTCGCCAATAAAATGGAAACTGTCTCGCCACGAAAGATGAATTCGTAAAGCCATTAAAATGAAATGGCCCCACTTTTAAAATACAATTATCTCGCCCAAATAAAGGAGTCACTGAAACGATCATACTCACTTGAGCCAAAGATTACTATATTAAACGACCATACTCTACGCAATATATGGAGTTATAGTTACCCTTTAAAAGACTTATGCATGGAGGGCTGAAAATTCGTGCGAATGAAGCTATCTTGAACTATCACCTTAAGCATTTCGCCCTTATAGGCCTCATGCTTGGGGGGCTGTGTACCGGTCAGGATTTTCTAGGCCCAAATAATGAAAAGAAGCCCACTTAAGTGGCGCACGTCGCCTAGGCGACATCGCCTAAGAAATCCATACCGCCTCATCAATTGGGTCGGCCCATCTAGATAATAGGCCAAAGCCCACTATCTTATCCCTCAAACGCACGATCTCCACTCTCAGTAAAAAAGAAAGACGCGGGAACATCCATGATCCCACGAAGAAGGTAACTACCCACTACCTCTGATGCGCAAAGTGGAGCAGTTATCTCTCCCACACTCTTTCACCCCTCCTCTATAAATAGGAGGTCCATTAATGAGAAAAGGGAGGAAGAATTTGACCCAAAGAAATCAAACATACACTTTGGACCAACATTAAACACTTCAGAATATATACCCCCTAGTTCCATACAGGAACACCTACAAATATGAGTCACCCTAAAATTCAAGGAGTTCATCATCAACAGCACGTTATTCCATCTGGTACGAAGAATCCAGGGAATAGAATTAGACGTACATTTGAAGGCAGCTACCACTAAAGAAGAGTCAGTTTCAAACCATAAATTATGCCACCTTTTTTGATAGGCAATCTCTATAGCTTTCATTGCACCAGAAATCTCAGCAAAGAAAGAAGAAGCATGCCCTAGGGGATCAGCAAAAGCATAAATGAAGTTAGCATTAGAGTCTCTGAAAACTCCTCCACAAGCTGCCACCCCAGGGTTACCATGGGAAGCTCCATCTATATTACACTTGATCCAAGGAGAAGAAGGAGGAATCCATATGATTTCTTTGACAATAGGTCTTCTAGGAGGATGAATGTTGATGCCAAACTTTTTCAAGAAAGTGAAGTCTCTGATGGAGTTAGAAGAAACTTTTGTTGTATGATTGTCAGTCATGAGTGTATTAGTGATAATTAAGGATATGGTTGATCTCCAGTGTATAGAAGCATTATTAAATCTCCCTTGATTGCGAATAAACCAGACAATGTTGATGAGGTTAACTATAGCTGCAACTAAAGTGATCTTGCCCTGTGAAGACCAATTTGAATCACAAAGCTTCCAAATATCTTCCATTGATGTGAATTGCAACACCATATCCAGGCATCCAGCAAGCCAAGACCATAATCTGACAGCAAAAACACATTCAAAGAATATGTGAAAAGTGGTTTCTTCATACCTGAGGCAATTATTGCAGACAGAAGGTAAATGACATCCTCTAAGCTTAAGGTTCTCATCTGCAGGCAACTTCTCATTCATTAATCTCCAAACCAACATGGACTTAGAAGGAGGAATATCAATGTTCCATATCATCTTGGCCCAGGGCAACTCCTGCCAAGCCTGGGATTTAAAATCATAAGCATCTTTCAAATGTAGAGTACCATCATCAGTATGTAGCCAAGCCAATGAGTCTTTACTAGGCTCCAAAGGCAAAGTAACTTGATTCACAATAGCATTAAGGGTATGGAATTGTTGCACCAATGGAGCAGGTATCGACCAATTACCATTAACAATGTAATCACAAACCCTAGAGGTGAGAAGTTGACTAATATGAAGAGGAATGTTAAACTGTGAAGATAGAGGTGCACCACACCAACTGTCATTCCAGAAATTGACATCTTCACCATTTCCTATAATCCAAGAGGAATTTTTCTTGATCTCTTCAAGTTCATCTTTAACACTGCTCCAAGAGAAGAAGATATATGATAAGTTATGCTCTTGTTATTCCTAAGAACTCTATCCCTCAGAAGCTTTGCCCAAGCACAAGGAGATGTTAGCATTTTCCAACAAAGATTGAGATTAGTGGCTTTGTTTAAAGTAATGAGAGAACGAATATTCAACCCCCTTTGGGGGTAAGGTCTGCAAACTTTCTTCCAAGAGACAGTCACAAGCTTTCTTTTATCAGGGTCCCCACTCCATATAAAATTACGAATTGCCTTCTCCAAATCCTTGAGTAGACTAACTGGCCAGGAGTAAAGAGTTATGCTATAGATAAGCATGCCATGAATCATTGACCTAACCAACTGCACCCTGCCAGCTATAGACAACAAAGAAGCTTTCCAAGCAGTGAGTTTAAGTTTAATTTTATCAGCCACAGGTTGTAAATCTCTAGCTTTAGGTTTCCCCTTGAAGATAGGGACCCCTAAGTAATGAAAAGGAATTGTACCCACCTTGAAGCCAAGTAACTGAACAATCAAAGCAAGCCTACCAGAAGTGATAGAACCAGAGAAAATAGTTGATTTAGCATTGTTAATAACCTGGCCAGATTCTAGGGCATATTGATTGAAAAGATCTTTAAGAGCTCTCAGTCCAGCTAACTTTCCTTTACAAAAAATCATCAAATCATCAGCATAAAAAGAATGGGAAGGAACCAAAGCATTTATGGTACCTTGGATTTGATTAAGATGACCATCAGCAACCAGTTTTGAGATGCTTCTACTGAGAACATCTTCAGCAATGCAAAAGAGAAGAGAGGACAAGGGATCACCCTGCCTGACACCTCTAGTACAATTGAAGAAACCATGGGCTCTATCTCTATCTCTATTATATACATAGCGAGATTCCCACGAAACTTTCTCGTGCATTCTCAAGAAAAATTGTTTAAGTGAGATTCAATTAGAGTTTTTTTGAAAATTGCTTAGGTGGCATTCAATTAGAGCTTCTCTATTATTTTTGTATATTTTTTTTTTTAAAAAAAAAAACACATTATTAAAAACAAATTATTGGATATATATACAACTGAATTAGAGATTTTTTTATTTTTTTGGATATATACAACTAAATTTAGAGCTCCTATATTTTTTTTGTATTTTTTTTTTTCATTCAATTAGAATTTCTCTAATATTTTTTTATTGTAGAAACTCTAATATTAATTTTTTTGTCGAATTTTTAATATTATATAATTTTTATAATTCAAATATTATATTTTTAATGAAGACAAACTTATTTAATTCGCGATTAAATATATATATATATATATCAAAACTATGTGAATACTTCGTCTAAAATTTGTTTGGACATGTATCTATTATCCAATCATTCAATTACATGTTTGATTTCTATGTTAATTTGTTTTAAAATAAATTCAAATTATATTTCATATTTTTTTTATGGGGATAACTCATTCAAAATTTTATCTAACACTATAAAAAGTGATCCATGTAATGAAAAGTGTCTATAGATGATAGTGAGAGCTGAGCTCAAGAATTTTAGTATAAATCGATGAAGAAAAATTGAAATCATATTTCATATCATTAAATAATTAGATCGTGCCTTACCGAAAAAGAAAAAAATAATTAGATCGCACATATTTGTAACAAAAAAAAATTGTTTCTCTGTAATATGGTGACAATTTTTTGTTTTTTGAGAATATGAACGAGATCAAATTATTTGATATTTATTAAAAGCTTAATATAGAATTAACAACTATTATTTTTTTAATAAGCCTCTATAGAGTCCTATAATGGGGATGATATCTTTGTAAAACTTAAAATAAATCTCTATATTTAAAATAAAGTAACTTCTTAATAAACAATAAAGATTTATAATTTTTTGAATTATAAAGAAATATTAATTATAATGTCATTGTCTAAATTATAACTTCAATTGTTTATATAATCTATGAAATTTTAAATTTTTTACATTTCAAATATTTAAATTTCCATAAACATTCATTTGAACCTTTTCAGAGATGTTAATTTGCCCATATGAGTGAAGATCCTTACATTTTCCCATTTGACGCTGATGTGTGGAGATTGTTTCTTTTGACAAATTTTTTTTGAGAATAAGAGCGAGATTAAAATAGTTTGATATTCATTAAAAAATAATATAGAATCTGTAAGACCCGAAATTCCACGGTACCTTTTGTGTGAGGAAATAAGTAATGGCTAAGAATATTAGGGTTTTTGGTTAAGTGGTTTTGTGAGTATTGTCGCGATAACAGAATTTTGCTGAGTTGGAGCCTGTTTTGTGCTCGTGCGCTGAAAATGCACAGACTTTTGTTTCATAGTCTTCATTTAGCTATGGGAACATTTCTGCGAAGTCAGAATTACGAGTTTTGGTTTTTCTTTATTTTTGGAAAAACGAGTCGAAATCTTACCCGTTGTTGGAAATTTTTACGGTTTCCGAATTCCGTAGAAATTTAGATGGAAGTTTTATATATCGGCATGAGTTAGAATACGACCTCAGAATATTTTTAGAGAGTGAGGAAGAAAATCACAGTCGAGGAAAAAGATTTAGCGATAATATTTGGAAACGGTTTACGACGGACTTTTATTCCACGGATTTTCTATTTTTGCAAGTTTAGTTCGTCGCGGCGCGTGAGAGCTGAGCGAGTTGGGTTGGCAAGCTCATAATATCTAGATATTTATTTTAGATTGCTTGGTGACCAAGTTTGGATGGATGGCTAGGATTCAATCTTAGAACTTAACACTATTTGATCCAATGGTTCTCATGCAACAAGACCACATGACTTAGGGAGACTTTTGATCACTTTGTAGACTTAGAAAATAATCACAAACTTCTCTCTTCTCTCTCCCATTGCCGTGGAACCTTCACCCTTGCCTCCACCATCTTAAAAATTTCATTTCTTCACCAAAGCTAAGGGTTTTTGCTTGGATTGGATCATAAAACTTGCTAGGAATCATCTCCTCTTAAGGTAACTAAGCTTAATTCTTCTTGTTGTTGGTTAATTTCCTTATAGATTAAGTTTATGATCATTGTGCTCTTGAGAAGAAAATTCTTAGAACTTGCTTTTAATTAGTTTTGGTTTCATAGAAGTGTTCATGAGGGTTTAACTAGTGCATTTAAGCTAAGTAGGTGTGGATTTCCATAGTGATTTAAGTTTTCACAAAATTTTGAGTTAGGGTTTTGATGAGAAAATTTAAAGTGATCATGAACATGAAATTTTGTTTGATGATTTTGTGTATGAAGTTATTTTTGAGCTTTGTAGTAATATGGATATATGATTCATGAATTTGTTTGAGAAAACAAGAAAAAAATATTTTTGTGTGTTCTTGAGAAATTATGAAAATTTATTTTGAATTGTGAATTAAGTTATGAAAAGGTTTGTTTGTTCAAAATCAATGACTTTAAAAAACTAGTAGATTATTACTAGGGTTTTGTAATGAAAAAATTGTGAGTGTTGGCCTTGTTTTTGTTGTTGGCCGTGGCACCCCTTTGTTAAAGGATCAAGAGTTTCAAATTTTTCTAAACCCCAATTTAGGAGGGCATAATCATGGTTTTAAAGGAATGATCAATTATGGTTTTGTTTTGAGAAACAAGAAAAAGATATATTTTGGTTTTCTTGAGAAATTTGTGAAAACTCTTATGGATTGTGGATTGTGTTTGGAAATGTTTTGTTTGTTCAAAACAATGATTTTGGAAACTAAATGGATAATACTATGCTTTTGAAAATGGAAAATTTTGAGTGCTAGTGTGTTTTGATGAAAATGGCCGTGGCATGCATTGGTGTATGGCCATGAGATTTCAAATTTTTCAAGTCCTAAAATGATAAGAAAATGATCATTTAGTGTGATGAATGATCATGGTCTTTGTAAAGAATGTTTTGGGGTTTTATGTGAAAAGAAAAGATTTGCAAAGTTTTGAAGAAAAATGGTACTCTTGGATTCAAAATGATTTAGTGTGTGTACTTGATCATTGAGGAAAACTAGTGATGGTTTAAGTAGTGATGGTTTAAGTGTTTTAAACTATGTTTGATTTTGAAAAACAATGGTTTTAAAATAATTTCAATTCTGGCCGAAATTTACAAGGGCATTTAGGTCATTCTAAAATTGTTTTTGTGACCTAGAATCTTAACCATTTGATTCGTCTTTTCGAGACGAAGATTTCGGCGTATGACTCGTCTCGATCGGATAAAGATTGAATGAGTTATGGCCATTTTATTGGAAAATGAAACTTGTAACTTGTGATGCAAGTAAACTTTTATTTTTGTGAATTTTTTTGAAGAGCTCATGGGTTGTTTTCAAATGGTTTTATTATGTGTAAATGATTGCCTTGGAGTTAGGAATCAAAGTGTTTCATAAATTGTTTTGAAACGAAAATATTTTCGCGTAGCGAGAAATAGTGCATTTAACTTCGTGAATTTTTAATCACTATGGGAAGAACTCGTAATCACTATCCGAGAGTGTTAGAAAGTACCTTAGACCCCTCTAGATTTTTGGGTTTTGGTTCCGTTTCGATAGAATACGGTGAGAGTATTTTATTGATGTTATGCTTATATTTTAGGTAGCGTGAATTGTAGAATTGAGCGAGAAATTGTTGTGGAAGCTTGCCGAGGTAAGGGCACCTTTATTTTTGTCTTATTTCTATAATAGCATGTGTGTATGCTTTGTTTGTGGTGTGTTTTGAGTGCTTGGCATGTATGTGTGATGTATTCTCGGAATGAGAAATTGTTTACAATACATGTGATTGAATACATATGATTGAGAATATATGTATGTTGTTGTTATTGAATACATATGATTGAGAATATGTGATTGTTTACATATGATTGTGAAAATATATGTATAAACATGGAATTGAATTATATATGCTTGGAAGGTATGTAATTGCTGCATTAGCATATATGGGGAATCGTATGCTCATGCATTCATAGTAAGTGGTTATCGGGAATGGACCACGGGGTGTGATTATCGGGAATGGATCCACCTTAATCCTGCGGGATTTATTGAGTCCAATACGTGGTTATCGGGAATGGACCATGGAGTGTGATTATCGGGAATGGATCCACTCTAATCCTTCGGGATTTTATTGATTTTTAGTAGGGGTTGGACCTACGACTCTCTGCAGAGAGGTTAAATTCCGGAATTCATGCATGTGACGGCCAGTGATTGGTGTCACGATCATTTTAGAGTCTGCATTGATAGGCTATGTGCGCATTTGAATTATAATGCTTGTTGAGAAGGAAATGCTAAATGTCTATTTACTTTCCGTATTTGGTATATGTATATTCGGTGTGTATTATATATATGTATATGTGTGGTGACCCTTGCCATAATACATGAACGGGCTCCTCCCACCCTAGACGATGGAATCCCGCCTGATACCGTGGGTCGTGAGGACGACGGTAGCTTCTTGAGCCCCAGTGATTGAGTGGCGTGGTATATCTAGTTAGGTTTATGCCGGTGCGTTGTACACCGTGCTTTTTGGTTAGGGAGTTTTATTCTGACTCTTTTGGATAAACTTGAAGGTTGAAAAACACACAAGAAGGGGGGGGTTGAATTGTGTTAAGACTTTTTCAAAGTTAAAACAAATTGCAGCGGATAAAGTATAACACACACAATATATGAGGATAGGGATAGAGAGATGCTCAGAATTTTTATACTGGTTCCTCCCACTAACAGGAGTAGTCCAGTCCTCTTGTCTTACACAAGAGATTTCACTATAATCACTCAGATTACAAATGCTCAAGCACAAAGCAAGAGACTTCCAATGCTCAAGCACAAAGCAAGAGACTTCCAATGCTCAAGCACAAAGCAAGAGACTTCCAATGCTCAAGCACAAAGCAAGAGACTTCCAATGCTCAAGCACAAAGCAAGAGACTTCCAATGCTCAAGCACAAAGCAAGAGACTTCAAACTGGTTTTACTGTTAATAAAGATAACAGATTAACACTTGATATACAATCAGAGGTGTTTACAAAATACAACGCAGTTACAAGACTAACTTAGAAAATTATCACAAAGTTTCTAAGTGTTTGATAGCTTCAGAATTTGACAGAGTTTCAGCACGTTCAGAAGCTTCAGTCTTGATTCCAATTCTTCACAAATCTTCTTCCTTTTATAGATGATAAAATGAACGTTGAAGATTATAGCCGTTTGAAGAATTGAGACGCTCCTTTGTATTGATCAGTGAGCTTATTAGCTGTTCTGATTTGCAGTAGCTTAGGAGCTTAACGTTTACTACAAAATGAGAGATTCCTTTTGGCTTTTGATATTTGAACCTTGGTGAAAGCCAAATAAGGAAATAATCGTTTCTGAAGCCTGACTTGAAAAGGACCTTTCCATGGTCAAACCTTTTCATTCTTGATTTCTGCGTTTGGACTTAGTCAGGCACAGTCTTCAATAAAATTGTACTCTCAAATGTAGCTTGACACTTATCTCTGACGAGCCTTCAGATAATAGCTTCAGAGCTTGACAGGCTCAGAAATACTTGCTTCAGATCTGGTAAGCTCAGAAGTAATTCCTTCAGAAATTCTAAGGTTCAGATAATAACTTCAGAGTTTCATAGGCTCAGAATTACTTGCTTCAGATCTGATGAGCTCAGAAGTAATTCCTTCAGAAATTCTTAGGTTCAGATAATAACTTCAGAGTTTCATAGGCTCAGAATTACTTGCTTCAGATCTGGTGAGCTCAGAAGTTCTTCAGATTTTGATAGGCTCAGAATTACTTGTTTCAGATCTGGTGAGCTCAGATGTTCTTCAGATTTTGATAGGCTCAGAATTACTTGTTTCAGATCTGGTGAGCTCAGATGTTCTTCAGATTTTGATAGGCTCAGAATTACTTGTTTCAGATTTGGTGAGCTCAGATGTTCTTCAGATTTTGATAGGCTCAGAATTACTTGTTTCAGATTTGGTGAGCTCAGATGTTGTTTGCTCAGAAGTAATTCCATCAGAAATTCTAATGTGCTTTTGTACGCAAATTTTAACTTTTAATCCTGCACACTGAATTAAATTATTAGTACTCCAATTTAACTTTAAATACATTGTTATCATCAAAATCAATTAAGGAGATACAAAATCATAATTTTGTTCCAACAATCTCCCCCTTTTTGATGATGACAACTATATGTATTTAAAATCAATTGTTGTTGTTTTTATTTAACATCTTGACTTCAGGTTCTGAGTTTTGCAAGCTCCCCCTGAGTCTGATAAGCTTCAGAAGTTTATCAATGATAAATATAAAACAGTCTAAGAGTAATATTTAATGTCAAATATAATTTCATATATTCTACCTTCAGAATTAGAGGTTTGCAAGCTCTATTTCTTCAGATTGACAAATATAAGATATGGTTTGCAAGCGTATCTCATATTATATGAATTTATGTTGGACAAAATTTATTACTCCCCCTCATTAAAAGTTTAAAAGACTTTAATATATCTTAACAAGAGTAGAGTTCAGAAAATGTGATCTTTAGAGCTTCAGAAATAATTTCACTGCCATAGGAAATGAAATAATATTTTCTCCCCCTTTGTCATTATCAAAAACGGGCCAGTCAAAGCACAAGTTACAGGGTAGTAAATGCACACAGCAAACAACCACCAGCAGTAAATGCATTCAACGGTAAAAGGGAATTGTTAAGTACCATGGTGAAACAGGGAATTGTTTCAGAATGAAGACGAGTTTCTTCAAGATCTGAATCAGTTCCAGGAAAAGGTGGAGTGGTTTGAATGGATGAGGGGTTTGGTTCAGAAGTGGCTTAGGAGATGAAGTCTGAAGGGGTTCAGTTTGGGATTCAGCAGGGACTTCAGAATTTTGAACATTTGAGGGTTCAGATTGGTCTACGTCCATTGCTATTGGGGTAGACTCAGAATCTTTAATAGGAGATTTCTGAGGGGATTTAGGGGTGTCAGAAATGGTTATAGTGGAAGTTTCAAAATATTGGGGAAACAAGATAGTGACGTAATGGGGGCTTGGCAGTTACTTTTAATAAAATCATCATTAGCTCTCCTCCATTACCCAGCGGTTACTAGACATGATGGAAAGTTACACAGATAAGTAGTGTTTTCAGAAGCCAGCTGTCAGTTAGAGAAACTGAGCAGTCAACTAACACTTAGAGTAGGTATCTGAGTCACAAGAGATCATATTTAATAATAAATAATTCTGATTGCTTCAGATGAGAGAGTGCTTCAGAACCTATGTAATAGTTTCTGAGCCATCCAAACTTCTGAGGCCCTTCAGAACTAATTTATTCATTCAGAGTTAACACCATTCAGAAACATCATTCAGAATTAAAAACCATGTTCAGATTTTTCTTGATAAAATTGAAACGATCAATAGCAAGAGGTTTGGTAAAGATATCAGCCCATTGATGCTCAGTATCAATGAATTGAATCTCAATTACTCCCTTCTGAACATAATCTCTAATGAAGTGATGCTTGATCTCAATGTGTTTAGCTCGTGAATGCAAAATAGGATTCTTAGACAAACAGATAGCAGCAGTATTATCACAGAGAAGTGGTATACTACTTATCCTTATCTGATAATCCTCCAGCTGATGTTTCATCCAGAGCAATTGAGTGCAACACTTAGCAGCTGAGATGTACTCTGCTTCTGCTGTAGATAGAGCAATAGTTGCTTGTCTCTTACTAGCCCATGATATAAGGTTTTCACCTAGAAATTGACAGTTTCCACTAGTGGACTTCCGTTCAATTTTATCACCAGCATAGTCAGCATCACAGAATCCAATAAGCTGATAATCTAAGGATTTCTTATAAAGTAATCCAAGATTAGTGGTTCCTTTCAAATATCTAAAGATTCTCTTAACAGCAGTTAAATGAGACTCTCTAGGATCTGATTGAAATCTAGCACACAAGCATACACTGAACAAGATATCTGGTCTAGATGCAGTGAGATAAAGGAGGGAACCAATCATACCTCTGTATAATTTCTGATCTACTTTGCCTTCAGATTCTTCCTTCAGAAGACAGCTAGAGGGATGCATAGGAGTTGACATTGGTTTACAATCTTCAAGACCAAATTTCTTCAGTAAATCCTTTGTGTATTTGGTTTGATGCACATATACTCCTTCTTTTCTTTGATTAATTTGAATTCCCAAAAAGAATGTTAGTTCTCCCATCATACTCATTTCAAATTCATCCTGCATAAGCTTAGAGAAATTCTTGCAAAGAGAAGCATTAGTTGAACCAAAGATAATATCATCAACATAAATCTGAACAATCAAAATATCAGTTTTTAAGGTTTTTCTAAAGAGAGTGTTATCAACATGTCCTTTTTCAAAACCATTTTCTAGAAGAAATATACTTAACCTTTCATACCAAGCTCTTGGAGCTTGTTTCAAACCATACAGAGATTTCTTCAATTTGTAAACATGATCAGGACACTTTATATCTTCAAAGCCAGGAGGTTGTTTGACATAGACCTCTTCAGAAATTACTCCATTCAGAAATGCACTTTTTACATCCATTTGAAATAGAGTGATGTCATGATTAACTGCATAGGACAAGAGAAGTCTAATTGCCTCAAGTCTTGCTACTGGTGCAAAGGTTTCAGTGAAATCTATGCCTTCTTGCTGACTATAACCTTGTGCAACCAGTCTAGCTTTGTTTCTAACAACTTCTCCCTTTTCATTTGACTTGTTTCTGAATACCCATTTTGTTCCAATAATGTTCTTGTGTTTGGGTTTTGGTACCAGATCCCAAACATCATTTCTTTCAAATTGATTGAGTTCTTCTTGCATTGCAATGATCCACCCATCATCTGAGAGTGCTTCTTCTATGTTTGTGGGTTCAATTAATGAAATTAACCCAACTAGGGATTCATCCTCTTTGAAAGCAGATCTGGTCTTTCTTGGGCTATCCTTGTTACCAACAATTAGCTCTTCAGGATGAGATGATCTATACTTGAATTTACTTTTAGGTGGAGCAGGTATCTGAGAGGGTTCAGGTTCTGAAGGGTCTTCAGATTCAAGACCTTCAGAAACATCTTCATTCTGAGTCTCAGATGGATATACAACAATGGAGAGATCTTCACATTCAGAATTTGAGGATACTTGAAATTCTGCAAAATTCTCAGCTTGCTCTGACATATTATTGTCAGGCTCTTTATCATCAAATCTAACATGTATAGATTCTTCAACTGTGTGAGTTTCAGAATTATACAATCTGTATGCTTTTGAGCGTTCAGAGTAACCTATAAAGGTACCCTTATAAGCTCTAGCATCAAATTTCTTTCGATAGACCTTGTTGTCTAGAATATAACATGTACATCCAAACTGATGAAAATAAGAAATATTGGGTTTTCTTCCTTTGAACAGTTCATAAGCAGTTTTGTTCAGAATAGGTCTGATGTAGATTCTATTCTGAACATAGCAAGCAGTACTCACGGCTTCTGCCCACAAGAACTTAGCTAGATTAGACTCAAGCATCATGGTACGAGCCATTTCTTGCAAAGATCTATTCTTTCTTTCTACAACACCATTCTGCTGTGGTGTTCTAGGAGAAGAAGATTCGAAAGAGTCATTTTCGAACTCTCCCCCATGGTCGCTTCTAACCTTCAGAATCCGAAGATCCTTTTCACTTTGTATTTGTGTGCAGAAGTTACTGAACACCACAAGTGCTTCACTCTTAGAACGTAGGAATTTCACCCAAGTCCATCTACTGAAATCATCAACAATAACTAATCCATATTTCTTACCATTGATAGAGGCTGTCGAAACAGGACCAAACAGATCAATGTGAAGCAATTCTAAGGGTCTGGAAGTAGAGACAATGTTTTTAGACTTGAATGAAGTCTTAGCAAATTTTCCTTTTTGACATGAGCCACAAAGTGCATCTGAGTGATAATCAATGTCAGGCAAACCACTAACAAGCTTTTGTTTGCTATGCTTAGAGATCAACCTCCAGTTAGCATGACCAAGACGCTTGTGCCATAGCCATTTCTCATCACTCAGAGACAAAAGACATATAATCTTTTGGTCAACCAAATCAGAAAAGTTTACTTTATAAACATTGCCAACTCTCATTCCCTTGAATACTACAGATTTGTCAGAGTCTTTTGATACAGTACATGATTCCTTATTAAATGTAACAACACACCCATTGTCACAAAATTGACTAATGCTCAATAGATTGTGTTTAAGTCCATCAACTAACCAAACATCTTTAATGGAAAGAGAAGAATTACCAACTGTACCTGTACCAATGATCTTCCCTTTTTGTTTTCCTCCAAATCCCACAGAGCCTCCCTCTTTCAGAGTTAGGGTTTGGAACATATGCTTTTCTCCCGTCATATGTCGTGAGCAACCACTGTCCAGGTACCAGGGCTGCTGTTTTACCTTTCCTTGCATGAGCATCTGAAGCAAACATTATTTCAGATTTTGGTACCCATATTCTGATGGGTCCTTTAGAGTTAGTCTTCTGAATAGTATTCCTTCTTTGTTTTCTATGATCAACACAAGATCTAGAATTAATTAAGCTTTGACAAGAATGTTTAGGCTTAATTTGATTCTTGGATTTTGATCTGGAGTATATCACAGTTCCAAAGGTCAAGCAAGGATCTGAAGTAACTTTACCTTGATTTCTCAGAGGTTCAGATGACTTCTGAGCCTTAACTTGAGAACTTTTGGACTCAGAAATTTTAGGTTCAGAAGAACTTGGAACTTCTGAGTCTTTGGGTTCAGGTTCAGAACCTCCTTCAGAGTTGGATGCCTTCAGATCAAGTGTACCACTTTTAACAAAGGTAGAGAATAATTCAGGTGGAGTATCATCCTCACTATATGATTTCAGAGGTTTATCCCAGTTCTTAAACCGAGAATAACCAATGCCTTCACCATAGTTACGAGTCATATGATAAATCATGGAAGCCATTTTACTCCTATTGAAGGTACAACGAATAAATTCGTGAAGAGCATCTTCATGATCATCATTGAGCTTGTCTGCCAAGACATAGTTAGATTCAACATGACAAATACGAATGTTTAACGATTCATTTTCATCATAAAGAATCTTGGCATCCTTTTTCAATGATTCATGAACATTCTTCAGAATTTTGTGTTGACTTACCATACGAGAGTAATGTTTCACAGCAATCTTAAGAGAATCAATTAATTCAGATTTAGTCATGTTAGAGTATACCTCATTTTCATCATCTGAGTCATCTTCAGAATCTCTATCAGAGTTGTTACCTTCAGAAGTTCTTGCCATTAAAGCCAGATTGCCTTCTTCATCATCTTCTCCTTCAGAGTCATTCTCAATGGTCTCCCAAGTGGCTAACAAACTCTTCCTTACCTTTTCTTTGTACTTTTCTTTCCCAAAGCTCTTATTCTTTCCTTTGTCCTTGGATGACATTTCTGGACAGTCCGCAATGAAGTGTCCAGATTTCTTGCAGTTATAGCAGTTGTTCAGTTCTTCCTTTTTGTCCTTTGAAAAGGAACTTCTTGAGTTGTTTCCTTTGTTTGGAAACCTTTTGTATTTCTTGTTCCATTTCTGAAACCTTCTAACCATTAGTGCCATTTCTTCATTCTTAGAATTTTCATCCATCATATCATCAGAAGTTTCTTCCTCTTGTTCAGACACTTTGATCTTTGCAGCTTTTGAGGAAGTCTGAACAGAGCTTAGAGCCAAGGACTTCATCTTCTTGACAGGTTCATCTGACATAAGTTCTAGCTCATGACTTCTGAGTGAGCTTATTAAATCTTCAAGAGTCACATTGTCCAAATCCTTGGATTCCTGAAAAGCTGTAACTTTTGGTCTCCACTTGGAAGGTAGACTCCTCAGAATTTTCTTGACATGATCAGAGGAAGTGTAGCTTTTCTTCAGAACTTGAAGACCAGAGACAAGGGTTTGAAACCTTGAATACATGGTTTCAATATCTTCATCTTCCTTCATTCTGAACAACTCATATTGATGAACTAATAAGTTTGCCTTAGCTTCTTTGACTTGCTTATTTCCTTCATAGGTGGAACATAGAGAGTCCCAGATAGTTTTGGCACATGACTTGTTGGATATTTTTAAATACTCAGCATGAGATATTGCACCAATAAGCATATTCTTAACAGTATGATGCTTCTTATACTGTTTCTTCTTTTCAGCATCAAAGAACTTTCTGTAGGTATTTCTTACAACACCTTCATCATCCATGTGTTCAAAATGTATACCATCTTCAATGATATCCCATAACTCATCATCGGTCCCAATGATGTAACTATACATCTTGGTTTTCCAGAAAGGAAAAGTAGTAGGATCACTGTTGAGGTAAGGTGGTTTGTCTCTGTGATTATCACTGTTCCTTTCCCTATCATAGTTGTGAGGAGGTGTAACACCAGACATGTTTTTCAACTAAGTACCCCTAGATCTTTTACTGTTTCACTGTTAAGTGAAGAGCAACAGACCGGAGCTCTGATGCCAATTGAAGGTTGAAAAACACACAAGAAGGGGGGGGTTGAATTGTGTTAAGACTTTTTCAAAGTTAAAACAAATTGCAGCGGATAAAGTATAACACACACAATATATGAGGATAGGGATAGAGAGATGCTCAGAATTTTTATACTGGTTCCTCCCACTAACAGGAGTAGTCCAGTCCTCTTGTCTTACACAAGAGATTTCACTATAATCACTCAGATTACAAATGCTCAAGCACAAAGCAAGAGACTTCCAATGCTCAAGCACAAAGCAAGAGACTTCCAATGCTCAAGCACAAAGCAAGAGACTTCCAATGCTCAAGCACAAAGCAAGAGACTTCCAATGCTCAAGCACAAAGCAAGAGACTTCCAATGCTCAAGCACAAAGCAAGAGACTTCAAACTGGTTTTACTGTTAATAAAGATAACAGATTAACACTTGATATACAATCAGAGGTGTTTACAAAATACAACGCAGTTACAAGACTAACTTAGAAAATTATCACAAAGTTTCTAAGTGTTTGATAGCTTCAGAATTTGACAGAGTTTCAGCACGTTCAGAAGCTTCAGTCTTGATTCCAATTCTTCACAAATCTTCTTCCTTTTATAGATGATAAAATGAACGTTGAAGATTATAGCCGTTTGAAGAATTGAGACGCTCCTTTATATTGATCAGTGAGCTTATTAGCTGTTCTGATTTGCAGTAGCTTAGGAGCTTAACGTTTACTACAAAATGAGAGATTCCTTTTGGCTTTTGATATTTGAACCTTGGTGAAAGCCAAATAAGGAAATAATCGTTTCTGAAGCCTGACTTGAAAAGGACCTTTCCATGGTCAAACCTTTTCATTCTTGATTTCTGCGTTTGGACTTAGTCAGGCACAGTCTTCAATAAAATTGTACTCTCAAATGTAGCTTGACACTTATCTCTGACGAGCCTTCAGATAATAGCTTCAGAGCTTGACAGGCTCAGAAATACTTGCTTCAGATCTGGTAAGCTCAGAAGTAATTCCTTCAGAAATTCTAAGGTTCAGATAATAACTTCAGAGTTTCATAGGCTCAGAATTACTTGCTTCAGATCTGATGAGCTCAGAAGTAATTCCTTCAGAAATTCTTAGGTTCAGATAATAACTTCAGAGTTTCATAGGCTCAGAATTACTTGCTTCAGATCTGGTGAGCTCAGAAGTTCTTCAGATTTTGATAGGCTCAGAATTACTTGTTTCAGATCTGGTGAGCTCAGATGTTCTTCAGATTTTGATAGGCTCAGAATTACTTGTTTCAGATCTGGTGAGCTCAGATGTTCTTCAGATTTTGATAGGCTCAGAATTACTTGTTTCAGATTTGGTGAGCTCAGATGTTCTTCAGATTTTGATAGGCTCAGAATTACTTGTTTTAGATTTGGTGAGCTCAGATGTTGTTTGCTCAGAAGTAATTCCATCAGAAATTCTAATGTGCTTTTGTACGCAAATTTTAACTTTTAATCCTGCACACTGAATTAAATTATTAGTACTCCAATTTAACTTTAAATACATTGTTATCATCAAAATCAATTAAGGAGATACAAAATCATAATTTTGTTCCAACAAAACTGTATCTGAGTATTTATACTTTTGGTTTAGACGGTTGTCTTTTGAATTGTAAATATTCAGGTACACACTTTACTTCTCAAAAGTACTTTTATGTATGATTAGTATTATGCCGATGCTTTGGTTGTACTAATATATATATATAATTAATCCTGTGGTTTGATTAATGCCGGCTCTTGTAAAATATTTTCCGCGCACTCTGTCTCGTGTTTTAAAAAAAAATAAATAATAATAATACCCCTTTTTGGGCTTTGAAAAAAACGGGGTGTTACATTGTGGTATCAGAGCCCGGCTTTAGATCATCAAAGGGAAAGTGTGTAGTAGAGTTGTCCGTCCAAAGTCAGTCAGAATATAGCTAGAGTTATGTTAGTTCTAGCGATCGGTTTTGGTTGTGTTGTGGGTCATGTGTTCGTTCGGTGAGTCTAGCATGGTGGATGCTTAGGTAATCGATTGTGTCTTAGTTGAAACGATGTTCCCTACACAGTTGGAACCCCCGAGCAATTGTCGAATTTAGTCGACAAGTGTCTCTGAATTCTTTAGACGGAGTGGTCCGAGGAGGATGAACTTGAGGCGAATAAGAACTACAAGGGATTCTTGGTATTAATATAATGAATTGGAAGTAGCATTGGTCGTTGTAACTCGGATGTGCTGAGTATGGACGAGTGGGCGTCGTACTGATAAGGGATTGCGGGTAAGGATCGGATTGAGATGACCTTTTGGAGAAGATATTGGATATCCGTCTGATAAGTTAGGGCAAGACTCGATGAAGTCATTCATTTGTCAAGAGGATGCAGCCACTGTGGAATTGTGGACCAGGCAGAGATGTCAGTTGGATTTAATTACGATGATTATCATTTGGGTGATTTGTATTGCAATTAAAGTGTGTTGCACGTCAAGAGTCAGTGAACTTAGTGGTGTTAGAAGACGGTTGCACGAACGATGGGTACCTTAAGGGTTTAAGTTAAGAGTTTGAGATAAACTAGATTCGAAAATGAGATTATTATGGATGAATCTCGTGATGATTAAGGGTAAGAGACCAAATATCACATGGATAAGTGACAATCTATACGTAGTTAAGGAGATAGTAAGTATAGATGTCGATGTGAGACAAAACTATAGGTAATCATTGGTTGGATAATTATGGTTTTGGGGAGATGTTTAGGTAAGAACGAGGAGTTCAACCGTGGAAAGTAAGTTACATATCACGGATAGGTGATACTAGATGTGTGTAGTATGGAAATACCTAAAGAATTGTAACAATGTAAGCTAGAATTGTTAGTTATCAGCAGGTAAACCTTAAGAGTAAATGAACATATTGCGTAATTCTTAGGGATTAGTAAAAAAATTATTGAGTAGTTTGAAGAGATTAGTCAAGATTGAGTAGAGATCCTGTGCAGATGTGCATTTAAGTTAATGATTTTGATCGACCAAGAGGGTTGAAGGACCAAGTAGTACCTTGAAATTATGATATCATATGAGTTGAGGTAGGCAAGTTCTAAATAATTCAAGTTATGGACAAGAATTTTTGGATATTTTCTAGAAATGTCATGTTATAAGTAAATAAGGGTGCATTAGTGAGAGTTCTAAGACAATAAGAGTTAGTATTCAGAAGGGCATTTTATTGTATATTAGGATTAAATGGATGAATCTGGATGGTACGACAAGCATTTGGAGTTCTTGAGGATTAGATTCAAGAATTTGGTTTGGGTATCGGACGTACTAAGGATGAAATCATAGCAAAGGGTTATGCTCTGGTAGCTTTTCTTGAGAAGTCAAACTTTAAGATTTAAGATAAGTGTTCAGTGGATTGATTGATGAGTCAGATATGTTGATTTGGAGGTAAATTATAGTGACGTGACCAAAATAAGATTAGAAATAGTCATGCATAGAGAGATACTTAATAAGAACTTTAGGGATTAATTAATTGGAACGTTTGATTACGAGGAGTACAATAGTTGACACCTTAGTGGAAGTTAGAGATGAATAAGAATCCAACTAGTGAATGGATGTGTCAGGATAGGTAGCAAGAACGTATGTGGGAAGTTGGTCATTGGTATTAAAGTATACTATGACTTTAGAATAGTCACGACGATATAATAAGAGATCTTGGTCGAATGGAGAAGATTATGCCTGTTATGATACAAAATTTTGTGGAACAAAAGAGTATTTGGATTGGGTGCAGTGATTTAAAGACATTGTTTGGAATCAACAAGATGGAGGTCTTTGTTGTTTGGAAACCAACTATAGGCGGTTGTTGAAAATGGGAGTTGCAAATTACTATAGCGTTGGGGAGGACCTAATTGGAGTTTGTAGAATTTATAACGTTGACAAGATAGTTTCTCAAAGAAAGGGTTAATGTTGTACGTTAGCAAGTGAGAAGGTAATTCAAGTAATAAAGGGAGGATGACAACTCCGGTAGTTAACTTGGAAAGGTTAAAAGGAATGGTAAGAAGGACTACAATGATGTACCTCGTTGGGAGTTAAGGTGAGTTAAGAACCACATGAGAAGTGTATGTCAGTAAACTAGAGCTTGACATATTTGGATAAAATCATAAAAGAATAGAGATGAGCAAAAGAGTTTTAAATTGGAAAAAATGTTACGGTTGGTATCTGGACGACTAAATTACTAAGTGGAAATCATGTTAGAGAATTTCATATGAGACTTTGGAAGTCAAGACGAGGTTAAGTGTGTAGCGTTATTAATTGAAGAATGAAATGAAGAAGTTAGTCGTTGGGGAGACGTGTTAAGAATAAGTAATTGAGAAGTACATAAAGATGTGGCTTATGTCAGTTGAGGTCAAAAATTTCTCGAGGTATATTATGGATGTAGAAATCCCCAATAAAGATGAGATTTTGGAACAATTAACAATGGACAGGATGTCGAGCTCTTGTGAGAAAAAAGGAATTTAATGGTAACAGGAAAGAAACTCGAGAGTTTAGAAATGGAATGAGGATATGATGTAAGTTGATGTGTGCCAACGATGGAAGCCAACAAGGAGAAATTTTATTCTATTTAAGGCATGCGAGAGTAAGCTAAGTATTAATATGGAAATAATATGTGGGTACATAAGAGATTGTTGTTTTGGAAATTTGAGATTTGGATAAAGAAAATCCAAGAGACGTAGATGGTATAAGTTGGCACGTGCCAAGAAAATTTGAGGAGTTGTAATCACCAACTGGATGTGGGGATGGTATTATTAAGACTGTGATTAGAACGAGATTTGAAAGTGAAGATGTACAGTTCGGCGCAGTTATGAGATTAAAAAAATAAAAATTTAAGGACTTATGTATATTGGTGAAGTTGTGAAGTTCTCCTATAAAGATGACAACTTCTTTCGGAGTATAATGGTTTGGGTGGTACTTGTTGTGGTGGCATTGTACTTACTGTTGGATGATACTTAACGGAAGTTTCGTCATTGTTGGACACTTGTGCCTCGGAGGGCCTTGAGCACGAGTGGAAGGAAGCATTATTAAAGTTAGGCAAAGATGGTTTAAGCCATCATCATGATTGTCGGCTATCTATTGACAAATTAAGGAACTGATCACCCTTAATCTCTTGTTAATAATAGACGGAATTGTGTTGACTGGAATCGACTCGTTTTGCTAGCTTTGGTAGTGTGTAGAACTTTTTGGTGTTTCTTTTTGGTGGGTAGGAAGTCACCACTTCGTGTAAACTTATTGGAAAGGGCTATGTCGCGGAAGCGAAAAAGGTGACCTTGGAAAATTGTCGTGTTGACCTAGGATCTTTGAGAACTAGAGTTTGTGAACCTTCGTAGTAAAGTTGATTTTGAGTGGTGAACTCTTTGAGGGGTTTCTAGCTTTGTGTCTAGAGTTTGAACCAGTGCGACTTTGTAGAGGGTTGCGATAGGTGCACGGTTGTGCCTGTGTTGGTGTTAGTAATGACTAGTTGAGTTGTTACTCTTATCTTTAGTTTCGAGGACGAAACTTCTTTTTGGAGGGTAGTAATGTAAGACCCGAAATTCCACGGTACCTTTTGTGTGAGGAAATAAGTAATGGCTAAGAATATTAGGGTTTTTGGTTAAGTGGTTTTGTGAGTATTGTCGCGATAACAGAATTTTGCTGAGTTGGAGCCTGTTTTGTGCTCGTGCGCTGAAAATGCACAGACTTTTGTTTCATAGTCTTCATTTAGCTATGGGAACATTTCTGCGAAGTCAGAATTACGAGTTTTGGTTTTTCTTTGTTTTTGGAAAAACGAGTCGAAATCTTACCCGTTGTTGGAAATTTTTACGGTTTCCGAATTCCGTAGAAATTTAGATGGAAGTTTTATATATCGGCATGAGTTAGAATACGACCTCAGAATATTTTTAGAGAGTGAGGAAGAAAATCACAGTCGAGGAAAAAGATTTAGCGATAATATTTGGAAACGGTTTACGACGGACTTTTATTCCACGGATTTTCTACTTTTGCAAGTTTAGTTCGTCGCGGCGCGTGAGAGCTGAGCGAGTTGGGTTGGCAAGCTCATAATATCTAGATATTTATTTTAGATTGCTTGGTGACCAAGTTTGGATGGATGGCTAGGATTCAATCTTAGAACTTAACACTATTTGATCCAATGGTTCTCATGCAACAAGACCACATGACTTAGGGAGACTTTTGATCACTTTGTAGACTTAGAAAATAATCACAAACTTCTCTCTTCTCTCTCCCATTGCCGTGGAACCTTCACCCTTGCCTCCACCATCTTAAAAATTTCATTTCTTCACCAAAGCTAAGGGTTTTTGCTTGGATTGGATCATAAAACTTGCTAGGAATCATCTCCTCTTAAGGTAACTAAGCTTAATTCTTCTTGTTGTTGGTTAATTTCCTTATAGATTAAGTTTATGATCATTGTGCTCTTGAGAAGAAAATTCTTAGAACTTGCTTTTAATTAGTTTTGGTTTCATAGAAGTGTTCATGAGGGTTTAACTAGTGCATTTAAGCTAAGTAGGTGTGGATTTCCATAGTGATTTAAGTTTTCACAAAATTTTGAGTTAGGGTTTTGATGAGAAAATTTAAAGTGATCATGAACATGAAATTTTGTTTGATGATTTTGTGTATGAAGTTATTTTTGAGCTTTGTAGTAATATGGATATATGATTCATGAATTTGTTTGAGAAAACAAGAAAAAAATATTTTTGTGTGTTCTTGAGAAATTATGAAAATTTATTTTGAATTGTGAATTAAGTTATGAAAAGGTTTGTTTGTTCAAAATCAATGACCTTAAAAAACTAGTAGATTATTACTAGGGTTTTGTAATGAAAAAATTGTGAGTGTTGGCCTTGTTTTTGTTGTTGGCCGTGGCACCCCTTTGTTAAAGGATCAAGAGTTTCAAATTTTTCTAAACCCCAATTTAGGAGGGCATAATCATGGTTTTAAAGGAATGATCAATTATGGTTTTGTTTTGAGAAACAAGAAAAAGATATATTTTGGTTTTCTTGAGAAATTTGTGAAAACTCTTATGGATTGTGGATTGTGTTTGGAAATGTTTTGTTTGTTCAAAACAATGATTTTGGAAACTAAATGGATAATACTATGCTTTTGAAAATGGAAAATTTTGAGTGCTAGTGTGTTTTGATGAAAATGGCCGTGGCATGCATTGGTGTATGGCCATGAGATTTCAAATTTTTCAAGTCCTAAAATGATAAGAAAATGATCATTTAGTGTGATGAATGATCATGGTCTTTGTAAAGAATGTTTTGGGGTTTTATGTGAAAAGAAAAGATTTGCAAAGTTTTGAAGAAAAATGGTACTCTTGGATTCAAAATGATTTAGTGTGTGTACTTGATCATTGAGGAAAACTAGTGATGGTTTAAGTGTTTTAAACTATGTTTGATTTTGAAAAACAATGGTTTTAAAATAATTTCAATTCTGGCCGAAATTTACAAGGGCATTTAGGTCATTCTAAAATTGTTTTTGTGACCTAGAATCTTAACCATTTGATTCGTCTTTTCGAGACGAAGATTTCGGCGTATGACTCGTCTCGATCGGATAAAGATTGAATGAGTTATGGCCATTTTATTGGAAAATGAAACTTGTAACTTGTGATGCAAGTAAACTTTTATTTTTGTGAATTTTTTTGAAGAGCTCATGGGTTGTTTTCAAATGGTTTTATTATGTGTAAATGATTGCCTTGGAGTTAGGAATCAAAGTGTTTCATAAATTGTTTTGAAACGAAAATATTTTCGCGTAGCGAGAAATAGTGCATTTAACTTCGTGAATTTTTAATCACTATGGGAAGAACTCGTAATCACTATCCGAGAGTGTTAGAAAGTACCTTAGACCCCTCTAGATATTTGGGTTTTGGTTCCGTTTCGATAGAATACGGTGAGAGTATTTTATTGATGTTACGCTGCTTATATTTTAGGTAGCGTGAATTGTAGAATTGAGCGAGAAATTGTTGTGGAAGCTTGCCGAGGTAAGGGCACCTTTATTTTTGTCTTATTTCTATAATAGCATGTGTGTATGCTTTGTTTGTGGTGTGTTTTGAGTGCTTGGCATGTATGTGTGATGTATTCTCGGAATGAGAAATTGTTTACAATACATGTGATTGAATACATATGATTGAGAATATATGTATGTTGTTGTTATTGAATACATATGATTGAGAATATGTGATTGTTTACATATGATTGTGAAAATATATGTATGAACATGGAATTGAATTATATATGCTTGGAAGGTATGTAATTGCTGCATTAGCATATATGGGGAATCGTATGCTCATGCATTCATAGTAAGTGGTTATCGGGAATGGACCACGGGGTGTGATTATCGGGAATGGATCCACCTTAATCCTGCGGGATTTATTGAGTCCAATACGTGGTTATCGGGAATGGACCACGGAGTGTGATTATCGGGAATGGGTCCACTCTAATCCTTCGGGATTTTATTGATTTTTAGTAGGGGTTGGACCTACGATTCTCTGCAGAGAGGTTAAATTCCGGAATTCATGCATGTGACGGCCAGTGATTGGTGTCACGATCATTTTAGAGTCTGCATTGATAGGCTATGTGCGCATTTGAATTATAATGCTTGTTGAGAAGGAAATGCTAAATGTCTATTTACTTTCCGTATTTGGTATGTGTATATTCGGTGTGTATTATATATATGTATATGTGTGGTGACCCTTGCCATAATACATGAACGGGCTCCTCCCACCCTAGACGATGGAATCCCGCCTGATACCGTGGGTCGTGAGGACGACGGTAGCTTCTTGAGCCCCAGTGATTGAGTGGCGTGGTATATCTAGTTAGGTTTATGCCGGTGCGTTGTACACCGTGCTTTTTGGTTAGGGAGTTTTATTCTGACTCTTTTGGATAAACTGTATCTGAGTATTTATACTTTTGGTTTAGACGGTTGTCTTTTGGATTGTAAATATTCAGGTACACACTTTACTTCTCGAAAGTACTTTTATGTATGATTAGTATTATGCCGATGCTTTGGTTGTACTAATATATATATATATATATATATATATATAATTAGTCCTGTGGTATGATTAATGCCGGCTCTTGTAAAATATTTTCCGCGCACTCTGTCTCGTGTTTTAAAAAAAATAAATAAATAAATAATACCCCTTTTTGGGCTTTGAAAAAAACGGGGTGTTACAGAATCAACAACTATTTTTGTTGTTGATGGAGCCTATAGATACCTGAAACGGAGACAGAAGAGAAATATAAATAGAAAGAGAATCTCTCAATAGTATAGAATGAGAAACGGGATGTACTTCCCATCGCACTATTAAAATATTTTGAGAGAATCTCTCAGTAGCGTAGAATGGGAAACGGGACACACTTCCCATCACGCTATTAAAAAAATTTGAGAATAGAGATAGGGAGAATCGTTTAGTGGTGTAGAATGGGAAACATGGTGCACTTTTCACCGCACTTTTATCGAATGTCCCCAAATTGGAACGATACAGAAATCTTGACTAATTAATATTTATATTATGGCTGCGGGAGTTATCCTCATTTTATGTTCAACGCACTTTCATTAGAATTACTTCAAACTGATTAAATCCATAGGAAATAAAAAATATATTGGAATCTTTTTTATAATTTCAATTTTAAACTTTCTATAAACCTTCTTTCAACCTTTTTAAGGATGTTATTTTATCAATGTGAGTACAGAGGGAATTGATTGAACATGTACTTGAATCCCAAGAAACATGGTTCGATTCTCACGTAAGTCAAAAACTCTATAGAGCGGGGAGTAGAAAGATCATGAGGTACAATGTCGGGCTGCACACTATATAAGAGAAGAAACCTGGACTCTTACGCATGATATATTTTAATTTTATGGAAAGTCATGCTCCCAAAAAATTTCCAAAGACATGAAAAACCAGAACATATTTTCATTCCAACATATTTATAGGGTTACTATATAGTCTTAGGGATGAAGACGAGAGAAAAAATCTCATAATATTGTAGAACGAAAAGCAAATGAATATTCTTTATCACGCTCTACCATGTAACATTCTAAAACATATATCATGTAAAAATTATCTTCAATTAATCGTAGAATTAAACAAAATTGTCTTCAATTCATATGTAATTATTCTATATTAATATATATATATATATATATACCAATCTATCATTAATTTTTTTTTAAAACAAATAAAATCTCAAATAGTATTTTAAAATAAACATTTCAATACTATTAAAAAAGAAAATAATCCCGTGAATTTTACGGGCTAACATACTAATTATTAATTATAAGACAATTTTATAAAAAAGAAAATGCTAATTAGCTCGAAATACTCTCTTTGTCTCTAGACAATATGTTTGTCCATTTACACGATTTAAGGAAAAGTATAATATTACACTAATGATTTAGTCCAAACTTGTTAAAGTATCTAGTAATGATTATAGGGTAGTATAATTGTAAAATACACCTTATTTAGATTATCTATTTTTGAGTATATCAATATTTATATTAGACTGTAATTAATTGATTTTTACCTTTTGAATTTAGCGAAAAATAATTTGATAGTTTAGAGTTTAGTCGTAAGATAAATAAAATTTGATAAAAATTTATTTCACTAAAAAATTAAATTCATTTTTATTCAAAAAATTTCTTTAAAAAAATGTTAGCAACGACTTGAGTATTAATTTTAATTAGATTGTAATTTATTATAATAATAATTATTAGAATTAATAAAAGGTAAATATAAATAATACTCCTGAAACACTAGTTAAGCATATAAATATAGAAATTATATCTAAAAACTTATACATTCAATGTATCCATAATATAAAAAAATTATTTTATTAATATTAATTTTTTTTTATTATATTTAACAAATTGTCGGGACACTAATTAGCATAATGATTAAAAAAATGGTTAAATATGTTTTTGGTCCCTATAGTTTTCTAGAATTTCGTTTTTAGTCCCTGAAGATTTTTTTCACACTTTTTAGTCCTTGAAGTTTCTTCCGTCAGTGTTTATAGTCCCTGTTCCTGTATGGAACTAGGGGGTATATATTCTGAAGTGTTTAATGTTGGTCCAAAGTGTATGTTTGATTTCTTTGGGTCAAATTCTTCGTGCCTTTTCTCATTAATGGACCTCCTATTTATAGAGGAGGGGTGAAAGAGTGTGGGAGAGATAACTGCTCCACTTTGCGCATCAGAGGTAGTGGGTAGTTACCTTCTTCGTGGGATCATGGATGTTCCCGCGTCTTTCTTTTTTACTGAGAGTGGAGATCGTGCGTTTGAGGGATAAGATAGTGGGTTTTGGCCTATTATCTAGATGGGCCGACCCAATTGATGAGGCGGTATGGATTTCTTAGGCGATGTCGCCTAGGCGACGTGCGCCACTTAAGTGGGCTTCTTTTCATTATTTGGGCCTAGAAAATCCTGACCGGTACACAGCCCCCCAAGCACTAGGCTCCAGGGGAGGCGCGGTGCTGACAGTATAGGCTGTTGCGTTTTTCTAGCTTAGAGGATATCACGGGTTAACGTTAAGTTTTCATTACGCACGTTTTCCAGAGGAGGGTGCCAGGTCCCTGTGTTGGTTGCAACGCTTCCCTAGCGAATAGGTAGGGATATTTTCACTTTCCCAGGCGCCTTTACCTCTTTAAATAGGTGTTTCATTCCTGGGTTCTTATTCAACTGAACTCACCTCTCTATTCAAAAACCTTCCTTTTGTCTTTAATCACAATGTCTTCAGATGCCACACCAGTCATTAATGCCGTGAGGGGGCTTCTTCGCAGAAGAGTGGATGATATCCTGGAGAACACTGAGGAATTCTGTGTGTTGGTGGGCGATTTAGAGGAGGAAAAAGATATCCTTAGTCCATCAGAGCTGTTGTTCCTTGAGCGTTGTGTTGCCTTCAAGGACAAGCTGCTTAAGGACGCTCCCTTCATCTTTTCTGTGGAGTGTGCTGATCTTCAGAGCCACAAGGTCACGGCTGCGATGAATGACGAAACTTGGTATACCAAAGAAGCCATGCGCATGTATGAGGCGACTTTGAGCACTTCTTTTGACGAGGAGGAGAAGATCAAGACCATGGAGCGGAAGTTAGAAGCTGAGGCGACTAAGTTGAAAGAAAGAAAAAGGTTGCTTAAAAAAGATATTCAGGAGGATATCACTAAACTTTTGTTGAAGCGGAAGAGCTTGCTGGAACTGCAGATCCAACAGCGTAGGATGGGGCGTACTTTGCACCAGATTGGCGAAGGTTTGGAAGTTGTTCAGGCGTGGTGATTAAGGCGAGTGGCCTTTGTTTATTTTAATCATCTTGTGTTTTGTGCCACCGTCAGAGTCCACCCATAGCTTTATGAGTAGGTGCACGCGTTTCATGCACATTAAATGTGAATTTCTTCTATTAATATTTTTGCGCCTTCCTTTCCTTGTGTTCGCATTTGACCATGGATGGAAAAAATACCAAGAGGAGGGTTTCTGTTAGATTAAAATCTAGGTCAGGAACGTCGAGGCTCAGTGATCCTGCTTCTCGAAATGGGCGTGAGGGAGCTTCTGCTTCGACCGCCGGATCGACCACTGCGCCTAACAAGAGGCGTGCTAGGACTCCTTCTGATATCTCTGACGAGATGGATGAGGATTATGCTGAGTTTCTAAAGACTTATGATCCTCGCGAGGAGTCCCTTTCAGGCGAGGATGAAGGTTCCCAGATCACTGTGGAATCTACAGCTAGGTCCAGTCATCTCAAGGCGAGGTCTGGCCCTAAGTGAGAATTTACTCTGTTTAATGATGTATTGAATAAACTGGTGATGAGCACCATGTCCTTTTGTAGCCACTTGCTGTATCGTTTCTAGCCTCATGGTCTTAATAAATGTTTTGTTCCTTTGCAATGTATTTTTTGCTTTTGTCTATCTCTGCTATTCTTTTGACAACTTGTACGTGTGTAATAGCTTTTATTTAGCTCTTAGCGTCATAGCGCCGCATAGCTTTTATTTCACTACGTGGCGTTATAAGCCTTAAACGTAGCTTTTATTTCGCTCTTAGCGTCATAGCGCCGAATAGCTTTTATTTCACTACGTGGCGTTGTAAGCCTTAAACGTAGCTTTTATTTCGCTCTTAGCGTCATAGCGCCGTATAGCTTTTATTTCACTACGTGGCGTTGTAAGCCTTAAACGTAGCTTTTATTTCGCTCTTAGCGTCATAGCGCCGTATAGCTTTTATTTCACTACGTGGCGTTGTAAGCCTTAAACGTAGCTTTTATTTCGCTCTTAGCGTCATAGCACCGTATAGCTTTTATTTCACTACGTGGCGTTGTAAGCCTTAAACGTAGCTTTTATTTCGCTCTTAGCGTCATAGCGCCGTATAGCTTTTATTTCACTACGTGGCGTTGTAAGCCTTAAACGTAGCTTTTATTTTACTACGTTATAATTCAAAAGGACACTCGTGATTGTTGAAAATGGATGATGGGCCTCGATAAAAACTCCTGTGTTACCAGGAGAAAAGAGTGTCCCACCATCTTCTTGCTTAAATTAAACTGTCTTACAACGCCAAAAATAGAATGAAAAAACAGAAATTTAAAGAAACATGTGTTTGATCTAACTGTAATAAAATCTCAAGTTCGCCACGTTCCACGTCCTTGGCAGCGTCTCGCCCTTCAGTGTTTCCAGTCGATAAGCTCCTCCTCCAAATGCTTCTTGTATTCTGAACGGGCCTTCCCAGTTTGCTGCCAGCTTTCCTCCTTTATCTCTGCCCATTGGTCTTTTTAACACCAGGTCCCCTTCTATAAAACTTCTAGGGATCACCCTAGTGTTGTACTTGCGGCTGACTCTCTGTTTCATTGCGAATTCCCTTATGTGCGCTCGCTCCCTGACTTCTTCTATTAAATCTAAGTTCTCCTGGAGGGCGTCTTGGTTGTGCTCTTGTGTTATGGTTTCCCTTCTCCAGCTGGGCGGGTTGATTTCTACCGGAATCATGGCGTCGCTGCCATACACCATTTTGAAAGATGTCTCGCCTGTTGAAGTTTGGACCGTTGTGTGATAAGCCCACAAAATCTCGGGCAGGGGATCCGCCCAGCTTTTGTCCTTGATGGTGAGTTTCCTTTTTATCGCCTTTAAGATGACTTTGTTGGCAGCCTCAGCTTGGCCATTGGCCTGACGGTGTTCCACGGAGACGAACGTGTTCTGAATTCCTTTCTCTTTGCAAAACTGCACTACTGCTTCGCTTGTGAACTGGGTACCGTTATCCGAAACTATGAACTTTGGTAACCCAAACCTGCATATGATTTTCTTCCAATAGAACTTTTTTACCTTTTCCGACGAGATGGTCGCTACTGGTTCTGCTTCTATCCACTTCTTAAAATAGTCCACTGCTACTAATAAGAATTTCGCTTGGTTTAGGGACGCCAGGAAGGGTCCCAATATGTCTACGCCCCACATGTAGAAGGGCCAAGGCGACATTACTTATCTTAGAGGCTCTCCTGGGGCGTGGTGTATGTCAGCATATCTCTGGCATTTTTCGCAGCTTCTTACGTACCTATTAGCGTCTGCCAAGATAGTCGGCCAGAAGAATCCAGCTCTTATGACTTTTCCCGCCAATGACCGTCCTCCTATGTGATTACCACATGATCCTTCATGTATCTCCTCCATAATCCTCTGTGATTCTATTTCGCCCACCCATAACAGCATAGGTGCGGCGAAACCCTTTTTGTACAACTTTCCATCAACCAGCGTGTACTGTGCCGCTGTTCTTCTTAACCTGCTTGCCTCCTCTTTTTCTGGGGGCGTTCTTCCATCTGCCAGATATTGAATGATTGGCAATCTCCAATCCCCTTCTTCTATTACCATTATCATTACCTCTGACTCGTTGATGCTTGGCTCCTTTATGGTTTCTTGAATTACTGTCTTGTTGTTCCCAGGTTTTTTCGTGCTGGCGAGCTTAGAGAGTAAATCTGCTCTGCTGTTTTGTTCTCTGGGAACGTGGACTAGTTCAAACGTGTTGAATTGTTTGGCTAGTCCTTTCACCTTTTCTAGGTACTTTGCTAACTGGGGGTCCTTTGTCTGGTATTCTCCTGCAACCTGATTGGTTATCAACTGAGAGTCACTCTTTACCTTCAAGTCCAACACCTCCATCTCCTTGGCGAGCTTCATTCCTGCTATCAGTGCTTCATACTCCGCTTGGTTGTTACTTGCTCTGAACGCAAAACGCAGGGATTGTTCAATCAACATTTCGTCAAGTCCTTCTAACACCACACCCGCGCCGCTGCCTCTTAGGTTGGAGGCGCCATTAACTGATAACGTCTAGGGTGCAATATTTTCTTCTGGTGGTATGGAAGTAATTTCTAACACGAAATCTGCGAGTACTTGTGACTTGATGCTTCCCCTTGGAGTATATGAAATGTCATACTCCGACAGCTCCACAACCCACGCTACCATCCTTCCTGCCAAGTCTGGCTTCTTCAACACTTGTTTAATCGGGTGATCTGTCTTCACTATCACCCTGTAGCCTTGGAAGTATTGGCGAAGCCTCCTTGCTGTAGTTACGACTGCTAATGCTAGCTTCTCGATTTTCCGGTACCTCACCTCTGCTCCTTTAAATGTTTTGCTGACGAAATAGACAGGTCGTTCCTCACCTTCTACTTCTTGTACTAAGGCTGAGCCCAAAGCGTTTTCAGATACAGCGAGGTACAGTAACAAAGGGATACCAGGGCGAGGTCTGGTGAGAATAGGTGGCGATGCCATGTATTGCTTCAATTTTTGGAAGGCTTCTTCGCATTGTGGCGTCCAAGTGAACTTTTCGCCTTTTTCCAGGGTTGCGAAAAAATGGAAAGCCTTCTCTCCTGCGCATGATAAGAACCTTGATAGTGCCGCTATTCTTCCCGTTAACTGTTGTACTTCCTTGACTGACAAAGGGCTTCTTATCTCAATGATGGCTTTACACTTTTCTGGGTTGGCTTCAATGCCTCTGTTGGTGAGCATGAAGCCCAGGAATTTCCCTGCCTGCACTCCAAAAGAGCATTTGGCGGGGTTCAACCTCATGTCGTATCTTCTCACCTCGGATAAAATTTCCTCTAGGTCTTTGCCATGGCATCCGCTGTCCGTCGTTTTGATAACCATATCGTCTATGTAGACTTCCAGGTTTTTTCCAATTTGTTTGGCGAACACTCGATCCATTAATCTTTGATAGGTAGCGCCGGCGTTTTTCAATCCAAACGGCATGACTTTGTAGAAGTAGTTGCATGTGTTTGTCATGAACGCCGTGTGAGGGGCGTCTAGAGGGCTCATTTTTATCTGGTTGTACCCTGAGTACGCATCCATGAAACTTAAGACTTTGTACCCGGAGGCGCCATCGATGAGTCTGTCGATGCTTGGCAAAGGGTATGAATCTTTTGGGCATGCTTTGTTGAGGTCCGTGAAGTCTACACACATCCTCCATTTTCCATTGTGTTTCTTCACCATAACTACGTTGGCCAGCCATTCAGGATATTTGATTTCCTCTATGAAACCGGCCTTCATGAGCTTCTCCACTTCTTCGCTTATGGCGTTTCTCCTTGCCTCGCCCTGCTTTCGTTTGCGTTGTGACACTGGTTTCGCCTTCGGCGAGATAGCTAGCTTGTGTGTGATTATCCTTTCATCTATTCCTGGCATGTCCTTGGGGTGTCATGCAAAGAGATCTACGTTCCTTCTCAAGATGGCGATTTTCTTTTCTTTTTCTTTAACCTTCATAGTCGATCCTATGTTGGTTGTCTGATAACTTTCCTCTCCTATCTGCACTGGTTCCAACTCCTCTATGGGGCTAACTCGGTGTTCTTGAAAATCCTCTCGGGGATCTAGGTCCCCCACCTCACACATGTATGTGGAGTTTTGCTGCTTGAAATGCACTCCGTTCTTTCTCGTCTTCAAGCTTGCGGCGTAACATTGCCGGGCGACGATCTGGTCTCCTCTAACCATTCCTACTCCTCCATTTTCTAAGGGGTATTTGATTGCCAAATAGAGCGTGGACATCGCCGCTCCAAGTGCATTGAATGCTGGTCTCCCTATGATGATATTGTAAGAGGCACATGGGGTTCGGACCACCAAGTATCTAACTTTGATGGTTCTTGCCTGTTCGTTCACGCCGAAGGTAGTGAGCAGCGTGATGTGCCCCATGACTTCTGCCTGCTCGCCTGCAAAGCCTACTAGGGTGCCGCTGTATGGTTGTAATTGTTCACCTGCTAATTGCATAGCTTTAAATGCTTCCCAATACATGATGTCCGCCGAGCTTCCCGAGTCTATTAATACTTTCTTCACGTCGCAATTCAGAATCTGGACTTGGATTACCAAGGGGTCGTCGTCGTGTGGGACGACGCCCTGTGCGTCCTTTGGCGAAAACGACAGATCTGGCGCTGGCGGGAACGCCACGTGGTTTACTATGTGTTGCTCCCTTACGCTTTTTCTAACATATCGCTTTCGGGAAGAGCTAGATTCTCCTCCTCCTGAGAATCCCCCGGCTATGGTGTTTACAGCTATTCTGGGTGTGCCATCGTCTTTTCGCCCTCGCCCTGGTGGGCTGCGTGGCGATCTGTTTCGGGCGGGCTTATCTTCTTCTTTCCTTGCAGCTTTCTCAATGAATTTCCGCAAATGCCCGCTTCTGATCAATTCTTCAATCAGATCCTGCAGTCTGTAGCACCGCTCCGTGTCGTGGCCCTTGCATCTATGGTATTTGTACCATTGATGGGGCGATTTGTTAGGGGCGGGGGCGTGGCCAAGTTAGTGTGCAGGATTTCTTCTAGGATATGCACTTTGGTATCGTTCAACGGGGTGTAACTGTTTCGTTGATATCGGCCTTCCTCGCGCCTTCTGAAGGGGCGTTGTATTCTTCTCCCTCCATTCTGCCATCCATTGTGGGACGACGCCCAGGGGCGTCGGTTATGTTCTGGCGCCATTGGCGCGGGTTTATTTCTGTTCTCTGGAATTCTTTCTTTCGAATCCCTGGTTCTTTTCTCGGCGTTGCTCTCCTCGCCTTTGATATAGCATTCCGCCCTCTTCATGACTTCTTGCATATTTTCTGCCTGTTTTTGTGCTAATGACTCATTGAAGTGTCCTGCTCGTAAGTCGTTGTGGAATGCTGCCACGAACATTTCTTGGTTCGGGTTGGAGACTTTGATCGTGGCTTCACAAAAACGGGCCAGGTATTCCCTGAGAGGCTCGGCGTGACCTTGTCTTAGGGCGAACATATTAGTTGCCGTAACTTTGATATGTTTGCTCCCTGAGAACTGGTGTACAAACTTTTTGTGGAAGTCTGTGAGGTCGGTGATTGAATTCTTTGGTAGATTCATGTACCACCTCAGGGCTGCCTCCTTGAAGGTGCTGGAGAGCAATTTGCATTTCAGATGCTCATCAGCTCCAATGATGGCGGTTTGTGTACCTACCGCCATGAGGTGTTCTGTAGGGTCCGTTTTCCCATCAAAACTTGGGAGTTGTGGAATTTTGAAATTCGCAGGGACTTGGGCGTCCCATAAAGCTTGTGCAAGAGGTTGAGAAACTTCTATATTTTCCTGCTCTTGGCTTTTGGCGATTTCATCTGCCTTTTCTTTCTCGAGATTAGCAAATTTTGTCTGCAATCGCTTGATTTCGTTCACAGCGGCTTGCAGATTCATCTGCTGTTGAGTGTTGTTGTCTGCCATGATGATAGCAGTTTCTTAAGTTTCCTTGTTAGGCCTGGGAAGTGTTTTACCAGGCCCCACGGTGGGCGCCAAAATGTTCCTGTATGGAACTAGGGGGTATATATTCTGAAGTGTTTAATGTTGGTCCAAAGTGTATGTTTGATTTCTTTGGGTCAAATTCTTCGTGCCTTTTCTCATTAATGGACCTCCTATTTATAGAGGAGGGGTGAAAGAGTGTGGGAGAGATAACTGCTCCACTTTGCGCATCAGAGGTAGTGGGTAGTTACCTTCTTCGTGGGATCATGGATGTTCCCGCGTCTTTCTTTTTTACTGAGAGTGGAGATCGTGCGTTTGAGGGATAAGATAGTGGGCTTTGGCCTATTATCTAGATGGGCCGACCCAATTGATGAGGCGGTATGGATTTTTTAGGCGATGTCGCCTAGGCGACGTGCGCCACTTAAGTGGGCTTCTTTTCATTATTTGGGCCTAGAAAATCCTGACCAGTACAGTCCCTACTTTTAATCAAACTCTTGTATACTTTCACATTTTTGAATGATTTTTTTGTATTCATGTGTATAATATTATAAGAACATCTCTGATAAAAATTTAGAATTTTTTAACATAAGATGAATTATTTATGAATTTTTATGTGCAAAAAACTAAAAAATTCATATTTAATTCATCTCTTCTTAAAAAAATTTAAATTTTTGTACGAGAGATTCATATATTGTACTAAACATGACCGCGGAAAAAAAAATTAAAATTTCGAATGATATGCACGAGTTGAATGAAAAGTAGGGACTAAAAACACTGACAGAAAAAACTTCAGAGATTAAAAAGTGTGAAAAAAATCTTCAGAAACTAAAAACAAAATTCTATAAAACTATAGGGACCAAAAATATATTTAACCCTTAAATAAAATACTACTACTAAACTACCACTCTAATTAAAAAGACAAAAGATGAGGATATTGGTTTGGTTGAGGGTAAAAAAAATTAATGTAGAAAGACGTGAAAGGACAGGTGGTGAGATTGATGGTTTTAATTTTAACTTTGTTTGTTGGGGTTTGAATTCATATGTTTTCCGTTCCCTTTGAAAAAGCAAAAAAAGACAAACAGATTCTGTTTTTCTTCCCCAAACCCCGAGAGCGTGTGTGTGCAAGCACAATCAGCAATGGAAAATACCCAAAACACCACGCATTTCTTTTGTTTTTGTCACAACCCACACGAGCGGTTCTCCAACTGAATGTACTGTGTATGTACATCATCCACTTTTCCACTCACAGATACCAAAACAAAAACCAACCATACTTTTCTTCATTATTACTCCGTTTAGTCGTTATTATAAAAAAGAATTTGATTTTTAGATTTATAGAATATTTTATGTATTTAGATCATATTATGAACTAGATACATTAAGTATTCAATGAATATAGAAATAAAACTTTTTCTAATAATAAGGAATGCAGAGAGTACATGATTTATGTTTAAATTGATACCACTCCGGTTCTATATATAAAAAAAAAAATAAATCTACTTTTTAAATTTATTGTAAAGTTTGTGTATCTAGACCACATTATAATTTAAATGCAATAATTTTACAATAAATCTAAAAGGTAATTTTTTTCTTATATAGGATCAGAGGGAGTACTAGTAATAATAATTTTAGTCAAATTATAGCACTTAATTTCATCAATCTCGACTAATCAGATTGTATTGATTTTGTGAGATTTTAAAAGATTTTTTTAAAATACTTTTTTCTATCAAGATTCTTTAACACAAGAATTTGTCTGATTTTATAACAAACTTTTGAGATTTCAATATCATTTGTGGATTGTTAATGACTCAATAAAGAATCAGTCCATAATAAATGAAAATGAATCATTCCTAAAAAAAATCAACAAAACATTATAAACAAATAAAAAATTAATCAAGAAATCAAAGCAAAAAATGAAAAGATGAACAAATATGAACAATGAAATTTTAAGAAAATAAAAACAAATTTATTTTAAGAGAATCACAATTCCAGATTTTAAGTGAATATCAATAAACCAATTTACAAGGGTTTTCATCAAAATATAGATAAGATGTAGATTTATTTTATAAATACTCAATTGTGGAGAGAGAGAGAGAGAGAGAGAGAGAGAGAGAGAGAGAGAGAGAGAGAGAGAGAGAGAGAGAGAGAGAGAGAGAGAGAGAGAGAGAGAGAGAGAGAGAGAGAGAGAGAGATTTTATAATGATTCCCCTCACAAACTGAGAGTACTCCAGTCCCCTTGCACTTTTAAGGGAGTTCACTATAATCACAAAAGATTACAACTTTGCTCAAGCACACAACAAGAGACTTCCAATGCTCAAGTAAAACTTACAAGAGACTTCCTATGCTCAGCATACAAGCAAGAGACTTCACAACACTTACAAAGAAATAAGAAATATGTTTTGAACACTTTGATACAAATATCAGTGTTCTTGAGAAACAAATACAACTCACAAACAAGACTTATCTTAGAATTCTAATAAAAGAATACTAAGGTTCAACAACTGTAATGATCATAAGTTGAAGCTAAGGTCTTGAGTTTTCAAATGAGTTCAAGTTATATTTTTCAAAGTGTTTTTGTGCTTGTAAAATTTGACAGAGTAACAATACTTTGATGTAGTTGATGTGCACAAAAACTTTCAATTCATCCTCCTATTTATAGGCAGTAGTCAAGCGTATGAATTGAGTACCGTTGCAGTGAAATAGCCAGCTGAAGATCGTACAATTTTCTTCAAAAGAGTCTTTAACCAAATCAGGTAACGCTTATGCTATTCCTTCCTTGCATACAAAGATTCGCCCATATCAGGTAATGAAATAGTACAATAGTATTAACGTCACTATCTGTGAGGATAAGGATGATATACTATGATTATTTTCCAATCAATTTGTATTTGCCAGACTACTGATGATTTCCAATCATAAGGAGCAGTGAATATTCCCTCTGACAAATACGGCTACGAACTGCACGTATCAGAACCTTGTGTATCCAACACAACTTCTGATGGAATTTCTGATACGCTTGTGACTGTAACTTCTGATAGCTGTGTCTTCTAGAGCTTTTCTTCAGAACTTGCTAAAGTCATCTTCTGATATATCTTTAGAATGCGTTTCAGAGCTTTTCAAATACTCATTTGTGCAAATTAAATTTTAACATGTTTACCAGCACATTTAGAGTAAATTATCGGTGTATCCTATTGTACATTAATATTATTGTTATCATCAAAACTCAATTAGGTTATGTCAGAACCACTTTTGTTCCAACATGATGAATTGTCGACTAAGCTCATAAGTAATAACTCATGACAATGCTCATCTTTATACATAAACACTACAAGAAATATGATTTTTGGCAACAACTTTTTTGGTTAAAAGTTGTTACAAGTCGCTGACAAAACAACTAAATGTAATTTTGCCAGCGACTTATAACAAAAAAAATTGTTGTCAAAAATCATATTTCTTGCAGTGAAAATGTTGGTGCACTGTCACTTAATACTATAAGATGTATACTAATCAAAATCATTTGATATGTTGTTCTTTTTACGTACATTTGATATGTTGTTTAGATCCATAAAATTAACTAACGATATTAATTAAAAATTCATGAGCCGTTAATTTTGATGATTCTAAATAACATATCAAATGATTTTTAATTTTTTTTAAAAAAATTATAGATAATCTATATGATATAAAATTTGAATCAAATGGTAAATTTTATAAAATTCATATTCGTTATAATAGTATTCACGACTTGTGCATCGTAAAAGCAGGGCCGGTCCTGAGTTTTTAGAGGCCGTGTACAAATTTTTAAAAGTGGCCTCTTAACAAAAAAATTAATACAATTTTTTTTTAAGAACTCATCGATTACTTTTTTTTTTGAAAACTCGGTATCCGGCCCAAGGACCGACTACCTCGAGGGGAAAAAACTCATCGATTTAAAAAAATATAATTATCCTAAAAATTAACATAAAAAATATTCTATCAATAACAAGAAAATAATTTATTTAAGTTAAATTTTAAATTAAAATTAAATGCATTCAGATCTAATAGTTTTATAATTTGTTGCATTGTATGGTAGTTGTAGATGATTTAACAGTCTTTCCATTTTTTGTTCAAATTGGGCCTGCAGTTGGACTTATTTTGCTGCAATATGATATTTACACCTCCTATTTTACTAATACAACTACACTGCAAAAAAAATTTGAGGCCTTATTATTTTGGTGACCCACTGCAACAGGCCTTGTTGCAGCCCCTTCTGGGTCGGGCCTGCGTAAAAGACTTGATGAAAAATTTCACCATAAAATTGGCCTTATTTGAGTCGTGAAATAAAGATAAGATTATGCTAACGGATGACACGGTGCCTCTACGATATTAGTTAAGAAGAAAAAAGAAAATCATTTTTGACACATTTAAGGCTCCGTTTGGTAGAGAGGAAAGAAAGAGGGAGGAAATAAAATTACGCAAATCAATGAATAAATTTGGACTAACTTTAGTTTAAGTTCATTCATCGATTTCCGTAATTTTCTTTCCTCCCTATTTCTTTCCTCAAAATACATTTACTTAATTTTTAGGGGTCCGTTTTATACTACATTTACTTAATTTATCTAATCTAATTTCCTCTACTAATACCGAAAAACATTACCTAGCATTTTCCTTATTAACTTGATTAATCTATTCACCAAACAATGAATCCTAATTTCCTACATACAGAAAATCCAATCCCATTTGGTTACACACTTTAATCAAATCTTAGTCATTACTACAACTCAAACGTAATAGAACTGTTAATTTAAAGTTTGTCAAAAAAAAAGAAAAAGAAAGAAACTGTTAATTTAGATCGTACGGTTGAAATCTATAATCAATTTCTCTCTTGATCTCATTTCATCTATTCTCTTTCTTCAAGTGAAAAACATAGTGAACACACTCGTGTGGGCATTGCATATTTTCTTACCTTTTTGTCATCACTCATTCAATTTCCTATTGATTTTCTAAACTCTCCTTTAAAACGTTGTTGTTTTCTTTTCTTTTCATTCTTCTTCCACTTTTTTTATTCCCAATCTCTCTCTCTCTCTCTCTCTCTCTCTCTCTCTCTCTCTCTCTCTACTGTGATTCAGTTTCACTCACGGGTGAATCACGGAGATATATGGAATATACAACAATGCTAATAACTCTTTCACTCTTTTCATTTTCACATGTTTAATCTTTCATGCAATAGAGTAACAAAAACAAACCATTTTTGTTTCATTTTTCATGTCTGGTTTTCCTCTTCTAGCATTTTGTGATTTCCTAGGTAAAACATAGAACTTAGAGCAACCACTTTTTCATCTCAAAGTTCATCTCTTTTCACAGTTTTGTTTTTACTTGAGTCTCCATGACGAGTTCACAAAACTTCAACAATGGTGATATGCCTCTTTTCCCTTTATCTTTGACAAATCCTGAAATGGGTCTTCAGATTTCGAGACCCTCTTTGTTTCAGTCCAAAGAAACGAGAGAAACAAAGGAAGAAGATGTTTACTTTGGGGTTCATAGCAAAAACTTGTCTTTGAAACTTGGTGATGAAGTAGAAGAAAAAAGCTCTGTTTCTGTGAAGATTGGTTACTCCAAACTTTGTTCTAGAGGTCATTGGAGACCAGCTGAAGATGCAAAACTTAAGGAACTTGTTGCTGAATTTGGTCCTCAAAATTGGAACTTGATTGCAGAACATCTTGATGGAAGATCAGGTGATTATTAATTAATCTTCACCCTATTTTTAAGAAAATTGCATAAAGTTTCTACTTTTTAGTACTTTTAAGTATTATAGTATTTCTAAAGTTTAATTTTTTTTCAATAGATTTATCATATGGGGTGTGAAAAAATTTGTATATTAAGAGAACTGTTGAATCTAATAATATAACCCTGCATGGATTTTGATTAGTGTTTTTAATTCTAATTACAGGAAAAAGTTGCAGATTAAGGTGGTTTAATCAGTTAGACCCAAGGATTAACAAAAGAACATTTTGTGAGGAGGAAGCGGAGAGACTTTTAGCTGCACATAAAATGTATGGTAACAAATGGGCTATGATTGCTAGACTTTTTCCAGGAAGGACAGATAATGCAGTGAAGAATCATTGGCATGTGATAATGGCTAGGAGACATAGGGAACAGTGTAGTGTGTATAGAAGGAGAAAGCCAATTGTTGAAAGTATTTCAAAGGGTTTGAAATTGAGTCTTTCAAACAATGCAGCTAGTGATTCAACTATCTCTAGTAACATTGATGGAAATGTATCAGCTTGTGCTAATCTCTCCCTCACTCCCTCTTCAGCTAATCTAAGTCCTCAACTGTTTGATAAATTTGTGGCTCCAGTTCAGAATCACCAAGGTTTTGGATCACTAATTATGGGTATGCAATGTTTAATCATATCCCGTTAGGCCTATGTTAGTATAAAACTTGGTTTTAATTTTTTAATTTCCATTACGCGGGGAAAATGTGGTCGAGGTGTCTACATTTATAGCTGTGATGCCTTTGCAGAAATCTCAAACAGATCTGACTCCGTTGCAATTGGGGTTCTATTCAATCAAGATTAAACAATTCACATTCAAGTTCGTAATAAAATAAAACCTGGACTTTTTGGCCAGTCTAATCTTTAATCAGTCTTTCATGTCACAATTACGACAACCCGACTTGCAATCCGCAATTTAAAACCATGATGTTATTTATTAATTTTTACTTCTTCAAACTAAATTGTTAAATAATATGTTACTTTATGTGTTGTGTTAATGCAGGTAAGTCTAGAGAAAATGTGGTTGCAACTAGGGATGTGAGTTTTGACAAATATTTTGGAGGTAGTAAGAAGCAAGAGCAAGTGGAAAAGCTAAACGTAATAGATGTGGTCCAGTCCAATTTTTCAGATTCAAACTCAGAAGTATCAGCATCTGAGTCAGTTACAACCAATAGGTCCAATATCTCAATTTCTGGTGAAAGTGAAAATGTTGGTCTTAAGATTAACATGTTACCATTCATTGATTTTCTTGGAGTAGGAGCTATACATAGCTAAATGTTTGATAGTACAAGAAGAATGGTTAGGAAAGTAAGGTTAGTCAGATTCAATGGAACCGTTTGTGTTGGATTAAAATGAGTCTGCTGTAGTCTATTCTCTTGTGCACAGTTTCTTCCATAAAAGGCAAAAAGTAAAATGTTAAAAAAAATGAATTGAAGGAAAAAAAGAAGAAGAGAGAGAGTGTGTCATTAAGTGTATCTTTGATATCAGGGTAAATAAGCGAGAATTACAGCGATGTATCGTAATTTTACAGAAGTTACGTTATGTAGCTTTTAAAAAATTATAGTAGTTAAACTGCAGTAATTCTGACATACCAACTACAACACCATTCGTAAGCTTAAGTCATTTATGAAGTGATGAGATGAGTTAGGAGAGTAGTTATGAGTTAGGACTAGTAATAATTTTCTAAACTCCTGGTTTTGGACTGTTTCTGAAGTAGTAGAAGAATAGTATAGGGGACTTGTTTGTTATGACTGTGGTAGTTTTGGCATTTTGTTAATCAGAAGGCAAATTTTATGACTTGGATGATGGATGATGGATGATGGATGATGGATGATGGATGATGTATGTATCTCTTTATTTATTACATGAATCAACCAACTAACCTGTTCTTTGAATTACTCTTCTCTCAGTGCTATATCATGTCGTTGGTTTTTGTGCTTTTTTCTCTTTTGGCTATTTCTTTGCTGTTACATGTTTGACCATATTTGACATACCACTGGCTACACAAAATTGTTTTATGTCTATATTAGCTCAATTAATTAATGTTTGCTTAATTATTAGTAATTAACATGTATACTCCTATACTTTCTTCTATTATGAATGTCCTTTTTGCTTAATTCTAATTACGGTGTATATTATATACTACCCTCTTCATATTATGAATGTCCTTAAAAGTAATTACATTTTCTTTTTGAGGGAAACGTTACTTCTTAAAAATTTGTTAGTTTTGTTAATTTTTATTTTTATAGTAAAAAATTAATAACGTGTTAAGCTTAAATACTCATGTATAAAAAAAAATTAAATACTCAAATTAATTAGAATAATTGAAAGTATTGTAGTACTGTAGTTGAGTATACTATTTCTTTTTTAATTAGCACACAGTCATCATTATAGCTAAATAGTGTGGTAACTAGAGTATTAGTTATCAACAATTAGGGACAATAAGAGCAAGGAGACACATAAACCAACCTTTGTACAAAGATTTAACCGAACTCATTAACTAGGGACATCTGAACATCCAATTGCAAAAAAACTCACCACTAATAACATTGGGAATCCACCTAATAAACCTTGGAGGAGAATAAGCCTTGGCAACCAACTTTATTAACTCAAAAGTTACATTTTCTATAAAAAAAAATGTTAACATGTACCCTAAGACACATGATAAAAAGATAAATATGAAAAAAAATTATTAAATTTGTAGTGTATTCAATTCTCTTAGCATTAAATTATTTATATTATTAAATGCTATGATTCTATTTTTAGGTATCTTAACATTTGCTCTTAAGACACAAGTTAACATAGCATTTTCTATAAATATATTGTTACAGTTAACAAAACACATAATTTAATGCAGTAATTAATCTCAACAATTTATTTAATATCGGACAATTTAGATCATATATATACTAAAATTATTCAATCATTCATTCAGATCGAACGGTTTAAATTATAAATTGTAATTGTGTCAACAAAGTTACGGTAATAAATTTGTTTAAAAAAATCAGAGATGATTTGACAATTCTCCCCCTCCATTTCTTGTCAAAGAAGAATAGTGTGAAGAAAAAGTTTGAATCATAAACACAAAAACAATTTCGAAAGCCATGCAATGCATTGCGATAGTTATTAGGTGGACAAGACTATTTAATTAAATGAGTGTATTATTAGAAAATGTTAATAAGTTTTGATGTTTTAAAAGTCATGTATAATTTGATCGAGATACAACAATTTTTTTTTTAATCAAATAGTTTAATAGTTAAAAATCCTCTTACTTCTATAAGGATTGCTAACATACTCCCACCTAAAAACATGTGGGAGTATGTTATCAAGCCAACTTCTACTTAATAGAGTTGAGTATTTGGTAAATATATAGTGGGAGTTGGCTTACTAACACTGTAGGGAAATCGTATCATAAACAGAGATAATACGCAGCGAAATTTTAATAAAATTTTCCATCAATGGATCATTGTGAATGAACATGATCAAGGTTTAGATTATTACCTTTAGTATAGCAAATCCTGTGCTCAAAAATTGACCACAAGCGCCACGAAATCGCAGCACCTCTAGCCGGTTTACACGAACAACTTCCTTCAACTTTCAGTGCTAGCTGCTACAAGATGAAGGCTGAGGGAATTAGGTTAGGATTTCAGAGAACTTTTCTTTCTCCAAAATTTAGAGTGTCTAGTAAGAGTGACCAACTCAACTCTACAAGATTCTATTTATAGAGTTTCTTGTGTGGTCGTCAAGTTAAATGTTTATTGGTCTTCACAAGCCCAATAACCATTTATTACTAATCGCACCCCAACCAAATAAGTCTTACTTATTTTCTCCCTTCTTGACTGTCCTTATGTGTGTGACCCTGTAGGTTCTTATGACGTTGGCAATAATATTAATCTTAATATTATAAACAGTGAGCGGTATCTAGCAACACATCACTGCTACCCAAGTCACAAGAATGTCACGTGATCTGACAAACCTTTCCGTGATAAATATGTTGTGTATAATTACCCTTTTACCCTTATGTCTATATTGAACACAAGGCATAGTACGTCACCCTTGTTAAGTTCACTCATGTCCCTCAGCATGCTTTGTGAAGCACTCATCAACTGTCTTTATGATCATCCTGTTACGGACAACGTTTGATCAGCAATAAAGTACTTGACTCCACATCTAGGGTCCATAGTGGTTTCAGGTCAAAGGGTGGAATACACCACTTATCACTATGAGAATATCTTACGACATTTCATAACATACTATGTAGTATTCTCATGGTGGGTCAATCTGATATAAATGTTACCCTTAACATTCATATCTATGTGAAGACTTGATAACTACTTATCCATGATCCGTGAGATGTGATCATCAGTCTATCAACATAATAGTCTCTATGCTTTATTGTTATCCCAATTCACAATAAAGCTTGACTACGGATAATTTAAGAATAGTGTTCTCATGTTAATGGATTCTCACGATTAAGTCATACTTAACGTTCCATTTAACGAACTAACTATTCTAGGGACTCTATTATTTTAACACATAAACATAATAAAGAAAAGCCTTATTATATATATAAAATATATAAATCAAGTCGCAATACAAAATCAAATACTATCAAAATAGATTGACTTTTAGGGCTTACTCCAGCAAACACTCCCAAATGTTTTTAGGTGGGAGTATGTTAGCATATATATATATGGGTGCAAGGAGCGCGTCGGCCCTTTGCACCACCCTTTTCCAGATCTGCAACGTGGAGTACGAAACAGTTTCGATCGGGCTTGGGTCTGTTTGACTGGGTTTATATTCTTTGGTTCGGATCTGGTAACAGGCACGGTGGTGGTTGTCTGTCTGCTCTTTTATACAACCTGCTGTCTCTGTCTTGTCGGCGGGTTGTTGGGTTCTTAAAACTCGTTACAGGTTCGTTAACCGTTGTCGGCATGTGCCGCGGTGGTCACAATTGGGTTTCTTTGGCAAATCCTATTTTAGTGCAGAGGGATCTTTGTTTTCTTGGGAACTCTGGTGGAAAGCAAGTGTGAAGTTTAGGCTTGGTTTCAGGTTAGTTGATCTGAAGCTTTTCCTTGAGCTTTGTTGATGTGTTTTTTTAACATGGTATCTCCTGCGTTCGGATTTATCATAACCTAGATTGCTTCGATTTGGGTTTGTAAGGTTCGAAAGGGCTTCTACTTGTTGTGCTTTGTCATAGGGGGTTGGCACTTGAGTCGGACTGTGTTGACAGTTTATTCATTTGCTTTTTGAAGATATGAAGGCTCGCACAACACTCTTTTTTTTGCTATTTGATTTCGTGCCCGTATGCGGGTTCGCTGGATAATATCGGTGGTGTGTGCGCATTTGTGTCTGCTTTTTTAAACCACTTTTGTTTTAATTGTTTGTATGCCCATTGGATTGTTTATGTGGTATGAATGGTTTGGTTTACCCCCACCCTAGTAGTTTGTATTTTCTTTTATTTTTGTTTAATATATCTAGGGTGTTGCACTAGTTTTCACCCTTTTTGCTTAAAAAAAAAATCCCAAATATATATATATATATATATACACACACACACACACTAAAAAAATCCCAAATGTATTGTTATATGTCAATCAATATAACAACGCACAATTAGAAATATGTTCGGTATATAGCTAAAGTAAATACTTTATTGATTAAGATCAACATGGAACAACAAAAACACAAAATATGATATTAAAAACAAAGACGATGCCCAAAATATTCCACCAAATGACAAAAAAAAAAGTTTAATAGCATCTCCCACGGCAATGCTCTACACATCCTCCATTCTTTTCGATTCGCCACCAAGCTTGTAATGATATTGTATAATGCGTATGACAATCATGATTATATATAACAAAAAACTAAATAAATCGGTAATAAGAAGTTAATTTTGAAAATGGAATGGATCTCATATTAGAAACTACAAAAAATGAGAGTAACAGAGAAGATGAACATGAGCAGAATAAGAGAAAGAAGATGAAGTATTGATTAGGGTTAAGTAGTTTTTGAAGTAGTTGCTTGTTATTCGTACTTAATATAATAAATTTTTTTAAAAGTTCCATATAAAAACTGATTGAATTTTATAAGCAATGAAACAAATTGAATTTATAGTATAAAAAGAAAAATCGAAGATATGATAAAAAAAATTGCAATGCCACATTTTTTTTTTTCAAAACTAAGAAAAAAAAGGAAATATAATATCGTTCGTCACAACCAAAATATTTAAAAAAATGTAGTTCAGGTACATCAAACAATAATAATTGGATTAAAAAAAAGATTGAAAATGCGATGAAAAATAAAATGTAGTTGTTACATTTAAAGTCATAGTTATTAGGTGGTGATACCAAAATAAAAAGATTGAAAATGCGATGAAAAATTAGTTTGTATATTAGACTATACTCTAACCCGTGCGTTGTACGGGTGTTGCATAGTGATAGATATACGATTTAAAAATTTCAAAATAAATCATTTATAAACTTTAAAATCACAATAAAATAGCATAGCAAAAAAAGGAAATTGTATATAAAACAACATAGAGAAAAATTTAAAAATGTTAGTGAGTGAGAGCGAGAAGAGAAAAGTAGATGAAAGAATCAGAAACTGCGTATAATGATAGAGAGACAATATTAGAGAGATGCCATATTTTTATGCATAATATTCTATTGTGCTATTTTTTAGGTGAACATTTAAGGATATGTAACTACAAAAAATGCACCGAATAGCGGGAATTTTTTAGAGGAGGTTTAGTGAAACTACCCATATATGTGTAAAAAAGGAATTTGTGAGGAAATACTTTGTTAATTTAGCGGGGGTTTAAACCCCCACAATTAAATGTTAAATTATAAATAATAAATATTCTTTATTTACGCGCTTCTTTTTCTTCTCTTGCGTTTTTTTTCCAAACGCATAATTAGAAGCTCCACCGAACGAACGCAAACACTGAACGAACGCAAAGTTCCACCGTATTAGAAATGCAAACGCAAAGCTATGGAAACCATCGGAAACGCAGAAGCTCTGAAAACTCCACCGTGAAGTCCACCATTTCAGCCTCTTCTCTATTTCTCCTCCACCGTCCTCCACTTCTCACAACAGGTAATGTTTCAATCCATCAATCTCTCATATTCAGTTTCACCAATTACCGATTTCATTCAGTTTTACCAATTTCGATATATTCATTTGAATCATGCTTCAATTTCGATCTCATTCAGTCTTGAACTGTTTCTCACAAATTTCTTCGATTTCGATTTATTCATCTGTTGCATATTTTTCTGTTGTTTAGGTTTTCCTTCACTGAATCATGCTTCCACTGTAGAGAATTTATAACCTGGTTCCTCAAAATTATTATGTTCCTCAATTTCACAAACTTATTTAGGTATCATGAATATTGATAAGTCTTGGATTGCTAAGCTACATACTACACCTGAATACGAAATTGGTTTAGATAAATTCTTAGATTATGATTTGTAGATGTATGTGATTCAAAATTAGTATTTAAAATGTGAATGTATATGATTCTTGATTATGATTTGTTTAGACTTGAGTTCAAAATTAGTATTTAAAATGTGAATGTATGTCTTGATTATGATTTGTAGAGTATTTAGGAGATGTAGAAAGTTTTGAGTTGTAATTTTGTTACCTGAAAATTTAGATGAGTATCATTTTAAATTCATAGAGTCATGGGTTTCAAAGGTGAGTTTATTTAAATTTAAGCAGTATGTAGTTCAAACCTTAGTCGATTAAGGAACTTATATGCAATATTATCACCTTTACATGATTGGTGCTTGGAAGTTGGAATTTACAGCATTGTATACTGCTTTACCTATTGATCTACATAATTTAATCATTAGCATAGATGTGTGTCTGATTAATGATTTAGAAGACATTTGGTTCTGGAAGTCTAGGTCATCAGGGACTTGGACTACTCAAGTTCCTTTGTAAAATAGACCACCTAGCTCTTTCCATTGCTTATTTAATTTTTCAAATGCTGTAACATGTTAGGGAAGGTAAAGCTTTTAATGACTCTACTAAAGTGTTGTATTTATCTCATCACATGATTGTGGGTAGTGGCTTTAACTAATTCCTCTAGTTAATTCCTCAAGTTCCTGATGCATTTTAAATGCAACTGTTATATTTTTGTGTTCTAATTCCTCTAGTTAATCTTAATGTTATTGAGTTCATGTTTAACTAATAAGGTTCTGTTTGTTTGGATTGACTTAGCTTTTCATACTTAGTTATTGTTATCTTTGTTCTTTATATGTAAAGAAAAAGCATTTCCAAAATCCATCAAGATCAACTCTTCAAACTCAAGCGCCACCTCAAGGTCCAACACCGGTAGCTCCACATCAATTTGCACATCAAGGTTCAACTTCAACCAATTATTTGCCTCAAGGTCCAACACCTTAAGGTTTTGATTCTTAATATAGATTTTAATATAAACAGAAACTGATGCTAATAACTCAATTCCTGCTCTTTTTCTGAAATTTTGTTCTCTAGTAGGACAGATGTCGTACACAATGTGTCTATGGTCCAGATGTCTTAGACAACTGGTTTGACAACTGATTATGAGGATCACAATTTATTGCAGTACTGAAGTAAATAAAAGCAATAAATAACACCAGTTATTTGTTAACTCAGTTCGATGCAAACCACACCTACTCTGGGGGATACCAATCCAGGAAGTGAACACTACTACTACTACGAATCAATACTTAGTCTTACAACCACACAAAACACCTTTTGGCATGTACGCCTTTTCTTAATCCTAGTAATCTTCTACCCAAGGGCTAACTCCCCCTGAATATGAGAACCTACCCAACTCCTTCTAATCACTAATCCCAAGTGACGAAACTTAAACTTTACAGTTTAAAGACTTAGTTGAACGACAACATTCAACGACTCAAGGCTACCAAGTATCAAGAACAATACAAGGAGCTACTAATGCTTTACACAGTGGGCACAAAGCTTTGGACTCACAATCTTCAGTTATTGTGGGTTGAGTTTTAAGCTCTATGTTGAGTCCTTTATATAGGCGTGCAGGTCTTCAAATAATCTTCAATCTTTCAGATGCACTACAATAAGAATTAGTTTTAAAACAAACTTGTTTTAAAACAAACTCCATAAGATAAAATAATTAATCTTTACCCACAAATTAAATACGAATCCGATCGTATCTAACACTTAGAATTAATAACAAACTTTATCATTAATCCTAATCTCAGCTTGTTACTAAAAGATTCGCGCCTTATCCAAATTTGAACAAACACGCGTGCTTAATGGATAAACATTATCTTTTAAGCTGAACTGGGTCAAGATGTCCTACCCACATGTCTTGGGACATCTTGTTCGACATGTTGCCTTAACATGCTCTGAACCCAGTGACAAGATGTCTAGGACATCTTGTTCAACATGTTGCATCTGCACATCTTCAATATGCACAAGTGGTTTAGACTTAATTACTTTAGCATTGGTGCTTCAGTTAAGTCATTCTGACCAAGTTGTTTTAGCCTTATGATGCAGCTAATCTCAGAAGAACTACAATCTCCCCCTTTGGCAAATTATGGCTAAAACAACCACAAACCATTTTGTTGAATGTGCACTCTTCAGTCTTCAATCATCAAATTCTTCAATCTTCAAATTGATCTCTGTTGATGCAATCTTCTGTTCTGAAATCTTCAGATCTTCAAGGTCTTTGATCTTCAGAAACTTGTGTGTCTTCAATTTTTCAAGACTTCTTCAATCTTGAGTGTGTGATTGTAGTTCTTCTGAGATTGGCTGCATCATAAGGCTAAAACAACTTGGTCAGAGTGACTTAACTGAAGCACCAATGCTGAAGTAATTAAGTCTAAACCACTTATGCATATTGAAGATGTGCAGATGTAACATGTTGAATGTCCTAGACATCTTGTCACTAGGTTCAGAGCATGTTTAGGCAACTAGGATTAAGAAAAGGCGTACATGCCAAAAGGTATTTGGTGTGGTTGTAAGACTAAGTATTGATTCAGAGTAGTAGTGTTCACTTCCTGGATTGGTATCCCCCGGAGTAGGTGTGGTTTGTGTCGAACTGGGTTAACAAATAACTTGTGTTATTTATTGCTTTTATTTACTTCAGTACTGCAATAAATCGTGATCCTCATAACCAGTTGTCTAAGACATCTGGACCATAGACACATTGTCCTGCCAGAGAACATAATTTCAATTGGCATCAGAGCAGGCACCCTAACCTGCTGGGTGAGCTCCAGGGAGATATATTTTGTTCAATATGGACAAGAGAGGATCAATCAACAGACCACCAGTCTTGGATGGATCAAATTACGATTATTGGAAAGCAAGAATGGTTGCCTTTCTCAAATCCATGGATCAAACAGCATGGAGGGCAATTATCAGTGGGTGGATTCATCCAATAGTCACAGCAGCAGATGGCTCCACAAGCCTAAAAGGAGTAGCAGATTGGAGTCCAGAAGAAGAAACTGAGGCCAGTGGCAACTCTAAAGCACTCAATGCCATATTCAATGGTGTTGATGAAAACATGTTCAAGTTAATCAACACATGTACTGAAGCCAAGCAAGCCTGGGAAATTCTTCAAACTGCACATGAAGGAACCTCTAAAGTTCGAATGTCAAAGCTGCAACTTCTCACCACAAAATTTGAGAACTTGAGGATGGAGGATGAAGAAACTATATCTGAGTTCAACACTAGAATACGAGATATAGCAAATTCAACCTTTTCCTTAGGTGAGAAAATACCTGAAGAAAAGCTAGCCAGAAAAATCCTTAGATCACTGCCTAAGAGATTTAACATGAAGGTGACTGCAATCGAAGAATCTCAAGACTTGAGCACAATGAAACTTGATGAACTTATTGGCTCATTACAAACTTTTGAGATGTCTCTGGATGATAAACCAGAGAAGAAGATGAAGAACTTGGCTTTTTAATCCGAGGAAAGCCAAGATGATGATGAGTTATCAGAGGCATTAGCTTATTTTACAAAGAATTTTAACAGATCTTTGAATAAGCTACAAGTCAGGTATAGGACAAATGTCTCCGACAAGAGGTCCAACATCAAGTCATAGAACAAGACCAAGGAAGAAAACACTTCTGAGGAAAGCAAAGAGGTAAGGTGCTTTGAGTGTGAAGGAAAGGGGCACATCAGACCAGAATGTCCCAACTTTCTCAGGAAACAGAAAAAGGGAATGACAGCTACCTTATCTGATTCTGAGGAAGAAAAAGAAGAAGAAACAACAATTAAAGCCTTCACTGGAACTTTAGATACTAGCAGCAATACTAGTAATGAAGATCTCCTACAAGAAGAATTGGATGAGAAATACAATAATCTCACCATTAAATGGGAACAATCTTGTGAACTTATAAGAAGACAAGATAAGGAGATGGAGAAAGTTACTCAAGAAAAGGAAGCACTAGAAGCATCAACAGCTGAATTGAGAAAACAAGTCACCTTGCTCGAACAAGAAAAGGAGGCACGAGAAGCATCAACAACTGTTTTAAAAGAACAAGTCACCTTGTCAAACTCAAAACTCACTGAGATGACAAAATCTGTGAGAATGTTAAACAAGGGAACTGACATGCTTGAAGAAGTCCTTGGGCTTGGTAGAAACCCAAGTGACAAGAAGGGGTTAGGGTATGACAACTACAGTAAGGCTCCTGAGAAGAAAATTGCCCTAAAGAATAGCTCTCAGGACCAGATGTCAAACCATAAGTCACAACATCCTTCTCAGCACAAGCATAAGAAGACAAGATCCAAACCTCAACAACCTGCTAGAAAAAAGAAACAGGTGACAAAGACACATCATCTGACTCAACACAAGCAGAAAAGGTTTGAACAAAAGTCTCAGCCTCCAGCTCAACAGAGGAAGCACATGCCAGACCACATGTCCCAACATCATGCTCAACATGTGTCCCCTCAATACAAAGAGTATAAGGGACCACTGAAAAGATGTAAACATTGTGGAAAAACTGGACATCTAATCTCAGAATGCTTTTACCTCCATGGCTACCCTCAGAAGCCTAAGTCGCCAAGTCAGAACAAAAAGAAAGATCCTACCTCAAAGGGTGAAGCACAAAGAAGTTTTGACTAAAGTATGTAAGCCAACACCACCTCAAAAGGCTCATACTCCTCTAAGAATATCTCCACATAAAATTGGTATTTTGACAGTGGATGTTCTAAACACATGACTGGAGATAAGAGATATCTTAAAGAATTAAGGTCTCATTCAAAAGGAAGTGTTACTTTTGGTGATGGAGTTAAAGGTAGAGTCATAGGCATTGGGAAACTAGCTGGTCCAAACACTCCATGCCTAGATGATGTTCTACTGGTAGAAGGTGTTGGAACAAAGTTGGTTCTAATATAACCCAAGTAGTTTTGATGATAACAATAGTATTAATATACAATAGGGAGTACTGATAATTTACTCTAGTGTGTAGAAATATAAGTTAAAATTTTAATATACACTAGAAATTGAAGTTCTGGTTACTATGTGAGAAACGCCCCCAGAAGCTGGGAAAAAGCAAGTTCTGGAGAATGACACCAGAAGCTAATGTCACCAGAAGTTGCAAGTCAAAGTCAACCAGAAGCTACACTCGGCAGAACCAGAGTTGAAGACTCAAGATTCTGATGACGATGAAACAACAAAATTTGCCAGAAGAACATTCTATTCTTATAACGACTATCATCTATTTGGAAAATTCAGAAAGGCAGAAGAAACCTCTTACAAGACCGTTATCCTCATGATAATGACGTTTGTACTATTGTACTATACCTCTTTTCCTGATTTGGGCGAATATTCGAAATCAAGGATCAAGATTTCATTCTTTACTTGATTTGGATAAGCACATTTCAAACGAAAATAATAGTACAGTACTATGCAGCTATTTTCATCTTTGTCCGCTCAAATTAAAGACGCTCCACTATCACCTATAAAAGGATGAAGAATTTGAAGACAAATAAGAGGAACACCCAACGAACAAAAGCGCTGTTATACTGCTGAATTCTTAAGAGCATTTTTAACTTAGATACAACTTGAGCTTATATCTCAAAATTCAGGACAAATAGCTTTCAACTTCTGTCTAGTCAGTTGTTGAACCTTAGTTTTCTTTTATAAGAATTCTAAGATACGTCTTGTTTTTAGAGTTGTATTATTTTGTTCTAGAACTCTGATATTGTTATCAGAAGTTCAAACATTGTTTTAGTAACTTTGTTTTTAGAAGTCTCTTGCCTTTGTGCTTGAGCATTTGAAGTCTCTTGCTTGTGAGATTGAGCATTGGAAGTCTCTTGTATTGTGTTACTTGAGCATAGGAAGTCTCCTGCTGTGTGCTTGAGCAATTGTAATCTTGTGTGATTATAGTGAAATCCCTTGGAAGTGCTAGGGGACTGGACTACTCTCGGTTTGTTTGTGTTTGATTTATTCCGCTGCTGATTCTGATAAGTTGCAAAACTTAGAAGAAATTTTTAAAACTACTAAAACACAATTCAACCCCACCCCTCCTTCTTGTGTTTTCACACCTTCAATTGGCATCTAGAGCCTTGGTTATGTTATATCACCTTACAGTGAGACAGTTGTTTGTTGTGTAAAAACACTATGTCTTGGACTGGTGGAACTGCTATTCCTTTTAACTATGATGCTGATGATAAAAACAACACCAACAAAGCTCCTAAGTTCAATGGAAATGGTTCTACTTTCTCCTGGTGGAAAGATAGAATTTATAGTTATCTGGTTGGTATTGATGATGAACTTTGGGACTTAGTTGAAAGAGGAGTATCATTTCAAGGTTTTGATGAAAGAGGAAGATTAGATTATGATGTAAGACAAGCTTTCACTGATAAAGACAAGAAAGCATACAAAAAGCACCACAAGGTCAAGGATATTCTGATTGGTTGTATATCTCATGAAGAATACCTTAAGATCTCAGATAAATCTACTGCCAAAAATATCTATGATTCTTTGTGTTCATCTTATGATGGAAACAAACAGGTACAGGAGGCAAATGCAACACTTTTGATCCAACAGTATGAACTTTTTAGAATGAAAGAAGACGAGAACATTGAATCTATGTTCTCTAGATTCAAAGTTCTGATAGCTGGTCTTCAAGTTCTGAAGAAAAGTTATACTACTCCTGATCATGTGAAGAAGATTCTAAAAATTTTACCTGCTAAGTGGAGACCTAAGGTCACTGCTATTCAGGAAGCAAAGGATTTAGACACCCTAAGCCTGGAAGGTTTAATTAGTTCACTCATGAGTCATGAGATTGAGCTAGCTTCTGATGAACCTCAGAAGAGAGTGAAGTCTTTGGCTCTGCCAGCTACTTCAGGATCTTCTAAGGCTCTAAAGGCTAAGGTTGTTGAATCTGAAACAGAAGAATCTTCTGCAGATGATCAAGAAGAAGGATCAGATGATGATGTCATTGCACTTCTGACCAGGAAGTTCCAGAAGTGGACAAAAAGAAAGCCAAGATATTCTGGTAGAAGTTCTGGATCTAAAGGTTCTGGTTACAGAAGTTCTGGTAACAAAGATAAGAAGGATGATTCAAAGAACTGCTTTAATTGCCACAAGCCTGGACACTTCATTGCTGATTGTCCTGAACTGAGCACCAAGGGAAAAGGAAGAAAGAGCACTTTCAAGAACAAAGCTAAGAAGAGTCTTCTGGCTACATGGGAAGATCTTGACAAGCTGTCTGATGATGAAGCTGAAGATGCAGAAGCTAACTTGGCACTCATGGCCACAGCTGAGTTAGATGTTGAAAGTGATGTTGAGTCAGATTCAGAAGATATTGAGCAGGTTATTTCTCAACTATCTAATACTCAACTCTCTAAGGCTTTGAAAGATACTATGATGAAATAAATGGAAAGATCAAAAGAGCTAGAACTTTTTAAACAAAAGTTTAACATGCTCAATGATAAAGTTAATAATATTCAAGAAGACTACAAGAAGTCCTTAAAGACTATTCAAGTTCTTGAAAATGGTTGCAGATCATGTAACAAACCCTATGATAAGCAAGAAATTGCTCTTCAAGAGTTTGTTCATCATAATATTGATAAGCATAGACTAGCTTCTATGATTTATGGTGCTGACAAATACACAGGACAGGGTTTGTGAAGTACTGTCAAAGGAAACTCAAATCAGTCTGTGTGCATAAGCAAAACACCTTCTGATCTTTATTCCAACTTTGTTTCTAGTAATGGTACAGAAAATCCAAAAGTGTCAGATGCTCAAGTAAGCGTGGAGCTTTTGAAAACCTCTGCTCCCATTGCTTCAGTATCCAAGTCTAGTAAAGGAATACAGAAGATCTTCAAGCCTAAGAGTACTCGGGGCATGAGATCAGACTGTAAAAACATGAAAGCTGGTTTGCTGACACATTTTGGATCAAGGTCCAAAGGAAAGGTTAAGCCTAAACCTGTTTTTCAAGGCTTACCTCACCTTGGATCCTCTGGAAGGTACAAGAAACATAAGAAGGATAAAGGAACTAACTTTAGAGGACCCATCAGAATATGGGTACCAAAGTCTGAGATAATGTTTACTGCAGGTATGCATCCCAAGAAGAAGACAAAGCTCCTGGTATCTGGACAGTGGATGTTCACGACACATGACAGGAGACAAGCACTTGTTCCACACCCTGAATCTGAGAGAGGGAGGAACTGTAGGATTTGGTGGGAACCAAAGAGGCAAAATCATTGGTATAAGTAAAGTAGGTAATTCTTCTCTTACTATTTCTGATGTCTGGTTGGTTGATGGACTACAACATAATCTACTTAGCATAAGTCAATTATGTGACAGTAATTATGATGTTGTGTTTAATAAGAATTCATGTACTGTAATTAACAATTCTGATAAATCCATTTTGTTTAAAGGTTGTAGAAAAGGCAATGTTTATAAAGTTAATCTCTCTGATCTGGAAGATTAGAATGTGCTTTGTTTATTGACTCTAAGTGATGAGAAATGGGTTTGGCATAAGAGATTAGGTCATGCTAACTGGAGATTAATTTCTAAGCTTAGCAAAGACAATCTTGTGAGAGGCCTTCCTAAATTGACTTATAACTCAAATTCTCTTTGTGGCTCTTGTCAGAAAGGGAAGATTGTCAAAAACTCGTTTAAAGTTAAAAACATTGTTTCTACCTCTAGATCTTTAGAACTTCTGCACATTGATTTGTTTGGACCAGTTAGCACTGCTTCCCTCAATGGAAAGAAGTATGGATTAGTCATTGTTGATGATTATAGTAGATGGACTTGGGTAAGATTTCTGAAATCTAAAAGTGATACATATGAAGAGTTTAGTGTCTTCTGTGCCCAAATTCAAAATGAAAAAGATTTAAAGATTTTGAAAGTTAGAAGTGATCATGGTGGAGAATTTGAAAATGAACCTTTTGAAAATTTCTGTGAAGAACATGGAATCTTCCATGAATTCTCTTCTCCTAGAACTCCACAGCAAAATGGAGTTGTAGAAAGAAAGAACAGATCTTTGCAAGAAATGGCTAGAACCATGATGCATGAACATTCTTTGGCAAAATTTTTCTAGGCAGAAGCTGTAAGCACTGCTTGTTATATTCAGAACAGAATCTATATTAGACCTATTCTGAATAAAACAACATACGAAATCTTTAGAGGAAGGAAACCCAATATCTCTTATTTTCACCAATTTGGTTGTACATGTTACATTCTGAATACTAAAGTTCATCTTAAGAAATTTGACTCTAAAGCTAGTAAGGGTATCTTAATTGGATATTGGATATTCTGAGCGCTCCAAGTCATACAGAGTGTATAATTCTGAAACTCAAACAGTTGAAGAATCTATGCATGGAAAGTTTGATGACAAAGTGCCTGACCATGAAAAGTCAGAGCCTATTATAGAAATTTCAGATTCTCAAGACTCAGAAGATGAAGGTTCTGGATTTGATTCAACTCCTGAACTTCTGGAAGCTCCAAAGAAAACCAAGTTCCAGAATCTGATGATCATCAAACAACACCAACTGAAGATCCTGATCTAGTACAAACAGCTATTCCAAGAAATACTTTCAAGTACAAGTCATCACATCCTGAAGAGCTTATCATTGGGAATAAGAACAGTCCTAGGAAGACAAGACCAAGTTTTAGGGATGAAGAATCCTTATTTGGTCTAGTTTCCTTGATTGAACCTAAAACCACTGATGAAGCCTTATCTGATGATGCTTGGATAGTTGCAATGGTAGAAGAACTGAATCAATTTCAAAGAAATGATGTATGGGATCCGGTACCCAAGCCAAAAGACAAGAACATTATTGGAACAAAGTGGGTATACAGAAATAAGCTGAATGAAAAAGTAAAAGTAACAAGGAACAAAGCTAGACTTGTTGCACAAGGATACAGTCAACAAGAAGGCATTGATTATATAGAGACTTATGCTCCAGTTGATAGATTGGAAGCAATAAGATTAATTCTTTCTTATGCTGTCAACAACAACATCACACTTTTTCAAATGGATGTAAAGAGTGCATTTCTTAATGGAGTAATTTCTGAATAAGTATATGTCAAACAACCTCCAGGATTTGAAGACATTTCAAATCCAGATCATGTGTTTAGACTAAAGAAGTCACTTGGTACGAGAGATTAAGTAACTTCTTGGTTGACAATGGTTTTGAAAAAGGTCAAGTTGATAATACATTATTCAGAAAGACTTTGAAGAAAGACATTCTGATCATTCAAATCTATGTTGATGACATCATTTTTGGATCAACTAATGCTACACTTTGCAAGAACTTTTCTAAGATGATGCAAGAAGAATTTGAGATGAGCATGATGGGAGAATTGAAGTACTTTCTGGGAATTCAGATGAATCAAACAAAGAAAGGAAACTTCATTCATCAGTCAAAGTATATCAAAGATCTTCTGAAGAAATATAATTTGGAAGACTGCAAACCCATGAACACTCCAATGCATCATACATCAAGTCTTAGCAAAGGTGAGTCTGAAGGTAAGGTTGATCATAAGTTATATAGAGGTATGATTGGATCTCTTCTCTATCTAACAGCTTCAAGACCTGATATTTTATTTAGTGTATATCTGTGTGCAAGATTTCAGTCAGATCCTAGAGAATCTCATTTTACAGCTGTAAAGAGAATCTTTAGATATCTGTAAGCTACATGTAACATTGGATTACTGTATCGGAAATCTGATGATTAGAAACTGATTGGATTCTGTGATGCTGACTATGCTAGTGATAAACTTGAAAGAAAATCCACTAGTGGCAATTGTCAGTTCATTGGCGAGAATTTAATTTCATGGGCCAGTAAAAGGCAAACCACCATAGCTATGTCAACTGCAGAAGCAGAATACATTTCAGCAGCTAAGTGTTGTACAAAACTACTTTGGATGAAATATCAATTGGAAGATTATCAAATAAGCAGTCACAATATTCCTTTATATTGTGATAACACTGCAGCCATTCATCTTTCCAAAAATCCTATTTTGCACTCAAGAGCTAAGCATATTGAGATTAAACATCATTTTATAAGAGATTATGTACAGAAGGGTGTTATTGATCTCAAGTTTATTGATACAGAAAATCAATGGGCTGATATCTTTACAAAACCTCTGGCTGTTGAAAGATTTGATTTTATCAAAAGAAATCTTAACATGATGAAAATCTGTGAATAAGCTGAAACTCTGGTGAAAAATATTATTTTATGGAAGTTCTGGAAGACTATCAGAAGTTAGGGGGAGTCAAAACATCTGTATCAGAAGTTTAGACAAACCATCTTCTGGTATCTTCATCAGAAGTTACACATGAGTGGTTCTGGTATGTGACGTGGCTGTACTTGTTGAATAACCTCTTCAACTGCTGTTGCTGATGTGTCAGTTATTTAATTAAACTTCTAATACACGTGTCTTTCTGCTATTAGAGAATGAAGTTGGTTAGTGATGATTGTGTTCTACTTCATTTCTGAATTGATAAGTTACTCTATTACCCCTGTCCTTTCAGTTAGTACGTTTTTGCGCGTTTATTTTCTTTTAAACTCACTAACTGTTCACATTCACACTTTTGCACACTCACTACCCACACTTTCATTCTTCTAAACTTCAGAAAAATTTATTTCTTCTCTAAATTTAGCAAACCCTAACCTCAGAATCATGACTTCCTCGTCTGGTCAACAACAACAAATTGTTATTATCCCTCCTATTGCTGATATAGAAGCTTCAACCCCTGGAATCTACACAAAGGATAATATGGATTTCCCCATTTCTAACCTCTTTTTGCTTATCGAAAAAGCGGTGGATTTCGAGAGCTTAAGGGCAAATGGAATGGAAGGTCTCAAGGAAATCTTTTGATTTCGAAAGGAACGTTTGAAACTGCTCAGGCTAATGAAGATAATGCTGAAAAGGGCAAGACGGTAGAGTTTTTGGGAAAAGAAATTAGATCAGAAGTTGGCGGTGTTTGTGTAAGGATTAGAGTAGACCATATAAGGCAAGCTGTGAAGTTACCTTTGTCAGGAGTACTTCCTCGCATAAATGAAAAGGATTCAAATCATTTGATGCAAGAAGAGATTTACTGTAAGGGTTCTACTTCCAAGAGCAATCAGGACATGAAGCCCATCTACAAGATTATCTACAAGATTCTTCATGAGTCAATCATTCCTAAAGCTGACTCTTCAGATCAAGTCTCTCAATATTAAAAGTCTATCTTATACTATGTGAGAAAAGGGGCTGTTGTTAACTTTGCTAGAGTGATCTTCGATCATATGTGCCAAGCTATCTCAGACAGTAAAAATAAAGGCATCAACAATGTGCATTATGGCAGATTCCTGTCATTCATGTTTTACAGAAGTTATCTGTTGCAATTATTAAGACCTGTCTTTCTTGGATATGGTTCTTATTTTGATGCTAATCCATCTGTGATAGACGGTGGTACTTTGAAGAGAGTATTGAAGATTTCTGGTCCAGTTATTATTCCTCAAGAAACTTTTAAGCCAAGGAAACATGAAGAAAATCGCTTTTTCTTTCTTACTACTATTCAAAAGCAGGAAGTTTCTGTTATTGCTGCTATGCACAAGAAACTTATGGAAGGAGATTCTAAGAAGTTAGAAGACAAACTTGCTTTTAGGAACTTGTTGCCACTTCCATCTCTGAAGAAGAGAAAGAATCCTGATAGGAAAGAGGCACCAGAATCTGGATCCAAGAGAGCAAGAGGATCCACTCCTAAGAAGTCTGTGAGTACTTCTGGTGTGAAGGATACATCAGAAGCTGGTAAGAATGTTGTGGAAGAGACTATTGTGAACCCTGTGTCTGCTGAGATTGTTCAAGAAAAGGAGGCAAGTAAGGTTTCAAAAAGGCCAACTAGAACTTTTGGCGCTGTTGCTGCTAACCCAGAAGTATCTAAGAAGAAAGGTTCAAACAAAAGGCAAAAGAAATTGATACTTACTGCTGAGGATCAAGAACAAATTGAAAAAGAGGAAGCTATAAGGTTGGTGGAGGAAAGCATTTCTAAAGAAGAAAATAGTTGGGAGAGTTTTGTGGATGCTGAGCCCAATGAATTTCTGGACTCTGCCCTCCCAAAGGAAAAGTAGGTGGTCAAGTTGGCTAATCAAGGTATTTATAAAAAGGTTAATCTTGAAAATATTCCTGATTATGTCATTAATGGTCCAAAGCATGCTAGAAACATCACCTATACAGTTCCTGTCAAAAACACTTTTTCTAAAATTCTTTTTGATTTGGAACCAAAAACCAACTGTATAGAAGTTACTGCTAGTGCTTCTGATAGATCTCTTGATGAAACACCAGTAGTTAGCTTTGTACCATCCCCTGAGTCTATGAGGAGATTTTCTGAACATGTTATGACACTGATTGCAGAAACAGGTGTTGCTACTCCTGGCCAAGTGGAAAATATTGAACAGGAAGTTCAAGAAGTTAATGCAGAGGTTGCAACTTCTGATGCACTTACTCAAAATATTTCTCATGAGGAAACCATTGTTCTATCCCCAGTGCCTGAGTCTGTCAACCCTGCTACTCCGAAATCTGTTGATTCAGAAAAGACTATTTTTGATCATATCCATTCTTGCCCTCTTATAGTTGATTCTATTGTTGAATCTGTTGTCCAACAGCCATCTTCTGATACTATTGTGTCCAGTATTCCTGAACTAGAAAAAGCCAAACTACAAAAGCTATCCCTGGATTTAGAAGACCCCTCTCCTCAGAAATCTCAGAACCTCACCCCTGACCAAACTAACTTCATCAAATCTTTTGAGCAAGTTATTTCACCACAAATGACCTTCAAATTGCTATCATTCCAACACATCTTGATATCCCCTCATCATCTACTCAAAATACCCATCCAGCCATAACCCCAGAAGATGTTAATCGTGTGCTTTTGGGTATTAATGATAAAATCAAGGAATTTCATCAAAATGTGCCTTCATTTTCTCTTGCACCAAGCAAAGTATCTGAAGAGTGTAATGCTCTATCTGAAATGTGCAAGCAGATGTTTATTGACTATAACTTTCAATATGAGAAAGACTATATCATAAACATTGCTAAGAGGAAGTTTGTTCAAGACAAGATTGAAGCGGCAAGACTAGAAGCTCAGAGGGTATATGATCAGAAGATGCAAGTTGTATTGGGAGAAGCAGAAGACCAGTTGTCTACTATCTATGCACAAGAGATGAAGATGATTCTTCAAGTAGAAACTGAGTCAGCAGAACGTGTCAGAAAAGTTGGTTCAGATGTAGTTTTCAAGCGTTTGGAACAGATTTCTGCAAATGTTCTGAAGCAACTTCAAGAGAAAATGCTTAATCCTTCTGACCCATCTCAACCCTAGGCATCTGGCACCATTGTTATTTGTTTTTATGTTTTTGTTGTTCTGAACTTGTTTATTTGTTTGAATGTTATGGATGTTATGTTATTAATTGTTCTGTTCAATTATTTTTTGTTTTAGAAGTTATATAATTGTTGCATACACATCATTGCATTCAAATGAATTTTGTTTTATTCATATAAAAATGGGTAAATAGGTTTTTACCCCCCTATAATATAGGCAAGTTTTGTTTTTCCCCCCTATAATTTTTTTTGTTGCGATTTGCCCCTTGCAAAGTAAATTTTTTTGGTTTCCCCCCTTGGGTGCAAGGATTTTGCACTTTTTAAATCGGTTGAACATATTAACCGATTTAAAAAATAGAACTTTTTAAATCGGTTTGAACAAAATAACCGATTTAAAAAGTGTATCCAAGGGGCGAGTACAAAAAATTCAACATTAAAGGGGGCGAGTCACAAAAAAAAAATTACAGGGGGGAAAAACAAAATACGCCTACATTACAGGGGGTATAAGCCTATTTACCCTATAAAAATTTGCATTACAATAACTTTGCATTTTTCAAGATTTTTGCATTACAATAATTTTGTTCTAAAAACAAGTTTTTGCATATGAAAAATCCAGATACATATGAAAACCTAAGAAATTTTACAAAAAGATAATAGAAGAACTGATCCAAATAGGGTGTTGATCCAAACTTCAACCTTGGAGTCTGAAACTATCAACTAATCTGATGAGTCTTCAAAACCTCTCAAGCTTGAAATTTCCTGTTTTGGAAACTTGGAGCATCCCTTTAGTTCGTCCTGTTTATCTTTCTGTATCAGGAGAAATCTTTGTTCTTTTAAGAACAGAAGATGGTTGAGAAACCTGCATCTGATTTTGATTCCAAACTCTTTACCATCTTCATATGATTTTTAGAAATCATATTCCATGATGTTGCATCTCGTGTTCTTGACTGTACAGAGATTCTACCTTGTTTCTCCTCTGAAAATTTCTTAAACCGATTTCTTTCAATCACTCTTCTATCCTCATCAATATTTTCTTTCATTTTGTTGAAGAAATATCATGGAAGTGTTGAGTGAAATGACAAAGAGTATGGTGCGTTTTTATAATCAATCTGGTGGTTAGAAGTTACCTCGTTTTTCGTTTTTGCATTAAATTCTTTGTGGTTTTTATCATCTTTGAATTTTTTACTTGAGTAATTCTTTAGTCACATTTTATTTATTTATTTGACTCTTTCCTTCTTTTTATTCTTTTTGTTTAATGACAAACGGGGGAGTAAAAGTAAATTAATTTAAGAACACTAACTGAAGTCAAATTAAAATTTATTCATATGTTATATTTCAGTTATTGAATATTATCAGTTTTGATTATGAAAGGAAAATTTTCTATTGAGATTAGAACTTTCTACACATGATACACGTAAGAGAAGATTGCACTTTTCTCTTAAGTAGATCTGACCAAGGAAGAAAGCTTGCAAACCTATCTTCTGGAAGTCAAGTGTATAATGAAGTTCTGGATTCAATGTTAAAATTTTAAAACTATTTTAATCATTCATTACTGAAATCAGGGGGAGCTTGCAAAACTCATAAACCTGAGGAATGTATTCTATGATTAAAATAACAACCATACTTGGTTTGTCATCAATCAAAAAGGGGGAGATTGTTGGAACAAAGTTGGTTCTAATATAACCCAAGTAGTTTTGATGATAACAATAGTATTAATATACAATAGGGAGTACTGATAATTTACTCTAGTGTGTAGGAATATAAGTTAAAATTTTAATATACACTAGAAATTGAAGTTCTGGTTACTATGTGAGAAACGCCCCCAGAAGCTGGGAAAAAGCAAGTTCTGGAGAATGACACCAGAAGCTAATGTCACAAGAAGTTGCAAGTCAAAGTCAACTAGAAGCTACACTCGTCAAAACTGTAACACCCCCTTTTCAGAGACTGAAAAGAAGAGCGTCACAGTTCTCTACCCAATTTCAAATGCTTAATTAATATAAGTAAATAGATACAATTATGTTGATTTATTGTTTTGTTATAAAAGAAAAATGATAAGTGAGAAATGTACTCGAATATGAGTACTAATATTTTCTTTAAAAGTTTTTCGAAATTCTCTTTATATAAATTTAGAGTAAGCCCATAAATAATATGCATCAATTATATCAAATACTTATGCTCAAAGGTTTTGAAGAACATAAAATATTTCCATTGAACACAAAAGTATCTTACAACTTTTCAATTGGAAATAATTAAAAGATTATTTTCTACAAAAGACTCAAACCCACAATTGATCACGAGCTGGTCAAAACACTAAAGATGTCATCGAGAGAGTACTCCAATGACGTCATCAATACCCCTCAGACTCCGAGATAAAAACTAGGTCACTAGTCAACGCTAACGATCTTTGTATTTGAACTTCAACTTGAGGTCTATGATATCCTGCACTAACTGTTGTAAGGGGTGAATTACTCGTACACAAGTTACCATCGTGATGATGTCACAAGGCTACATGTAATATTATATAATTATACATGCATTTTTATTTTACTAGTATATATACATACCTGAGTATAAATCTAATCATATATTTAAATCAAGTAGAATCAAGTAGTCAAATAGTCACATATAATCAATATCGATCTCAAAAATATTAATTACAGAAAACATTATCTCAACATCACATATCAAACATTAGTCAAAGAAAAAGATAGTACACTTTATCAAATATATTAATCAGCAAATAGATCAATCATCAAAATTTAGTCCTTTATAATTTATATAAAATCCAATCATAATTCTTCACTCAAAGTTAGCCTTCTTAGTTAGTAATATCCTTCTTTCAACCTACTCCATGGAGACCCCTATTATGAGCATAAGGCCGTTTCTACTGCCATATCATGGTCGTTTGCAACGAACATATATCAAATATGTCTCAACCATTCTGGCCCGAGCGCTGCACCTTATTATAGATAGTCCTGCACAGTCAGGTTTCACCACGTCGGGTTTTATGATTTCCTCCAGCCAGAGTTGCTATCACTGACTATTGGTAGGAGTTCAAAACGTCGGTGAACCCCAGTAGGTCTGTAGTCGATCCAGCCGAACCTATCCTCAGTCTTACATACATTATAGTATTGTAAGAAACATCATGTTTTGCTCACATCATGTTTTGCTCCTCACCAACCTAAGGTGATTAGTTATGTAATTCTTCATCTTAAATTGTTTTTGTCAACTTCTAGCTTGACATATTATTAATCCTCAAGACTCATAATGCAACTTATGAGAGATCACCTTAAACTTTCACTATAAGCACTCAATCACATATATATCATTATAAATAAACAAATTAAGGACATAAATAATTTATTTATTTTTCCTCATAAAATATTGATAGTAACCATTTCAATAGCCAAATCAATTTGACATCATTTTCGAATCATATATTGAAGAAACTTTATTCAGACATATAATCAATTAAATCAATCACTCAACATTTTGCATATACCTTAACGAATTTAAAACTAGTAACATTAAGTACACAACTTCCCCTATTTATAACTGATAATATATATACAAGTAACACATTTCTTGTGCTCATCGAAACTTATTATTAGTAATTCCCCTTACCTCAAAGCTTTCCAAAATAACTTGAGTAATCACCTTCTTCTAGAACACCTATTCACTCATCAAAGCAACTATCTCTTACTAACTATAATTATAATTGAAATTCTAATATTCTTAAAATGCTAAAGTAAATCAAACCACTTTATATTTAAAAAGTATGGAAACCCAATTGTATGTCAATGGTTCTTATGCGCATATATGTATATATATAACTTGTGATCATGAAAACAGGATATACTAGATATTTTAACACACCATAATACTTCAAAATATCCTTTTTAAAATGATACGATCCTGTTATCATGTTTTGTTTCCTATCATTCTCTATTTTTCTTCCAAACAATTAAATAAATGAATCTTTTCTTAATTAGTTAATACTTAGGAAATGAAGATAGAGTAATAATCATGATTCAAATTAAAATGTCTAAACTAAAACCAAGAATAAAATAGACATCCGGTGAATAAAATATTTGATTAAGTACCTCTGTTTCTTAAATTATGGAAGATAGACATATGAGTTAATTGGTTAAGCTAAAAACGTGATGAAATAGAGAACTTGTAATATAGTTAACATTTGAATAAATAATATGGCTGTTTTGAAACTTTAGAATGAAAGACCAAAAGAATCTAAACTTGAAAGCTTATTGAAAACAAAAGAGTAGCTAGTGGGTTTTAGTATGAATGAAAGAGACAAATTTTAAAAGAACATAAACAAACAAAACAAGAAAAACATTAGACTATGAGAAGAATGAAAAGAAAGAGACTCGAACCTTAAAATTCCTAGCTTCTTATGAGAGTGATAGTTGTAGTGTGTAACTAGTGAATACAAAGGTCCTATTTATAGAGTTTTACTTCTACCACTACATGGTAAAATCAAAGGCCACATACTCTACTTTCATTTGTGCAGAAAATTAAGGCCACGTTTTCACCCTCATTTGTGAAGAAAGTTAAACCACGTTGATACTATGCACATGTGATAATTCTTATCTAACTTGGCATTCTTATCTCGTAAATTATCACTTAATTTTTTAATTTTATTTTTATAACATAAATGATAAAGTTAATGACACTACCTTCACCTACATATTTTTGTGATTTCAAAAATATTTTTCTTTTCTTTTTATGTGATAAAAATTTATACTGACGAGTAAACCACTGTCCGAAATTCGATAGAATTTTAAGTCAAGAATTTTATCACAAGCTACTAAGATATTTCATGATTGAATTTTAGACTTACTTTTCTTAAATTTGTTTTCAAAATAATAAATTAGTTATTGATTTATACAAAAGAAAAATACTATCAAAGCACACACGTTTTTAGGATAAGCTATACTTACTTGTAACTTGTACTTTTATACCGCTAGATGAAAAGTTAATATATAGCTTACATTAATTTAATAGATTAGGCTTATAATTTTGCTATATCTAAAGTTTACTTCCAAGAAAAATAATTACTTACACATTCTCATAGTTTAGACATATTATTCTATACACACTGACAATATTATTTCCAGAAGCTATTATGAAAGATATAATTAAATAATAAATTCATTTTATAAAAATACTGAAATTAATAATATAAAGAAAATACTAATTTATAAAATTTGGGGCGTTACAAAAACCAGAGTTGAAGACTCAAGATTCTGATGACGATGAAACAACAAAATTTGGCAGAAGAACATTCTATTCTTATAACGACTATCATCTATTTGGCAAATTCAGAAAGGCAGAAGAAACCTCTTACAAGACCGTTATCCTCATGATAATGACGTTTGTACTATTGTACTATATCTCTTTTTCTGATTTGAGCGAATATTCGAAATCAAGGATCAAGATTTCATTTACTTGATTTGGATAAGCACATTTCAAACGAAAATAATAGTACAGTACTATGCAGCTGTTTTCATCTTTGTCTGCTCAAATTAAAGACGTTCCACTATCACCTATAAAAGGATGAAGAATTTGAAGACAAATAAGAGGAACACCCAACGAACAAAAGCGCTGTTATACTGCTGAATTCTTAAGAGCATTTTTAACTTAGATACAACTTGAGCTTATATCTCAAAATTCAGGACAAATAGCTTTCAACTTCTGTCTAGTCAATTGTTGAACCTTAGTTTTCTTTTATAAGAATTCTAAGATAAGTCTTGTTTTTAGAGTTGTATTATTTTGTTCTAGAACTTTGATATTGTTATCAGAAGTTCAAACATTGTTTTTGTAACTTTGTTTTTAGAAGTCTCTTGCTTTTGTGCTTGAGCATTTGAAGTCTCTTGCAAGTGATAAGTGCTATACTTGGACACCTCAAAACAATGGTCCAGAAATAGCTTGCTTGTTTGCCAAGGAAGAAGTTGACAAGATGTCCCACCAGATGTCCCAACATCTGTACAATGGAGAAGAAGCTGATGAGATTTTGGTTGGGAGTGTTAGAGTGCCTCTGGGTATTCACACGCTTAAAAATGTGTCATAGACATTATAGAGGTAACGTGAAGAATAAAGAAACATTAAACATCTGCACGTAAAAAGAGGTAGCCTTAAGTTCTCAATCAATCTATAAAAGGCTACTAAGACCTCATATATGATACTACCAAACGTCTCAACATCTTGTCTGACATCTTTCTCCAAAATCAGAAATTCATCCTTCTCGAAGAACTCTCTGCAACAATGTCTCAACAATCATCCATGAACAACAACTCAAATCAAGATGATTCAAAGACACAAACAGAAGAGGCATTGTCTCAAATGCCTAGGATTTCAGACTTATGCGTTGATCAACAAGGGGTTATCACCAACGCTGTACCAATCAGCATGATCCCTCCAACTGAAGGACCAACAAAGCAAAGAAAGAAGTCCAAAAGATCAACAAAGAAGACGAAGAAGGGTAAGTCCTCGGGAAAATCTCCGGTTCAGAATAAAGAAGATGATCAAGAAAAACCAACAAGCATTGATCAAGAAAACATAAACTCAGCACCAAAGCCTTCTGAGGAACCTGAGCAAGATGTCAAAACATCCGGTGAAGCATTCACAACAACATCACCTGATGAACATCAAGACAAGACTGCTGAGCAGATCTCTTCGCCAGCCAATGAAGTTCATACACCAGAAACAGCCATCAACACTCCATCAGAACCTCATGAAGAGGATCCTAACTTGGATCAAACTATGCCTTAAGAAGAGGTTCCAGCACCTGATGTCGAACCACATGTTCCAACATCTGGTCATGATCATGCTCATGAACAAGAAGAAGTTCAAGACCAAATGCAAGAAGATCAAGAAGATGATGATGAGGTCCCTTTGGCCAAGATTCTTCAAGGCATGAAGAAAGGAAGTCAACCTCAACAAAACCTTGAAGAGGATGACTCTGATGAAAGTGAAGGTGTACGAATTAGCATTCTAGTCAAAGGAAAAGCTAAGACGTATAGGTCTAAGCAAGTGGAGACACCCATCACTGAGAGGAAAGGGAAAAGAAAGGCTGAGAAGAAATCTACTAAAGAGAAGAGTTCAAAGAAGAAGAAACAAGTCGTTGCTGTAAGCGACTCTGACACTGATATCGAACTAGATGTCCTAGACATCATAACCTCATTGAAGAAGAAGATTGATGGAAGAAGAATTCCTGCAAACATCCCACTAGCACCAATGGATAGGGTTTCATTCCATTCTAAATAAAGTGCTCAAAGGTGGAGGTTTGTTTACCAGAGAAGAGTTGCTCAAGAAAGAGAGCTTAATCAAGAAGCTCTAGAATGCAAATACATCATCGAGCTCTTAGTTGCTGCTGAGCTGATGAAGACTGTGAAAGACTTATGCGACTGCTATGAGATGCTGGTAAAAGAATTCATTGTAAACATCACCAGTGCTTGTAGTGAAGGAAGTGACGAATTCAGAAAGGTTCGAGTCAGAGGTAAAGATGTGAAGTTCTCTCCAAAAACTATCAATGAGTATCTTGGTAGGAACCCTACTATGGAAAGTGATGAAGCTGAGTTAGTCAAAGAGGTGACTAAGGAGATTACTGGAGGTCAAGTGAATGAATGGCCTAAGAAAAGGTTATTGTCTACTGGCACCCTTAGTGCGAAGTATGCAGTCCTCAATAGGATTGGTGCAGCAAATTGGGCACCAACTAACCATGGTTCTGGGATCACTCTTATGCTAGCAAAGATGATCTATCTCATAGGAACAAAGAGAAAGCTCAACTTTGGTGATCATGTCTACAATCAGACCATGAAGAATGCTGAGAGATATGCAGTGAAACTACCTATAGCATTCCCCTGTCTGACAACTGGAATGATTTTAAGGTGGTATCGAAACATCTTGTACCCTGATGAAGTTCCAACCAAGAAGCCTCAAGTCCTGAGTTTCGACTACAAGCTTTTTGTCGGTACACATGTCTTAGACATTGTATTTCCTAAGATGAAGGAAGCTGCTGAAGCATCAGGCTCCATGCATAGAGCAAACAAGAATGATGTTCTGGCTGAACTAAGGAAAATTTCAAAGACTTTGGAAGAACCCATTAGGGTCAGCACAACAAGGAAGACCCATGTGGACAATCTGATCAAGTCTATCATGGAGAAGGATGAAGGTGAAGAAGAAGTTGGAGATGCTCAAGCTGAAGCTGAGCAAGAAGAAGCAGAAGAAGAGTGAAGAACAGAACCTGGGTAAAAGTAGGAAAATAAGTACTTATGTATTTTTCCTTTATTTCTGTTCATCTTCCGTAAGTTTTGTGGCCTACCAAATGTCCTAGACATTGGAGGCTTTGACATCCGGCACCAAGTGTGCACTTTTGTATGCTGTTTGTTCTTTCTAAATCAATGAAATATTTTCCTTTAAACCTTTGACAAATTATGGTAAAAAGGGGGAGAAATAATTGATGATAAGAATAGCTCTTTGGCAAGTAGAACCATTATCTTGCTTTACGGATGAATATGGCAAGCTTTAGAAAAAATTAAAAACTAAAAGCTATGCTTAAATAAGTGTGTCCAGAGCATAATTAAAATGCTAAAATTGAACCTCTAAGAAGTCTAGTGAGTCTCGATCACTCTGATTAAGTACTTTCCGCTGCAACTTAAGACTTTTTCAAGACTTCTTCAATCTTGAGTGTGTGATGAACCTTTTCTAGTATGAGACAGTCTTAGTCTTGTTTTCATATGATCCATTACAATGAATTTTCTAAGTCCAGGGATGAGATACCTAGTGACTGAGTGAACCAAAGTCTTGAGTTGCAGCGGAATGTACTTAATCAGAGTGATCAAGACTCACTAGACTTTTTAGAGGTTCAATTTTAGCATTTTTAATTATGCTCTGGACACACTTATTTAAGCATAGCTTTTTAGTTTTTAATTTTTTAAAGCTTGCCATATTCTTCCGTAAAGAAAGAGAATGATTCTACTTGCCAAAGAGTTGTTCTTATCATCAATTATTACTCCCCCTGTTTACCATAATTTGACAAAGGTAATGAAAATATTTCATTGATTGATAGAAAACAAAACAGCTTACAAAAGTGCACACTTAGTGCCGGATGTCAAAGCCTCCAATGTCTAAGACATTTGGTAGGCCACAAAACTTAAAAGAAGATGAACAGAGAAGGAAAAATACAAAAGTACTTATTTTCCTATAACTCAGATACTGTTCTTCAATCTTCTTCTTCTTCTTCTTCTTCCTCAGCCTCAACTTTAGCATCTCCAACTTCATCTTCACCTTCACCCTTCTTCATGATGGAATTGATCAGATTGACCACATGAGTCTTCCTTGCTGTGCTGACCCTAATGGTTTCTTCCAAAGTCTTTGAGATTTGCCTTATTTCAGCCAGGACATCATTCTTGTTTGCTCTAGGCATGAAGCCTGATGCTTCAGCAATTTCCTTCGCCTTAGGAAACACAATGTCTAGGACATGTGTACCAACAAAAAGTTTATAGTCATAGCTCATTGCTTGAGGCTTCTTGGTTGGAATTTCATCAGGGTACAGGATGTTTGGATACTGCCTTAAGATCATTCCAGTTATCAGGCAGGGGAATGCTATAGGTAGCTTCACTGCATATGTCTCAGCATGCTTCATGGTCTGATTGAAAACATGATCACCAAAGTTGATTTCCTTCTTGGTCCCTATGAGATAGATCATCTTTGCCAACATAGGGGTAATCCCAGAACCATGATTGGTAGGTGCCTAGTTTGCAGCTCCAATTCTGTTAAGAATTGCATACTTGACACTATGACATCTTGTAGACAGTAATCCTTTCTTGGGCCATTCATTCACTTGACCTCCAGTAATCTCCTTCGTCACCTCCTTGACCAACTCAGCTTCATCACCTTCCATAGTTGGATCCCTACCAAGATACTCATTGATGGTTGTTGGAGAGAACTTCATATCTTTACCTCTGACTCGAACCTTTCTGAATTCCTCACTTCCTTCACTGCAAGCACTGGTGATGTTTACGATGAATTCTTTTACCAGCATCTCAGAGCAGTTGCCTAAGTCTTTCACAGTCTTCATCAGCTTAGCAGCATCTAAGAGCTCGATGATTTATTTGCATTCTAGAGCTTCTTGATTAAGCTTTCTTTCTTGAGCAACTCATCTCTGGTAAACAAACCTCCACCTTTGAGCACTTTCTTCAGCACTTTCTTCCTGCAATTCTTTTCTTCCCTGAGGTCGTGATGTCTAGGACATCTGGTTCGACATCAGATTCATAGTCACTGACAGCAACAACCTGTTTCTTCTTCTTTGAGCTCTTGTCTCTAGAAGCTTTCTTCTCTGCCTTTCTCTTCCCTTTCTTTTCAGTGATCGGGGTTTTCACTTGCCTGGATTTGTACGTCTTAGCATTGTTTTTGATAGGAATGGTAATTCGTACCCCTTCACTTTCATCAGATTCTTCCTCTTCAAAGCTTTGTTGAGGTTGGCTTCCTTTCTTCATGCCTTGAAGAATCTTGGCCAGAGGGACCTCATCTTCATCTTTTGGATATTCTTGCATTTGATCTTGAACTTCTTGTTCAGGAGCTTGATCATGACCAGATGTTGGAACATGTGGTTTGACATCAGGTATTGGAACCTCTTCCGAGGGCATATTTTGATCGAAGTTGGGATCCTCTTCATGAGGTTCTGAGAAGATGTTTGGTTGTTTCTGATGAAGGAACTTCGTTGGTTGGTGAAGAAATCTGCTCAGCAGTCTTGTCTTGATGTTCATCAGTTCAGTTGATGCTTCATCAGATAGCTTGACATGTGGCCCTTCTGGTTTCTTTGGTAATTCTTGATCCCTAGAAGGTTGACATTCAGGTTTTGAGGGCTCTTGTTCCTGAATTTTGTCATTCCCAGTTGCATGAGCACGAGCTTTCGTCTTTCTAGGGTTCTTCTTCTTCTTTGATGAGGAACCTTTAGATTTCTTCTTCTTGATTGTGCCTTCAGTTGGAGGAATCATGCTGATTGGTACATCGTTGGTGATAACCCCTTGTTGATCAACGCATAAGTCTAGAACCTTAGGCATTTGAGAGGATGCCTCTTCTATTTGCGTCTTTGAATAATCTGGATTTGAGTTGTTGTTCTTAGATGATTGTGAAGGTTGAAAAACACACAAGAAGGGGGGGGGGGGGTTGAATTGTGTTAAGACTTTTTCTAAGTTAAATCAAATTGCAGCGGATAAGGTATAACACACACAATATATGAGGATAGGGATAGAGAGATGCTCAGAATTTTTATACTGGTTCCTCCCACTAACAGGAGTAGTCCAGTCCTCTTGTCTTTCACAAGAGATTTCACTATAATCACTCAGATTACAAATGCTCAAGCACTAAGCAAGAGACTTCAAACTGCTCAAGCACAAAGCAAGAGACTTCTAACTGCTCAAGCACAAAGCAAGAGACTTCCAATGCTCAAGCACAAAGCAAGAGACTTCCAATGCTCAAGCACAAAGCAAGAGACTTCCAATGCTCAAGCACAAAGCAAGAGACTTCCAATGCTCAAGCACAAAGCAAGAGACTTCAAACTGGTTTTAATGTTAATAAAGATAACAGATTAACACTTGATATACAATCAGAGGTGTTTACAAAATACAACGCAGTTACAAGACTAACTTAGAAAATTATCACAAAGTTTCTAAGTGTTTGATAGCTTCAGAATTTGACAGAGTTTCAGCACGTTCAGAAGCTTAAGTCTTGATTCTTGATTTCTTCACAAATCTTCTTCCTTTTATAGATGATAAAATGAACGTTGAAGATTATAGCCGTTTGAAGAATTGAGACGCTCCTTTGTATAGATCAGTGAGCTTATTAGCTGTTCTGATTTGCAGTAGCTTAGGAGCTTAACGTTTACTACAAAATGAGAGATTCCTTTTGGCTTTTGATATTTGAACCTTGGTGAAAGCCAAATAAGGAAATAATCGTTTCTGAAGCCTGACTTGAAAAGGACCTTTCCATGGTCAAACCTTTTCATTCTTGGTTTCTGCGTTTGGACTTAGTCAGGCACAGTCTTCAATAGAATTGTACTCTCAAGTGTAGCTTAACATTTATCTCTGATGAGCCTTCAGATAATAACTTCAGAGTTTCACAGGCTCAGAATTACTTGCTTCAGATCTGATGAGCTCAGAAGTAATTCCTTCAGAAATTCTAAGGTTCAGATAATAACTTCAGAGTTTCACAGGCTCAGAATTACTTGCTTCAGATCTGATGAGCTCAGAAGTAATTCCTTCAGAAATTCTAAGGTTCAGATAATAACTTCAGAGTTTCACAGGCTCAGAATTACTTGCTTCAGATCTGGTGAGCTCAGAAGTAGTTCCTTCAGATATTCTAAGGTTCAGATAATAACTTCAGAGTTTCACAGGCTCAGAATTACTTGCTTCAGATCTGGTGAGCTCAGAAGTAATTCCTTCAGAAATTCTAAGGTTCTTTAGTACGCAAATTTTAACTTTTAATCCTGCACACTGAATTAAATTATTAGTACTCCAATTTAACTTTAAATACATTGTTATCATCAAAATCAATTAAGGAGATACAAAATCATAATTTTGTTCCAACAATCTCCCCCTTTTTGATGATGACAACTATATGTATTTAAAATCAATTGTTGTTGTTTTTATTTAACATCTTGACTCCAGGTTCTGAGGTTTGCAAGCTCCCCCTGAGTCTGATAAGCTTCAGAAGTTTATCAATGATAAATATAAAACAGTCTAAGAGTAATATTTAATGTCAAATATAATTTCATATATTCTACCTTCAGAATTAGAGGTTTGCAAGCTCTATTTCTTCAGATTGACAAATATAAGATATGGTTTGCAAGCGTATCTTATATTATATGAATTTATGTTGGACAAAATTTATTACTCCCCCTCATTAAAAGTTTAAAAGACTTTAATATAACTTAACAAGAGTAGAGATCAGAAAATGTGATCTTTAGAGCTTCAGAAATAATTTCACTGCCATAGGAAATGAAATAATATTTTCTCCCCCTTTGTCATTATCAAAAACGGGTCAGTCAAAGCACACGTTACAGGGTAGTAGATGCACACAGCAAACAACCACCAGCAGTAAATGCATTCAACGGTAAAAGGTTGAAAACGCTTGGTACGAGGTGAAAAACATGCTATAAAAGAGAGACCTTTAGAGAGGTAAAACCATCAGTTTTTCAGAGAGAACAAGCAAAAGAATTCAAGCATAACATTCAAAACATAACCAAGATAAAAATAGTTCAGAAAAGAAAATAAAACAAGTGCCTAAGAGAGATCCTAAGGTTTAGGGGTCAGAAGGGTAATAAGGGTCTTCAGATCCTTTGCCATTTCATTCTGCTTAGCCTCAAGGCGCTCAAATTTTTCATTCTGCTAAGCGGCAAGCTGATCAATCTTAGTATCCAGTGCAGCTTGCTTCTGCTTCTGAGCCTCAAGCTCTTTCTTAAGTACAGAGAGTTCTGAAGAGGAGCCAACTACATCCATCACTGACTTGCTCACAAATAAATCACCAGGGTCCAAAGAAAACTTCAGAGCAGTAGAAATGGAACTTTGCATAGAAAGTGAGAAATGAGTGTTGAGGTAGTCTTCTTGCCAATGACGCACTGCCTTCTCAGAAATCTTCAAATACCCTTCCTTGAGTTTGTCCAACCATTCCTTCAGAGTTTGCTGATAGTCTATCATCTCATTCAGATTTCCATCAACTAGATGATAGAAATCGTTCAGAACTTCCTCTCTTAGTTCAGCCCAAGCCATGATATAAGCTCTTGGATTCATCAGTGAACGCCTAACATCATGAAGTGCCTTTGCTTTCCTGTAAATTTTGTTAGTAACGCGCACAAACATGTCATTGGAAACAGGAGGGGGTGGTGGTCTAGGGAAATGTTCACACGAGGATTCTGAAGTAAAAGATTCTTCAGAGTCAGAGTCAGGAATGGGAATGACTTTTCTGGGTGGTCGGAAGGATTGAGGAGGTTCAGTGTTAAGCACCATGGTGAAACAAGGAAATGTTTCAGAATGAAGACGAATTTCTTCAAGATCTGAATCAGTTCCAGGAGATGGTGGAGAGGATGGAATTTCTGAAGTGGTGGGTTCAGAAGTGAGTGGCTTAGAAGATGAAGGCTGAGGAGGTTCAGTTTGTGATTCAGCAGGGACTTCAGAAGTTTGAGTATTAGAGGGTTCAGATTGGTCTATGTCCATTGCTATTGGGGCAGACCCAGAATCTTTAATAGGAGATTTCTGAGGGGATTTAGGTTTGTCAGGAATGGTTTCAGCAATAATGGCAGGTGCAGAGGTGGAAGCAGTGTGAATGGGTGATTGCTGAGGTGATGAAACAGTGTATACAAGATCACCATGAAGATGTTGTTCAAGGTGTTGGAGAGTGTCTGTGGAGTGTGGAGATGGTGATTGTGGTTGGTGTTGTTGTTGTTGAGTTTCTTGTTGGTGATTGTGGGGTGGAGGTTGTTCAGATATGGTTTCAGTGAATTGGGAAGGAGGTTTAGTTTGTTCAGAAATGGGATTGACAGTTTGTGCAGCATTAATAACATTATCTACAGAAGTTGTAGGAATACCTGAATTGGATTTCTGAGGTGGCTTTCTGATTCTGATAGTGCGGCTCAGAGGCACATCATCTTCAGTATCTGAGTCACTATCATCATGAGCAACAAAAAGCTCTTCCGTCCTCTGAGATACCCGTTCAGATCTGGCAACAGCTTCAGAAACCTTCTTAGTCTTTACCTTCTTTTCTTTCTTTGCCTTCTTCTTTTCTGGGGCTAGTGTGTGAAAACGTGAGAAGTGATAGTGACTAGTGTGTGATAAGTGATTATAGTGTAAGTTTCAAAATATTGGGGGAAACAAGATAGTGACGTAATGGGGGCGTGGCAGTTACTTTTAATAAAATCATCATTAGCTCTCCTCCATTACCCAGCGGTTACTAGACATGATGGAAAGTTACACAGATAAGTAGTGTTTTCAGAAGCCAGTTGTCAGTTAGAGAAACTGAGCAGTCAACTAACACTTAGAGTAGGTATCTGAGTCACAAGAGATCATATTTAATAATAAATAATTCTGATTGCTTCAGATGAGAGAGTGCTTCAGAACCTATGTAATAGTTTCTGAGCCATCCAAACTTCTGAGGCCCTTCAGAACTAATTTATTCATTCAGAGTTAACAGCATTCAGAAACATCATTCAGAATTAAAAACCATGTTCAGATTTTTCTTGATAAAATTGAAACGATCAATAGCAAGAGGTTTGGTAAAGATATCAGCCCATTGATGCTCAGTATCAATGAATTGAATCTCAATTACTCCCTTCTGAACATAATCTCTAATGAAGTGATGCTTGATCTCAATGTGTTTAGCTCGTGAATGCAAAATAGGATTCTTAGACAAACAGATAGCAGCAGTATTATCACAGAGAAGTGGTATACTACTTATCCTTATCTGATAATCCTCCAGCTGATGTTTCATCCAGAGCATTTGAGTGCAACACTTAGCAGCTGAGATGTACTCTGCTTCTGCTGTAGATAGAGCAATAGTTGCTTGTCTCTTACTAGCCCATGATATAAGGTTTTCACCTAGAAATTGACAGTTTCCACTAGTGGACTTCCGTTCAATTTTATCACCAGCATAGTCAGCATCACAGAATCCAATAAGCTGATAATCTAAGGATTTCTTATAAAGTAATCCAAGATTAGTGGTTCCTTTCAAATATCTAAAGATTCTCTTAACAGCAGTTAAATGAGACTCTCTAGGATCTGATTGAAATCTAGCACACAAGCATACACTGAACAAGATATCTGGTCTAGATGCAGTGAGATAAAGGAGGGAACCAATCATACCTCTATATAATTTCTGATCTACTTTGCCTTCAGATTCTTCCTTCAGAAGACTGCTAGAGGGATGCATAGGAGTTGACATTGGTTTACAATCTTCAAGACCAAATTTCTTCAGTAAATCCTTTGTGTATTTGGTTTGATGCACATATACTCCTTCTTTTCTTTGATTAATTTGAATTCCCAAAAAGAATGTTAGTTCTCCCATCATACTCATTTCAAATTCATCCTGCATAAGCTTAGAGAAACTCTTGCAAAGAGAAGCATTAGTTGAACCAAAGATAATATCATCAACATAAATTTGAACAATTAAGATATCAGTTTTTAAGGTTTTTGTAAAAAGAGTGTTATCAACATGTCCTTTTTCAAAACCGTTTTCTAGAAGAAATATACTTAACCTCTCATACCAAGCTCTTGGAGCTTGTTTCAAACCATACAGAGATTTCTTCAATTTGTAAACATGATCAGGACACTTTATATCTTCAAAGCCAGGAGGTTGTTTGACATAGACCTCTTCAGAAATTACTCCATTCAGAAATGCACTTTTTACATCCATTTGAAATAGAGTGATGTCATGATTAACTGCATAGGACAAGAGAAGTCTTATTGCTTCAAGTCTTGCTACTGGTGCAAAGGTTTCAGTGAAATCTATGCCTTCTTGCTGACTATAACCTTGTGCAACCAGTCTAGCTTTGTTTCTAACAACTTCTCCCTTTTCATTTGACTTGTTTCAAGACCTTCAGAAACGTCTTCATTCTGAGTCTCAGATGGATATACAACAATGGAGAGATCTTCACATTCAGAATTTGAGGATACTTGAAATTCTGCAAAATTCTCAGCTTGCTCTGACATATTATTGTCAGGCTCTTTATCATCAAATCTAACATGTATAGATTCTTCAACTGTGTGAGTTTCAGAATTATACAATCTGTATGCTTTTGAGCGTTCAGAGTAACCTATAAAGGTACCCTTATAAGCTCTAGCATCAAATTTCTTTCGATAGACCTTGTTGTCTAGAATATAACATGTACATCCAAACTGATGAAAATAAGAAATATTGGGTTTTCTTCCTTTGAACAGTTCATAAGCAGTTTTGTTCAGAATAGGTCTGATGTAGATTCTATTCTGAACATAGCAAGCAGTACTCACGGCTTCTGCCCACAAGAACTTAGCTAGGTTAGACTCAAGCATCATGGTACGAGCCATTTCTTGCAAAGATCTATTCTTTCTTTCTACAACACCATTCTGCTGTGGTGTTCTAGGAGAAGAGAATTCATGGATTACTCCATGCTCTGAGCAGAAAGATTCGAAAGAATCATTTTCGAACTCTCCCCCATGGTCGCTTCTAACCTTCAGAATCCGAAGATCCTTTTCACTTTGTATTTGCGTGCAGAAGTCATTGAACACCACAAATGCTTCACTCTTAGAACGAAGGAATTTCACCCAAGTCCATCTACTGAAATCATCAACAATAACTAATCCATATTTCTTACCATTGATAGAGGCTGTCGAAACAGGACCAAACAGATCAATGTGAAGCAATTCTAAGGGTCTGGAAGTAGAGACAATGTTTTTAGACTTGAATGAAGTCTTAGCAAATTTTCCTTTTTGACATGAGCCACAAAGTGCATCTGAGTGATAATCAATGTCAGGCAAACCACTAACAAGCTTTTGTTTGCTAAGCTTAGAGATCAACCTCCAGTTAGCATGACCAAGACGCTTGTGCCATATCCATTTCTCATCACTCAGAGACAAAAGACATATAATCTTTTGGTCAACCAAATCAGAAAAGTTTACTTTATAAACATTGCCAACTCTCATTCCCTTGAATACTACAGATTTGTCAGAGTCTTTTGATACAGTACATGATTCCTTATTAAATGTAACAACACACCCATTGTCACAAAATTGACTAATGGTCAATAGATTGTGTTTAAGTCCATCAACTAACCAAACATCTTTAATGGAAAGAGAAGAATTACCAACTGTACCTGTACCAATGATCTTCCCTTTTTGTTTTCCTCCAAATCCCACAGAGCCTCCCTCTTTCAGAGTTAGGGTTTGGAACATATGCTTTTCTCCCGTCATATGTCGTGAGCAACCACTGTCCAGGTACCAGGGCTGCTGTTTTACCTTTCCTTGCATGAGCATCTGAAGCAAACATTATTTCAGATTTTGGTACCCATATTCTGATGGGTCCTTTAGAGTTAGTCTTCTGAATAGTATTCCTTCTTTGTTTTCTATGATCAACACAAGATCTAGAATTAATTAAGCTTTGACAAGAATGTTTAGGCTTAATTTGATTCTTGGATTTTGATCTGGAGTATATCACAGTTCCAAAGGTCAAGCAAGGATCTGAAGTAACTTTACCTTGATTTCTCAGAGGTTCAGATGACTTCTGAGCCTTAACTTGAGAACTTTTGGACTCAGAAATTTTAGGTTCAGAAGAACTTGGAACTTCTGAGTCTTTGGGTTCAGGTTCAGAACCTCCTTCAGAGTTGGATGCCTTCAGATCAAGTGTACCACTTTTAACAAAGGTAGAGAATAATTCAGGTGGAGTATCATCCTCACTATATGATTTCAGAGGTTTATCCCAGTTCTTAAACCGAGAATAACCAATGCCTTCACCATAGTTACGAGTCATATGATAAATCATGGAAGCCATTTTACTCCTATTGAAGGTACAACGAATAAATTCGTGAAGAGCATCTTCATGATCATCATTGAGCTTGTCTGCCAAGACATAGTTAGATTCAACATGACAAATACGAATGTTTAACGATTCATTTTCATCATAAAGAATCTTGGCATCCTTTTTCAATGATTCATGAACATTCTTCAGAATTTTGTGTTGACTTACCATACGAGAGTAATGTTTCACAGCAATCTTAAGAGAATCAATTAATTCAGATTTAGTCATGTTAGAGTATACCTCATTTTCATCATCTGAGTCATCTTCAGAATCTCTATCAGAGTTGTTACCTTCAGAAGTTCTTGCCATTAAAGCCAGATTGCCTTCTTCATCATCTTCTCCTTCAGAGTCATTCTCAATGGTCTCCCAAGTGGCTAACAAACTCTTCCTTACCTTTTCTTTGTACTTTTCTTTCCCAAAGCTCTTATTCTTTCCTTTGTCCTTGGATGACATTTCTGGACAGTCCGCAATGAAGTGTCCAGATTTCTTGCAGTTATAGCAGTTGTTCAGTTCTTCCTTTTTGTCCTTTGAAAAGGAACTTCTTGAGTTGTTTCCTTTGTTTGGAAACCTTTTGTATTTCTTGTTCCATTTCTGAAACCTTCTAACCATTAGTGCCATTTCTTCATTCTCAGAATTTTCATCCATCATATCATCAGAAGTTTCTTCCTCTTGTTCAGACACTTTGATCTTTGCAGCTTTTGAGGAAGTCTGAACAGAGCTTAGAGCCAAGGACTTCATCTTCTTGACAGGTTCATCTGACATAAGTTCTAGCTCATGACTTCTGAGTGAGCTTATTAAATCTTCAAGAGTCACATTGTCCAAATCCTTGGATTCCTGAAAAGCTGTAACTTTTGGTCTCCATTTGGAAGGTAAGCTCCTCAGAATTTTCTTCACGTGATCAGATGCAGTGTAGCTTTTCTTCAGAACTTGAAGACCAGAGACAAGGGTTTGAAACCTTGAATACATGGTTTCAATATCTTCATCTTCCTTCATTCTGAACAGCTCATATTGATGAACTAATAAGTTTGCCTTAGCTTCTTTGACTTGCTTATTTCCTTCATAGGTGGAACATAGAGAGTCCCAGATAGTTTTGGCACATGACTTGTTGGATATTTTTAAATACTCAGCATGAGATATTGCACCAATAAGCATATTCTTAACAGTATGATGCTTCTTATACTGTTTCTTCTTTTCAGCATCAAAGAACTTTCTGTAGGTATTCCTTACAACACCTTCATCATCCATGTGTTCAAAATGTATACCATCTTCAATGATATCCCATAACTCATCATCGGTCCCAATGATGTAACTATACATCTTGGTTTTCCAGAAAGGAAAAGTAGTAGGATCACTGTTGAAGTAAGGTGGTTTGTCTCTGTGATTATCACTGTTCCTTTCCCTATCATAGTTGTGAGGAGGTGGAACAGCAGAGTGATCAGGTCCAGAGGAAGCAGAAGGAGAGGTAACACCAGACATGTTTTTCAACTAAGTACCCCTAGATCTTTTACTGTTTCACTGTTAAGTGAAGAGCAACAGACCGGAGCTCTGATGCCAATTGAAGGTTGAAAAACACACAAGAAGGGGGGGGGGGGTTGAATTGTGTTAAGACTTTTTCTAAGTTAAATCAAATTGCAGCGGATAAGGTATAACACACACAATATATGAGGATAGGGATAGAGAGATGCTCAGAATTTTTATACTGGTTCCTCCCACTAACAGGAGTAGTCCAGTCCTCTTGTCTTTCACAAGAGATTTCACTATAATCACTCAGATTACAAATGCTCAAGCACTAAGCAAGAGACTTCAAACTGCTCAAGCACAAAGCAAGAGACTTCTAACTGCTCAAGCACAAAGCAAGAGACTTCCAATGCTCAAGCACAAAGCAAGAGACTTCCAATGCTCAAGCACAAAGCAAGAGACTTCCAATGCTCAAGCACAAAGCAAGAGACTTCCAATGCTCAAGCACAAAGCAAGAGACTTCAAACTGGTTTTAATGTTAATAAAGATAACAGATTAACACTTGATATACAATCAGAGGTGTTTACAAAATACAACGCAGTTACAAGACTAACTTAGAAAATTATCACAAAGTTTCTAAGTGTTTGATAGCTTCAGAATTTGACAGAGTTTCAGCACGTTCAGAAGCTTAAGTCTTGATTCTTGATTTCTTCACAAATCTTCTTCCTTTTATAGATGATAAAATGAACGTTGAAGATTATAGCCGTTTGAAGAATTGAGACGCTCCTTTGTATAGATCAGTGAGCTTATTAGCTGTTCTGATTTGCAGTAGCTTAGGAGCTTAACGTTTACTACAAAATGAGAGATTCCTTTTGGCTTTTGATATATGAACCTTGGTGAAAGCCAAATAAGGAAATAATCGTTTCTGAAGCCTGACTTGAAAAGGACCTTTCCATGGTCAAACCTTTTCATTCTTGGTTTCTGCGTTTGGACTTAGTCAGGCACAGTCTTCAATAGAATTGTACTCTCAAGTGTAGCTTAACATTTATCTCTGATGAGCCTTCAGATAATAACTTCAGAGTTTCACAGGCTCAGAATTACTTGCTTCAGATCTGATGAGCTCAGAAGTAATTCCTTCAGAAATTCTAAGGTTCAGATAATAACTTCAGAGTTTCACAGGCTCAGAATTACTTGCTTCAGATCTGATGAGCTCAGAAGTAATTCCTTCAGAAATTCTAAGGTTCAGATAATAACTTCAGAGTTTCACAGGCTCAGAATTACTTGCTTCAGATCTGGTGAGCTCAGAAGTAGTTCCTCCAGATATTCTAAGGTTCAGATAATAACTTCAGAGTTTCATAGGCTCAGAATTACTTGCTTCAGATCTGGTGAGCTCAGAAGTAATTCCTTCAGAAATTCTAAGGTTCTTTAGTACGCAAATTTTAACTTTTAATCCTGCACACTGAATTAAATTATTAGTACTCCAATTTAACTTTAAATACATTGTTATCATCAAAATCAATTAAGGAGATACAAAATCATAATTTTGTTCCAACAGATTGTTGAGACATTGTTGCAGAGAGTTCTTGAGAAGAGTGAGTTTCTGATTCTTGAGATGGATGTCAGACAAGATGTTGAGACGTTTGGTAGTGTCTCATATGAGGTTATAGTAGCCTTTTATAGATTGATTGAGAACTTAAGGCTACCTCTTTTTACGTGCAAATGTTTAATGTTTCTTTACTCTGCATGTTACCTCTATAATGCCTATGACACATTTTTTAGCGTGTGAATACCCAGAGGCACTCTAACACTCCCAACCAAAATCTCTTCAGCTTCTTGCACACAGACATACACTGAACAAGATATCAGGTCTTGAAGTAGTTAGATAGAGAAGAGAACCAATCATACCTCTATATAACTTCTGATCAACCTTGCCTTCAGATTCGCTTTTGCTCAAGCTTGATGTTGGATGCATTGGAGTGTTCATGGGTTTGCAGTCTTCTAAGTTATATTTCTTCAGAAGATCTTTGAAATACTTTGATTGATGAATGAAGTTTCCTTTCTTTGTTTGATTGATCTAAATTCCAAGAAAGTACTTCAATTCTCCCATCATGCTCATCTCAAATTCTTCCAAGAAAGTTTCCTTTCTTAGAAAAGTTCTTGCAAAGTGTAGCATTAGTTGATCCAAAAATAATATCATCAACATAAATTTGAATGATCAGGTTGTCTTTCTTCAGAGTTTTTCTGAATAGTGTATTATCAACTTGACCTTTCTCAAAACAATTGTTAACCAAGAAGTTGCTTAGTCTCTCATACCAAGCTCTGGGAGCTTGTTTAAGTCCATAAAGTGACTTCTTTAGTTTAAACACATGATCTGGATTTGTAATATCTTCAAATCCTGGAGGTTGTTTGACATATACTTCTTCAGAAATTACTCCATTAAGAATGCACTCTTCACATCCATTTGATAAAGTGTGATGTTGTTGTTGACTGCATAGGAAAGAAGTAATCTTATTGCTTCCAATCTTGCAACTGGAGCATAAGTCTCTGTATAGTCTATTCCTTCTTGTTGACTGTATCCTTGTGCAACAAGTCTAGCTTTGTTTCTTGTTACTTCTCCCTGTTCATTCAACTTGTTTCAGTATACCCACTTTGTTCCAATAATGTTCTTATCTTTAGGTTTGGGCACCAGCTCCCATACATCATTTCTTTGAAATTGATTCAAATCTTCTTCCATTGCAACAATCCAAGCATCATCTGATATGTAGTTTAAGAGTGCAACCTAATAGAGGGCTGAATTAGATTTTAAGACTTTTTGGTTATTTTAGAGATGTGGTTCTTTTATTTTTCTTAAAGGTTATGATGAAGGTATGAACATGTAGAAAAATAAAAGAGATAAGGGAAAGAAGAAAAGACACAAAAGTTTATCCTGGTTCCGCTTCTAACCTAAGGGTACTCCAGTCCCCTCACACCCCGTGAGAGATTTTCCACTATTAGAATTCTTGTTACAAGACAACCTCACCCCAAGGCTTCCTAACAAAATCCTAATACAACAAGAATCTTCACCAAACCCTATGGTGAAATTCTCATACAACACAAGATAGCACCCCACTATCTTAACAACAATTCTCAACAAAACTATATTGAGAATTTACAAACAAAGTGTCGAAGAATAATATTAATGTATGGCTGTATCAAATCAATATCACTTTAATAATGTATATATCTTAGTGCTTAGAAACATTTATAGATATGAAAATATATTTGTATGAAGGTTTATGAGAAGAGTGACATTGATTATTTAGGTAAATTGTGAATATGAAAATTGGTGTTTAATTCTAATGATCACAAATATATTTATAGAGGCTTTAGAAAATGTCTATGAAGCAAGACATCTCTTCAAAAAATCATAACATAAAAAGTTGTGTTTGAAAAATCACAATGGTTCAAAAACTAAAATTTTGTCCAGGTCTTTTCACATCTGTTGCTACGAAATAGGCGATGTAAAAGGTCCTGTTTTCAAAATTTAAACATTGCACTGTTTCAATTATGCAAACAGCCACAGACTTTTTACATCAGTTGAAACGCATGGCAGATTTGAAAAGTGTAGACAGATTTTCTTAAAATTAACATTTTATATTTTTTTAAAAACTTGCTTCATATGGACTTTTGTATTTAACTTAGAAATTTATTTGTAATTCATTTTAAAATAATTTCTGAGCTTCTAAGTTATATAATTATTAAAAGTTATAAATCAAAGATAAGACCATACTTACAATTAATTTAATAAATAAGTCTAAGTTTTGGTATTCATCTTATTTTATAATCTGGAGCCTCCATATGATTTCTTCTTTTGTGATGTGAGTTTGTTATCATCAAAACCCAGCCAAGTTCAAGAAGGAAATCTTCTTCACATGATAAAGCTTCATCAGTGGTTTTTAATTCAATCAAGGAAACTAGACCAAATAAAGATTCTTCATCCCTAAAATTTGATCTTGTTTTCCTAGGACTGTTCTTATTTCCAATGATAAGCTCTTCAGGATGTGATGATTTGTACTTGAAAGTATTTCTTGGAATAATAGTTGCTTCTGGTTCAAAATCTTCAGTTGGAGTTGCTTGATGTGTGTCATAGACTGTAATTTGATTGTCTTCAGGAACTTCCAGAGGTTCTGAAGTGCAGCTATGTCCAGAATCTTCATCTTCTGACTCTTGAGAATCTGAAACTTCTATAACATGCTCTACCTTTTCATTGTCAGGCACTTTGTCATCAAATTTCACATGCATAGATTCTTCAACTATTTGAGTTTCAGAATTATACAATCTGTATGACTTGGAGTGTTCAGAATATCCAATGAAGATACCCTTACAAGCTTTACAGTCAAATTTCTTTAGATGAACTTTAGTATTCAGAATGTAATATGTACAACGAAATTGGTGAAAATAAGAAATATTGGGTTTCCTTCCTCTAAAGAGCTCATATGTTGTTTTATTCAGAATAGGTCTAATATAGATTCTGTTCTGAATATAACAAGTAGTGTTTACAACTTCTGCCCAGAAAAACTTAGCCAAAGAATTTTCATGCATCATAGTTCTAGCCATTTCTTGTAAAGATCTGTTCTTTCTTTCTACAACTCCATTTTGCTGTGGAGTTCTAGGAGAAGAGAACTCATGGAAGATTCCATGTTCTTCACAAAAAATTTCAAAAGGTTCATTTTCAAATTCACCACCATGATCACTTCTACCTTTCAAAATCTTTAAATCTTTTTCATTTTGAATTTGGGCACAGAAGATGCTAAACTCTTCATATGTATCATTTTTAGATTTAAGAAACCTGACCCAAATCCATCTACTATAATCATCAACAATGACTAATCCATACTTCTTTCCATTGAGTGAAGCAGTGCTAATTGGTCCAAACAAATCAATGTGCAGAAGTTCTAAAGGTCTAGAAGTAGAAACAATGTTTTTAACTTTAAACGAGCTTTTGACAATCTTCCCTTTCTGACAAGAGCCACAAAGAGAGATTAGTCTCCAGTTAGCATGACCTAATCTCTTATGTCACATAATTGGCTTATGCTAAGTAAATTATGTTGTAGTCCATCAACCGACCAAACATCAGAAATAGTAAGAGAAGAATTACCTACTTTACCTATACCAATGATTTTGCCTCTTTGATTCCCACCAAATCCTACTGTTCCTCTCTCTTCCAGATTCAGGGTGTGGAACAACTGCTTGTCTCCTGTCATGTGTCGTGAACATCCATTGTCCAGATACCAGGAGCTTTGCTTTCTTCTTGGGGTGCATACCTGCAGTAAACAATATCTTAGATTTTGGTACCCATATTCTGATGGGTCCTCTATGGTTAGTTCTTTTATTCTTCTTTTGATTCTTGTAGCCTACAGAGTATCCAGAATAAGGTAAGCCTTGAAAAAGAGGTTTAGGCTTAGCCTTGCCCTTAGATTTTAATCCGGAATGTGTCAGAGAACCAGCTATAGAGTATGAACAGCTTGGTCTCATGCCCCGAATACTCTTAGGCCTGAAGATCTTCTGAGCTCCTTGAATAGACATGGATACTGGAGTAAGGGGAACCAAGGTTTTAGAAGATTGAGGATCTGAAGACTTATTGGATGCTCCAGCTCCTTTATCTTGGGGTTCCAAGCTTACTTGAGTATCAGACACTTTCAGATTTTCTGTACCACTACTAGAAACAACATTAGAATAAAGATCAGAAGGTGTTTTGCTGATACAACTAGACTGAATTGATTATCCTTTGACAGTACTCCCCAATCCCTGTCCATTGTATTTGCCTGCACCATAAATCATAGAAGCTAGCCTATGCTTATCAATGTTATGATGAACAAACTCTTGAAGTGCAATTTCTTGCTCATCATAGGGTTTGTTACATATCCTGCAACCATTTTCAAGAACTTGAATAGTCTTTAAGGACTCTTATAGTCTTCTTGAAGATGATTGACTTTATCATTGAGCATGTCAAACTTTTGTTTAAAAAGCTCTAGCTCATTTGATTTGTCCATGTATTTCATCATAGTTTCTTTCAAAGCCTTAGTAATTTGAGTACTAGATAGTTGAGATATTACCTATTCAATATCTTCTGAATCTGACTCATTATCACTTTCACTATCTAAATCAGTTGTGGCCATAAGTGCCAAATTTGCTTCTTCTTCTTCAGCTTCATCATCAGATAGCTTGTCAAGGTCTTTCTATGTAGCCAAAATACTCTCTTTAGCTTTGTTTTTGAATGTGCTTTTTCTTCCTTTCCCTTTGGTGCTTAGTTCTGGACAATCAGCAATGAAGTGTCCAGGTTTGTGGCAATTGAAGCAATTCTTTGAATCATCCTTCTTATCTTTGTTTCCAGAACTTCTTAAACCAGAACCTTTAGATCCAGAACCTCTGCCAGAATATCTTGGTTTCCTTCTTGTCCACTTCTGGAACTTCTTAGTCAGGAGAGCAAATACATCATCATCTGATCCTTCTTCTTGATGATCTGCAGAAGATTCCTCAGCTTTTGATTCAACAACCTTAGCCTTTAGTGCCTTAGAAGATCCTAAAGTAGCTGGCAAGGCCAAAGACTTTACTCTCTTCTGAGGCTCATGAGAAGCTAGCTCAATCTCATGACTCATGAGTGAACTAATCAATCCTTCTAAACTAAGAGTGTCTAAATCTTTAGCTTCTTGTATAGCAGTGACCTTAGCTCTCCACTTAGCAGGTAGACTTTTCAGAATCTTCTTCACATGATCAGGAGTTGTATAACTTTTCTTCAGAACATGAAGACCAGCTATCAGAACCTTGAACCTAGAAAACATAGATTCAATATTCTCGTCCTCTTTCATTCTGAAAAGTTCATAATGTTGGATCAAAAGTGTTGCCTTTGCTTCCTGTACTTGTTTGTTTCCATCATAAGATGAACACAAGGAATCATATATACTCTTGGCAGTAGATTTGTCTGAAATCTTTAAGTATTCTTCATGAGATATGCAACCAATAAGAATATCTTTGACTTTGTGATGTTTCTTGTACGCTTTCTTGTCTTTGTCAGTGAATGCTTGTCTTGTCTCATAGTCCAATCTTCCTCTTTCATCTAAACCTTGAAAAGTAACTCCCCTTTCAACTAAGTCCCAAAGCTCATCATCAATGCCAACAAGATGACTGTATATTCTATCTTTCCACCAGGAAAAGGTAGAGCCATTTCCATTGAACTTAGGAGCTTTGCTGGTGTTGTTTTTATCATCAACATCAAAGTTAAGAGGAACACTTGTATAAGTTTTCTTAGAACCATCACCTTCTTCACCAGACATAGTGTTTTTTAGAAGCTAACAACTGTCTCACTGTAAGGTGATATAACAGAACCAAGGCTCTAGATGCCAATTGAAGGTGTGAAAAACACAAGAAGGGGGGTTGAATTGTGTTTTAAGAGTTTTTGAAAAACTTCTTCTAAGTTATATAACTTATCAGAACTTGCAGCGGAAAAAGCAAAACACAAAACCTTCTGGTGATGATGAAACAATAAGAGAGAAGAGAGAAGAAAGATGAACACACAGATTTTTATACTAGTTCCCCTCACAAACCGAGAGTACTTGAGTCCCCTTACACTTCCAAGGGATTTCACTATAATCACACAAGATTACAATTACTCAAGCTGATACGAATTAGGGTGTGGTAGCGGAAGCAAACAACCAATAACGAAGGTACTAGGTACCACCCTTATTAGTCGAATTCTATTAAGTGTTTTGGGTATTTATTTGTTGGGTTTTAGCGCAAAACAGCAAGGAAATAAGCAATGTTAAACTACACCAATAGCTTAACACAAGATTAGCACTCAACACCAATTGAGCTAATCGGACTATTTTCAAGACGACGCTTGCAAATAATCAGGTGAAAATGTAGACACAAATTCTAATTGGACTGAAATGTTCTTGTTTATTGAATAATCTTGAAATGATCATATTACATGCATATATGGCCAAAAACAACAAGGCCTAATTAAACACAAATAAAATGCATCATAAAAATGCAATTAAACTAGTAAATAAATGACACTTATGCAATCAGCTATTGTAACTCCTTTTTTTCATAATTAGCCACGCCATTTAAGGCCTTGAATGTCCCTTTTATGCTCCTTTTGTAACCAATCTGAATAGGCTTTATAATGGCTGAATTTTTTTATTGTCTTAATTGATGAAAATGATTAAAATAGCCAAGTAATCAAACTCAGCCCTTATTGATGATTCAAAACAGACCCCACGCCATTAACTCCCTTTTGAATGTCACTTGTGTTGATTTTCAACTCTTCTTGATCTATTTTCATACCATCCCCTCCCCCTTTGAAAGGAATTGACCTCAATTCTTGAATACCATCATCATCTAAATATGGTGAGAGATCTCCAACATTGAAAGTAGCATGTACTCCATATTCTCTGGGCAACTCAATCTTGTATGCATTGTCATTGATCTTTGATATAACTTTGAAAGGACCATCAGCTCTAGGCATGAGCTTATTCTTTCTCTTGCTTGGAAATCTTTCTTTTCTCAAATGAACCCACACAAGATCACCTTCATTGAACAACTTAGGTTTCTTATTCTTGGACCTTTGCTTGTAGACTTCATTTACCGCCTTGATTCTTTCTTGCACTTGCTTATGTAGCTTGATCATTGATTTGAGTTTGGCCTCAGCATCTGGATGAACTAATTCCTCTTTTGGCATAGCTATCAAATCCAATGGCAAGCAAGGATTCACACCATAAACAACTTCAAAAGGAGAATGATTAGTAGCATATGTAGGGGACCGGTTGTAGGCAAATTCAGCATGAGCTAGCTTCAAGTCCCAATCCTTTTGAGTCTTACTAACCAAACCACGCAGCAAGGTACCAAGAGTTCTATTAGTCACCTCGGTTTGTCCATCGGTTTGAGGGTGATGGGAAGTACTAACCAGCAACTTAGTACCCAATTTCCTCCATAATGTGTTCCAAAAATAACTCAAAAACTTTGAATCACGATCGAAAACAATAGTTTTAGGAACTCCATGCAAACGTACAATCTCACGAAAGTACAAATTAGCAACATTACTAGCATCATCTGTTTTGTGACAAGCTACAAAGTGTGCCATCTTTGAAAACCTATCAACAACAACCATAATAGCATCCTTACCTCGCCGTGTACGGGGCAAGGCCACAATAAAATCCATGCTCACATCCATCCAAGGACCACTAGGTGTTGGTAATGGAGTATATGCCCCTGGTTTGAAAGAACTCTTTGCCATATGACAAGTAACACACTTGCTAATGACTTTTTGTACATCTCCTAACATCTTTGGCCAATGAAAGTGTTCTTTTAAAATCTCCAAGGTCTTTGTAATGCCGAAATGACCAGCCAAACCTCCACCATGAGCTTCACGAACTAGTAACTCACGAATTGAATGCCTTGGAATGCAAAGCCGATTCTCCTTGAACAAAAATCCACCCTGCACTATGTACTTTCCAAACGCTCCATTTTCACAATTAGAGTATATTTCGCCAAAATCCACATCCTCTTTATAATAATCTTTCAAAGTCTCAAAACCAAGTAAGCGAGTTTCAAGAATTGAAAGTAAAGTATACCTCCTTGAAAGTGCATCAGCCACCACATTACTCTTACCATCCTTGTATTTTGAAGAAAAATTAAAAGATTGAAGAAATTCAACCCATTTAGCATGCCTTGGACTCAACTTTTGTTGCCCATTGATATACTTCAAAGACTCATGATCTGAATGCAATATAAAGTGATTAGAACGCAAATAATGATTCCAATAATCAAGAGCTCTCACAATGGCATAGAACTCTTTGTCATAGGTGCAATAGTTCAATCTGGCTCCTCCCAATTTCTCCGAGAAATAAGCTATAGGCCTTTTGTTTTGTACCAAAACAGCCCCAATACCAACTCCACTAGCATCACATTCAACTTCAAGATAAACACCAATATGTCATCAAGATAAACAACAACAAACTTACCCAAAAAAGGCTTGAGTACTTCGTTCATGAGCCTCATAAAGGTGCTAGGTGCATTTGTGAGCCCAAACGGCATAACTAGCCATTCATATAGACCATGCTTAGTCTTGAATGCCGTCTTCCATTCATCACCTTCACGCATTCTGATTTGGTGATATCCACTCCTTAGATCGATTTTTGAGAAAATAACCGACCCATGTAACTCATCAAGCATATCATCTAGTCTTGGAATGGGAAAACGATATTTGATGGTTATGTTGTTAACCGCCCTACTATCAATACACATTCTCCATGAACCATCCTTCTTAGGAACCAACAATGCCGGGACAGCACATGGGCTCATTGATTCACGCACATAACCCATGTTCATCAATTCTTCAATTTGTCGTTGCAACTCCTTTGTCTCCTCTGGATTACACCTATAGGCAGCCTTGTTTGGTAATGGAGCTCCCGGAATTAGATCAATTTGATGCTCAATCCCACGGATAGGTGGCAAACCAATTGGTAGTTCGATTGGAAACACATCTTCATACTCACCCAAGACAGCCTCCAATTGTTGCTTAAGAGGAGTCTCTATATTATCTTGTTTAGCATTCTTTGCAACCAACATGTAGACTAAATCACCATTTTCAATAGCATCCTTCACTTCATTTTCAGTAGCAAACATAGTGAGGCTAGGCTCTTTACCTCTTTTTGTAATCATGGAACGGACTTCATTTGATGTCATTGGTTTCAACACAATTCTCTTGCCATTGAAGTTCAATTCATGCTCATTGGACCTTCCTCTATGCGTCACATCCCTATCAAATTGCCAAGGGCGTCCCAACAGTATGTGACTTGCATCCATAGGCACCACATCACACAAGATCTCATCAACATAAGACCCCATGGTTAATCCCACACGCGTCTGCCTTGTAACATTTATGCTACTTCCATTGTCCAGCCAATGTAGTGCATAAGGCTTAGGATGTTTTGTTGTGAGCAATCCTAATTTAGACACCATTTCAGTTGAAGCTGCATTGGTACAACTACCTCCATCCACAATGACACTATACCACTTATCTTTCACTTGACCCTTAGTATAGAAGATTTGATTCCTTTGATCTCCTTCCACGGGTACAGCCTTGGCTTGCAAAGTTCTGAGCATCAAAGTATCATATATGGGAGGTCCATATACTTCTACCTCATCATCATCTTCAACAATTTCAACTCCATCACTTTCAATATTGCCACCAAATGAACCACCAGATTCTTCTTCTTCCTTAATCAACTCATCACGCATGCTAATTGCTTCTCGGAGGGTCACAACTCGTTGATTAGGACAAGCTCTAGCAAAGTGCCCAAAGCCTTGACACTTAAAACACCTGACCTTTGACAAATTAGTCTCCTTGGCCGTGGCAATGGGTTGTTTAGGAGTAGCATCACTTTGTTTCGGTTGATTCACCATTGGTTTAGTGCTAGGGGCTGGATTTGCACTACCCGACACACCTCCCTTGGACCAACCACTTGAACTCCCAGCATTATATCTACTCTTGTTTTGATTTTGAATCTTCAAACACAAGGTGCACAAAGTGGTGAAATCCGTGTAATTACATAGCTCAACAGCAAAAGCTATGTTCTTATTCAGCCCACGAAGGAAACGACTCATTCTTTGCTCTTCATTTTCCTCAACTTCACCCATTAGGCATAGGTTCTCAAACTCATCAATGTATTCTGTGACACTCATTTTGCCTTGCACCAAATCTGCAATCTTCTTATACAAATTCAGTCGGTGGTTTGATGGCACATATCTTTTGCGCAACTTCCTCTTCAAGGACTCCCAAGAGTGGATTTTCTCCTTCCCATCTCGTGTTCTTCTAGCCTTCAATCCCTCATACCACAACGATGCACTTTTGCCAAGTTTCAGAATAACATATTTGCAACGCTTCTCATCATCAAGATCCTTGAAGTCAAACATTCTATCAATCTTGCGCTCCCATTCTAAGTAAACCTCCGGGTATGCACTACCATTGAATTCAGGTAGTTCGGTGATTTTGAATTCATCCACGTTTGGACGTGGTCCACTCCTTCTAGGCCTCAATCGTTCATCTCTCAAATCGACGTTCCTTAAGGCTTCACGCAATCTGTCCATGAAATCATCGCTGTCGAAATCCATTGTTGTCACGTAACAAGGAATCAGAACCGTGCTCTGATACCACTAATGATACGAATTAGGGTGTGGTAGCGGAAGCAAACAACCAATAACGAAGGTACTAGGTACCACCCTTATTAGTCGAATTCTATTAAGTGTTTTGGGTATTTATTTGTTGGGTTTTAGCGCAAAACAGCAAGGAAATAAGCAATGTTAAACTACACCAATAGCTTAACACAAGATTAGCACTCAACACCAATTGAGCTAATCGGACTATTTTCAAGACGACGCTTGCAAATAATCAGGTGAAAATGTAGACACAAATTCTAATTGGACTAAAATGTTCTTGTTTATTGAATAATCTTGAAATGATCATATTACATGCATATATGGCCAAAAACAGCAAGGCCTAATTAAACACAAATAAAATGCATCATAAAAATGCAATTAAACTAGTAAATAAATGACACTTATGCAATCAGCTATTGTAACTCCTTTTTTTCATAATTAGCCACGCCATTTAAGGCCTTGAATGTCCCTTTTATGCTCCTTTTGTAACCAATCTGAATAGGCTTTATAATGGCTGAATTTTTTTATTGTCTTAATTGATGAAAATGATTAAAATAGCCAAGTAATCAAACTCAGCCCTTGTTGATGATTCAAAACAGACCCCACGCCATTAACTCCCTTTTGAATGTCACTTGTGTTGATTTTCAACTCATCTTGATCAATTTTCGCACCACAAGCACACAAACAAGAGACTTCCAATGCTCAAGTAACACAATACAAGAGACTTCTAATGCTCAAGCACACAAGCAAGAGACTTCTTACATAGTTTACAAAGAAAAAAATAATATTTGAACTTCTGATAGAAATATCAGAGTTCTGAACAAAAATAATACATCTCTAAACACAAGACTAATCTTAGAATCTTGATGAAAGAATACTAAGGTTCAACAACTGAACTAATCAGAAGTTGAAAGCTATTTGTCTTGAATTTTGAAATAAGCTCAAGTTGTATTTCACAAAGTGCTATAATGCTCTTTTGAATTTAGCAGAGTAACAGTGTTTTTGTTCGTAGATGTATGTTTTTAAATCTTCAAATTCTCCCTCCTTTTATAGATGGTAGTGGAGCGTATGAATTTGAATTGATATCATGAAAACGGCTAGTTGGCACTGTACTATTCTTCTTCTTGAGACATGTTTATCCAAATCTAGTAATGGATAAATCTTTGATCCTTGATTTCGAATATTCGCCCATATCAGGAAGTATAAGATAGTACAATAGTACAAACGTCATTATTATGATCATAATGGTCTTGTACGATGATTTCAAATTCCACTCTGAATTTTGCCAAAAGGATGATAGTCGTTAAGCATAGAATGTTCTTCTGACAAATTCTGCTGTCTTCGTCGTCATCAGAATCTTGAGTTTTTATTACAGGTTCTGATGAGGAGAACTTCTGATTGACTTTGACTTCCAGCTTCTGGTTGTCATAACTTCTGGTGTCACAGAAGAGAACTTGTTCTAACCAACTTCTGGTGACGCTTTAAATACGAATCAGAATTTCTCTTTTAGCTCATTAGTGTACATTAAATTTTTAAATTATATACCTGCACACTAAAGTAAATTATCAGTAATCCCTATTGTATATTAATACTATTGTTATCATCAAAACTTACTTGGGTATTCTTAGAACCAACTTTGTTCCAACACTACCCACATGTCTTGGGACATCTTGTTCGACATGTTGCCTTAACATGCTCTGAACCCAGTGACAAGATGTCTATGACATCTTGTTCAACATGTTGCATCTGCACATCTTCAATATGCACAAGTGGTTTAGACTTAATTACTTTAGCATTGGTGCTTCAATTAAGTCATTCTGACCAAGTTGTTTTAGCCTTATGATGCAGCCAATCTCAGAAGAACTACATTCTCAATCTAAGTGCTCTCAAAACAAACTATGCTAACCAAGGGCTCTCAGTGAAAGACTTAATGTCTTTTCCAGGTACCATAGTAATACTAATTCTATATAATAATTCTTTATAAATAATTCATGACCACTACTTTGTTCAAAATTATGCTTGGTATTCAATTAATGTTCAATATAGTATACTATGTTTCATTTAAAATGACTATAGATGTACGGCGACATATTTTGGATTGGCTTGGTCTTCGACTAATGTTCCCTCGTAATGTATTGTCCTTGTTGAACTATTTTGGTGGAATTCCAGGTACAAAACAGATGCGACAAGGTTTGATTATGATATGAGGTACTGTAATTTGGACCTTATGGAACAGTGATGTTACGGGACTGGTTGAAGAGGTTAAAATTTTATTGTGGAAATGGTGGCTTGCAAGGTCGAAAGCGTCCCCATGCTTGCTATACGAGTGGGTCTCGGAGCCTAGTGTGTGTCTGGCTATATGAGTATTTCTGTCCTTTGTTGTGGTGTAGCTAGCAGGTGTTGATGTTCACCAGCTTGTGTCTTTCATCTATATTAGTTAATTTTCCTTTTCTCTTCTTCTTAGCCTTAAGGTGTGTTTGGTTGTAGAGATAAAATTAGAAGAGAGAAATAGGTGAGAAAGAGTATGAGAAGAGAGAAATAAATGAGAAATAGAGTAGATTGAAGATGTTGTTTGGTATAAGAGAAAGAGAGAAGAAATAGAAAAGAGAGAAGTGTTATTATTTTTTGAATAGGCAAAAATAACCTTTAATTTAAAAATATAACACAGTTTTATATTATATAACTTTTTTTTTATGAGGACTAAAGTGGCAATTCAAAGAAAAATAGCTTTTCTTCTCTCTTTCTCTGCATAAGTGGAGAGAGTTGTTTTATTGTGGGGCCTAGCTGCTTTAACACTCTTTCTACTGTTTTTCTCTTGTTTGGAATGACTCTCTCTCTCAATTTCTATCTCACCTTACTCTCTCTCTCTTTAATTTCCTAAACCAATCAAGGCCTTAGAGAGAATAGGGGCTGATCTGGTGTGGTGGTGTTTCCTGTAATGCATACTAGTTATGTGCTTAAGACTCAAATTCTATGTTCCTCCATTTTTTCCTATTATTCCTGTTGTTGGTGATTATTGGGTTTTGCATCTTGATCATGATTATCGATTGCTCTTATTGGACAACCTAGCTGGAATTAACTTTGGGTAAGTAAAGTTACCTTCTTTTTTTGCTTTTGCTTTTTTTTTTGTTATTTTGTTACTCTCTTTTATGTGATAGTATTTAGAATCTCTAATTACTATGTTACTAGGTTATTTAGGTTGATTTTCACTCGCCTAGTAAGCTTTTTGTATCTAAATTTAGGGGATGTTCATGAAAATGCATTTGATTTATCACTTGTTTATAGTCTAGAAGACTATAATTGATGGTTTATTACATTGCCACTAGTTAGGTAGTTGTAAATTGAAGTTTGCAATCACAATATAAGGGTTAGAAGTTTCCACATTGGCATCACAATTGTGGTTGTATTGGCCACATTTGCCTGAATAGAGTTGTTCATAGATTGAACTCTTTGGGATATTTAATTTATATTTGATTATAGATGTATATGAGAAGATTATTTATAATTAGTCTTGTTGTATATGGATGCAGGTCCTAAATGATTCAGTGGCCTTCTTGTGTCGTTAAGTAACTTGTGATTAGTTTGATCAGTTTTGATATTTTTGAAAAATTTGATCTAACCTGATTGAAGTGCTTCTTTTAGAATCATTGAAAAATAAAGTGTACCAAATAGTGTCCTAATATGATTAAGGTGTTACATAACCACAACCACAACCACAATTTAGAACTATGAAAATGTATTTGTTATAGGCTTGTGAATATCTAATTGGTGATATGGTTTTTTTTTCTTACAAAAACTTTAATCATTTTGGTCCCTAGATATTATGCAGGCAACCCCATTTGAATGATGAAATCTTTAACCAGCTTGTTGAGAAAGCTAGGGGAGAAGGGTATGATGTGAGCAAATTGCGCAAGACTCCATAGAGTGACACTCCACCTGAGCAAGAAGGTCCTGAAGATACCAAAGGAATTTGGTGGATCAAATCCCATTTTGGGAAATAGACAAATAGGTATGGACAGTATCATGTAGGGTCTGTTTGTTATAGATTTTTTGAAAATAGATTCTTATAGTTTAATATAATTTTGTGTAAAGAAAATTTACAAAGAAACTTTTTATAAAAGCTTCAAATGAAAATTTGGTTTGAATGGTTATTCTTAAAACTAGTCGGCCACCCGTAAACGCACGGGTTCGATGGAACGACATGTCGATGCCAATCATGGTCGAGGCCAATCATGGTTGATATTTTCGAATAAGAGCACGACAAAAGACTATTGTAAAATAAAATGAACTATTGTTGTTTCTATCTAAACAATCATTTTAGATTTGTTACAAAAACATTGAAATTATTTTCAAACTATTTCTGTTTAAACAATATCGAAACATGATTGTTTTAACAGAAACAATATCGAGAATTCTCAAACAAAACAAATCAACAACCGAATATGTTTAAACGATTTAAAAGGAAACATGTTCAAATAATCTAAACAGTTTGAGAAAAAGAAGAAGATACAGGATCAGAAGTTGGTGAAGAAGAAGATTGTTGTTCCGATGGTAGTGACGGTGATGGTTAATATTCATGAATGACTCAATTAGTCTTTTTATGAAGAGAAGTATAGAAAAGAACAATCTTCTCCATACCACGATAACGAAAATGATTAAACAAAACAGAAACAATATCAATTGTAAGATTTTGAGGGTGAGGGTTGATGTTGTTGAGAGTGGTGGAGGAAGATGAAATTAATTTGTTTGTGTGATGGAGAGGGCAAAGAGGGGTTGAGAGGGGGAGAAAGAGAGAGAAGTGCGTGAGAGAATAAGTAACACCAGAGAGAGAAAAAGGAATGGAGGTGGTATGCAATTGGTGGAAAGAGAGGCAAGTGTCACACACACCAATTACAATCTTTTCCCTCACTACCCTTACTATAATTTGAAACGCAAGGAAGGCTGTGTCAGGGAGAGGAAGACAGAAAAAGGAAGTGATTCTATTTGTGCAAATGGAGGTGCTGCAGCATAAACCAGCAAACAACCCATTGTTTCACAAAACCACAAATCAGAAAAATAGACAATCAAAATAGAAACAATAGGTTGAAATTGATAATAATAATAATAATAATAGGTTGAAATGTTAATTTAGAGTATGAATTTGATTAAAATCAAAACTTGCATGTAACCCCTAAATTGGAATATGAAATTGATTGATGAAATTTAAAAAAGATCAAAATGAAAAAAATCGCTCACACAGTAACTGATAAACCCATAAATCAAATCTCCTACAACCAAAATAGAAACAATATGAAAGTAAAAAATCAGTAATAAAATTAAAATGGTTAAACAGAAATAAAACACACAAGCATGCGAGAAAAAAAAAAAAAAAACACATAAATTTCTATTATGTTTCAACGAATTTCAAACGATTGTTTAAACACAAACAACAACAAAGCGCGATTGTTTAAACAGAATCGAATTGTTTAAACAGAAACAATAGCAAAACAATTTCGAACAGAAACAAAAAAGAAAAGAAATTGAACATAAATTGGTGGATTTGGTTTGAGGATAGAAAGAGAGAGCGGGAGTCAGAAGATGAGAAAAGAAGAGAGAGTGAAAAGAAGAGCCTATTGTTTTTTATTCTTCTTCTGTGAGAGAGATGCAAAGAGATTGTTTAACACGAATAAATTATAGACGTAGATTTAGAATTAATATTCACTTTTTTGTATGTAAAAAAGTTTTAAAATTATTAGATAAAAATTTTAGTTAATAAAAATAAAAAACACAATAGATATTATATTGAATTATTAGATAAATTGCTTAGTTGAAGATTCTTTCTTGAATATTAGATAAACATAATGTATAAATTCGGCAAATTATATGTGATCACATTATGGCATATACAAAGTTACATAACAAATATTCATTCATATAATAAATAAAAAATTACATTGTATACATTGCTGTTTGGAGGCACGTTTCCCAATGATAGTTTCGTATAACTCAACCTAGATAAATGAAATATGTGACCATTCCTTTACAGTTAAATGGCATTAGTTTGCTGCTGTCATCCAATTAGAAGAGAAAATTATTTTAGAAGCACAAATTCCTTGTTCATCATCATTTTCCCAAGGTAACCATTTATTTGCTTTCTTGGTGATGATGTCCACTAATGATAGTGATACTCCCCCTCTCAACACCTCTTTGCCCTCTCCATCACACAAACAAATTAATTTCATCTTCCTCCACCACTCTCAACAACATCAAACCTAACCCTCATAATCTTTTAACCAATTTCGTTACCGTGGTATGAAAAAGACTGTTCTTTTCTATACTTCTCTTCATAAAAAAACTAATTGAGTCATTTCTGTTCGCAAATCTTACTTCTTCTTCGTGGTATGAAAAAGACTGTTCTTTTCTATACTTCTCTTCATAAAAAACTAATTGAGTCATTTCTGTTCGTAAATCTTACTTCTTCTTTTTCCTCAAATTGTTTGGATTGATAAGACTTGTTTCTAAACATTCTCCTAAAAGCACTATCGGCGTCCCAACCTTGAGAATAAATTTATGATTTACTATGTCAGATGTTTTGAGACTGTTAAGAAATTCAGGGGGAATCATGCCAATTTGTGCATCATGGATCTTGAACTTATCGATGTAATCAGCACTATAATACTCCCATTGTTCACCCTAAAATTAAAAAGCAAAATGTTAGCTTCAAATGCACGTGATACTTAAATAGTTATTAATCATGATCATTATGAATAATTGAATGGTTACATGTACAACAGGGAACTAACTACACATATATACCTCGAAGTAACTTAAGTACTGAGAGTAAATTTTTGATTCGCTACGTCAGATGTTTTGAGCCTATTGAGAAATTCAGGAGGAATCATGTCAAATCGTGCATACCACTTCAACCTCAGCATAGCCAACAGTTTCTTTTAATGGCAGAAAACCATCAACAACCAACTCTGAGATTTCTTTTGCATCTTCTGAAAATAACTCAGAAGGTAACAGGTCCTCACCACTTTGCCTTATATTGCCTTCTGATTTAACTGCTACATACCACCCATTGTTTCACAAAACCAGAAATCAGAAAAGCTATAGAAAATTGTGCACTTTAAGATCAACCAATGGATGCAGTGTGAGGGAGTTTAGATGATGGAGGACACATGTAAAGACCAGATCAACCATGTAATGAGACATGTGTATCTGTCATGTGAGGAATGGACCATGTGTCATGTGAGGAGTGGAGTACATGTTTGGTGGATTGGATAATCAAAGCATCTCTATGTTTCTATATACTAAAAGTAGATCATTGTTCTCTAGGTTGGGAGTTGATCAAAGCATTTCTATGTTTGGAATGTAAAGAGCTGATATGAAGTTGGAGAAGTAGTTTGTTCATTGTTCTAGCATGAATCCCTACTTCTCTTCTTACACCCTGCAAATCACAATAGCAACAACAATCTTAATTACTGGTCAAATAGGTCAACCAGTCACCCTTGTTGATATGACAAACAATCATGTTTTATAAAACAAATACAATGACAAAAGGATAACTTTTTAGTATTGGTCATTTCTAAACAGACGATATAATAAAGGCAAACTGTTTTCATTAGCTATCCTGAAGAACTTGTAGAAATAAGCTGAAAATAGGTTATAGATGTATCATACGCTGTTTCCTTAAGCCCTCTAAATTAGTCCCACATGCAATTATATCAGTAGATAACTTCAAATAATTTGATCAAAACAGGTCTAAAGAGCAACAACAATTAAAAACGAACATAAAATATCACTTACCACATAAATGCAGCACCAATCACTATGAAATGAGAATACTTGGAACCTGCATAACAATTCACAACCCTATCAACAAATTGACACTACATTTAATTATCAATCAAAGATATATTTAGTATTTAATCTATTACCCATGGATTCATTGGTCCTTAAAACATATGAAGACAGAGATCTGCTATAGTCATCCAATCAGAAGAGAAAATTGCTTTCTGAAGAAATATTTTGTATCGAGGATATACCTCACTACAAAACCGGAACAACATGGTCCAAAATTCATATTACATCTACGGCCATTTCATCAAATCCATAATGCAAAAAGAGACGTAAATAAGGTAGAAGAGGGAAACATTAAACTTGAGTGCTCTTCCGACCCATCATCATTGAGCCATGCCAAGAAGTATCGTAAAGTGCATGACCTACTTAGTGTTCCACCAGACACCGAACATCAAAGCAAGAACTTTTAACCGAGATGCCTCATTTAATGGCTGAAAATCTAGTTTGAACCAATCAAATGAAGTTTCGCCGTGAAAAATTCTTACCATGGAATCCAAAGCCTAGTAGAACACTAAGTAGGTCATGCACTTTACGATACTTATTGGCATGGCTCAATGATGATGGGTCAGAAGAACACTCAAGTTTAATTTCATTCCCCCCCCCCCCGCCTTTTTAAACAAAAGAATTATGACATAAAAAGAGATGTAAAAATAATTAGACTTGAGAAGAGTAGTGATGACATCTAACCAAAGAGGAACAGAATAAACTTACAAACAATTCATATGTTGGCCAGAATCCAAACCCAACAAGAACGATGTTAATATACCGGAAATATCTTATCGTGGTTTACCATTTATGTACATTAACACGGTATTATAAGATGGAGTGAGGCACAAAATGTAGGGAAATCGTATCATAAACAGAGATAATACGCAGCGGAATTTTAATAAAATTTCCCATCAATGGATCCTTGTGAATGAACATGATCAGGGTTTAGATTATTACCTTTAGTATAGCAAATCCTGTGCTCGAAAATTGATCACAAGCGCCACGAAATCGCAGCACCTCTAGCTGGTCCACACGAACAGCTTCCTTCAACTTTCAGTGCTAGCTGCTACAAGATGAAGGCTGAGGGAATTAGGTTAGGATTTCAGAGAACTTTTCTTTCTCCAAAATTTAGAGTGTCTAGTTAGGGTGTCCAACTTAACTCTACAAGATTCTATTTATAGAGTTTCTTGTGTGGTCTTCAAGTCAAATGTTTATTGGTCTTCACAAGCCCAATAACCATTTACTAATCGCACCCCAACCAAATAAGTCTTACTTATTTTCTCCCTTCTTGACTATCCTTATGTGTGTGACCCTGTAGGTTCTTATGACGTTGGCAATAATATTAATCTTAATATTATAAACAGTGAGCGGTATCTAGCAACACATCACTGCTACCCAAGTCACAAGAATGTCACGTGATATGACAAACCTTTTCGTGATAAATATCTTGTTTATAATTACCCTTTTACCCTTATGTCTATATTGAACACAAGGCATAGTACGTCACCCTTGTTAAGTTCAATATTGGGCCCTTAGACATATCTCCCATTATGTAGGAGGGGTAAATTCCATCTAGGTCACTCATGTCCCTCAGCATGCTTTGTGAAGCACTCATCAACTGTCTTTATGATCATCTTGTTACGGACAACGTTTGATCAGTAATAAAGTACTTGACTCCACATCTAGGGTCCATAGTGGTTTCAGGTCGAAGGGTGGAATACACCACTTATCACTATGAGAATATCTTATGACATTTCATAACATACTATGTAGTATTCTCATGGTGGGCCAATCCGATATAAATGTTACCCTTAACATTCATATCTATGTGAAGACTTGATAACTACTTATCCATGATCCGTGAGATGTGATCATCAGTCTATCAACATAATAGTCTCTATGCTTTAATGTTATCCCAATTCACAGTAAAGCTTGACTACGGATAATTTAAGAATAGTGTTCTCATGTTAATGGATTCTCACGATTAAGTCATACTTAACGTTCCATTTAACGAACTAACTATTCTAGGGACTCTATTATTTTAACACAAAAACATAATAAAGAAAAGTCTTATTATATATATATATATATATATATATATATATATATATATATATAATATATAAATCAAGTCGCAATACAGAATCAAATACTATCAAAATAGATTGGCTTTTAGGGCTTACTCCAACACAAAAACCTATAATCAAACAGAACCCGGTGTGAAGTTTTAAGGTTGATTATAGCTATAAAACCACACAAAGGATTCTGTCTGTGAACATAAAATTTAGTTCCTCGTAATAAATACCAATCTTGTTAAGTTGTAACAAACTCGTAATAACTCATGCAGTTTATATCATATACTTGATGAATTGACCATAGAAAATTAAATGAATAACCAAGAGACCATACGTAGGATGACCAGTTTTTCATGAGATGGATCACCGACAAAAAACATCTCTTCAGAAAACAACTTCCCCATATGTCTGGATGACTGTAGGAAACATGAGTCAACAGAATTCTTGATTTTATTGACGCCCTTCATGAAAAAATATAAAAAGATTCAATGAAGATACAATGATATGTAAGCAATAAAAGGATTGAAATAAAAGTACTCTATCTACCTTTATGGAAAGACACATTAGTTAAGGATATCAGCTTGACCAATCATATGCTTTGTCAAACCAACCAATTATACTTTGTATCTTTCTAAAGTTGTAGATGTCTCAAACACTCTTTCTAAAGTTGACCAATAATATTATAGATATATAATACGACAGTTTGGAGAGGAATTTGGGAGTTAATTCCTCTCACACATAATTTCCCCAAAAATCCTATGTTTGCATGCATGTTAAAAATTTTGGGAATCTAACTACCTAGCCTAAAAACCCACCTGGAATTGAAGCTTTAGACTTGATTCCTGGGCTCTTGAACATCTACCAAAACTCCCAGCAACACCCATGACCTCTTGGACATAATTTGAGAAAAATGATAAACTCTAGCTTTTGGTCTAAGATTGAAGTTTGTGGTTGTTTGATTCTACAGAGGCTGAAGGATTTGATTCCTTGATTTCTGAGACTGGAGTGATGTTACAGAGCTGCTGCTGCTCGTGGGTGAGAGACAAGAAATGGATTCCCACAAATGTTGGTTGTTTGCTTACATGCATGTAATATGATTGGCTTAGAAGGAGGGAAGTGGAGAGTTGGTGATGAGAGGAAGGAGAGTAGAGGTTGGTGTTTTGATTTCTAGAAAAGAATAGAATGAGAGTGGAATACTTGGTTTGTCCTTAAATAAGGGAGTGGAAAATGGGTGGAATGTGAATACCTTGTTGTTGTTATTGTTTGGCCGAGAGAGAGGAAGAGAGCTTGAGGGGATATGTTATTTCCTCATGTTGTTTTTCTAAGTGGAGAAATGTACTTTCTTTTAAACATTTGCATGTTTTCTCATTGGTGTAGGATTTGATGAGGTGTTGGTACAAGAAGGCAATGAGGTGTTGGTTAAGAGTGAGTCATGAGATGAGGTGTTGACATGAGGAGGAAGTGATTCTCTTGGCTACTTAGCTCACATGTGGAATGATATGTATTTTTAATGTGAGCTAGGTTCAAGGGAAATTCCTAATTTTAAATCAGATGCACTTGAATTTTCTAACACATAATTAAATTACTTTCCACAATAATTCCTAAATTAAGGAAATAGCTCTAATTGGAAATTAATGAGATGGATAGAATTTTGGGATATTACAATCTACCCCCTTAAGGAAATTTCGTCCTCAAAATTAAGATATTTATCGTAGAAAGGGTAAGGATAACTCTTCCTCATATCGGATTCTAGTTCTCACCTGAATTCACTATCGGGGGACTGGGCCCATTCAACTTTGACTATGAGAATTCCCTTGTTCCGAAGGACCTAAACATCACAATTATCTATATGGACTGGATCCGACTGATAAGTTAAATTTGGCTGAAGATCAATCTGTTCAATCTCTATAGGCTGATAAAGATCATGAATGAATTTCCGAAGTTGAGAAACATGAAACATGTCGTGTAACCCTGACGTGGATGGAGATAGAGCTAACCGATAGGTTACAGGACCGACGCGTCGAAGGATCTGATAAGGTCTTATATACTTCGGACAGAGTTTTTCGTTTGAAAACACCTCATAGTTCTAACTTTGGTGTTATTCTCAGGAACACCTGATCACCTTTGTACCTTCGAATTAAAACTTTCCTCTCTCAAAGAGTTATTGAGTTAAAGAATGGTCATCTGATAACACCCCCTTCTGATTTCGTGCTGCGCACTCTGATTCAACTACTTATTTACAATACACCTTCTAATGGATAGCCTCACAAGGTAATACTTACTTCACTTTGTGATGGCAGATAAGTTATGGCATTCTCAACACTTTACTATAGTTTGACATGTTGGCTACATTCCAACATACAACATTCTTCGCTGTCTCGCACTCCGGATATCCTCAACCTTTCGCTTTCTACATCACGATTCTCCTTCATAACTCAATCCATTATCTACCCTACTGTCGAGGTTCGAGAATTGATTCTACTTAACTTCTTTCTTCACTTATCTCTACTACGATTACTCCTTTCTATAACTAAGGGTAACACTTCGTCATTCAATGGCTGATCAGGTCGGTATATCGCCTGGTTGATGCCATGTGAATAGTTGAACGGTAAAAGCTTGATTATAGATACTGACGGTCCAAAATTTTCCTTTCCCAGGTTATTCGCAATTTGAACACTACAGCTCCTGACACGTCACACGTACCACTGATTCATAGTGTCGTGTAAATACTCCAGAATCAATCAAAATATAAAACGAGTGGAGAACGCTTAAGCACTATAGATCTTTTCGCCAATGAGTCAAACTCATCTGCAACCGAATCCATAGTACTACAGAATTTTTCCACCTACTATTTCAATCCATCCTAGCACTACACTGTGATCGAGCAGTACATCTAACTTGCAGAAAACTGAGGTTCGAATCTTTTCCAGGATACAGTTAGACTGGTTGGATAGTTTATTGATAGGCTGAAGTGGAGGAATCTGGCTAACGTAATCGGATGCTAATGATGGCTAACTGAATACGGAAAATTTGCACATTTAACACAGAGAATGGATTGAATCCCTTGTCCAAAAATAGTCAATATGTCAGTGTATGAATCGAATTCGCAACAAGAAAACTCTTTTACTCTACACGAGAAATTGATTTATGATGATCTGAATCTATCGTTGATAATGTACAAGGAAACTGAAACAGTCGGCAGAGAATGGAATTGTCAAACGTGAATTCAGAGGATAGTTCTGACAAGGTATATTGATACTAATGTCTCTACTAACTCTTATTCTTCGAAACTGGGAGGATTTGAACTTAATTTGAACTTAGCAGATAAGATTCTGAAAGATTACTCAATGCAATTTGTTTTAGTGGTGGGTCGTTCGGATGCACGAAGACCTATGGGATTAACTGATACTGAACAAAATAGCTTGACGGATAATTGACTAATGAGACTGATTTAAAAGATCAATAAGATGAGTGAGAGCTTCGACTGAATTTACACGTGACCCTCTCCAAAAAAACTGGATTCCACGGATTATATCTAGTTACTACCAACGTAACTGAAAGGCTGAAAAGATCGAACAGGATTACTTATAAGCGACGTTCCATAATGTCAGTTTGACTGACCGATATCGAAGAATTTGGAAGGTTTACTTCTCAATCTACTCCAGGTAATATTTACGACTGACAGATGACAGGGCACGAGAAGGAATTATATGTCCGAGACATAATCAGACTAGTTAGGGAGTGAACCCGTTCCATGTTCCCATGTGTAGCGGATACCCAATCCAACATAGTCTGGTTCGACGAACTTAGCTTAGTAAAGGTCTGAAAGAATGATCACGAAATTGGAATTTGACCTCCATTGGTTCAGGTTCAAATCAGGTTATTGATAGGCACTCTTAATGGGAATCTGACTGACTGTGACAAGTTCCTAACTCGAAGGTCTGAATAAATGAAAATGTCGAGTGGCTGATAAGGAATAAATCCAACTTATTTATTCCGCTTCGGGTAACTAACATAGTTACTCAACGATTGATCTAGGTGGCTGAAGGCGTTAATGTTAACTTCTGATTTTGCTAGTTTGATCAAGGCTTGAATGCTAATGGTTAAGTACGAAAGTTAGCTCTAAAGGGATAGACTAAAGCCACTCTGTCGGGTATTAATGGTGATACACTGTGTGGTAATATAGCAGACTTGTGTTTAATAACACGGGTGGTTCGACTTGATTCTCTCACAAGGTATCTATCCAAGCTACGACACTAAGCTACGAATTTATGAAAATGTATGGTCAAAAGATGCTTCTAATGGTTATTCCAAATAAGGTTAGGTCTCAAGTGGTTTGGTGTGATTCCCTAATATAATGTGTTAAGCTGAGACTATCTTATTTGGCATGTAGCAATATCCTATATTGAAATTCTGTTCTCTGGCAGGACAGATGTCTTACACAATGTCTAAGACAATGTGTCAGTAGTCCAGATGTCCTAGACAATTGGTTCGACAACTGGTATGAGGATCACACGTTATTGCAGTACTGAAGATAAACGAAAGCAATAAACAACACCAATAATTTGTTAACCCAGTTCGGCACTTATAACAAGCCCTACTCAGGAGGATACCAATCCAGGAAGTGAACACTACTAATCCGAATCAATACTTAGCCTTACAACACTACCAAACACCTTTTGGCATGTACGCCTTTTCTTAATCCAGTAATCTTCTACTCAAGGGCTAACTCCCCCTGAATATGAGAACCTACCCAACTCCCTCTAATCACTAATCCCAAGTGACGAAACAACTTTAAACTTAACAGTTTAAAAGACCAAGTTGAATGGCAACATTCAACGACACAAGCATCAAAGTACCAAGAACGATACTAAGAGCTACTAAGAGTTTTGCACAGTGGGTACAAAACTTTGGACTCACAATCTTCAGTTATTGTGGGTTGCGTTTTAAGCTCTATGTTGAGTCCTTTATATAGGCGTGCAATTCTTCAGATAATCTTCAGTCTTTCAGATGCACTCAAATAAGAGTTAGTTATAAAACAAACTTGTTTCAAAACAAACTCCACAAAGATAAAGAATTAATCTCTATCCACTAATTAAATACGAATCTAATCGTATCTAACACATAGGATTAATAACAAACTTTATCATTAATCCTAATCTCAGCTTGTTACTAAAAGATTCGCGTTTTATCCAAATTAAAACAAACACGCGTGCTTAATGGATAAGCATTATCTTTTAAGCTGAACTGGGTCAAGATGTCCTACCCACATGTCTTGGGACATCTTGTTCAACATGCTGCCTATGCATGCTCTGAACCCAGTGACAAGATGTCTAGGACATCTTGTTCAACATATTGCATCTGCACATCTTCAATATGCACAAGTGGTTTAGACTTAATTACTTCAGCATTGGTGCTTCAGTTAAGTCACTCTGACCAAGTTGTTTTAGCCTTATGATGCAGCCAATCTCAGAAGAACTACAATCTCCCCCTTTGGCAAATTATGGCTAAAACAACCACTAACCACTTTGTTGAGTGTGCACTCTTCAGTCTTCAATCTTCAAATTCTTCAATCTTCAAATTGATCTCTGTTGATGCAATCTTCAATTCTGAATCTTCAGGTCTTCAATGTCTTTGATCTTCAGAATCTTTGTGTGTCTTCAATATTCAGGACTTCTTCAATCTTGAATTTGTTATGAACCTTTTCTAGTATGAGACAGTCTTAGTCCTGTCTTCATATGATTCATTACAGTGAATTTTCTAAGTCTAGGGATGAGATACCTAGTGACTTAGTGAACCGAAGTCTTGAGTTGCAGCGGAAAGTACTTAATCAGAGTGATCAAGACTTACTAGACTTCTTAGAGGTTCATATTGAGCATTTAAATTTTGCTCTGGACACACTTATTTTAGCATAGCTTTTTAGTTTTTAATTTTTTAAAGCTTGCTATTTTTTCATCCGTAAAGCAAGAGATTGATTCTACTTGCCAAAGAGCTGTTCTATTATCAATTATTTCTCCCCCTTTTAACCATAATTTGACAAAGGTTTAAAGGAAAATATTTCATTGATTATAATAGAGTGAACAGCATACAAAATTTGCACTTCAAGTGCCGGATGTCAAAGCCTCCAATGTCTAGGACATTTGGTAGGCTACAATGTTACAGAAGATGAACAGAAAGGAAAAATACACAAAGTACTTATTTTCCTATATTACCCTGTTCCTCAAGCTTCTTCTGCTTCTTCACCATCTCCTCCTTCTTCATTTTCTTCACCTTCTGCAGCAGCATCTTGTATGGACTTGATCAGATCGTCCACTTGTTGTTTCCTTGTTGTGCTGGTCTTGATGGTTTCTCCCAATGTCTTCGAAATTTGTATCATCTCAGCAAGAACATCATTCTTGTTGGCTCTAGGCATAGAGCCTGATGCTTCAGCAGCCTCCTTCATCTTTGGGAACACAATGTCTGGGACATGTGTACCAGCAAAGAGCTTATAATCAAAGCTCAGGACTTGTGGCTTCTTAGTTGGAACTTCATCAGAGTGCAAGATTGTTGGAAATTGAATGAGAATCATTCCAGTTATCAGGCTTGAAAAGGCAATAGGCAGCTTCACTGCATATGTCTCAGCATGCTTCATTGTTTGGTTGAATACATGATCACCAAAGTTAATCTTCTTCTTGGTCCCAATTAGGTAGATCATCTTTTCCAGCATTGGAGTGATCCCGGAGCCATGATTGGTTGGTGCCCAGTTTGCTGCTCCAATCCTATTTAGAATAGCATACTTGACACTAAGAGTCCCTGTTGATAGCAATCCCTTCTTTGGCCATTCTTCCACTTGTCCTCCTGTAATCTCCTTAGTCACCTCATTGACTAAGTCAGCTTCATCAGTCTCAGTTGAAGTGGTTCTCCCAAGGTACTCATTGATGGTGGTGGGGGAGAACTTCACATCTCTTCTTCTTAACCGAACTATCCTAAACTCCTCACTTCCTTCACCGCAGGCACTTGTGATGTTCACTATGAAATCCTTGACAAGCATCTCATAGCAATCTCCCATGTCCTTGACAGTCTTCATTAACTCAGCTTTCTCCAAAAGCTCCATGATTTTGTTGCACTCTAGAGCATCTTGATGAAGCTCTCTTTCTTGAACAATCCTTCGTTGATATACGTACCTCCACTTTTGAGCACTTTCCTCAGAGTGAAAAGAAACTATGTCCATTGGAGCTGGAGGGATGTTTGCAGGAATTCTTCTTCCTCCAATCCTTTTTCTTCCAGAGGTCGTGATGTCTAGGACATCAGGCTTGACATCAGTCTCAGAGTCGCTTACAACAACGACCTGTTTCTTCTTCTTGTAAGTCTTGTCTCCAGAAGCTTTCTCCGTAGCTTTCCTCTTCCCTTTCTTCTCAGTGACAGGCGTCTCCACTTGCTTAGACCTATATGTTTTAGCTTTTCCTTTGATTGGAATGCTAATGCGTACTCTTTCACTTTCGTCTGAGCTTTCTTCTTCAAGGACTTGTTGAGGCTGACTATCTTTCTTCATTCCTTGAAGAATCTTGGCCAGGGGGACCTCATCTTCATCTTCCTCTTCATGATCTTGCACCTTTTCTTGTTCAGAGGTTGGAGCGAGACCAGATGTCGCAGCATTTGGTTCGACATCATGTGCAGGAACCTCTTCTGAGAGCATAGTTTGATCCAAGTTCGGATCAGCTTCTTCTTCATGAGGTTCTGACGGAATGTTGATAGTTTCTGTCGGAGGAACTTCATTGGCTGGAGGAGAGTTCTGCTCAGCAACATTGACTTGATGTTCATCAGTTGATGCTTGATCAGTTGGTTTGACATGTGGCTCTTCTGAAATCTTTTGTGATTCTTGATTCTCAGAAGGCTGGCTTTCAGGGTTTGTAGATTTTTGTTCCTAAATTGTGTCATTCTCTGTTGTGTGAGTTTTCGTCTTTTTAGGGTTCCTTTTCTTCTTTGAACCCTTGGTCTTTTTCTTCTTGATTGCGCCTTTTGTTGGAGGGATCATGCTGAGTGGTACAGCGTTGATGATAACCCCTTGTTGATTAACGCATAAGTCTTCAACCCTAGGCATTTGAGAGGATGCCTCTTCTGTTTGCGTCTTTGAATCATCACGATTTGAGTTGTTGTTCTTGGATGATTGTTGAGACAATGTTGAAGAGTGTTCTTTGGAAGAAAGAATTTCTGAGTTTGGAAGAGATGTCTGACAAGATGTTGAGACTTTTGGTAGTGTCACATATGAGGTCTTAGTAGCCTTTTATAGATTGATGGAGAACTTAAGGCTACCTCTTTTTATGTGCAGATTTTTAATGTTTCTTTACTCTGCACATTACCTCTATAGTGTTTATGACACCTTTTTGAGCGTGTGAATACCCAGAGGCACACTAACGCTCCCAACGAAAATCTCTTCAGCTTCTTGTCCAGTGTACAGATGTTGGGACATCTGGTAGGACATGTTGTCAACTTCTTCCTTGGCAGACAAGCAAGCTATTTCTGGACCATTGTTGTGAGGTGTCCAAGTATAGCACTTATCACATGACTTTATCCCTTTCATCACTACTTATTGATCATTAGCAATGGTGCATTCATGATTGTTGAAGTGCACTTTTAGTCCTTGTTCACATAGCTGACTAATGATAATCAAGTTTGTAGTGAGACCTTATACTAGTAGAACATCATCTAGATATCAAGTATGTTGACCAGATAGTTTTCCAATGCCTATGACTCTACCTTTAACTCCATCACCAAAAGTAACACTTCCTTTTGTATGAGACCTTAATTCTCTAAGGTATCTCTCATCTCCAGTCATGTGTTTAGAACATCCACTATCAAAATACCAATTTTCGTGTGGAGATATTCTTCGAGGAGTATGAGCCTTTTGAGGTGGTATTGGCTTGCATACTTTAGTCAGAACTTCCTTGTGTTTTGCCCTTGGAGGTAGGATCTTCTTTTTGTTCTGACTTGGTGATTTAGGCTTCTGAGGGTAGCCATGGAGGTAGAAGCATTATGAAATTAGATGCCCAGCTTTTCCACAATGTTTACATCTTTTCAGTGGTCCCTTGTACTCTTTGTATTAGGGGGACACATGTTGAGCATGATGTTGGGACATGTGGTCTGGCATATGCTTCCTTTGTTGAGCTGGAGGCTGAGGCCTTTGTTTAAATCTTTTCTGCTTGTGTTGAGTCAGATGATGTGTCTTTGTCACCTGTTTCTTTTGTTCAGCAGGTTGTTGAGGTTTGGATCCTGTCTTCTTGTGCTTGTGCTGAGAAGGATGTTGTGATTTGTGGTTTGACATTTGGTCCCGAGGTCTATTCTTAGAGGAAATTTTCTTCTCAGGAGCCTTGCTGTAGTTATCATACCCTAATCCCTTCTTGTCACTTGGACTTCTACCAAGTTCAAGAACTTCTTCAAGCATGTCAGTTCCCTTGCTTAACATTCTCACAGATTTTGTCATCTCAGTGAGTTTTGAGTTTGACAAGTTAACTTGTTCTTTCAAAGCAGCTGTTGAAGCTTCTAGTGCCTCCTTTTCTTGAGCAAGTAGTGTAACTTGTTTTCTCAAACTAGTTGTTGAAACCTCTAGTGCTTCCTTCTCTTGAGCTAGTTTCTCCATCTCCTCATCTTGTTTTCTTATAAGTTCACAAGATTGTTCCCATTTAATGGTGAGATTGTTGTATTTCTCATCCAATTTTTCTTGAAGGAGATCTTCATTGCTCGTGCTGCTGCTGGTATCAAATGTTCCAGTGAAGGCTTTATTTGTTGGTTCTTCTTCTTTCTCTTCCTCAGAATCAGATAAGATAGCTGTCATTCCCTTTTTCTGTTTCCTGAGAAAGTTTGGACATTTTGGTCTGATGTATCCAAATCCTTCACATTCAAAACATCTCACTTCTTTGTTTTGCTCAGAAGTATTCTCCTCCTTGGTCTTGCCCTGTGACTTGATGTTGGACCTCTTATCTGGGACATTTGTCCTGTACTTGGCTTGCAGCTTACTTATGGCTCTGTTGAAGTCCTTTGTAATGTAAGCTAAAGCCTGTGATAGCTCATCATCATCATCATCTTGGCCTTCCTCAGATTTAAAAGCCAAGTTCTTCATCTTCTTCTCTGGTTTGTCATCCAGAGACATCTCAAAGGTTTGTAATGAGCCAATAAGTTCATCCACCTTCATTGTGCTCAAGTCTTGAGATTCTTCGATTGCAGTCACCTTCATATTAAATCTCTTAGGCAGTGATCTAAGGATTTTTCTGGCTAACTTTTCTTCAGGTATCTTCTCACCTAGAGCAAAGTTTGAATTTGCTATATCTCATATTCTAGTGTTGAACTCAGATATAGTTTCTTCATCCTCCATTCTAAAGTTCTCAAATTTTGTGGTGAGAAGTTGCAGCTTTGACATTCTAACTTTGGAGGTTCCTTCATGTGCAGTTTGAAGAATTTCCCAGGCATGCTTGGCTTTACTACATGTGTTGATTAAATTGAACATGTTTTCATCAACACCATTGAATATAGCATTGAGTGCTTTAGAGTTGCCACTTGCCTCAGTTTCTTCTTCTGGACTCCAATCTGCCATTCCTTTTAGACTAGTGGAGCCATCTTCTGCTGTGATTATTGGATGATTCCACCCAGTGATAATTTCCCTCCATGCTTTTTGATCCATGGATTTGAGAAAGGCAACCATTCTTGCTTTCCAATAATCGTAATTTGATCCATCCAAGACTGGTGGTCTGTTGATTGATCCTCTCCTGTCCATCTTGAACAAAATTTATCTCCCTGGAGCTCACCCAGCAGGTTTGGGTGTCTGCACTGATGCCAATTGAAATTCTGTTCTCTGGCAGGACAGATGTCCTACACAATGTCCAGGACAATGTGTCAGTAGTCCAGATGTCCTAGACAACTGGTTCGACAACTGGTATGAGGATCACACGTTATTGCAGTACTGAAGATAAACGAAAACAATAAACAACACCAGTAATTTGTTAACCCAGTTCGACACTTATAACAAGCCCTACTCTGGAGGATACCAATCCAGGAAGTGAACACCACTAATCCGAATCAATACTTAGCCTTACAACACTACCAAACACCTTTTGGCATGTACACCTTTTCTTAATCCTTGTAATCTTCTACTCAAGGGCTAACTCCCCCTGAATATGAGAACCTACCCAACTCCCTCTAATCACTAATCCCAAGTGACGAAACAACTTTAAACTTAACAGTTTAAAAGACCAAGTTGAATGGCAACATTCAACGACACAAGCATCAAAGTACCAAGAACGATACTAAGAGCTACTAAGAGTTTTGCACAGTGGGTACAAAACTTTGGACTCACAATCTTCAGTTATTGCGGGTTGCATTTTAAGCTCTATGTTGAGTCCTTTATATAGGCGTGCAATTCTTCAGATAATCTTCAGTCTTTCAGATGCACTCAAATAAGAGTTAGTTTTAAAACAAACTTGTTTCAAAACAAACTCCACAAAGATAAAGAATTAATCTCTATCCGCTAATTAAATACGAATCCAATCGTATCTAACACATAGGATTAATAACAAACTTTATCATTAATCCTAATCTCAGCTTGTTACTAAAAGATTCGCGTTTTATCCAAATTAAAAACAAACACGCGTGCTTAATGGATAAGCATTATCTTTTAAGCTGAACTGGGTCAAGATGTCCTACCCACATGTCTTGGGACATCTTGTTCAACATGCTGCCTATGCATGCTCTGAACCCAGTGACAAGATGTCTACGACATCTTGTTCAACATGTTTCATCTGCACATCTTCAATATGCACAAGTGGTATTGACTTAATTACTTCAGCATTGGTGCTTCAGTTAAGTCACTCTGACCAAGTTGTTTTAGCCTTATGATGCAGCCAATCTCAGAAGAACTACATATATGATAATATAACATGTTGGAAAGTGAAAGAACGCTAAATCAAAGGTGGTCTAATTCGACTATTTTCCTATATAAATGGTTGGGTAGTTAATGGCACTAAGTTACTAATTCGAGATAATTGGATAACTACACCTAACAAGTCCCTATGGGTAACAAGTTTATAAGATGAAATTCCTAAATGGTACATCTAATAATGCTCAACCTCTAGTGGTAAGGTACCAATATTGGTTGCTACTTAAAAAGGCTAACTCGGTTTAATTCTGGTTTCTACTACTCAAGGATGGTGCCTTACGAATTAAGTCAGGTATCTAAATGGTGTTGTAGAATGATTCCTAATTGTTACTCTAGTAAGGTTGATCTCAAATGCTTTGTTGTATTTAACTGACCTAGGCTGATATCGCTAATAAGAAGAACAGAGTTCGACTTCTAGCGGTATGGTAAGAATACGAGTTATGAATTTGAAAAGTTGAAAGACCTTTAGGGAGGCTTAAGAGTTGGCAATTCTATAGGGTAATCTAATGGAAAGTCCTCAGTTAAATGTTGTTATGAGTTTGTATTCCAACTTGGTTCCTCTAATATGGTACTGAATAGATTTGACAAACTGGCGAATGTCGCGGCTGAAAGGTAAGGTTAAGTATTTGAGAAGAGTCTTAATCTACTATACTCTAAACTCTATGATGCAATGTCATACTCACATTCCTCTATGCACAATTCTACTTCACAAGGTTTCCCACATCCATCAGTCTGCTATTAATTCCTATAATCTTAACAATTGCTTCATTACATTTTCCGGAATGTCATACCACCCTTGGTTCCGATCCATATACTCTGTCTTAATTCTTCGTATAATCGCTGGCGTTACACTACTTACTTCTGTAGCACTAACTACTTCAGCTCTAACATCCGGTTAAAGAGAACTTTTCGCCAACGACTGCTTCTGAATTGCACTTCTATTAAGATCTTCTTACTTGACCACCTTGGTCCGCTTCGGTTCTCAACCGTAATACCCTGCCTACCATGCACAATACTGAGTTGTACGGGCTCAGTACGTGATGGTTTCAGGGTAAACAGTTCAGACTCCAAAGGGTCCGTACTTCTCAAGAAGGAATTGTAATGACTCACAGCAAGGTCCGATACTGGATCGACTTGCTCTTATACCAATTATAACACCCCGACTAAAATGTCTAGAATATTTAGTCGAAGCATACATAATTGAAATCCGAGTACATTAAATTACATAGAATTAACTGAATATCACATTATCATTAGAATAACAATATGATTATTCGATACAAACAGCGGAAATAATGACATTCAGAATAACAGATTAAATAAAAACAAGGAAGAAGACAATGTCTTCTAAGCTGACAATCCAAGCTCGGCTCCAATCGTCAGGTCCATCCTGGTCCCTGCTCCGAAATAACCTGTCAACCTAAAAAAATATTGAATGGAGTGGGGTGAGACTACTAAGTCTCAGTGAGTCCTACTACCCTCATAATGGCGACTACGTCTGGTACCTAATCAGTCATGTTTATTCATCATAGTTCATAACATGACATAAAAGCATAATAATTAAATGTGTAACACAGATTAGCAACCTCTTATTCATTTTAACCCGCAAGGACACTCCGAGGTGAGCACGTCTTGGAGGCCTGCCTTGTCCGTCGACCGATTCGATCACGACATGCAGCTCACACAACATATCCTGATGGATACTCCCATTGGAAGTCCATAGACGACATTAAACGTCAAACCTGATCGACTGATACTAACTGTTCTTGAGTTTCATTCTACCATGATATCCCAAAACCCGGGGAGCATACATATTTACTAAATTTCCTAGGTTATACCCTAAAGTTGCACTGCGATTACAAACTATACGTATTTTATATTAATTCTATTATTGCAAGAAATAATGATTTAATTCGAGGATCTAAAACGAGTGTATAGTTTTTAGAAAATATTAAAATTAGGGTCAGTCTAACACCACCTGCCACAATGAGCAATCCAACAAGCCCAGGCTAGTATTCATGTTCTGGTCTTGAGTTAGCTCGCCGAGCGAGCAAGTACTCGCCGGGCTAGCAATGCTCGTCGGGCTAGCAAATGCTCGCCGGGCCAGCAAACGCTCGCCGGGCCATTCATACTCTGCCGAGAACATGGTTACTCGCTAGAAGGCTCGCCGGGCGAGATATGCGTAAACAGCCCCTGTTTTGCAGATTTTCAGATTTTTCACACAAACCACCTACAATCCTCAAATTAAACCTATGCAATAATATTATAGATATATTATACGACAGTTTGGAGAGGAATTTGGGAGTTAATTCCTCTCGCACATAATTTCCCTAAAAATCCTATGTTTGCATGCATATTTAAATTTTTGGGAATCTAACTACCTAGCCTAAGAACCCACCTGAAATTGAAGCTTTAGACTTGATTCCTGGGCTCTTGAATAGCTACCGAAACTCCCAGCAACACCCACGACCTCTTGGACAGAATTTGAGAAAAATGATAAACTCTAGCTTTTGGTCTAAGATTGAAGTTTGTGGTTGTTTGATTCTACAGAGGCTGAAGGATTTGATTCCTTGATTTCTGAGACTGGAGTAATGTTACAGAGCTGCTGCTGCTGCTCGTGGGTGAGAGACAAGAAATGAATTTCCACAAATGTTGGTTGTTTGCTTACATGCATGTAATATAATTGGCTTAGAAGGAGGGAAGTGGAGAGTTGGTGATGAAAGGAAGGAGAGTAGAGGTTGGTGTTTTGATTTCTAGAAAAGAATAGAATGAGAGTGGAGTACTTGGTTTGTCCTTAAATAAGGGAGTGGAAAATGGGTGGAATGTGAATACCTTGTTGTTGTTATTGTTTGGCCGAGAGAGAGGAAGAGAGCTTGAGGGGATATGTGATTTCCTCATGTTGTTTTTCTAAGTGGAGAAATGTACTTTCTTTTAAACATTTGCATGTTTTCTCATTGGTGTAGAATTTGATGAGGTGTTGGTACAAGAAGGCAATGAGGTGTTTGTTGGTTAAGAGTGAGTCATGAGATGAGGTGTTGACATGAGGAGGAAATGATTCTCTTGGCTACTTAGCTCACATGTGGAATGATATGTATTTTAAATGTGAGCTAGGTTCAAGGGAAACTCCTAATTTTAAATCAGAGGCACTTGAATTTTCTAACACATAATTAAATTACTTTCCACAATAATTCCTAAATTAAGGAAATAGCTCTAATTGGAAATTAATGAGATGGATAGAATTTTGGGATACTACAGTTTAATTTCTTGTAGTAAAAAATTGGAAATAAAAAATTTAAGAAAATATAGATAAATTGGAACTGAAATTATGCAGTACATATATGAATAATTAAGATCATAAAAATAATGATAAAATTACATAAAAACAGATAAAGTGGTCTTTATTATAATTCATTGTTAGCTACTGAACATTATGCAACACATCATCTTTGTAAACCACATTTTTAGTTGTATTTGAATCTCCACCTTCATCGTCGGTATTACTACCTTTAACTCTTTTCTTGGTGTAACCCTTGATAATCCAACATATAATTTTCAAGTTTCAACCCGTAATTGTTGACAAAACATCTCGACAAAAAGACAAATTTGTGAAAATATAAGGTGAAATAAAATCATTAAAATTATCGTCAATCAATGATTTAAAAAGATAAATTTGTTTAAAAACTAAAAAATTGAGTAAGAATAAAACATAAGTTGTTTCACACTCTCTACCTTATGGTTGAGTTCAACAAATTGAATAAAGCATTCTATTTAACTTCTAAACTATCGAGGATTCTATATTGGTTTAAACAACCATGCTTAATGTCTGCAATCAACGAATTCATGAATCAACGAATATTTATGGACAAAAATATATTAAGATTAAACTGATAAATAAGAACAAAACACAACAAATTATATTAGATACATTCAAACATTTTTCCTCTCAAATAAGACGAAACGTGTTACCTTTATAGAACCCCAAAGCAAAACCTACATCCAATAGAATATATATGAAACTTAAGAAAAATAAAACCCAATTTTTTTCTTAAATGGAAGAATCAAAATTAATATGAAACACTACAAACAACAACAAAAAAAAGAAGATGGAATACATACCTATTGAAATAAAAATCAAATTAAAAAAGAATAGAGAATTAATATGGAATACTACAAACTATAATCAGAATTTAAACACCTAAAATATCTATAGCAATCTATACCTTTATAGAACCCCAAAGTCAAATCTGCATCAAATAAAAAAAAAATATTAATATGCGAGAAAAAGTGAAAAAAGATGCATAATCTAAGACTATAATTAATATGAAAGATACACTCTTTGGAATGTGAAAGATAACTTTTGAGAGAAAGAAATAAAAGGGTTTTGATTTATCGTAAAAGACGCATAATTTAAGAATATAAATAAAATAGATTCCACAGAGTATATCCAATTATCAAATGAAAACATATAAGTAGGGATTAATAGGTAACAAAATTAGGCTTTGGTGTAAAATTATTTTATATACACAGCAATCATATATTGACACATTATGTATTGTGTTTGTAAACATATGACGTGTCACATTCATTAATTGACGTGGCAACATAGTATTCAAGTTTTTATCATACTCGTTGATATAATATTTTCTTTCACGTGTCAAAATCTAGACCATTCATATTAGGGTTAAGGTTTAGGGTGGCTCTGGTTACTCTCGTTTTATTATATTAAAGATTAAGATTAAGATAGGATTAAGATTAAATAGACATTATAGTCAATAGACTCCAAATAAATAGAGCATATTTGTAAGACATGTTGATATACATGTTTTAAAAAAAGGGTTAATAGGCTTATACCCCCCTGCAATGTTGGCGAGTTTTGCATTACCCCCCTATAAAAAATTTTTTTTGACATTACCCCCCTGCAATGTGATTTTATTTTTTTCGCAGTTCATTTCACCCCCCAGGGGGGTAAAACAAAACAACATTACAGGAGGGTGCAATGAACTACAAAAAAAATAAAATCACATTGCAGGGGGTAATGTCAAAAAAAAGAAAATTATAGGGGGGTAACGCAAAACTCGCCAACATTGCAGGGGGGTATAAGCCTATTAACCCTTAAAAAAAATACACTCGTGTTTTTAAAATCCTAAGTTTTTTGTTCATAACATAGGCTTAAAATCTTAATGAGAGACTACCCTTGGTAATTTTTTTTATTTTTTTTGTGTCATAGTTGTATCAATTGAATTTTCAAAACTACATAATAATAATATTAATAATAATAATAATAATAATAATAATAATAATAATAATAATAAGTTTGTGTGGCTCAATATAATTTTTTTATATAACTATAGAGATTTTTTTTTTGTCTTCACCTGATACTATGGTGTGCCCCTAATTGTTGGGGATCTCCAACTATATTAACTAATTATATGGTAATAATTTTTTTTGAGTTATCAACAAAATCATCCTGAGGTGCCTAGTCATATTTAATTAGCGAACAAATAATTTCCCGCCCAAGTGATTAGAAAGGTGCATATTTTCTAATGGACAAAAAATACCCTTGATATTTACCTATTTAACACCAGGAATTGAAGGTTAGTTAGGTAAAATTTATTAAATGATGTGCACCCACTTTACTAATTTAAACCCACTTAATTATAAATATCTACAACCTAAATAAACAACCTAGGATATAAAAAACTTTAATCTTTCATATCTTGCTATCTGCACCCCCCTGCGCTCAAGAAAAATTCGAAAATAATTTTTAATTTCTCGAATTAATTTTATTTTCTTCGATTAATTATTTAAGACATATTTTCATAAAAAACAAAGTGATAGAAGGGTTGATCTGACGTTTGTCTTTTGACACCCCGGTTGATTCCTATCCTTGCAGTTTTGCTTGCGGTCTTGGAATCAACCTCATTTCTAATAACGATTTCACAATAACTGAACGAAAAAGGGTTGACCTGGCGTTCGTCTTTTCACACCCCGGACAATCTCTATCCCTGCTGTATTGCTGGTGATCTTGGGATTATCCTCGTTCCAGAGGCTTTAAAATCAACCCAACTCACATGAAATTTTCTCACTGCCCTTGTGCAGTGAAAACACAGTTGTTCTCAGACTTGGATAAGTTTATCCATTCTCAGTAACATGAACGATGCTTAAGCCTCCCGTGCGAGCATACGAGCAACGTTTAAATACTGGAATGTCGTATAAGCGATATCTATTCTGAAAACATGTTTCTTAGATTCGGATAACGCTTTCCATTCTCAGTAATACAAACCGAGCTTAAGCCTCCCGTGCGAGCATACAAGCGGCGTTTAACTACTAGAATGTCGTACAAGCGTTACTCATTCTAAAAACATGTCTCTCAGATTCGAATATCACCTATCCATTCTCAATAAGACGAACTGCGCTTAAGCCTCCCGTGCGAGCATACAAGCAACGTTTAAATACTAGAATGTCGTATAAACGATACCCATTCTGAAAGCATCTTTCTAAAAATGAGTAATGTTTTATCCATTCCTCCGACACATACTTACGCTTAAACCTCCTATCGCGAGCATACAAGCACAGTTGTATCGGCGGAATGCGACATAAACGTTATTCGATAAAAACAGCAAAACACACAAACAATTTTTACCCAAAGAACTACGTAAGCTTTGAATTCCCTATTGCACCTGGGGATACATAGGAGCGGGATCAATACATCTCGTCAAGCACCCTAATAAAAAAAAATCTTTTTGTTAAATAAAAAGTGGAGTAGAAAATTATAAGCAGATAATTAACAATTAAGCGGATATATTAGAATTTAAGCACACAACCTTGTTCCCTAAACGGTTCCCGTTGGATACAACGGACGCGAGAGGTGCTAGCACCTTCCTCTCGCGTAATCAACTCCCGAACCCGGAAATGGTTGCGATGACCATCTTTCCATTGTTTTCTCAAGGTTTTATCGATATTTTCCTTTTCCTCCGGGAATAAATAAAGTTCGGTGGCGACTCTGTGTCAGTCCAAGTGTCTTTGCGCTTGGGAGTTTTTCGCGCCGCTTCAGCTGGCGACTCTGCTGGGGATATCTAGAGAGTTAGGCCTAGTTTAGGAGTTCATTTGCTTGTGTGCTATATCATGTTTATTATATCTGCTTTATTGTTTATGCATTAATATTATCTGCTTGGATCTACTGTTTCTTCTTCTTCTACTCCTCTTTTTTCTTTTTTTGCCCATATGGCTTGGTTACTGTGCAAAGCTCTATACCCGGGCTTGAGAAAAACTTAGGCTAAGTAAGGGGTTTTCATTACCGGCCGTCCTGACGTATGGCTTGATTGCGCTGGTATGAAAAACCCCAATCGAGGTAGATTCCCTTGAAAATGTTGGCCGTCCTGCTGTAGAGCTCGCTAGCGCCAATGTTTTCTTGCGGAGTCCGTGACCTTGGTGACCTTTCGACCAGTCTAGAACCTCGAAACGTGTTACTAGGAACCTCTGTTAGCACCTGAGTCGAGGCCTCGTAATGTTGACCTCTGTAGTCGACATAGTGGCCTCACCTGGATGAGGATTTTCTTTGGAGATATTTGTTGTGGGCCTTTGCAACAACAACCGTGTTTCCAAAGGGGCATTCCGTGATTCAAGGAACCTTATTAAACCCTAGAACAACATGTGAGATGGGATGAGCTGTAGGTAACCTTGAGCCTTTGTGACCCTAGCACAGAAAGTTGAACCTTTGCTACAGTAACCCGATCTGCTGCGTGCATCCATGCATCCATATTCATGCGTTTTCACAAAAAATATTTTCATAACATATAATCATGCATTTTCCATGCATCCATGAAAGGATTTTGCATGCACTTTTCATAAAAATAAAAACAAAGTTGTGCATGCATGTTCATTCATAAAAAAATCATCTCATTTCTTTCATTCATTCCAACCAGCTACCTCCCCGACACCGATACCGGACCAGAAGCGTCTGTAATCGAACCATGGAAGACTAGCAAGAACAACATAATGTCTTGAGGGGTGATGTCGAGCAAATGTCCGGAAAGTTGAACCGTGTCTTAGAAATGTTGACTAATCAGAACCAGCCTCAGTAGCAGGTTGTGGTTCCGAATCCTGCAGTGAATGGCCCAAACCAGCAAGGGGATCCGTCAACATCAAATGTAGTGTGGCCGCCATACGATTTACCAGTGGGGTATACGCCGCCGCCTGTTGGGAATTCGAATGTTGCTCAGACCGTCCAGATACTGGTGAACACTGAGATTCCTATTGAACAGTCCAGGATGCCTCAAGCTCAGCCGGAGCAAGTGGTGATCCAGGAAAATCTGGAAGACCCAAGGAATGCTTATCAGGGTCCAGACCCACAGAACAGGGGCCCCGGAGTGAATATTGTTATCCCCCAGATAGAGGAAGCCCAGCAGAAGTTCAGGGCCATTGAAGACAGACTGAGAATGATGGAAGGAGGCAACGATCCGTTAGACCTGGCAAATATGTGCTTAGTACCAGACTTAGTACTTCCCCTGAAATTCAAAACTCCTGATTTCGAAAAGTACAAAGGGCTGAGCTATCCAAAGAGTCACCTGGTGATGTACAGCAGGAAAATGGCAACCTATGCGCACAATGACAAGCTCATGATGCACTGTTTCCAGGACAGTCTTACTGGGGCATCACTCAACTAGTATATGCAGCTAGAAGGAAGTCGCATCCGATCATGGAGGGATCTCGTTTGTGCTTTAGTTAAGCAGTATCAGTATAATGTGGACATGGCTCCTGACCACAATCAGCTACAAAACATGTCTCAGAAGGACGGTGAATCTTTCAAAGTGTACGCTCAACGTTGGAGAGAGTTGGCTGCACAAGTGCGTCCACCACTTCTAGAGTCGAGCTCGTGGAAACATTCACCAATACTCTGCATGGAGTTTATTTTGAGAAAATGGTTGGCAGTACTTCGGCAGAATTTTCCGACTTGGTGAAGGTCGGAGAGCGAATCGAGAACGGGATAAAAAGAGGAAAGATTCAGGTTGCAACAGGAACTCAGAGCAGGGTTAAGAAACCTTCAAACAGTCTCCTAAAGAAGAAGGAGGGGGAAACCAATGCGGTTGCTTCCATAGGCAATGACGCTTATTATCCAGGGCCAACTCAGATGCCATACTTCTAGTACCCGTACCTAGCAGCGGTGCAATATCAACAGCCTCAGGGGTTTCCTTTTCAACAAGCAATGCAGCCCATGAATCCGTTCCAGCAGAATTCGTTTGTGTAGAACTCGGGACAGCAACAGAATTAGCAGCAGACCAAGCCTTGGGCTAACAGAGAAAAGAAGGTCATCGACCTGATCCCTATGCAGTACAGTCAGCTCCTTCCGTACTTGGTGCACAACGGGATGGTTGTTCCCCGAGCTTTGAAGCCAATGACTGCGCCTTTTCCAGCTTGGTACGACCCTAATGCCAAATGCGATTACCATGCGGGTACAGAAGGCCACACTACCGACAACTGTAGGGCGTTCAAGTACAAGGTTCAGTAACTTGTTGATAAGCAGTTGTTGACCTTTAAGGAAGAGCTGCCAAATATGAAGAGTAATCCATTACCGGGGCACACAGGTGCAAGTGTTAGCATGGTTGAAGGTTCGAACAGTGTAGAGCTTATCAAAGATGCATTCTAGATAAGAACTCCAATGGCGGTGGTCCAAGAAACTTTGATTGGGAACGATCAGTTTGTGGAAATGCACTCCGAGTGTGAAGTTTGCAAAGATAAACCCTGAGCAATGTGCAAGGATGAAGGAGTGCTTGCAGAAGCTGATGGACTAGGGACTGGTGCAAATTGGATATTCCAAGAATGATGTCTCAGTATCAACTTTAGAGCCATATGAACAAAAAGGGAGGATCCCAGGACTTCAAGAGACTTTCCGCTGTGCTGGGCTGAGGTATGAAGAGCAGATAGCTGCAATTGAAGATGCAAGCGATGAGAGGCACAGCTGGGTGTATCGGTGTTCCTCGGGTGCTGATCTTACAAATTGGAACACTATTGTGATCCCTAAGGTCACCATGATATCAAAGTAATTTTCTATTTTCAAACATCCCTTGCCATGCCCAAGGCAAGTGGATGAGCTTTGTAGGGCTCTTTGTTAAAATGACTTGTTTGTCAGTAATAAAAAGCATTTTGTTTCCAATTACATCTCTTTTCCTTCTTTTTTTTTCTCAGTTTAAAAAAGGATAATAAAAATGGCAATACTTTCTTGCCTTACATTTTCACTTTGCATCCCTCTAAAAAGCCATAAATCATATCATGCAGAAATGAACCCTTTGATCATGACAATGTTATAATCCCCTATGATTTCGAACTTCCAATTAACCACACTGAAGAAGTTGGGGAGGAGGACTGTGAACTTCCTGAAGAATTGGCCCGATTGTTGGAACAAGAGAAAAAGATGATTCAACCTCATCAGGAACCAGTGGATGTGATCAATCTGGGACTGAAGAGGAAAAGAAAGAAGTCAAGATGGGTTCCCTCTTGCAACCCGACGTGAAAGAAAAGCTGGTTATGCTGCTCCGAGAGTATGTGGACATCTTCGCTTGGTCATACCAAGACATGCCAGGGCTAGATACAAACATAGTAGAGCACAAGCTTCCACTTAAGCCTGAATGCCCGCCGGTGAAGCAAAAGTTAAGAAGAACCAGGCCTGACATGTCCCTCAAGATAAGGGAAGAGGTCAAGAAACAGTTTGATGCGGGATTCCTAGCAGTAGCAAAGTACCCTGAGTGGATTGCTAACATTGTGCCTGTCCCGAAGAAAGACGGTAAAGTGCGAATGTGTGTAGATTACCGAGACTTGAACAAAGCAAGCCCTAAAGATGACTTTCCTTTGCCTCACATCGATGTATTGATTAAAAACACTGCTCGATTCCCCGTCTTTTCCTTCATGGATGGCTTCTCGGGTTACAATTAGATTAAAATGGCTGCCGAAGACATGGAGAAAACCACATTCATCACTCCATGGGTAATTTTCTGCTATAAGGTTATGCCTTTCGGCTTGAAAAATGCTGGGGCAACATATCAGCACGCTATGGTCACCCTCTTTCATGACATGATTCATAAGGAAATCGAGGTGTATGTTGACGATATGATTGCAAAGTCTCAAACAGAAGATGAACACCTTGTACATTTACAGAAGTTGTTTGCTAGATTGAGGAAGTATCAATTACGGTTGAATCCCAACAAGTGCACATTTGGTGTTAAATCTGGGAAGCTGCTAGGGTTCATCGTCAGTCAAAAGGGAATCGAAGTCGACCCTGATAAGGTCCGAGCAATTCAGAATATGCCGGCACCGAGGACTGAGAAAGAAGATCGAGGTTTCCTTGGCAGATTGAATTACATCTCCAGGTTTATCTCCCATCTCACTGCAACTTGCGAGCCGATTTTCAAGCTACTGAGAAAGGATCAGACCATTGAATGGGGTGAGGAGTGTCAAAAGGCATTTGATAAAATTAAGCAATACTTGCAAGAACCCCCTGTTTTGGTACCACCTGTTCCTGGGAGTCCTCTCATCATGTACCTACATGTGCTGGATGAATCTATGGGCTGTGTACTAGGGCAGCATAACGAGACGGGCAGAAAAAAGCACGCCATCTATTATCTGAGCAAGAAGTTTATTAGCTGTGAAATCAGATACTCATTGTTAGAAAAAACTTGTTGCGCCTTAGCATGGGCTGCTCGGCGTTTAAGACAATATATGGTATGTCACACCACATTGTTGATCGCCAAGATGGACCTGATCAAGTACATCTTCGAGAAATCGGCCTTGACTGGGAGAATTGCCCGTTGGCAGATGCTGCTGTCTGAGTACGACATTCAATACACCACTCAAAAAGCTATCAAGGGGAGCGTACTAGCAGAGTATCTTGCTCACCAGCCCGTGGAGGACTATCAACCCATGCACTTTGAATTCCCAGATGAAGACATCATGGCCTTGAGCGCAAAACCTCCCATTGGAGATGATGAAGGGCCAGAGCCAGGATCTCGTTGGAAGCTTGTGTTTGACGGTGCATCTAATGCTTTGGGACACGGTGTGGGAGCTGTCATAATCTCTCCTAAAGACACCTACACCCCTCTTACAGCAAGACTATTGTTCGATTGCACAAATAACATCGCGGAATATGAGGCATGCATTATGCGTCTGGAAGCGGCAATCAGCTTGAGAATCAAGATCCTAGAAGTGTATGGAGACTCTGCACTAGTCATCTACCAAGTCAGAGGAGATTGGGAAACCCGTCACCCTAATCTAATCTCGTATCGGGATCATGTGTTAAAATTGGCTGAATACTTCGATGAAGTCACTTTCCATCATATCCCCAGAGAAGAAAACCAGCTGGCTGATGCTTTGGCCACATTATCATCAATGTACAAAGTAACTTGGCCAAATCATGTGCCCCTTGTGGAAATCAATCGTCGTGAAAAGCCTGCTTATTGCTCCGCAACTGAGGTTGAATCAGATGGAAGACCATGGTATCATGACATCAAAAACTATCTTTAGAAGCAAGAGTACCCCACAGGTGCGTCACGCGGGGATAAGAAAACATTGAGAAGGCTGGCATCCAAATTCTTCTTGGATGGTGAAGTGCTTTACAAAAGGAATTATGACATGGTTCTCCTTCGGTGTGTAGACCGACGGGAGGCCGACATGCTCATCGAAGAGATACATGAAGGGTCCTTTGGTACACACGCTAATGGGCACGCTATGGCAAAGAAGATTCTCAGAGCTGGCTACAATTGGTTAACCATGGAGACTGATTGTCTGAGCTATGTAAGAAAATGCCATAAATGCCAAATCTATGCAGATAAAGTGCATGTGCTACCCACTCGATTGAATGTCCTCACAGCACCATGGTCGTTCGCCATGTGGGGCATAGACATGATCGGCATGATTGAGCTAAAAGCGTCAAACGGACACTGTTTCATCTTGGTAGCCATTGATTACTTCACCAAGTGGGTGGAAGCAGCATCATACACCAATGTAACGAGGCAAGTAGTCGCCAGGTTCATCAAGAAGGAAATAATCTGTCGTTATGGTATTCCAAGCAAGATTATCACAGATAATGCCAGCAACTTGAATAATCAGACGATGAACGAGTTATGTGAGAGCTTCAAAATTGAACACCATAACTCATCACCGTATCGCCCCAAGATGAATGGAGCAGTAGAGGCAGCCAACAAAAATATTAAGAAAATCCTCAAGAAGATGGTGAAAACATATAAGGATTGGCATGAGATGCTCCCCTTCGCACTTCACGGGTACAGAACCGCAGTTCGCACATCAACAGGGTCAACACCCTTCTCGTTGGTTTATGGCATGGAAGCGGTGCTCCCAGTGGAGGTGGAGATCCCCTCCTTGAGAGTTTTGATGGAAGCCAAGCTCGAAGAGGCAGAATGGGTGCAGACCCGGTTCGACCAGCTGAATCTCATCGAAGAAAAGAGAATGACAGCTCTATGTCATGGTCAGCTATACTAGCAGAGGCTCAAGAAAGCGTTTGACAAGAAGGTCCGTCCTAGAGTATTCAAGGAAGGCGACCTAGTGCTGAAAGTGATATTACCCATTCACAAGGATTTACGAGGGAAATGGACTCCTAACTATGAAGGACCATATGTCGTGAAAAAGGCCTTCTCTAGGGGAGCCCTGATCCTTATTACAATGGATGGAGAGGAGTTTCCACTCCCAGTGAACTCCGACGCAGTCAAAAGATACTATGCCTAAAAAAAAAAAGAGAAAAGAAGAAAATAATAAAAGCTCGCTAAGTCGAAAACCCGAGAGGGCGGCTTAGGCAATAGAGAGCGTCCCGGTGGGCTGAAAACCTGAAAGCGCGGCCCAGACAAAAATTAGGGGCATCAAAAAAGGAAATGAGACCCGCTAAGTTGAAAACCTCGAAAGGGGCGGCTTAGGTAAAAAAGGGTACCCCGGTGGATTGATAACTCTCACTGAGCAATCCAGACAAAAATTAGGGAAAACATTCAAAAGAATAAAAGAAAAAGAAAAGGCATAGGACTGCAGCACTTGAGCCTGCAACGAAAATAGCTGATTCAGATGGAAGAGACCAGCCCGAGTCTCCACCTTCAGAAGCAAAGTGTTGTGATTCAGAAATCATGGGTGAAGATAGCATTGTCATGGCTCAGCGGAATTCATTTATTCCCATTGCCATTATCTTAGCTGTAGCTTTCTGCGATCACCTCTTCTAGGGATTTGCATCTTGATGTAACATCGTGCTTTGTACACATCTTTGTATATTCAATAAAATTCCTTTTAAGCTTGTCTTGTCTATTTGTCTTGCTTTTTGCTCTAATTGTTTACACAATGTGATTTATTTCTGACAAATAATGCATTTAAACATTGAAAATAAAAAGCTTTTTGAAAATGGCTAAACTGCTTTAATGTTGGAAGTGTTTAAAGGAAGATCAATAGCTTACCATTGGTATCTTGGTTATAAGCACATGACATCCCAACGATCACCTTGATCCAGTCAAATGAAGAGCCGCTTTGCCTCAGTGATGTTCCGACGAAGGCAACGTGACCTCTTTCCTCAGCAGGTTTACAATATGACTTTGTTTTTCCCCCAGCAGGTTGGCCAGGGAAATTTTCCCCAAGCAGAGACATGGCCTCTCCCCAGCAGAATGGTAGCTGAAACCACTTCCCAGTAGAACAGACAAAGCTCCCTCCTCATCAAGATATTGAAGGCTGCAGGGTACCTAGTATCTTCCCAGCAAGTTTCAAAATGGGGTCCTCCTATGCCGACGAAACCTCAACTTTCCGCAGGGCGACTGGCCAGTACCTATACTTATCAAGAGCCCAAGCGGCCACCTCATCATTGGAAGAAGCATTTAGGACCCGGGTGTCGGGGAGATATGAAGTTTAACAGATACTCATGCATTTAATCACACATGTCATCTGCATTAGATTCGCATTCTAGGCATCAAACATGCATCAATCATCATTACATCATCCAAAGCATGCATTCATAGGCAGGTTAAAAGACTCCCCAGTAGAGGGTAATCCTCAGAACTCGGACCCCAAGAAGGGCTGATCAGCCTCCTTCCATGGGTTCCAGCCCTAGCAGTCCTCCTCAATAGGACATCTCCGCAAGTATGCGTTATCAAACCATCATCAAGGGGCAGCGAAGGTTCGCCAATATTAATCCAGATACCACTCGTCAGAAGTGAACAGGGCTAACAGGTTCCCTTGGGGCTTCCCCCAATAGAGTCTTGTCATCAGGACCAGTTTGTTCGGAAATTTTTCAGATTGAGTGGGGAATGAACAAATTGGGTCTAGTCTTTTGTTTTGAGTACTCGGTCTCTGCCGGAAATTCTCTAGAGTGAGTGGGGAATGATCCAGGTCGGTCTCATTTTGTGTCTCAAGTTTGTTCGAAAATTTTCCAGAGTGAGTGGAAGATGAGCAAACTCAGTCTTTTGTTTCGAGTATTCGGTCTGTTTCGAAAATTCTCCAGAGTGAGTGGGGAATGATTCAGGTCAGTCTCATTTTTTGTGTATCCAGTTTGTTCGGAAATTTTTCAGAGTGAGTGGAAGATGAGCAAACTCAGTCTTTTGTTTTGAGCACTCGGTCTGTTTCGGAAATTCTCCAGAGTGAGCTGGGAATGATCCAGGTCGGTCTCGTTTTGTGTCTCCGGTTTGTTCGAATATCTTCCAGAGTGAGTGGAGGATGAACAAGTGTTGCAGAAACATTATCTCGTTGTTTTGTTATCTCGTCCCGTCTTGTCTTCTCATGGGCAAAATTGGGGCATGTCGTATTTAATTAACTTTTACCACGAGCGTGTAAAGACAAAGGTCATTCACACCCCCGGGTCCAAGATAATTAAATAGGGGCAGCTGTTATACCCCAATTTTGGGTCACCTATTTTTATTTTAATATTTTTATTTTTACTTTTTTTACTCTTAAATTTTTACTTTTAATATTTCTATTATTTTCAGGATTTTTCTAATTTTTCTTTGTTTTAAAAAAAATAATAATAATAATGTTGTTGCTTGGTGTACAAGTCACCAAAATCAAAGTCATTTTTCTAATCCAATTGATCATCTCCTAAACCACTTCATTTCCCTCGTATAAACACAATCACCCTCCAAACCTACATAACCACCCTCCAAATCTAAGTAACTACCCCCTAGCCTAAGTAACTATCCCTAACCAAGCTCCAAGCCTAAGTCTTACCCTATAAAATCATTTTTCACTCATTTTCTCTCATTCATTCATTTTCCACAACAATTCATTTTTCCACAATACTTAAAAAAAAACTCTCTCACTTTTTTCCTTCATTTTCTCTCAATTTTCTCATCACTTTCTCTCATTTTTTCCATAACAACTTTCACTCATTTTCTCACCAAATTCAACCACTAAACAGCAACAATTATCATCATCAACAGCAAGCAATCACCATCATCATCACCAACAAAATCTCAAGAAATTGAAGAACAATCACACTTTTTTCCAATTTTCATTATCCATTAAAACCTTCACAAGACTCTAATTTTATTGCTGAATCTTTCTACTGGAACCTTCATCAAGCTTTTTCAATGAAGAAACTACAAGTTTAGAAGCAAGAAACGCGTTCTCCATTGTTGCAACTTTGAAGGAAACTTGAAATTTCAAAACACGTGAAACAAGCTGCATTACAGGTTCTTTACATCGTAATCCTTCTCCTGAATCATCTTAGAAATATTTTAACATAAAAAACGATAAAATACATGGTTAACTGAGGTTGCACAGTGCACATTTGTTCTTGGACTTGTTCACTTCGATTCGAGCTTTTCAGTGCGAATTAGGTGAAAATATTAGCATATTCGTGATCTACGCGTCGAGACGAAGAGATTCGTATACTCATACGTCTCATTTAGTGCCCTGGTGAGGTGCGCCGCCGCGAACACCACCACCGACCCCTTTTCCGTCGCCGACCAGGTCTTCGTGAGGAAGAAGACGCACGATACTCCCTCAATTTTCCAGTTTAAAACATGGCTTTTGGATTGTATCAACGCACCAGATCCGGTATTAGCATTTATAAATCCTGTACGTTGGATGGTTTTAAAAATCTGATAAAACGCATCAAAGGACGCGTTCCACCGTGATCTTCTTCTCCTGCACGTACTGGATCCTTTTCTTATTGGTTTTGATTCCTGGCCCTCAGATTTGATCAGACGCCCAAGAAGGCGCGCGTCCACCATGCACTGCATACCTGTGCCCCACAGGATTGCCAGGCAGACTGGGATTTAGGCCCAAATCCAGGTTCTTGCTTTCTGCACCTCCCTATCTTGCTATCTGCACCCCCCTGCGCGTAAGAAAAATTCAAAAATAATTTTTAATTTCTCGAGTTAATTTTATTTTCTTCGATTAATTATTTAAGACATATTTTCATAAAAAAACAAAGTGATAGAAGGGTTGATCTGACGTTTGTCTTTTCACACCTCGATTGATTCCTATCCTTGCAGTTTTGTTTGCGGTCTTGGGATCAACCTCACTTCTAATAACGATTTCGCAATAACTGAACGAAAAAGGGTTGACCTGGCGTTCGTCTTTTCACACCCCGGACAATCTCTATCCCTGCTGTATTGCTGGTGATCTTGGGATTATCCTCGTTCCAGAGGCTTTAAAATCAACCCAACTCACATGAAATTTTCTCACTGCCCTTGTGCAGTGAAAACACAGTTGTTCTCAGACTTGGATAAGTTTATCCATTCTCAGTAACATGAACGATGCTTAAGCCTCCCGTGCGAGCATACAAGCAACGTTTAAATACTGGATTGTTGTATAAGCGATATCTATTCTGAAAACATGTTTCCTAGATTCGCATAACGCTTTCCATTCTCAGTAATACAAACCGAGCTTAAGCCTCCCGTGCGAGCATACAAGCGACGTTTAACTATTAGAATGTCGTACAACCTGTCATACCCCATTTTTTGACCTTCTTACCCCTTATATATTTTTGCTCATTTCTAAAGTATCATGTTTTTATCATTTATTATTATTTTATTTAAAATGTCAAAAAATAGTATTTTATCCTGTTTACGCTGCTTAACTGTTTATTTTTAGATAATTAATCATGTGACTTTTTGAATTCTTTCTTTCACCATATATTTCTAAATATACTCATGTATCAAAATTTGCACATAAACCATTTTTTGTTCCCATTTTGCCCTTTTCAAAAATTACAAAGAAATAGGTTACTTCATTTGCAAGTAATCTCATTTTTGTCTTTTCTTCATAATTTTGACTTATAATTTTATTCCTATTATCTTTATATTTTATGAATATGCCAAAAATATTTTAATCACATTTTTATTTTATTTTATATTATTTTATTCATATTATTATTACATTTAAAATTCAAAAATTGATTTCTTCATCTACAAGTAACCTTTTTCATTCAAACTTTTTTCAATCATTTTCAATTTAATTCATGCATCTTATAAACACTAAAAATGGACACTTTTTCCCTTGTTCATAAATATTTTTATTTTCACATATTTATTTATTTATTTATTTATAATAATGGTTTTTAATTGTTTTAAAATTATTTTTCACCACAAATTAATTCCCAAAAATTCCTTGATCCTTTTCTAACCATTTGATCTCAGAATATACTCTCAAAAACTCAATGCATCAGATCAAAACAAGTGTACACTTGATTGATCAAAAATCACAAATGAAATTCCGGCACTATCAGTAGACAGATGTGATAGCCGATGTGCTAACACCTATCACAACAACGTTGGACGGGGAGACAGATGTTACCACGTTTGTCTCCACGAGAGTTAACTGAACAAATAATAATGCAATAAATAAAGACAGGAAGTAAATTGCACGCGTGGTTTGTTAACCCAGTTCGGACGCAACTGCTCCTAATCTGAGGGATACCAATCCAGGACGAATCCACTATAATAGTATTGATTCAGAGTCTAACTACCCGTTAACCCTCCTCACTCAATCACTATCTGTGCAAACTCTACCTAGGCCTAACCTAGATATGACCAGCCCAGGTCACTTCCTTAACAATGATGCTACACCACACCATTAGACACCTACCGGGGTATAAAACATACTTCCAATGAATGGTTGTTGGAGACACCCTCCTAGACACCTAAACACTTTTACCTAAAGGCTTCAAGTGCTAGACTCACTAACTCTTTGCTTCAAAGCTTCAGAGATAGTAACATTACAACTCAATAAACACAGTCCTAAGCATGCATATATGGAATGCACGAAAGGCTCACAAAGAGACTCGATTTTGACACACTAAACCCTAAAACCAAATACGGCTTGACTCTCTTAAGAGAACTAGGTCTTGGTCTACATATATTTATAGTCCTGAGCTGCTTGGACTACAAGAAATATTTAGGCTTCAGAATCTTTGAAAAACGCGTGTCTTTGATCTCCTTCAAAAATAACCTTGAACCAAAAGATTTGATTTTAAAATATATTGTCACATATTTTCAAAATAAATCTTTCAAGATATTGCTTCAGTAATTAGCGAGGTTTCCCTTATCTTGGCGCGCAAGTTAAACCTGAAACAAAGAAATTAGGGTTCAAAGTAAAGCGGCGCGCTGAAAGGCGCGTACTAGGGTTTCAAATCCAACGTCCAAAAGATGATTTTCCTTTACCACACATTGATGTACTGGTTGAAAATACTGCCAAATCCAAAGTCTTCTCCTTCATGGATGGTTTCTCGGGGTACAATCAAATTAAGATGGCTGTTGAAGACAGGGAGAAAACTTCGTTCATCACACCTTGGGGTACTTTCTGCTACCAAGTAATGCCTTTCGGGTTGACGAACGCAGGTGCTACTTACCAAAGGGGCATGACCACTCTGTTCCATGATATGATGCATAAAGAGGTTGAAGTATATGTGGATGACATGATCGTCAAGTCAGGCACTGAAGAAGAACATGTGGAATATTTGTTGAAGATGTTTCAGAGGTTGAGGAAGTACCAACTCCGGCTGAATCCTAATAAATGTACTTTTGGTGTTAGGTCTGGGAAGCTCTTGGGTTTCATTGTCAGTCAGAAAGGTATTGAGGTTGATCCTGATAAAGTTCGAGCTATTAGAGAAATGACAGCTCCCCAAACAGAGAAGCAAGTTAGAGGTTTCCTTGGTTGATTAAATTACATTTCTAGATTCATTTCCCATATGACTGCCACATGTGGGCCAATTTTCAAACTGCTCCGCAAGGACCAAGAGATTGTTTGGACAGAGGACTGTCAGAGAGCCTTTGACAGTATCAAGAAGTATCTAATGGAACCACCAATTCTTATCCCTCCAGTTGAGGGGAGGCCACTTATTATGTATTTGACTGTGTTAGAAGATTCCATGGGTTGTGTGCTGGGGCAACAGGATGATACAGGTAGATAGGAACATGCAATTTATTATCTGAGCAAGAAGTTTACCGATTGTGAGTCTAGATATTCCATGCTTGAGAAGACCTGTTGTGCTCTAGCTTGGGTTGCCAAGCGTCTGCGTCATTACCTGGTTAATCACACTACTTGGTTGATATCCAAAATGGATCCAATTAAGTACATTTTTGAAAAGGCTGCTTTGACCGGGAGGATTGCTCGTTGGCAGATGTTATTGTCTGAATATGATATTGAATACCGTGCTCAGAAAGCAATCAAGGGCAGCGTCTTGGCTGACTATTTGGCTCACCAACCAATTGAGGATTACCAGCCAATCAAGTTTGATTTTCCAGATGAAGAGATTATGTATTTGAAGATGAAAGATTGTGATGAACCACTGTTCGGGGAAGGTCCAGATCCTGAATCCAAGTGGGGATTGATATTTGATGGGGCTGTGAATGTCTATGGTAGTGGAATTGGGGCAGTTATTGTTACTCCTAAGGGTTCTCATATTCCTTTCACCGCCAGATTACAGTTTGATTGCACCAACAACATTGCCGAATATGAAGCTTGTATCATGGGTATTGAAGAAGCAATTGATTTGAGGATCAAAAATATTGATATCTATGGGGACTCAGCTCTTGTAATTAATCATATCAAAGGAGAATGGGAGACACGCCACACTGGCCTGATCCCTTATAGAGATTATGCAAGGAGACTGTTGACTTTCTTCAACAAGGTGGAGTTGCATCATATTCATCGCGATGAGAATCAAATGGCAGATGCTTTAGCTACTTTATCATCAATGTACCAAGTTAATTACCAGAATGAAGTACCAATCATCAGTATTCGTCGTCTCGAAAGACCGGCATATGTGTTTGCAGCAGAAGAAGCAATTGATGACAAGCCATGGTTTCATGATATTAAGGTGTTCCTTCAGAATCAAGAGTATCCCCCGGGGGCATCTAGCAAAGACAAGAAGATCCTGAGGAGGTTATCCAGTAGTTTCTTTTTGAATGAGGATGTGTTGTATAAGAGAAATTTTGATATGGTTTTACTTCGGTGTGGGATAAGAAGGAGGCTGATTCTTTGATGCATGAAATACATGAAGGGTCATTTGGGACTCATCCTAATGGGCACACAATGGCTAAGAAAATATTGAGAGCAGGATATTACTGGTTGACGATGGAGTCTGATTGCCATAAGCATGCCCGAAGGTGTCATAAGTGTCAGATCTACGCGGATAAAATCCATATGCCACCAACTTCTCTGAATGTTATTTCTTCTCCTTGGCCCTTTTCTATGTGGGGCATTGATATGATTGGTCGGATTGAACCAAAAGCTTCCAACTGGCATTGTTTTATTCTATTGGCTATTGATTATTTCACCAAATGGGTCGAAGCGGCATCTTATGCCAATGTTACTAAGCAAGTAGTGGTTCGTTTCATCAAGAATAACATCATTTGTCGCTATGGTGTTCCTAGTAAGATCATCACTGACAATGGGTCGAATTTGAACAACAAGATGATGAAAGATTTGTGTGAGGAGTTCAAGATTGAGCATCACAATTCTTTTCCTTACTGGCCTCAATGAATGGTGCAGTTGAAGCTGCAAATAAGAACATTAAGAAGAATGTGCAGAAAATGGTGGTTACTTATAAGGACTGGCATGAAACGTTACCTTTTGCTTTACATGGATATCGTACTTCAGTGCGTACTTCAACAGGGGCAACCCCTTTCTCCTTGGTATATGGTATGGAAGCAGTGCTACCGGTAGAAGTTGAGATTCCATCAATGAGAGTCTTGTTGGAAGCCAAACTAACTGAGGCTGAATGGTGCGGAAACAGATATGAACAGCTGAATTTGATCGAAGAAAAACGCATGGCGGCTTTGTGTCATGGTCAGTTGTACCAAAGAAGAATGAAGCAAGCTTTTGACAAGAAAGTTCGACCCCGAGAGTTCCATGAAGGTGATCTTGTGCTTAAAAAGATCTTGTCCTTTCAACCTGATGCCAGGGGCAAGTGGACGCCCAATTATGAAGGACCGTATGTTGTCAAAAGAGCTTTCTCAGGTGGTGCTATGACCCTCGCAACTATGGATGGTGATGAACTCCCTCGTCCTGTGAATGCTGATGCAGTCAAGAAATACTTTGTCTAAAAAAAAAAAAAAAAAACAGCTCGCTAAGTTGAAAACCCGAAAGGGCTGCTTAGGCAAAAATGAGCGTCTCGGTGGGCTGAAAGGGCGGTCCAGGCAAAAATTAGAGACAAAAACAGAAAAAATTATCCTGATAGGTCGAAAACCCGAAAAGGAAATAAGACACTCAAAAATGGAAAAGTATTTGGGAAAACCCGAAAACCCGACCTATGCAAAAATTAAGGAAATAAGACAAGTAACTGCATCGGACCAGACGTCACTTATCTTGGGGCACTTCAGTTGACGAAGCCTTTATTTCACATCTTGTAGGTTTGGAATTCAAAATGGATGAGGAAAATAGTAATCATTGTACTTGATGCATCTTCCCCATGTAATTACCATTTTCTAAATTTTATAATGATCTTTGGGATTGTGCTTTCCATTCTCTTACTCAAACTTGAGCCTGTGCTTTTATTTGAACTTCTCATTTTATTCATAATTTTGATTTATTATCTTTATTCAACTTTAAGATACTTGAAGCAAGAAACTCAAAAATAATGACAAACCTTTTAAATTGTGTCTTTTCCTTTGAAAATATAAAATGACAAACATATCTCTTAAACTCATGAGTCACATAAGCATGCTATAACAGTACCCCAAATGAGGACATATTTCAAGAAGTGGATACAGCCATTGCTAAAAAGAAAGAAAAGAAGAAAAGAGGAAGAGGAAAGTAAAAAAGCAACAGCTGTTAGTGAATGTTTTAGTTCGGAATGTGAAATGGCGACTTCTACCAAACTCTTCATTCATAAGATTTACTCCAAGATTTAATTGAAGAATGATGTATCATCCTTGGTTGACCTTGCAGATCCTAATTCCATATATGGATAATGTCCTGAGCAGAAATTTGACAGAACAGGGCACGGATACGCCAGTCTAGTCATTTCCACTATTCCTTTGTCTATCACAAGTCTTGCCAATCTTGCCCCACAAATAAAAGTGCAAACATACATTTACATCCATACATTCATGCATACATGTGTGCTCATATTTACATCCATCATCAAAAGCACTTTAAGTAGCAAGTGCTACGAATAAATATTCAATTCCCCAGGAAGGTTATTCCCAATAACATTTGGTCAGTTCAGTTTACCCTTTTTATAACATGTCTTACTCTCCCGCAGTGTCAGTTAACAGTTCATTCCCTTTGATTATGTCCATACTATGTCCCAATGATTAGTAAACACTTTATTGCTTCTGTCCGTTTACAAGACTTTATTGCTCATGTCCGTTGCAAGACTTTATCTCTTTCCATGTTAAGTCTTGCTTGCCCATGTAGACAGCAGACAATTTAACATTCTGTTGTGTCCTTACTATCCTGCATTGTTAGTAGACACCGTCTTTACTTCTGTCCGCTTACAGGACTTTATCGTTTTCTGTCTCCGTCTCTGTCCGTTTACAGGACTTTATTGCTTCTGTCCGTTTACAGGACTTTATTGCTTCTGTCTGTTCACAAGACTTTATTTGCTTCTGTCTGTTCACAAGACTTTATTGCTTCTGTCTGCTCACAAGACTTTATTTGCTCCTGTCCGTTCACAGGACTTTATCGCTTCTGTCTGCCTACAAGACTTTACTGCCTTTCCTGTCAGATAATTCTCATAATCTCGCATTTTCAAGCATTTACACATGACATTCATAACATTACATCATAGCATTTTCTATCTTGTCGGTCAAAAAATGGTGTACTTTGTATTTAAGTCCCTTCTACCGTCCATTCAAAACAACAAAAACATCAAAAATATCTTTTTCTTTTTTCGAACTTCCTGTAGAAGAAACTTAAATAGGGGCATCTGTCATACCCCATCTTTTGACCTTCTTACCCCTTATATATTTTTGCTCATTTCTAAAGTATCATGTTTTTATCATTTATTATTATTTTATTTAAAATGTCAAAAAATAGTATTTTATCCTGTTTACGCTGCTTAACTGTTTTATTTTTAGATAATTAATCATGTGACTTTTTGAATTCTTTCTTTCACCATATATTTCCAAATATACTCATGTATCAAAATTTGCACATAAACCATTTTTTGTTCCCATTTTGCCCTTTTCAAAAATTACAAAGAAATAGGTTACTTCTTTTGCAAGTAATCTCATTTTTGTCTTTTCTTCATAATTTTGACTTATAATTTTATTCCTATTATCTTTATATTTTATGAATATGCCAAAAATATTTTAATCACATTTTTATTTTATTTTATTCATATTATTATTACATTTAAAATTCAAAAATTGATTTCTTCATCTACAAGTAACCTTTTTCATTCAAACTTTTTTCAATCATTTTCAATTTAATTCATGCATCTTATAAACACTAAAAATGGACACTTTTGCCCTTGTTCATAAATATTTTTATTTTCACATATTTATTTATTTATAATAATGGTTATAAATTGTTTTAAAATTATTTTTCACCACAAATTAATTCCCAAAAATCCCTTGATCCTTTTCTACCATTTGATCTCAGAATATACTCTCAAAAACTCAATGCATCAGATCAAAACAAGTGTACACTTGATTGATCAAAAATCACAAATATCCATTTTGCAAAACTCAAGAATACCTCTCATTCACACAAAATCACTCTTATCTTAACCTAAACCTCTTCTATAAATAACAAGTCATTTTTTCTGAGCAAGAGGTTGGAAGAATTGGAGAAGGAGGCAGCTAGAACAAGTTCATTTTTCTCTCACTTTTCAAAAATTCCCAAACACGAATTCATCATTGTTTCTTGCAATTAACACCTCAATAACCTTCTATAAGCCTTCAGAACCAAAACCCAAGCTCCAATTTGAAGCTCCAGTGGTGATTTGAAGCTCGTGTAGAAGGTGAAAGCTCGTGAAAAACTCAAGCTTCTCCAGCTCGTTTCTGGTAGCTTTCCTCTTCCTTTTTAACTCCTTCCATCTTATTTTGACATGATAAAACTATCTGGGTTGTTGTTTGAACTTGATTCTTGTTTATTTGTGAGTTTGAGTTTTGATTGATTTTTCTTTTTTCGTTCGTTTTTGAAGTTACAGTAGTTATTTTGAAAAACTAATTGCATATTTGAGATCCTTGTGAAAAAACGAGCAAAACCATATATGATTCATTGATTTCTGGGTTGTTTTTGTAACTCCGGTGCCGGAAACGGCGCCGGCGACGGTGAGGGACGAACGGAGACGATGATCCATCGTGAGTCTCCGTCCTCACCAAGTTTAAATCGCATCTGTTTGATCAATCGTGTGACGCGTGTGCGCCTTTGATCGCAACCGTCATATCTCATTAAATGAAGATCTGACGGTGATAAGACGATAGGCCCACAATACGCGTCCACACTGGATCCAACTCTGTTGATCTGCACGCGTGTTCCTCGTCTTTACCCAGATTTAATCACGGCCCTTGGTTTGATCCAATGGCGCGCGCGTGAGCATGAGCGTAGCCGTTTGATCTTTCCTGAGAAAGATCAGACGGTGGTAAAGCGTGATCACGCTGTTGCGCGTCACACACAATCCAGGCCCAAATGGTTTCAGATTTGTTTTATTTTTTGCGTGGGCTTTGGGCTTCTGGGCCTTTTTGCTGCTCTGCACCTCCTATTTTTTTTATTTGTTATTTGCACCTCCCCTGCATTAAATTTTATTTTTATTTTTATGAGATGCAAATTTTTATTTTAATTATATTTTTGGCTATTATAAACTGATATATCACAAAATAAATTTTTAATTCATTTATTTGCTATTTTTCTCATATTTTCTTTATTATTAGTGCATAAATTAGGTTTTAATTAATTAATCTTTCGTAATGTTATTTTGTTTATTGATCCATGATATGATATGCATGATATATGTATGTTTGGAGAATTTTGTCTTGATAAATATGTAATTATGTGATATTTTAATTTTTGTCACTAATTGATAAATTTTAAATGTTAATAATTAGTTTTTAAATGATATTAAATTCATTTCTCTTTGTTATTATTTTGTTATGAACTCTTAAATATTTTTTATTAAAAGTGCCCTCTGCCTTTAGTTCATTTTACCATGATTTCATGATTTTCTTTGCTTATTTTATTTTAATAGTGTTAATTAATCATAGGATTTATATGTTAAGGTTTTAAATGATTTTATTTGATGTCTTTACTTGTTAATTGCTACTAAATTTGTTCTATGCTTATTGATATGCTTGAATCTTGTTCCCATGATTTAGTTCTAGGTTTTCGGTTTGAAATGTGTTTAGTCCTAAGTATTTTGATTTAATTGCAAAGTATATTCCATTTAATTAAATTCATAAGTATATATGTATATGGTTTTGAGAAATGCTTGATATTTTTATGTTACTACCTATGGCATGAAATTTTAGTCCTAAATACCTTGTTTAATTTATAACTTATGTTTTTATTTAAATAAGATAAATATATGCATGTGTGTGGATTGAAAATGCTTGATATTGTTTAGGTTATCTCTCATGACATGATAAATTATTATTTTGTTTGTTCTTGGTCACCCCTACCTTATGTATGTCTTGTATGCTAATATTGTCATTAAATGTCGTTTGTTTTCGCGCTTTACATTATTATCCATGACGCTTATATTTTATTATATGCTTTACATTTATTATTCATCATATATTTTATATTCATTTCATGTTTTATGTTTGTTATGCTTTATATTTATGTTTTGCATTTATATTATATTGTGTATGCCTTATATTTACCTCTCATTATTTAAAATTATGTTATTATTATTATTATTATCATTCAATCCCCTTTGCATGTTTCCCCCCCGGTTGTATATTTTAATGCGCGTAATTGGCGCAATTTATTTTCGTTCATTATTATTGTTATTATCATTCAATTCCCTTTGCATGTTTCCCCCCCGGATGTATTGTATGGTTTAAAGTTTTTCTTACACTTATCGTTATTCGTTTGTATGATTAGTATATTAATCCGAAGAAAGGGAGTCGCCTCGACTTATATGTCGTTGCGAAATGTCTTTGCGCGATCTAATACTTTAGGTTGTTAGTTTAAACGATAGAATCCTCGCTAGAACCATTGCCTCTTTTTAGCCAAAAAATAGAGGTCAACACCTCTTCTCAAAAATTTCCAAAACATGTCACTTATCAAAAACATTTTTCAAAACACTTGGATTTTAAACAAAGTCATTCAATCAATCAAACAATTATTTTCCTTAGGTGAAAACACTTGGTTTTTCAAATCAAGTCGTATTTTTAAATCAAAATCAATTTTTCTTAGGTCAAAACATTGGATCTAAAACCAAGAGCATTTTGTCATTAAAAACTACTTTCCTAATCATCACTCAATTTTCCCTAAATCTTGTACATTTTTGCAAACAAACAAAATCAAGCGCTTAGATAAAAATACAAGAGGTTCCTATAGGATACTATAGACACCTAGGGTGCTAATACCTTCCCTTCGTGTAACCAACCCCCTTACCCCGATCTCTTTACTTAGGGTATTTAACGGACTTTCTCCCTTCTTCGGAAAAATCAAAGCTCGGTGGTGTAATTAAAATTTTGAGATTCAATGCTCCTCAATAGCTTGATATCCAAAAATCACCGCGACACAAGCGTTACTCATTCTAAAAACATGTCTCTCAGATTCGGATATCACCTATCCATTCTCAGTAAGACGAACTGCGCTTAAGCATCCCGTGCGAGCATACAAGGAACGTTTAAATACTAGAATGTCGTATAAACGATACCCATTCTGAAAGCATCTTTCTAAAAATGAGTAATGTTTTATCCATTCCTCCGACACATACTTACGCTTAAACCTCCAATCGCGAGCATACAAGCACAGTTGTATCGGCGGAATGTGACATAAACGTTATTCGATAAAAACAGCAAAACACATAAACAATTTTTACCCAAAGAACTACGTAAGCTTTGAATTCCCTATTGCACCTGGGGATACGTAGGAGCGGGATCAATACATCTCGTCAAGCACCCTAATAAAAAAAAATCTTTTTGTTAAATAAAAAGTGGAGTACAAAATTATAAGCAGATAATTAACAATTAAGCGGATATATTAGAATTTAAGCGCACAACCTTGTTCCCTAAACGGTTCCCGTTGGATACAACGGACGCGAGAGGTGCTAGCACCTTCCTCTCGCGTAATCAACTCCCGAACCCGGAATTGGTTGCGATGATTTCCATTGTTTTCTCAAGGTTTTATCGATATTTTCCTTTTCCTCCGGGAATAAATAAAGTTCGGTGGCGACTCTGTGTCAGTCCAAGTGTCTTTGCGCTTGGGCGTTTTTCGTGCCGCTTCACTATCACAGACAGTAAATCTAAAGGTATCAAGAATGTGCATTACAACAGATTCTTATCCTTTATGTTTTACAAGAGTTATTTGTTGCATTCTCTAAGACCTGTCTTTCCTGGATATGGTTCTTACTTTAATGCTGATCCTTATGTGATAAATGGTGCTACCATGAAGCGTGTTTTGAAGACTCATGGTCAAGTGGTTTATCCTCAAGTGACTTACAGTCTTAAAAGACAAGAAGATGATAAATATTTTCTTTTGACTCCTGTGCCAAGAAAACAAGTAACTGCTATTGCTGCAAAGCATAAGCAACTTCTGGAAGGAGGTTCTAATGTGTTGGAAGAAAGACTTGCTTCTGAGAGCTTGTTGGATCTTCCATCATTGAAGAAAAGAAAGAACTCTTGTAAGAAAGTTGAACCAGAAGTTCCACAAAAAGAAAGCTAAAGGATCTACCCCAAGAAAAGCTGTGAAAACTCCTGATGTGAAGGATACATCAGAAGTTGCTGAGAAAGCTACTGAAACTCCTGTGTCTGATGTGGCTTCAAAGGAAGAAGTTTCTGGTAAGTCTACCAAAATGGCTACAAGAGCTTCTAGTACTGCTGCTGCTGCTCCAGAAGTTCATCAGAAAAGGGCTACCAAGACAAGGAAGAGGAAGTTGACAGAGGAAGAACAGGAAGAAGTTGATAAAGCTGCTGCCATTGCCATTGTTGAGGAAGTAAAAGCAAAAGAAGCTGCTGAGGAAGCACTTCTGGCTGATAGTTGGGAAAGTTTTGTGGATGCTGAGCCAAATGCGTTTTTGGACTCAAATTTCACTAAGGAAGATCTGGTGAACAAGTTGGCAAATCAAGGTATTTATAAGAAGTTAAATCTTGATAATATTCCTGATTATGTCATTAATGGTCCAAAGCACACTAAAAACATCCCCTATACAGTTCCTATCAAAAACTCTTTTGTTAAAATTCTTTCTGATTTGGAACCTAAAACCAACCGTATAGTAGAAGTTTCTACTAGTGCTTCTGATAGAATTCTTGATGAATCACTAATAGTAAGCTTTGTACCATCCCCTGAGTCTGTGAGGGAATTTTCTGAACATGTTATGACATTGATTGCAGAAACAGGTGTTGCTACTTCTGGCCAAATGGAAAATATTGGACATGAAGTGCAAGAAGTTAATGCAGAGGTTGCAACTTCTGAGACACTTCCTCAAAATATTTCTCATGAGGAACATATTGTCAAAACCCCTGAGCCTGAGTCTGTTAACCATAGTTCTCCAAAATCCCTTGATTCAGAAAAGACCATATCTGATCCTCTCATTTCTAGCCCTCCTAGAACAGGGTCTGTAGATGAACCAAATGTTCAACAGTTATCTTTTGATGCTATTTATAACACCCGACGTTTATGTCTAGAATAAAACGTCGAATATTATTACTGGTAACAAGTTCATTATTATTACATAGGAAATTCAACCACACACAGGTGCTAATACAACAAGAGTACAAGAACAACGGAAGCTAAACAGCGATCACAACAAGATTATTAGAGATACAAAACACAATAACAAGACTCAAGAGAAAGCATGAACAATATGCCATCCAAATCACAGCCACGAGCACACCAACCAGCATACCTTTAGCCAACCTGCTTGTCTGAAAAAAATTTGAATGGAGTGGGGTGAGACTACTAAGTCTTAGTGGGTCCAACTACCCTCCTAATGGCGACTACGCCGGGGCACCTAATCAGTCATAGCATATTCATAACATAATATCATAAAGCATAATAAATAAACGTGGATCACAGATAACAACTCTTATTGATTTTAACCGCAAGGACACTCTGAGGTGAACATATCTCAGAGGCCTGTCTTGTCCGACGAACACGATGTGTTCCGGCATACAGCTCACAAAATATTTCCTGATGGATGCTTCCGACGGAAGTCCATAAAGCGACATCACAAATCGCACATAACTGACTGATACTAATTTAATTCATGCTACCATAATTTCCTAAACCCGGGGAGCATACATCATTTCTAAGTTTTCAAAGTCAAGCCCTAATAGTCCGACTTGTTGTGATCGTTGTTTAGCTTCTGTTGTTCTTGTACTCTTGTTGTATTAGCACCTGCGTGTGCTTGAATTTCCTATGTAATAATAATGAACTTTGCTCTAGAATGGATGTTTGTTTGATGATTTGAACACTGAAGTTTGAGGGGTTATTTATAGTTGATTTTCTGAGATGAGGACAACCAGGAAAAGGTTCAAGTTTGAACATGCATGCATTGTGATTGGTTAGAGAAGAGGTGATATGAAGGAAGTTGTTGTTTTGATAATTTGTGAGCTTGGAGAAATGGGGGAAGTGATGTTTCTGAATGGATTCTCTGTGGTTCAGGTACAGATAAAAGAATCTCTGGTGCAAGACTGTGTTGGTGTAGAGTTGTATAAATAATGACAAGCATGTGAATTGAGGGAATTGAAAATGTTGGATTCTTGTGCTTTGGTGAGGGTTCTCGTGAGAGGAAGATAAAAGAGAGTGTTTGAGAGCTGCTCAGTTGCTGATGGAATGAATAGAAGTCTCATGCATGTGATATAAGTGGTTGTAAGCTATGGTGGTGAGTTAGGTGTTAGTGGAAACATGAGTCACTAAAGAGGGAAAAATGATTTCTAATTCTAATTAATCCAAAATCTCCTAAGACTTTTAATTTTACCATCATTAATTTAATGTTTAAATCATTAAACAAGCTCTAATTAAATTAATTAGGTAAATTAGAGATTGGGATATTACACTGTTGATAATCCTAATATTCCTGAGAAAGAAAAAGCTCAGCTACAGAAATTAGCTCTGGATTTAGATAACCTCTCTCCTCAGAAAACTCAAACACTCACACCTGACCAAAATAAGTTTCTTCAGTCTTTTGAACAAATTATCTCTCCTAACCCAAATCTTCCACTAGCCATTATTCCAACATCTCTTGCAACCACCTCTCAATCTATCAAGCCTAGCCCTTCTGTTTCAACACCAGAAGATGTTGAACGTGTGTTTCAGGCTATTAATGATAAAGTTAAGAGTTTTTATCAAGATTTGCCAAGTCTATCTCTTGCTCCTAGCACTGTTTTCCAAGAGTATCAAGCTCTTTCAGAAATGTGTGTGCAAATGTTTATGGAATTGGGATTCCAATATGAGAAAGATTATGTCATAAACATTGCAAAGAGGAAAATTGTTGAAGCAAGAATAGAAGCTGCCAAGCTAGAAGCTAAGAGACTGAAAGAAGAGGAGTTCAAGGTAATTCTGGCAGAAGCAGAAGATTTGTTGTTTCAATTCCATGAGCAAGAAGTTCAGGATGTTGTGGAAATGGAAAAAGAACAGGCAGAACTTGCAAGACAAGCTGATGTTCTAGAAGCTGAGATGAAAGCAGAGATTGCTGAGCGCTTAAGGCCTAAGTCTTTTTTGAGAAGATGATTGTCAGAAGGATTGATAGACAGAATGAAGTCATCAGAGGTCTGCAATAGAATTCTGAGATGCTTCTTAAGTTACTTCAAGAGAGACTACCCCCTCCTACATCTCAACCCTATGATCTTGCACTTTTTCTTATTTGTTTATGTTATTTAAGTTCTGAACCTTGTTCTTTATTTATTTTGAATGTCTTGGATGTTATTGCAATATTACTATATGTTCTGTTAATTTCTTTATGATTCAGAAGTTATAATTGCTGCATACACATCATTGCATTCAAATGATTTTGTTTTATTCAAATAATTTGCATTACAATAACTTTGCATTTTTCTAGATTTTTGCATTACAATAACTTTGTTCTAAAAACAAGTTTTTGCATATGAAAAATCCAGATACATATGAAAATTTAAAAATTTTACAAAGAGATAACAGAAGAACAACTAGGTGTTGATCCAAACTTCAGCCTTGGAGCTTGAAACTTATCAGCTAATCTGATGAGTCTTCTCAACCTCTCAAGCAGAAGTTTCCTGCAGTGGAATCTTGGAACATCCCTTCTATTCGTCTTGCTTATCTTTCTTTGTCAGGGGAGATCTTTGTTCTTTTAAGAACAGAAGATGGTTGAGGAACCCTTATCTGATTTTGATTTCAAACTCTCGACCCTCTTCATATGATTCTTAGAAATCATAATCCATGTTGTACCTTCTCTTTTTTTTGATCATACAGATCTTCTACCTTGTTTCTCCTATGATAATTTCTTAAACACATTTCTTTCAATCACTCTTCTATCCTCATCTATATTTTCTTTCATTTTGTTGAAGAAATATCATGGAAGTGTTGAGTGAAATGACAAAGATTGTGTCTCTTTTGATAGTCAATTATGTTGGTTGGCAGTAACCTCGTTTTTTCGTTATTGAATTAAATTCTTTATGGTTTTTATCATCATTGAATTTTTGACTTGACTATTTCTTTAGTCACGTGTTTTTAGTTTGACTCTTTCTTTCTATTTTATTCTTTTTGTTTAATGACAAAAGGGAGAGTAAGAGTAAATTAATTTAAGAACACTAACTGAAGCCAAAAATTTCATATGTTATATTCATTTAATTCAGTTATTGAATATTATCAGTTATATTATGAAAGGAAAATTTTCTCATTGAGATTAGAACTTTCTCTAAATGATAAACGTAAGAGAAGATTGCGCTTTTCTCTTAAGTGGATCTAACCAAGGAAGAAAGCTTGCAAACCTATCTTCTGGAACTCAAAGTGTAAAGTGAAGTTCTGGACTCAATTTTAAAATTTTAAAACTATTTTAATCATTCATTACTGAAGTCGGGGGGAGCTTGCAAAACTCATAAACCTGAGGAATGTATGTTATGATTAAAATAACAACCATTGTAAATTAATACTTGGGAACTGGAATCCGATATGATGAAAAGTTATCCTCATCTATTCTAAGGTAAATTTCTCAATTTCGAGGACGAAATTTCTTAAGGGGTGTAGATTGTAATATCCCAAATTCTAAATTACCTAATTAATTTTAATTAGAGCTTTGCCTAATTATTTTAATATTAATTAGAGGTGATTAATTAATTAATTCTTGAGAATTAGGTGTCTTATGTGTAAAATTAGGAATTGTTAATTCAAACTAAACTACACAATTAATACCTTGACTCTACCTTGTGATTAATTAACACTAGGATTTAAAATTCCCTCCCTCATGTGACTCATCTCTCATAACTCTAACACCTCACCTAAAACCATGAGTCATGGTTCCACTCAAGCTAATCCCTCTCATTACATGCAAAATGGATTCACTCCTCACATTTCTCACCTCAGCTAGAAACTGAGCAACAGCTCTCCCTTCCCTTTTCTCTCCTCTCACGTGATCAAACAACAACACAATACCTCCAACTTCTCATTTTTCCCTAAACTCTCTTTTCTCCCTTGTGAGCACTAACCAGCATCCAGTTAGGTTCAGAGATTCTCATCATGCAGAGAATCAATTCTGAAGCTCAATTCTTCACTTCCCCAAGCTTCACAAATTGCTACACAACAACGCCTTTCTATTCACCTCATTTATCAACCAATAAAATCACATGCAAACCAACCACTGAGTAGATTCCTTACTGTTCTAGCTTCAGAAATTATCCTATAAATCCAATTCTTAGAGCAAGCTAGAGGGTTTTCAAGTGTCAAAGTTCAAATTTTTTCCAAGTCAGTTCGTGGGTCTTGCTGGGGGTGTTCAGTAGCTGTTGTAGAGCCCAGGAATCAAGTCTAAAGCTTCATTCCAGGTGGGTTCTTAGGATAGAGTAGTTAGATTTCCCTAAAATATGAAATATTGCATGTTAACATAGAAATTAGGAATTAATTGTGTGAGGAGAAATAACTCCCAAATTCTTTTATATTCTGTTCTATATTACTTATATTATACTTCTGCACTTTCTCAGATGATGATTGTAGGTGTAACTCTTAAAATTGATGAATTTCGTAAAACAAGACACTTTCTGCATGAACTCACCATAGCGAGTTGCTAGCGAGCACTCATGGCGAGCAACCAAGTTCTGGGTTGATGAAACTTGCCATGGCGAGCGTCTGCACGCCTCACGAGTTGATTTAGGCCAGGACTTGCATGTTCGCCGTGGCGAGCTGGGTAACTCGCCGTAGCGAGCTAAGCGCAGAAAAACCTATAATTTCATTTTCTAAAATATTTTCAAGGCACTCGTTTTATATCATCACTGAGATAGATAGCTTGCAGTTATATAATTTATTTAATGTTAAACAGGAAGTCAAGCACAATTCTGAAATTTAGCGTATAACTTAGAATTAAGTTTGCATGTTCCCCAGGGTTTTGGGATAATTATGGTAGTATGAAACTCAACTTAGAATCAGTCAATCATGTGCGGTTTAGTATGCTGCTTATGGGCTTCCAATGGAACAACCCATTAGGAAAATGATTGTGAGCTTAATGTCGTGATCGAATCGGTCGACGGACAAGGCGGGCCTTCGAGACATGCTCACCTCGAAGTGTCTTAGCGGATTAAAATTAATAAGACGTTCTTTGTGATACACCTTATTTATATTATGATTATGACTTATGATATGTTAGAAATCACTTATGGACTGATTTAGGTACCCGGCTTAGTCGCCATTAGGAGGGTAGTAGGACCCACTGAGACTTAGTAGTCTCACCCCAATCCAATTATTATATTTTTCAGGCAAACAGGTTGAGTAGGTAAGCATGCTTTGGAGTAGCTGCTGCTATTCGAGGATTGCATTTATAGTCTTTCTTGCTTTTCTCACGATCTGATCGTGTTGTATTTTGTTGTTCCGCTGTGTTATTCCTATCCTTGTATCTTTGCACCTGCGTGTGCATGAATTTTCAATAATGTAATTGTAATGAACTCAGTACCATTTATAACATTTCGCATTATATTCTAGATATTTAATGTGGGGAGTTACAATGGGTATCAGAGCAGGTCGATTCAGATCTTGCGTGAGGTCATTAAAATTGCTAATCCAATCCCAGTAGTTGTCTAGATTCCCTACATATGTTCTAGGTGTCATGTCACTTTAAGCCTAGCTAACTTGACTTGATATTGGCAGTTAGAGCAGCATGTCAGGAGCAAGACGAGGACCTGGTAGGCCACCAAGGAGGCAAGATGATGAGGAACCAGAAGTTTTCGGTGATGCCAACGCCAATATGTGGGCGGAAATTATGCACCAGCATCAGCAGTTCCAGGCTCAACAGGCGCAGCAACACCATATGAATAACCCTCCTCCCCAGAATCTTGGGTCGAGTGCAGCCTTTCGAGAATTCTGTAGAATGAGTCCTCCTGAATTCTACGGAGAGTATAATCCAGCCAAAGCTAGAGAGTGGTTACAAAGAATGAGTGGGATCTTGGATTCGATGACCTGTACCGAAGCAGACAAAGTAACCTTCGTCTCCCGTTTCTTTAGAGGCGATGCATGTAACTGGTGGGAAGGAACTAAGAATTACATGGAAGCCAGCCAGATGGAAGTGAACTGGGTGAACTTCAGGCGTCTTTTTATTGGCCACTATATTCCGGAAAGTTACCAATTCCAAATGGAAAGGGAATTGACGGAGTTGAAGCAGGGCAGTTTGACCGTGGCTGAGTACACTATGAAATTCAATGAGCTGGTTCAATACGTGGCAGACGGTGATGATGCTCCCACGGAGGCGTGGAAAATGAAGAAGTATCGAATTGGGCTTCGGGCAGATATAGCTCACGATGTCTCCATGCAACAGATCGCTAACTTTGGTGATCTGGTGCAAAAGAGCTATCACGCCGAGGCAGGCCTTAGTAACATTCATAAAGAAAGAAGTGAAACTATTCAGAAGAAGAAGGGTTTTGGAAAGTTTGGTCTGAATTTGAAATCCAAGGGTACATCAAGCATGGGTAAGCAGAGCCATTCCCAACGCTCACCTAGAAACTGTGCTGACTGTGGATATCCTCACAGTGGTGAGTGCATGAAAGGCATAAACATGTGCTACTACTGTAAACAACCTGGCCATTTCAGAAATGAGTGTCGTAAGCTGAAGAAGCAAGGAGACTCCAGTGGAACCACCAAGAACAAAGGTCGGGTATACTCTCTAGACTGTAATGAAATAAGATCCAATAGTTCTTTAATTATGGATGTTTGCTTGTTAGGACAGTCTAAGGTTTTAGTTTTGTTTGATTGTGGAGCCACTAATTCCTTCATAGCCTTAGACTGCATCATGCGGTTAGGAATAGCTTCTGTCCCTCTTATACCTCCAATAGCTGTCGCTGTCGCTACTGGCGGCAGAGTCACTTCAAAGAAAGTTTGTCAGAATTGTCCTATCTTAGTTGGAAGTAAGGTCTATCATATCGATCTAATCTGTTTACCTCTAAAGAATTTTGATGTCGTTCTTGGCATGGATTGACTTTCCACCAATACCGTGTATATCGGTTGTGCTGAAAAGAATCTGTATATTCCTTCGGAAACTTCTGCAGAAAGTAGAGCCTTATCTGCTTTGTTGCAAAACACTCATCAGATGATTCAATACTTAGGTGCCAGCAGTAAGTGTTTCAGTGTTCTGTTCACTATCGATCATGAGTCTAGTTTGAGTCCTAGTGACATCCCCATAGTTAGTGAATATTTAGATGTCTTTCCATATGACATTATGAGTTTACCTCCTGAGCGAGAGATAGAGTTTTCCATAGATCTTGTTCCGGGTTCCCAACCCATATCTGTTGCTCCTTATTGCATGTCTCCGTTAGAACTCCATGAGCTTAAGACTCAACTAGAAGAATTGCTCCAGAAGCACTTTATTCGTCCCAGTGTCTCTCCCTGGGGAGCACCTGTTCTGCTTGTCAAGAAAAAGGATGGTACCATGCGTCTATGCATCGATTATCGTCAGCTCAACAAAGTCACAATCAAGAACAAATATCTGTTACCTCGGATTGATGATCTATTGGATCAACTAAGAGGTGCCACTGTTTTCTCAAAGATTGATCTCCGTTCCGGTTATCATCAAATCATCAGACGTGTCCAAAACAGCTTTCAGAACGCGTTATGGGCACTATGAATTTCTAGTCATGCCTTTTGGTCTGACCAATGCTCCAGTAGTATTCATGAATTACATGAATAGAATCTTCCAGCCTTATCTCGACAAGTTTGTTGTTATCTTCATAGATGACATCTTGATCTATTCCCGTAATCCTGAGGAACATGCTGAACATCTGAGGATTGTTTTGGAAATCCTAAGAGAAAAGAAGTTGTACGCTAAATTCAGCAAATGTGAATTCTGGCTTTTAGAAATTAAATTTTTGGGACATGTTATTTCATAAGGAGGTGTGTTTGTCGATCCGTCTAAAGTGGAAGCGGTTCTTAATTGGGAAAGACCCAGCAGTGTGACTGAAGTCAGAAGCTTCCTGGGTTTAGCAGGATATTACCGGAGATTCATCCTTGGATTTTCGGAGATTGCTTTGCCTTTGACTTGTCTGACTAGAAAAGGTGCTGCATTTGTTTGGGATATTGAATGTGAGTTGAGTTTCAGAACTCTGAAAGAAAACTTGACAAGTGCACCAGTGTTGGTGATTCCTGATCCAAACCGGATGTGGTGTACTGTGATGCATCGCATAAAGGACTTGGCTGTGTTTTGATGCTAGATGGTGCGGTGGTGGCATATGCCTCTCGACAATTGAAACCACATAAGCAAAACTATCAAACTCATGACCTAGAATTAGCAGCTATTATCTTCGCTTTAAAGATTTGGAGACATCACTTGTATGGTCTCCAATTTGATCTTTTCAGCGATCATAAGAGCTTGAAGTATCTGTTTGACCAGGAAGATCTGAATATGAGACAACGTAGATGGATGGAGTATTTGAAGGATTTTGATTTCAATCTCAATTACCATCCTGGCAAGGCGAATGTTGTAGCAGACGCTTTGAGCAGGAAAGCCCTGTATGCCTCTGAACTACTGATGCAACAATGTGGTCTGTATGAGAAGTTCAGAGATTTGAACCTGAATGTGGTATACCGGAAGAGTGGTATTAGAATCAACAGAATGGAGCTGTCTTGTGATCTGCACTCGAGGGTAGTACAGGCTCAACGGAGTGATTTGGACTTGCAGAGAAGGTTAAACAACCCAGAATTTTCAATAGCATCTGATGGTGCCATGCTGTATGATGGGAGATTATGTGTACCGAATGATGATGAATTGAAAAGACTGATTCTTGAAGAGGCACATAAATGTGGATTCTCGATTCATCCGGGATCTACCAAAATGTATCATGACCTGAAGCAGAATTACTGGTGGCCAAACATGAAGGCAAAAATCGCAGATTTTGTGTCTCGATGTTTGGTATGTCAACAGGTGAAGATTGAACACCAGGTCCCTTGCAACCCTTAGAAGTTCCTGAGTGGAAATGGGAACATATTACCATGGACTTTGTAAGAGGATTACCCCGCGATCAAAAAGGTCAAGATTCCATATGGGTAATCGTGGATAGACTAACAAAGTCAGCTCGTTTCAATCCAGTGAAGTCCACCTATAAGGCCACCCAATATGCAGCTATCTTGAGAGATGGTCAGTCGGAGAGGACCATTCAAACTCTTGAGGATATGCTTCGTGCCTGTGTGCTAAAGGATGGTGGTAGTTGGAGTAACTACTTACACTTGATTGAATTTGCTTACAACAACAATTACCATTCCAATATAAGGATGGCGCCGTTTGAAGCCTTGTATGGAAGGAAGTGTAGGACACCCTTGTGTTGGACCGAAGTCGGTGATCGCGGATTGTTAGGACTGGACATTATCCAAGAGACAACTCTTAAGATTAAGTCCATCCGCGAAAAGATGAAAGTTGCTCAGAGTCGGCAGAAGAGTTATGCTGACAAAAGAAGGAGACCCTTGGAATTTGAAGAAGGTGATCATGTGTTTTTGAGAGTTACTCCGAAGTTGGGGTTACGATGTGTTTTCAGAACTAAGAAGCTCTGTCCAAGATATATCGGACCTTATCAAATTCTTCGACGCGTTGGTTCTGTAGCCTATCAGTTAGCCCTTCCTCCATCTATGTCAGGGCTACATGACGTGTTCCATGTCTCTCAGCTTCGAAAGTATATTCCTGATCCATATCAGCCGATAGAGATTGAGCAAATAGATCTTCAGCCAGATTTAACTTATCAACCAGATCCAGTTCGAATTGTTGATCGTGATGTCAAAACCCTTCGGAATAATAGGATTCCTATTGTCAAGGGGGAATGGGCTCAGTCCCCTGATGGTGAATACACTTGGGAACTGGAATCCGATATGATGAAAAGTTATCCTCATCTATTCTAAGGTAAATTTCTCAATTTCGAGGACGAAATTTCTTAAGGGGGGTAGATTGTAATATCCCGAATTCTAAATTACCTAATTAATTTTAATTAGAGCTTTGCCTAATTATTTTAATATTAATTAGAGGTGATTAATTAATTAATTCTTGAGAATTAGGTGTCTTATGTGTAAAATTAGGAATTGTTAATTCAAACTAAACTACACAATTAGTACATTGACTCTACCTTGTGATTAATTAACACTAGGATTTAAAATTCCCTCCCTCATCTGACTCATCTCTCATAACTCTAACACCTCACCTAAAACCATGAGTCATGGTTCCATTCAAGCTAATCCCTCTCATTACATGCAAAATGGATTCACTCCTCTCATTTCTAACCTCAGCTAGAAACTGAGCAACAGCTCTCCCTTCCGTTTTCTCTCCTCTCACGTGATCAAACAACAACAACACAATACCTCCAACTTCTCATTTTTCCCTAAACTCTCTTTTCTCCCTTGTGAGCACTAACCAGCATCCAGTCAGGTTCAGAGATTCTCATCAAGCAGAGAATCAATTCTGAAGCTCAATTCTTCACTTCCCCAAGCTTCACAAATTGCTACACAACAACCCCTTTCTATTCACCTAAAATATGAAATATTGCATGTTAACATAGGAATTAGGAATTAATTGTGTGAGGAGAAATAACTCCCAAATTCTCTTCTATTCTGTTCTATATTACTTATATTATACTTCTGCACTTTCTTAGATGATGATTGTAGGTGTAACTCTTTAAATTGATGAATTTCGTAAAACAGGACACTTTCTGCATGAACTCGCCATAGCGAGTTGCTAGCGAGCACTCATGGCGAGCAACCAAGTTCTGGGCTGATGAAACTCGCCATGGCGAGCGTCTGCACGCCTCGCGAGTTGATTTAGGCCAGGACTTGCATGTTCGCCGTGGCGAGCTGGGTAACTCGCCGTAGCGAGCTAAGTGCAGAAAAACCTATAATTTCATTTTCTAAAATATTTTCAAGGCACTCGTTTTATATCATCACTGAGATAGATAGCTTGCAGTTATATAATTTATTTAATGTTAAACAAGAAATCAAGCACAATTCTGAAATTTAGCGTATAACTTAGAATTAAGTTTGCATGTTCCCCCGGGTTTTGGGATAATTATGGTAGTATGAAACTCAACTTAGAATCAGTCAATCATGTGCGGTTTAGTATGCTGCTTATGGGCTTCCAATGGAACAACCCATTAGGAAAATGATTGTGAGCTTAATGCCGTGATAGAATCGGTCGACGGACAAGGCGGGCCTTCGAGCCATGCTCACCTCGAAGTGTCTTAGCGGATTAAAATTAAGAAGACGTTCTTTGTGATCCACCTTATTTATATTATGATTATGACTTATGATATGTTAGAAATCACTTATGGACTGATTTAGGTACCCGGCGTAGTCGCCATTAGGAGGGTAGTAGGACCCACTGAGACTTAGTAGTCTCACCCCAATCCAATTTTTTTTTTCCAGGCAAACAGGTTGAGTAGGTAAGCATGCTTTGGAGTTGCTGCTGCTGTTCGAGGATTGCATTTATAGTCTTTCTTGCTTTTCTCACGATCTGATCGTGTTATATTTTGTTGTTCCGCTGTGTTATTCCTATCCTTGTATCTTTGCACCTGCGTGTGCATGAATTTTCAATAATGTAATTATAATGAACTCAGTACCATTTATAACATTTCGCATTATATTCTAGATATTTAATGTGGGGTGTTACAGGCATAGTTTTCTCCCCTTACGGGAAAACTAACTCAGCAAGGTATGAATTCTTTAGGCTTTTGAGTTGAATTTTTGTAATTTAATTATGTATGTCTTTTGTAATAAATTCCTTAGGTTGTGGTGGAGACGATGAACTCCCCGATGAATACTTGGGTCATGTAATTGAGTCAAAGTTATAATAAATGAATTTCAATATATTATTGTTATTTATTTTCTTGCTTTAACAACGTTGTTCAGAATCTGGCCGGATAAACGGTAACGCGTTTAGAATAAATAATTAGGGTTTACTTTAATAGTAGCATATTAGGGTTCTCTTTAATATTTGTCCGGAACTATAATAAATAACACTAGGTGAGTAGATATGGTAAACATCCTCAACTAGTTGTGACTTAACAATTAGAGGAGGAATCAGGCACTATTTGCGACATAGCAATTAGAAGCTGAATAGCCCGAAACTAAGATCTAGGGGCATTGGATGGTTGATGGTCATAATGCATGTATGTAAATAACTCTATCTAATAATTAGGGTATGTGACACAACGAGGTTATGCTCTCATAGGTGCCTTAGTTGCAAACATAGGGAAACTTTGCTTACATAGTCTAGCTTATTTTCTTAATTAAAAACCTTTTTCCAAAAACCAAAGCGAATGCAAAAACTCACGAACTAGAATAGCATTAGGGAAGGTTTGACACGATCCCTGTGGATACGAACTCATTCTAGACACCTAGAGTGTGAATTATTTCTCGACGACAAACTGGTCCACTTGCCAGAACATAGTCAAGCTTTTGGCGCCGTTGCCGGGGATTGCGTTCTTAAAACTTTGTTAGAATTATTCTAGTTTGTCAAAAAAATTTATAAATACAAAAAAAAAAATTAAAAAATCAAAATTTTGTTAATGATTGTGAATTTTGATCTGTGAAATTCTGGCTAAGGCAAAGTCAAGGTATTTAAGCGATCCTAGTGATCCACCTCACTTACCTGGGAATTTTCACGGTGACAAAGACACATAAAATAAAACCAAAAATATTTAACACTATTCTTTTCCAGTGCTACCGATGGTATTCATTTGTTATGCTTGATAACAGATATCCTGGAGTTTGAGTATTTCGACGAACCAGAGAAAGAGCTAAGGAAAAGACTGAGAGCTCTAAAGCTAGCAGAATCCAGTAATCTCGAGAAAAAAGAAGAGCCTATCACAAAAGCCATGGGGGACGAACAAAGAATCACTATGGGAGATTACTGCAAGAGGACTGACAATGAACAGATCTCATTGGGGTTCCAGCCGACAAACCCAGCTAACTTTGATATCAAAGGTAACGTTCTTACAGGTTTGCGGGAGAACCAGTTCGATGGCCGCACCAACAATGATCCTTGGGATCATTTGTCAAAGTTTTCAGAGACTTGTCAGATACAGAAGGTGCCGGAAAATGTCATAGAGGACCAGAAGAAGCTGCGGTTGTTTGTTTTTTCTCTTACTGTCCAGCAAAAGATTGGCTTCAATGCTTGCCAAGGGGATCAATCACCATATGGAAGGAGCTTGAAGACAAGTTCCTTGAGAGGTTCTTTACTCACACATTATTCCAGAAGCAGAATTTTGATATCCTGAGTTTCAAACAGCATGAATCTGAAACGCTGTGTGAAGCTTATGAACGCTTCAAATTGCTCATGAGGAGGTGTCCGAACCACATCATTAGTGCTATGGAGCAGTTGCAGATATTCTCGGCAGGTATGAAAATGCAACATCGCATGATACTCGATGCCTCGGCTGCTGGGTCTATCAAAATTAAGACCTATGTAGAGACCAAGGATCTGGTAGAACAGATGTGCCAGAACGAATACAACATGAGCCATGACAGGAATGAGAAGACACTTGGAATCATCAAGGTGGACAAAGAAGTTGCTTACAAAGTAGAGATAGAGCTGCTAAAGAGGCAACTAGCTGAGAAAGAAAAAGGGGTAAAAGAAGCTAGTGTGAAACAGGTAGAAGGAGTCTGTGACTTCTGCCTAGAAGATCATCCAAACGGGCAGTGTTTGCCAGGAGGTGAAGAGCATATAAATTACATGGGAAACAACTACAACCCAGGTTGGAGTAAGCACCCAAGTTTACGCTGGGATCAGACAGGAAACCAGGCTCAAGCAGCACCTCAACCAAGAAAACCATCTCCTTTGGAGGAGTTACTCACAAAGTTTGCAAGCATGAGCAAGACAAATGTTGAAAGCATCCAGAACACAGTAGCCAACCAGGGGGCGACCATCAAAAGTCTTGAAACCAAAATTGGTCAACTGTCCAAGCTGGTAAGTACCCATGTTTCTAAAGACATTGCAGGTAACACGGTGGACAACCCAAAGGAGGAGTGCAAAGCGTTGAAAGAGGCAAAACCAGAATGCGAGCACGATGAGCCAGAAATGCTCAAATTCGAAGAGTTCGATGATTGGTTCCATGAGCTAGGAATGACTAGAGAAGAGGCCTGTGACGAGTTCTTAGGTGAACTGGAGGAATACAGAGAAATCCTAGCAAGAGGACCAAAGCTGCCATCCAAGAAGAAAGATCCTGGAAGCGTCACCAAGGTCTGTCAGATTGGAGAATAAGGAGTCAATGCATTGTGTGATGTGGGCTCAAGTGTGAATGTCATACCATTATCTTTGGCAGACAAATTCAAGCTCAGATTACCAACTACAGGTACAGCTAAAGAACTCATATTAGTTAACCCATCAACCATTCGCTCAGCAGGTACAATAGAAGATGTCCTGGTCAAAGTCCAAGACCTGGTTTTTCCAGTAGACTTCATGATCCTAGACATTGGAGAAGATGAAGAACATCCCATCATCCTAGGAAGACCTTTCTTAGAAACTAGCAAGGCCATCATTGATATGGATCTTGCTGAGATGACACTAAGAAGTGGAGAACAGGTAATCACCATTCCAACTTCCAAGACGAATAAGAACGAATGCTGCAAGCTTGAATGGAAGAACGAAGAAGCTACACCACCGACTCCAGCTCAAGTGAAATTGAAGATAGAGATAGAGGAGTTGGGTAATGAAATGGCGCAACTACAGGTAGAAGCAAAGGCCGAGGAGGAACCCGAGGGGATAACTGACAAAATGAAGAGGCCGACTATTGAGGTAGAAATCCGAGCACCATGGGTCAAAGCATGGGGAAGAAACCGAAAAGGGCCAAAATATCAAATTTTGGGGTTAACACGCCACCTCTAAAGAAGTCAGCTGCTACAGGAAGGAAGATACAGTTCCAGAAGGTAGAAGAGAACCGCTGGGTCAGCATACCACACGAAGAAAAGAAGGAAAGTCCACCAAAAGGCAAAGAAGGAAATGCGTCAAGCTAATGAAATGCTAAACAAGCGCTGCTTGAGAGGCAACCCAAGGATAAGTTTTTAATTTCAGTATTTTGTTTCAGTAATTTCAATTCAGTAATTTGTTTCCGTATTTTCAATTCAATAAAATGTACTCAGAATTCCAGCATGTCATATTCATCTGTTAACAGCCCCTATCAAACTTATTAAAAAATTAAATAATTGTTGTTGTTTATTATCTTGTGCATGAGAAACTTTTATAGGTAAAATTGCAGCGAAGTGAGTTATGAATTCTGATGATCCGAATTTCGCGCCTTCACACAAATACCAAAGGTGAATGCTCTGAAAAGCGGATGTTCGAGAGACAATGAGTCGAGTGATGAAGCGGTGTCTGCAGATAAATGTTCAAACCTTCAGATACCTAAGCCAAGTGAGAATTTGAGCCAAATATTTCCAACAGGTATTACAAATTTCTTTCGATCTATGAGAGTTCCACACTCCAGTTTATTTTTCAGAACTTGCTCCAATTCTCTGTAACTGGTTGATTTATTAAATTATGCATTGAGGCAATTTTTTGTTATAACCATGAGCCTTTTCAAGCCACCCTTATGAATATTATTATATCCTTTGCTAGCCAAATTTGAGCTGTAAAAAAATAATATCCCTTTTCTTTCGGTGACAAACCACGATATAAGCCTATAGACCAGAAAAACAAAGAAATTACCCTCTTTGGAGTTAGGTAGAAAATAGTTCTCTGATCGTAGCAACGATCAAAGTTTGGGGTTGCTCATGGAACTAGCAACAATTCAAGTTTGGGGTGGGTGTACAGAGAACTATCACTACAAAAAATAAAAAATAAATAGAAAAAAAAGAGAAGGGAAAACATAAAAAATACCTAAAAAAATAGTCTAAAAAAAAAATTATAAAAAGAGACGGGAGAACATCAAAAATCCCTTAAAAAATAGTCTCTTCAAAAAACAATGATAGAAAAAGAACCAGAGAGACGTACACAAAAAGGCAAAAATAGCCTTAAGTTCTATTCTCTGATACCAAAAATCAAAAAGGTACCCTATGGAATAAGGTTGCGTACACAAAAAGGATACAAAGTAGAACTTAACTCCAATGTTAGCCTACTTATCCCAAAAATGTCCTACCTTGACCCTAGACACGTTATAACCCTTAAAGACCTCCAAAAATGCATGTTTATTAAATTTCGACAGCTTGCTTAGAATTTTTGCAAGCCTATGGTAAAATGGCAGGTTGTGCGTTGATTGAGAGTAACCCTTTCAATTTCGAGCGAAAATGTGAGAGAGAGAGAGAAAAGGTTGAACACGGACTCTTGCAGACACTTGTCCGACTCGCTACTATCAACGTCTCCTGAACCAAGTAGGACTGAGCATTCCACGTTGCGGTAAGAATCAGCAGTACCATTGCTGAACAAGTAAGGGTGTGAAATTCCTATCATCTTTATTTATTTCTTAACTCGCTAACGATCGTGTTTGACAGCATGTTACTTGAGGACAAGCAACAGTTTAAGTTTGGGGTTGTGATGACAGGAATTTCTATAGTATTTTAGGTAGTATTATTAGTAGTAAATTGACCAAAACAGGCCCAAATAACAAGAAAAACCTGAAGAATCGAGAAAAAGTGTCAAGACAAAGCGAAGACACGCAAATGACAAGAAAAAGCCCAAAAAATGAAGAAAAACAGCTCATCGTGTCACGAACTAGAATAACACTAGCGAAGGTTTGACACGATCTCTGTGGATACGAACTCATTCTAAACACCTAGAGTGTGAATTATTGCTCGACGACAAACTGGTCCACTTGCTTGAGTACACGCATTGCGAGAAGATGGGGAGTTGAGATTGCTTATCCTCTTCGTAATCCTCTTGTGAGGCATGTATTGAATAGGAGTGTCATTGGATGTGGCCTTGGCTCATCTGTTCTAGGCAGTACTTCCAATACTGCTACTCGACCGGCTTCGTGTATTCGCTTTTACACCAAAAAACTGACCTTTTATGATGTTCACTCTGGGAATCTGGTATTTTTTTCCTATCCAGTTATTTATAATCACTAAAAAACACTGCAGCTATTTTGTATTTTTTACTCCCTTTCTTTTCCATTGCTTTTCTGACAGGTTTTACCTTGGTACGAGTTTGGCAAGTCTGCCTTTGCCTTTGTTTTTTCCAAGCTGATTTTGGTCGATTCTTCTGGAAATTCCTATGAATGAATTTTGAAGTTTGATGTGGATGCAAAAGGCTCACTCTGTTGCAGGGTATATCCCTTGGCTGGACTGACTTTTGCAGAGCTCAAGGTGTGGTCAAGGGTGATAAAGCTAGGTTTAAAGTAAATCATAATTATGCAACCAATGTTATGCATGTCTCTATTTGTCCTAAGAAATTAGTGCATGTACCTTAGAAGAAGTTTTCTCCGGGTCTTTAGAATGGTTTTTTGTAATTTAATCTTTCTTACTGTAATGATTGTTTGCTCTCTGCAATGATAAATCTTTTATTGTTTTTGCAAATAATTTGTGTATTTTTTGATACTTGATTGTTCAACAAACAGTCCTCTCAATGGATTGTTACAATGTCATGCACTGATATATGTATCTTATGATCAATCTCTTTTTCTTTTGGTTGCAATAAAAGAATTCTCTCAATAAATCATTCAAATGTCATTTACTACTTTCTGCAATTTTTTTACACTCTCGAGCCACATTAAATGTTTCTGCAAAGCCTATTGAAGTGCCTTGAGAACAGCGCAATTTTTTTGTAATAATTAGTTTATTCTTTTTAACCATGCGCCCTATGAAAAAAATATCACATTTATGTTTGACATTCATAGAACACAAGGGAACTCATATTATCAGATAGAACAATCTGTCTTCCATGCTTACCTGCCCAATCAGCCAACCTGACTCAGCCGCCTACTTGATATCCAATTGGAATGCTGGTAATAATTGTGGTAAACTAAAAGTCACTTTAGGCTCTTTATAAGTCAATAGGTTATTTTGCATCTCAATTCAAACGTTTAACCATCATTTGTGAATACTCCCTGCGTGTTCCAAGTTTATTTCTTCTATTTCAAATATGAGTCTCCAAGTTTATTTCTGCAATGATAAATCTTTTATTGTTTTTGCAAATAATTTGTGTATTTTTTGATACTTGATTGTTCAACAAACAGTCCTCTCAATGGATTGTTACAATGTCATGCACTGATATATGTATCTTATGATCAATCTCTTTTTCTTTTGGTTGCAATAAAAGAATTCTCTCAATAAATCATTCAAATTTCATTTACTACTTTCTGCAATTTTTTTACACTCTCGAGCCACACTAAATGTTTCTGCAAAGCCTATTGAAGTGCCTTGAGAACAGCGCAATTTTTTTGTAATAATTAGTTTATTCTTTTTAACCATGCGCCCTATGAAAAAAATATCACATTTATGTTTGACATTCATAGAACACAAGGGAACTCATATTATCAGATAGAACAATCTGTCTTCCATGCTTACCTGCCCAATCAGCCAACCTGACTCAGCCGCCTACTTGATATCCAATTGGAATGCTGGTAATAATTGTGGTAAACTAAAAGTCACTTTAGGCTCTTTATAAGTCAATAGGTTATTTTGTATCTCAATTCAAACGTTTAACCATCATTTGTGAATACTCCCTGCATGTTCCAAGTTTATTTCTTCTATTTCAAATATGAGTCTCCAAGTTCCTGGTAGCTATCATCGCTCTCTTTTTGATGAGTCAGTACCTTCCATTGTTGGCCGTCGTGTTTGTGAGATTATGAAAGGTTGGTATTCTGCTTTGCTAATCTATTGTGTGTTTGCTTTTCTGTGTCCTCAATTAGTTGGCTTAGTTAGGTTAAAATGTAGAAAAACATAAAATCTGGAAAACATAATGATAGTTAGTTAGTTGGATAGATTTTTATTAGGTAAGGCCTTTTTTCATTGAAAAATTTCTGTTAAGTCTATATGTTAATTTATTCGTTTTTTTTTTTCTTAGCATCAGTTGATTGGGTGGTAGTTCATCAACGTTCAGACTATCTCGATATCATGAAGGTCAAATATAGGACTTTCCAAATTGAATATCCCAGCGGCGAGGTATGTTGGTTAATTTAAGTGCCGCTTTTTTTTTTGTTGTCGAAAACTGTTACTAATATTTTTGTTAAAAATAGGCTGATGCTAAACTACCATCCATGTTCACTGAGGAATTTGGTTCCCAGATGTGTAGATACAATTTATTGACTGATTGCTATGGTAATAATTTGGAAGTTTTTGATGAGAAGCATGATGATGGTCTGTATTTTACCCATGGATGGTCTCAGATTCGTCATTGTTATCATGATTTTGATGGAAAAGGGGGGTGGGCTTCTTTGACTTATATCAGACCAAGGTTGTTTGTTTTGGTTTTGAAGGACAGGTATTATAGGGACCTTATTGGCAAAAATATATTCCCTCCTTTTTGTTTCAAACTTTTCCGGTCTTTGTTTGGCCCTGATGAATATCCAATGTGGGCACAAAAAGTGTATCTCCCTTATCGTCATGACAGTAAGAATTTCAAGTACAACTTTATCATCATTTTATCTCAGTCTGATGTTTTGAATGACTATTTGGTATGTCAATCTTATCTTTGTGTTTTTGTTCTTTGTTTATTTTATACTTTGTTCATATTTCCCACTTACATTTGTTTGCCTTTCTTGTTGTCTTTGATTCTTATCAGACAATGGATTAACCCAATTTTAGTAGCAAGCTATTTTCCAAGAAAGCAACCTGTGTGAAGTTGGTTGATGAGAGGGGCTTCGAATGGAAGTGCACTATTCAATATATCAAGCAACCATCACATCACATGAGGATCAGTGGAGAATGGGGTGGCTTTTTGAAATCAACTAAGTATGGAGAAGGAACATATCTTACGTTTGGAACGAATAAGCTCGGAAATGCTTCGTATCTTTTTGTTAAGAAGAGATGCTAATTGTTGGCCTTAATCGGTGGAGTGTCAAGACCGAACTTATCTCATCTTTCCATCTAGCAAGTTTCAGTGTGTTTTGGATTTATTTTTTAGGAAGGGATTCTGATTTTTAACCTGTTTTGTATCTCCCTTTTATTTGTACACCAGCTAACTGATTGTGAAATGTACTGTGTGCCTCTGTCTAGAACTTTCTCATCTTGTATTGTTTTTTCTTCATGCCACAATGTCTTGACAGGTTAATATATTTTGTGTTTCTCCTTTTCTTTGGACTGTTGTTTATACTGTTGCAATTTTTAAATTTATGCGTGGCTTGGTGTTGCATGTCCCAAATAATCGTTACGGTGTTTTGTATTTAAACGCTTTGGATTATGTCGTGCTTTAACGTAATGAATGTCGTCTTGGTGTGTTTAATTAGGCGTTGAATTAATCAGAAAATCAACTTTTTTGTGAAAAATGTTTTGTTCTTTTTGCTAATGAATGAATGGCGCTGGATCTTCTGCAACCCTTTATATTCTTTTGATTGGTCTGTTGATGCATTGCTTGATTTTTAGCTCTATTTTTGATTTGGCATACCTCATAAACTTTTGTTGGTTGAATTATTCCTTTAGTGGATTTGTGTTGTTATGGGCTTAAATGATGAAATTATGTTTAGCTAACCATATTTTGTTAACATGTACACTCTAACAAGTACATCGTTTCTTTTAGACGTGTTTTCCATCTCTTAGTGAGTCATGCTTGCCTCACAAGGTTGTGTTTATTATATGGCTTATTAGAGTTGGACATTTGCAAGTTGATAGTTAGGGATTAGCTTTTAATGATTGCCACTGAGTTCATTTCATTGGCTGCATGTTCAACATTAAATCACTCAATTTAATTGCTCTTCTTCCAATGCTTTTAATACCACTATATAATCATTCCTTATTTCTATTGCACAAGTATCACTACTCATTCATTTGCAATGGCTACTGAACATTCTAATCTCACTCATGTATCATGTTCTCTTCCAACTGAACCTACAGGTGAAGATGGTCAGGATGCAGACCCTTTTGTGGATGCATTTTTTGCTACCATGTACACATATCAAATGGAATATGATGTGGAATCTGTAAGTTTACATTACTTATCCCTTTTTGTAGATATCAGAGATGTGTCTCATTTTTATTAAGTTTATTTTGTATGATTTAATGTAGTCGTTTGGAGAGCTTCCTCGATGTTTTTGTCGAGAATTCGGCAATGCGGTATCCTCCTACGTGAGCCTTCACGATCCCAATCACAATGAATTTGAGGTTCATGTGACCAAAAAGTGTAAGAGGCTTTACTTTGATGAAGGTTGGTCCACTCTCAAGGACTTCTACAGACTGTGGTTTGGTGCTTGGGTCACTTTTGCCTATGTAGAACCTGCACTCCTCAACATAAAACTTATGACTATGTGGGGTACTGAGGTTGCATATCCTAAACATAATCCTCCCATTAAGCGTGTGTTGCCTAAAGATGGCACTGGTGGTGGTATTTCCTCAGCCATTTTATCCACTTCTACCAGCCATGCTCTTCCGCCGGACTCTTTCCTTCATAGTTACGTGAAAAAATTGACCGTTTATGATGTCCACTCTGGAGCTTAACATATGATGTTACTTTTGGTGACAGATTTTGCCTTGGGATGATTTTGGTGAACATGTTTATGATTTTCTTTACACGGAGTTGACACTCATTGATTGTTCAGGCGAATGATTTCCTTGCAAATTGAAGTTTGGTGTTGATCCTGATAGCCATTTTGCCTGTAAGATATCTGATGGTTGGACTAATTTACTTGCAATCCATGGATTTGTTGAGGGTGATTCAGTGAAGTTCTCTATTAAGCAGCCTGATCATGGTAACGAGATGTACCTTTCCTTTTATCCCGAGGATGTATGTAGTTGATTTGAACTGGACGATTCAAGGAGCTTTGTTTTGTAATTGGTGTTTGTTTCTGTTTTCGATATGTTGGTCTCCATTAATATTGCATGCAACTGTTGTGTATTGTTCAGTGTAAAAAATGTACTTATAATTAGTTCCCTATCTCCCTTGGAACTGCTTCTCTTTTATAAATGTGTGTGTTGCTTGGATTATCTAAGTTTTTTTTTTTCTTTTCTGTTTCATGTCTCTATTACAGTTCCTGTGATCAAAGTCCTCCATGCTAGATTTTTCAATTGGTTCTTTAAGCAATTGTACATATTGCTATCATATGTTTCCTTTTGGTACATGATTATGACATCTTTAGTTAAAGGCCCTAGAATGTTTAGCGTTATTAACCATGTGTTAATTGAGCGATGATTGGCAAATTTGCATGCTCATAATGAGTGACCTCTTTTAATAACTATAATTAATAATATGTAATCAATATAACACTCATATGTGCAAGTAATTTATCCATATCCTATGGTTGGACAATTGCTTCTTTTTTTTATTTATTTTGCCAAACACTCATTTATCTTGCATAATAAGTTAATATTCGATTAAGCTGATCCACAAGTTGATGCATCACAAAGCAATAATCTTCTTTTTTTACTCTTGCTTTATGTTTATTATGATGTTTCTAAACAGGTATGTTCAGCAATTCAATTCACATATATCTACTCATCACACCTGCCCATTGAAATTGTAGACACTGTTACATGCACCATATGAAAAACCCTTGCAGCGTTTTTCATTAAATTCAAATATTTCATCTCACCAATAGGATGCACTGTGGCCACTGTGAAATCTATATGATCTCTTAAGTTACAAGTTACCCTAAGTTACATCACTTCTGCTTAGAAACTTCTATAATACGTTGCAACAGTGTACATCCTCTTGGATTGGCCAGGTGTGTTGGCAGGTAGATTTTCATGACATGCAATTATGACTGCAAATACATTTAGCTAACTAAGCTCTCCATTCTTATATATATATATATATATATATATATATATATATATATATATATATATATATATATATATATATATATATATGCGTGTGTATGTCAAGCTCTATGTCTAATATTAGTTTCTCTAACATCATTTAGGTGGGTTATTTTGTTTCCCTCGGGCATGGCTTATAATTCCCTTGAAATACTTCTTGCCATGTAGTGCTTGACTGGTATGTTAGAGTAATTTGTTTTATTTTTCCTATGTATGGTTGGGAGTTAGTCATTGACTATTTTTGAGCTGTTCAGGTCCCCTCAACTTGCATCCAGCAAATGATCCTGAGAGGTTGATCAATGAAATACGTCTCAAATATCGGACTTATTATGTGGAATATAATGTCCTTGATGTAAGGATGCTTCTTAAATGACTTTTTCAGTTCATGAATTTGTTATCTCAACGTGATCTATTGATTGCTTTATTTATTCAGGGTGCCATTATGTTACCAAGGATGTTTTCTGATGATTTTGGGCATGAAATATCTCGGTTTGTCAATTTTATTCGATTCACGTGAAAATCAATTCGAAGTGTTGGTCAAAAAAGTAGGGGGGGATGTATATTTTACGCGTGGTTGGTCTGCTATACATGATTTTTATGACGCACGTCTTGGTGTTTGGCTTATGCTTATGTATACTGGAGCAAGTTATTTTGGTCTTATAGTCGAAGATCGTTTTCATCGGATAATCGCTCATCCGACTTTTGAACCTCCTGTGAAGTTTATCATTGATAAAACTAATGTTGCACCTAATTTCGTGCCAAATTTATCGCAGGCCACTGATCTCTCATCTTACCGTCAACCTGAATCCTTTTTCCATGTTGCTAACAAAAAATGCTTATCATTTTATGATGTTACTTCTGGGTTTTTGGTCCGTTGTTTGTCATTTGCTTACCTATCTATTGCATGCAGTTTTTATTTATCTGTCCCTTACTTAGGTATTGTTTTTCAAATTATGCAGATGATACCCTATGATGGATTTGGTGAGCATGCTTTTGATGAAATAACTACTTCCCTCAGGTTAATCGATGACTGTGGAAACGAATGGAACTGTTTTCTCATACATGTGACTTTCCCGTTCAAACATTACATAGTGGGTGGAGAGTGGTGGAGGGTTGTTGGTGCCAGAAGTTTGTCGGTGCAGTAACAAATAAATGAATGGAGCTGAAATTGAGACCGTTAACCATCATTAAAGTGTAGAAATGTTTCCTTAATAAAATAAAAACTGTGACAACATTAAAACGCGTGGGCCCCACTCGGTTTAAAAACTTTATCTTTCTCATAGAAAAAATTTGCAAAACACGAACAGAGCAAACAACAACCATAATAAAACCCTCATTTAAACTGCATAACTTTCAAATTTTAACCAAAAAAACATATGAGTATACCATTTTAACCACAAAATTACGTAGAATCCAAATATGAGCTTAGGTTTATCAGATCATGTATATAAAAAATAATAAAAAATCATAAGGTTCCGGCTCTACCACATACAAACTCAAAATAAGCTACATTTCAACCAAATAATTCATGGAAAAGCATCACAACATGTTGGATAGAGTAGATTCGTGAAAACTTACGGTTTTGGAGCTTTTCTTTGGCTTAGAAATTCCAAGCCTCTTCTTTGCCACGTTGAGCTTGAATCTACCCTTCCACTTGATTCCTGAAGCTTTGGTGATGTTACTTGATCTACTGGAGTAATTTGATGAAGGTTTGAATAAGAGATTTCGTGATTTGAGTGAGTTTGAACTTTTTTAAGAATGAGGAAAAATGAGAGAATTTGAGGTTTTAGGTGAGGTTTTCAGATTTCTCTCCTTCTGTCTAGAGCTGCTGATCACGAAAATTAGCCTTTAAATAGTGACCAACTAGGTTTTGGTGAGTGTTAGGTAAGAAAGGGCAAAATTGAGAAAGCCTCTTTTTATTTTTTGCATCATTTTGATTCTTTTCCCTTGTTTTTATTTTTGGGTGATGAGGTGTATAGAAATAGAAGGTTGTAGGTCATGGGCTGATGTGGAGATGATTAGAGGAGTGTTGGTAATTTTTTTGGATTTTTTTTTATTTATGGGTTTTTGCTCATAAAAATAAATAAACATTAATAATAATAATAAAAAGCATATTTTTAAATTTTGAATTAAAAATAAAAATGCAATGATCATGAGAGATGTAATTTATTAAAGAAAAAGAATTAATTTTTTTGAATTTTATGCAAAATGTTAACTTTTGTTGACTTTTTTTTAAGCTTTAAAAAATGTGAAGAAAAACATTATTATTTTATTATATGGGGCAAAATTAGGGTATGACAGCTGCCCCTATTTAATTATCTTAGACATCATGAGTCCAAAAGACCTCGGTCTTCGCACTCTTATGGTAAAAGGTAATTAAATACAAAATGCCCTAATTTTGCACTGCAATGGATGCTTATGAGAGATAAGAATCGAGTATACCTGTTTGTCATTCCTTTCAGAGGAACTCAGAAGGTGATAGAATCATCGCCTAAATCAGGTGTTTGGATTCTAAGAGATAAGTCGTCGCCTAAACAAATGCTTGGACTGAAGAGAAATCGTCACCTAAACCAGGTGCTTAGATTTTAGGAGCGAGTCAATTCCTCAACCAGGTACTGATTGCAGATAGATTATCGCCCGAACCGGACATTGAATCTTGGAGGTAAGTCAACTCCTAAACCAGGTATCAACTGAAGAACGGACCATCGCCTAAACTAGGTGCTTAGATCCATAAAGTAAATCGTCGCCTAAACCAGGTGCTTGGATTTTAAGAGCAACCCAATTCCTCAAGCATGTAATGTCTGCAAACAGATTATCGCCCAAACCAGGCGTTGAATCTTTGAGGTAAGTTGACTCATAAACCAGGTATCAACTGAAGAACGAACCATCGCCTAAACCAGGTGCTTAGATCCATAAAGTAAATCGTCTCCTAAACTAGGTGCTTGTATTTTAAGAGCAAGCCAATTCCTCAACCAGGTACAGACTGCAAACAGATTATCGCCCGAACCAGGCGTTGAATCTTGAAGGTGAGTTGACTCCTAACCAGGTATCAACTGAAGAACGGACCATCGCCTAAACCAGGTGCTTAGATCCAAAAAGTAAATCATCGCCTAAACAAGGTGCTTCGATTTTAAGAGCGAGCCAATTCTTCAACCAGGTACTGACTGCAAATAGATTATCGCCCGAACCAGGCGTTGAATCTTGAAGGTAAGTTGACTCCTAAACCATGTATCAACTGAAGAATGGACCATCGCCTAAACCAGGTGCTTAGATACATAAAGTAAATCGTCGTCTAAACCAAGTGCTTGGATTTTAAGAGCGAGCCAATTCCTCAACTAGGTACTGACTGCAAAAATTATCGCCCGAACCAGGCGTTGAGTTTTGAAGGTAAGTTGACTCCTAAACCAGGTATCAACTGAAGAACGAACCATCGCCTAAACCAGGTGCTTAGATCCATAAAGTAAATCGTCGCCTAAACCAGGTGCTTGGACTCAAAGAGATATCATCAAGAAGAATTTCACCAAAGGCTTGCTGAGGAGGAAATGAAATTGTGCAGTTCCTTAAAAGGCCTGTTGATAGTTTTCCAACCGACTTGCTGGAGGAAAAAGTATATCAATCATTCTGGTGGCACATGCTTCAACTGCCAACCTGGTTAGTGAAATGGAATCACACTTCTTTTTGGTAACCAAATGTTACATCCTTTCTAGGATGAATATTTGAACCTGCTTTTATGAATGCATGCTTGGTCTGATGCGATGACTATTTATTTATTTTTACTGCTTAGAATGCAAGACTAATACAGATGCAGAGTGTGACTAGGTATCTGTATGAATGCATGAATCTCAGTTTTCCTGTCGCTTTTGAGGATCTGATCTTGTTGACGGGAGGGGTGGGCCACCGATGATTCAGATTATATTCTTGTTAACCTGTCGAACCACTGATGTAGAATGGCAGCTCTTTGCTTGACCATATGAGTTGAACTTGCCAAAATGTTATAGGCTTGTGAATAAGGCACCTTACCGAATGTCATTGATCCTCCTTCAGTCAATTTGAATATCAAAGTATTTTTTTGCAAATTTCAAAATGCTTATTATTTTTCAATGCTTTATCGTTTTATTATAAAAAATAAACAGTATAGATGCACATAATTAGAGCGATAAGAGTAAGCAAAAAAGCAAATTGATTGGAAAATAAGAATTTTATTAATGGCACACAAATGTGCCGAAAGTTATTACAATTGGAAGCGAATCCCTTGAAGAGGTAACTACTAATTGAAGCTAAGATAAATGGCAATGAAAAATAAATGATTTTCATGGAATCATAACAATGTCGTCCTTCCTCATGATTTCAAGCTCTCAACACTTTGCCTTTGAGTACGGAGATCGGAACATTTTTGCCTAAGCCGCTGATGACAGTAATTTCTATGATGTTTATAGTATTATTTATTATTAGTTTAGTATTAGTTTTAGACCAATTACAAGGCAAAAACCTAAAAGAAGTGAAGCTACTTGTCCAAGAAGTCAAGAATTGAAGAAAATGCATAAAAAGAGGCTAAAAGGAAGAATATGCGCAACTTTCAGTCTGTGGACCATAACTTGAGCTACGAGTATCGGATTGAGTTGCGGCCAGTTGCATTGGAAAGCTAAGACGAAGATCTACAACTTCCGTGTAAAAGAAAAAACGTAATTTTGCAGTCCCATCGTACTACGATGGCATTCATCGCAGTACGATAGAGCTGCTTGTTGGCCAAGACAGCACAAGTTATATTTTTGAAAGAAATCCAAGCATCGTAGCACGATGGTATCCATCGTAGCACGATGGAAGGAAAACTTAGCGCATAAGAAAAGAAAAGAATCTTCAGTTATACTTTTAAAAGAAATCTTTGCATCGTACCATGATGACATGTATCGTGGTACGACGGCTTTACTTTGTGGCAAGTAAGCTTAAAAATTAAGCAACTAAATCCTCTAATTAGAGCTCTCCTCCTTCACAATTATTCATTCAAAAAAAGGGAGAAATACTACTCTGTTCAGGAAAAGGAGGAGAAGCTCTAAGGTTAGGTTTTCTTTTATGCTTTCTTTTATTCGTGTAATTTAAGTATACATTTTAGTAGCTAAACCCTCTCCGGGTTAGGTGAGGAGATGAACTCCTTGAGGAATGCTGGAACTATGTAATTTGGTTTAAAATTTTATATAATTTTTTATTCAGTTTTATTTATTCTATTGTCTATGTGTCATACCCCATTTTTTGACCAATCTATTCAACTTTTTAAATCGAATTTTTCCGTTGTTTCTGATGAAATTTCGGCAGAGAGGTATTTTAAAATACCCCAGTTTGGTTCATTTTTTTTATTATTATTATGTCTATTATTGTTTTAATTTGTATTTTATCTTTACTATCATTTTAGGTCCATTCTGTTTTATTTTAAGGTGGGGCGCTGCCCCCATATTTATCCTATGTTTTCTTTTTAATTTAATTAATTTAAATTTCATTATTATTTTTTTTTTGTTTGGTCCAATTTGGTACAGTCAAGCAGCGCAAATCCAATTCACACGCTCCAATACAGTCACAGCCCACACACAACTCACAGGCTCCATCTCCATCTGAACACAGTCAAAGCAAAGTCAGCAAAATCCAAATAAGGAAAATAGTGTAATGGCCTTTGATTTCTTCCCAAGTTCATAACCTGCAGAAGTAAGTATAAGAAGAGCAACAATTCCACAGAGCCAATTACACAGAACAATCCCATTCACTACACACAAAAAATTCACAGAAAAAACAAACCCTTCCCTTGGCCAACAACACAGAAACACCAAACCAAGAACTCTTTTTTTTTTCTCCAACGACTCAATCACACACAACAATTCCAATAACCCAGTCAAATATGAAGCTCTCAAACAACAACCAAAATCCCAGAAGCCAATCGAAAAAGCAAACACGAATAGAAATCGGAAAGCAAAGGTAGTGAAAATTTTTCATTTTTGCTCCGAAATTTTGAAACTTGATCTAGAAATTTATGGTTTTTATTTTTAAAAACTAGTTTGAAATTTGAGAAGTAGATCAAAAAATGATTCGAAAAAAGTAAATCTTTTTGAAAAAGGAGTTTTTTTTATAAATCCAGTGGTGGCGCCGCTGCGCCGGCCGCCACCACCACCGAAATCACTCACCGGATTCTGAAAATCAGATGAATTTTTCGGCCGATCTTCATCCGTTCTTGAGCTGTCCAAAAAGAGAGAGAAGAGAGTGAAATTCTGATCTCTGGCAGGACAGATGTCGTACACAATGTCTAGGACAATGTGTCTATAGTCCAGATGTCTTAAACAACTGGTTATGAGGATCACTTGTTATTGTAGTACTGAAGTAAACAAAAGCAATAAACAACACCAGTAATTTGTTAACCCAGTTCGGCGCTAAACAGCCCTACTCTGGAGGATACCAATCCAGGAAGTGAACACTACTACTCCGAATTATTACTTAGTCTTACAACCACACCAAACACCTTTTGGCATGTACGCCTTTTCTTAATCCTAACAGTCTTCTACCCATGGGCTAACTCCCCCTGAATATGAGAACCTATCCAACTCCCTCTAATCACTAATCCCAAGTGACGAAACTTAAACTTTAACAGTTTAAAGACTTGTTGAACGACAACATTCAACGACTCAAGGCTACCAAGTATCAAGAACAATACAAGGAGCTACTAATGCTTTGCATAGTGGGCACAAAGCTTTGGACTCACAATCTTCAGTTATTGTGGGTTGAATTTTAAGCTCTATGTTGAGTCCTTTATATAGGCGTGCAGGTCTTCAGATAATCTTCAATCTTTCAGATGCTCTACAATAAGAATTAGTTTTCAAACAAACTTGTTTGAAAACAAACTCCACAAGATAAATGAATTAATCTTTATCCACAAATTAAATATGAATCCAATCGTATCTAACACATAGGATTAATAACAAATTTTATCATTAATCCCAATCTCAGCTTGTTACTTAAAGATTCGCGCCTTATCCAAATTTGAACAAACACGTGTGCTTAATGGATAATCATTATATTTTATGCTGAACTGGGTCAATATGTCCTACCCACATGTCTTGGGACATCTTGTTCGACGTGTTGCCTAAACATGCTCTGAACCCAGTGACAAGATGTCTAGGACATCTTGTTCAACATGTTGCATCTGCACATCTTTAATGTGCACAAGTTGATCTTCAGTCTTCAATCTTCAAATTGATCTCTGTTGATGCAATCTTCTGTTCTGAGATCTTCAGATCTTCAAGGTCTTTGATCTTCAGAATCTTGTGGGTCTTCAATTTTCAAGACTTCTTCAATCTTGAATGTGTGATGAACCTTTTCTAGTATGAGACAATCTTAGTCTTGTCTTCATATGATACATTACAATGAATTTTCTAAGTCCAGGAATGAGATACTTAGTGACTTAGTGAACCAAAGTCTTGAGTTGCAGCGGAAAATACTTAATCAGAGTGATCAAGACTCACTAGACTTCTTAGAGGTTCAATTTTAGCATTTTAATTATGCTCTGGACACACTTATTTAAGCATAGCTTTTAGTTTTTAAGTTTTTAAAGCATGCCATATTCATCCGTAAAGCAAGAGAATTGTTCTACTTGCCAAAGAGCTGCTCTTTATCATCAATTATTACTCCCTCTTTTTACCATAATTTGTCAAAGGTTAAAGGAAAGATATTCATTGATTGAAAAGAAAACGATACAGCTTACAAAAGTGCAAACTTGGTGCCGGATGTCAAAGTCTCCAATGTCTAGGACATTTGGTAGACCACAAAACTTACAGAAGATGAACAGAAAAAGGAAAAATACACAAAGTACTTATTTTCCTATACCCAGGGTCTGTTCTTCAAGCTTCTTCTGCTTCTTCACCATCTCCACCTTCTTCATTCTCTTCTCCTTCAGCATGAGCATCTTGTGTGGACTTGATCTGGTTGTCCACATGTTGTTTTCTTACTGTGCTGGTCTTGATGGTTTCTTCCAAAGTCTTTGATATTTGTATGAGTTCAGCAAGAAAATCTTCTTTGTTTGCTCTAGGCATAGAGCCTGATGCTTCAGCAGCTTCCTTCATCTTTGGAAACACAATGTCTGGGACATGTGTACCCGCAAAGAGCTTGTAGTCATAGCTCAGAGTTTGAGGCTTCTTGGTTGGAACTTCTTCAGGATACAAGATGTTTGGATACTGCCTTAAGATCATTCCAGTTATCAGGCAGGGTAATGCTATAGGCAACTTCACAGCATATGTATCAAAATGCTTCATGGTCTGATTGAAAACATGATCACCAAAGTTGATTTCCTTCTTGGTCCCTATGAGAAATATCATCTTTGCCAGCATGGGGGTGATCCCAGAACCATGATTTGTGGGTGCCCAGTTTGCAGCTCCAATTCTATTAAGAAAAGTATGCTTAATGCTAAGGCAGCCTGTAGATAACAACCCTTTCTTAGGCCATTCATTTATTTGGCCTCCAGTTATCTTTTTGGTTATCTCTTGCAGGAGATCAGCTTCATCAGTTTCAGTCAATGGATTTCTTCCTAGATATTAATTGATGGTTGTTGGAGAGAACTTCACATCCTTTCCTCTTACTCTGACTTTTCTAAATTCTTCAGTTCCCTCACTGCAAGCACTGGTAATGTTTACTATGAATTCTTTTATCAACATATCATAGCAGTTACCAAGATCCTTCACAGTCTTCATCAGCTCAGCAGTCTCGAGGAGCTCGATGATTTCCTTTCATTCTAGAGCTTCTTTACTAAGCTCCCTTTCTTGGGCAATTGTCCGTTGGTAGACGAACCTCCACTTTTGAGCACTTTCCTCTGGGTGGAATGAGACCCTATCCATTGGAGCTGGAGGGATGTTTGTTGGAACTCCTCTTCCTCCAATTCTTTTCTTCCCTGAGGTCGTGATGTCTAGGACATTTGCTTCGACATCAGTGTCATAGTCACTGACAGCAACGACCTGTTTCTTCTTCTTTGAGCTCTTGTCTCCAGAAGCTTTCTTCTCTGCCTTTATCTTCCCTTTCTTTGTAGTGACAGGGTCTCCACTTGCTTAGACCTATACGTCTTAGCCTTTCCTTTGACTGGAATGCTAATATGTATTCCTTCACTTTCATCAGAGCTTTCTTCTTCAATGCTTTGATGTGGATGACTTCCTTTCTTCATACCTTGAAGAATCTTGGTCAGTGGGACCTCATCTTCGTCTTCTTGTTCTTCTTGCTCTTGATCTTGAACCTTTTCTTGTTCAGGAGTTAGAGCGAGACCAGATGTCGAAACATTTGGTTCGATATTATGTGTTGGAACCTCTTCTGTTCGCAAAGTTTGATCCAAGTTAGGATCCTCTTCATGAGGTTCTGAGAAGATGTTGGTGGTGGTTTCTGATGAAGGAACTTTGTTGGCTGGTGTTTTGTAGACTCTTGTTCCTGAATTTTGTCAATTCCTACTTGCATGAGCACGAGCTTTCGTCTTTTCAGGGTTCTTCTTCTTCTTTGACGCTTTGGACTTCTTCTTCTTGATTGCGCCTTCAGTTGGAGGAATCATGCTGATTGGTACAGCGTTGGTGATAACCCCTTGTTGATCAACGCGTAGGTCTGAAACCCTAGGCATTTAAGAGGATGCCTATTTTGTTTGCGTCTTTGAATCATCTTAATTTGAGCTGTTGTTCTTGGATGATTGTTGAGACATTGTTGCAGAGAGTTCTTTGAGAAGAATGAGTTTCTGATTTTTGAGAAGGATGTCAGACAAGATGTTGAGACGTTTGGTAGTGTCACATATGAGCTCTTAGTAGCCTTTTATAGAAACTTAAGACTACCTCTTTTTATGTGCAGATTTTTAATGTTTCTTTACTCTGCACGTTACCTCTATAATGTCTATGACACGTTTTTGAGCGTGTGAATACCAAGAGGCACTCTTACACTCCCAACCAAAATCTCTTCAGCTTCTTGTCCATTATACAAATGTTGGGACATCTTGTCAATTTCTTCCTTGGCAGACAAGCAAGCTATTTCTGGACCATTATTTTGAGGTGTCCAAGTATAGCACTTATCACTTGACTTTATCCCTTTCATCACTACCTCTTGATCATTAGCGATGGTGCATTCATGGTTGTTGAAGTGCACTTATAGTCCTTGTTCACATAGTTGACTAATGCTGATCAAGTTTGCAGTGAGACCTTCTACCAGTAGAACATCATCTACGCATGGAGTGTTTAGACCAGATAGTTTTTCAATGCCTATGACTCTTCCTTTAACTCCATCACCAAAAGTAACACTTCCTTTTGAATGAGACCTTAATTCTCTAAGGTATCTCTTATTTCCAGTCATGTGTTTAGAACATCCACTGTCAAAATACCAATTTTTATGTGGAGATATTCTTAGAGTCTGAGCCTTTTGAGGTGGTGTTGACTTACATACTTTAGTCAGAACTTCTTTATGTTTCACCCTTTGAGGTAGGATCTTCTTTTTGTTCTGACTTGGTGACTTAGGCTTCTGAGGGTAGCCATGGTGGTAGAAGCATTCTGAGATTAGATGTCCAGTTTTTCCACAATGTTTACATCTTTTCAGTGGTCCCTTATACTCTTTGTACTGAGGGGACACATGTTGAGCATGATGTTGGGACATGTGGTTTGGCATGTGCTTCCTCTGTTGAGCTGGAGGCTGAGACCTTTGTTCAAACCTTTTCTGCTTGTGTTGAGTCAGATGATGTGTCTTTGTCACCTGTTTCTTTTGTCTATCGGGTTGTTGAGGTTTGGATCATGTCTTCTTATGCTTGTGCTGAGAAGGATGTTGTGACTTGTGGTTTGACATTTGGTCCTGAGAGCTATTCTTTGGGGGAATTTTCTTCTCAGGAGCCTTGCTATAGTCATCATATCCTAATGCCTTCTTATCACTTTGGTTTCTACCAAGCTCAAAAACTTCTTCAAGCATGTCAGTTCCCTTGTTTAACATTCTCACAGATTTTGTCATCTCAGTGAGTTTTGAGTTTGACAGGATAACTTGTTCTTTTAAAGCAGTTGTTGATGCTTCTAATGCCTCCTTTTCTTGAGAAAGTAATGTGACTTATTCTCTCAAGCCAGCTGTAGAAACCTCTAGTGCTTCCTTTTCTTGAGCTAGTTTCTCCATCTCCTCATCTTGTATTCTTATGAGTTCACAAGATTGTTCCCATTTAATGGTGAGATTGTTGTATTTCTCATCCAATTCTTCTTGTAGGAGATCTTCATTACTAGTACTGCTGCTAGTATCAAAAGTTCCAGTGAAGGCTTTATTTTTTGTTTCTTCTTCTTTTTCTTCCTCAGAATTAGATAAGGTAGCTGCCATTCCCTTTTTCTGTTTCCTGAGAAAGTTGGGACATTCTGGTCTGATGTGCCCCTTTCCTTCACACTCAAAGCACCTTACTTCTTTGCTTTCCTCAGAAGTGTTTTCTTCCTTGGTCTTGTTCTGTGACTTGATGTTGGACCTTTTGTCTGGGACATTTGTCCTATACCTGACTTGTAGCTTATTCAGAGCTCTGTTAAAATCTTTTGTAAGGTAAGCTAATGCCTCTGATAACTCATCATCATCTTGGCTTTCCTCAGATTTAAAAGCCAAGTTCTTCATCTTCTTCTCTGGTTTATCATCCAGAGACATCTCAAACATTTGTAATGAGCCAATAAGTTCATCTACTTTCATTGTGCTCAAGTCTTGAGATTCTTCGATTGCAGTCACCTTCATGTTAAATCTCTTAGGCAGTGATCTAAGGATTTTTCTGGTTAGCTTTTCTTCAGGTATCTTCTGACCTAGGGCAAATGTTGAATTTGCTATATCTCGTATTCTAGTGTTGAACTCAGATATAATTTTTTCATCCTCCATCCTCAAGTTCTCAAATTTTGTGGTGAGAAGTTGCAGCTTTGACATTCGAACTTTAAAGGTTCCTTTATGTGCAGTTTGAAGGATTTCCCAGGCTTGCTTGGCTTCAGTACATGTGTTGATTAACTTGAACATGTTTTCATCAACACCATTGAATATGGCATTGAGTGCATTAGAGTTGCCACTGGCCTCAATTTCTTCTTATGGACTCTAATTTGCTACTCATTTTAGGCTTGTGGAGCCATCTGCTACTGTGACTATTGGATGATTCCACCTAGTGATAATTGCCTTCCATGCTTTTTGATCCATGGATTTTAGAAAGGCAACCATTCTTGCTTTCCAATAATCATAATTTGATCCATCCAAGACTAGTGGTCTGTTGATTAATCCTCTATTGTCCATCTTGAACAAAATATATCTCTCTGGAGCTCACCCAGCAGGTTAGGGTGCCCGCTCTGATACCACTTGAAATTCAGTTCTCTAGCAGGACAGATGTCGTACACAATGTCTAGGACAATGTGTCTGTAGTCCAGATGTCTTAGACAACTGGTTCGACAACTGGTTTTGAGCATCACTTGTTATTGCAGTACTAAAGTAAACAAAAGCAATAAACAACACCAGTAATTTGTTAACCCAGTTTGGCGCTAAACAACCCTACTCTGGAGGATACCAATCCAGGAAGTGAACACTACTACTTCGAATTATTACTTAGTCTTACAACCACACCAAACACCTTTTGGCATGTATGCCTTTTCTTAATCCTAGCAGTCTTCTACCCAAGGGCTAACTCCCCCTGAATATGAGAACCTACCCAACTCCCTCTAATCACTAATCCCAAGTGACGAAACTTAAACTTTAACAGTTTAAAGACTTGTTGAACGACAACATTCAACGACTCAAGGCTACCAAGTATCAAGAACAATATAAGGAGCTACTAAGGCTTTGCACAGTGGACACAAAGCTTTGGATTCACAATCTTCAGTTATTGTGGGTTGAGTTTTAAGCTCTGTGTTGAGTCCTTTATATAGGCGTGCAGGTCTTCAGATAATCTTCAATCTTTCAGATGCACTACAATAAGAATTAGTTTTAAAACAAACTTGTTTTAAAACAAACTCCACAAGATAAAAGAATTAATCTTTATCCACAAATTAAATACGAATCCAATCGTATCTAACACATAGGATTAATAACAAACTTTATCATTAATCCTAATCTCAGCTTGTTACTTAAAGATTCGCGCCTTATCCAAATTTGAACAAACACGCGTGCTTTAATGGATAAACATTATCTTTTAAGCTGAACTAGGTCAAGATGTCCTACCCACATGTCTTGGGACATCTTGTTCGACATGTTTCCTAAACATGCTCTGAACCTAGTGACAAGATGTCTAGGTCATCTTGTTCAACATGTTGCATCTGCACATCTTTAATATGCACAAGTGGTTTAGACTTAATTACTTCAGCATTGGTGCTTCAGTTAAGTCACTCTGACCAAGTTGTTTTAGCCTTATGATGCAACCAATCTCAGAGGAACTACAGAGAGAAAGTGAGAGCAGAGACGGGAAGAGAGAGAAAGAAGAAAGAAAAATGAGGAAAATCAAGAGAGTTGGGGTTTTATACCCCTCTCTCTCAGCTTCTCTTCGCGCCCCCTGATATTGCTACATACACCCCCTTCTGTTTTATTTGTTTTTTTTTGTGTCTTTTTGTTGTGATAACTAACATCTCTTTTGCAGGTTTGAGTTAGGATTTGGTCCTATGTTTTTTTTTGTTAACGCATTTTTTTTCCATTATTTATTAGCATCTAGTTTATTTTCATTTCATTTATCCTTGCATCATTATTTATTTTATTATTGCAAATTAGAATGTAATTAGGTCCAATGTAAAATATAAATGAGAAACTGCATCCATGCATATTTATTTATCGCTTTATGTCAAAAAACCAAAACACAAAAATATTAGCGTAGTTAATTCCAAGGAAAAGAGGAGTTTCATCTCGGTTCAACATCGTTATGAAAACTCTCGCGTTAATTTTATTTAATCATGTTTTTTTTATAATTAATTAATCAAAATACAAAAAAAAAAAAAAACAGTTAAATAGGCAAAAATCATTTTAAAAAAGAATCTCTTTTCATAAAAAACCTCGATACTCGTCGAGAGACTTTTTCAAAACATTTTTATAATAAACTTTTTTTTAACCCATGTAAATATATTTAAACATTTTTTTCTTAAAAATTAAAAAAAATACAAAAACCACATTCAAAACATTTTTGCCACTTGGCTTTTAATTTCAAAATATTTTCAAAAACTAAAAAACATTAAACAAACAAATTTCATTTTTTACCCGAACTACGGTGATTTTGATCCCTCGGGTATGTAGTGCAAAAGACCTCGCGTCTTCCCAAATCAATAAAATTAACAAAAACATTTTCCCCTTTCTTAATCATTAAAACCAACAAAACTTTTTTCTTTCTTTCTTATCACTTAAAAACTTTTTTTCTCTCAAAAAACATCACTCTAGTCCTAATCTTATACTTTCTTTTACAAGCAAATAGAATTAAGCGCATAGATAGAATTAGAAACAAGAGGTTCCTATAGGATACTATAGATACTTAGGGTGCTAGTACCTTCCCTTCGTACAATTAACCCCCGAACCTTGATCTCTAAAAATAGGGTTTTGACGAATTTTTTCCCTTTTCCTTGGAAAAATAAAAGATCGGTGGTGAATAAAAATTGTGAGTCAATGCTTCTCAAATAGATTGATATCCAAAAATCACCGCGACAGAAATGGCGACTTCACTGGGGACCAACCAAGCAGGTTGAGCCTATCTTGTATTTTATTTTGTCTTTGCGCTATTATTTTATTTTTGCTTGTATATATGTGTATGTATGTGCTCGGGAATTTACTTGAGTGGTGAGATAAGTCCTAATCCGAACTTGAGAGAAACAATAAGATAGGATCGTGGTATAATCAAAGCGACGTGCCCAATATATACCTTGGACCATGGCACGCATGTGATATAATCACACTTAGCCGAGGAAACTTGAAGGTAATGATGTTGGCATGAGCAACCGTGTTCGGCATTCTACTTTTGAGGGACCGACGACGCTATGGACCTTTAGAATTACCTTTAACCCATCTTGACTTCTAGTACGTAGTGCGGTGACTAATTAAGATTCGATCTTAAGTTGGTTGATACGTGATACTTCACTCAAACGAGATCGTCTTGTGGCTATTATTGGACCGACAGTTAATCTTGTAAGCCGATAATATCTAAGAGACGGTTGATAACTTTGGGAACTTTGTAGAACCCGTGATACAGGTACAAAGAAACCCTAGTACTCTGATTAGTGCATTTTTAATGCACTTTTATTCGTCTTGTGCTATGGCAATTTTATGACTTCTCCTAGTATTTTAGTGTTTTTATCGTGTTTTCTATTTAGAGTCTACTTTTACTAATATTTCAGTTTTGCTATTTATTTTCGTAATAAGCAATAATTTGACACATTCTCATTGCGTAGACCATATCTGGAGCTAGGAATATCAGATCGAGGCGTTTCCATGTTGAAGTCAAAAACCAATTCAGAGTGCAAAGGGGTCAAATAATTGCGTTTATGTTCCAGACGTTATTTGAATAATTATTTTCGACCCAAAAACTTATGTTTTCGGCCCAATTGTTTTATGGCCTGTTTTGCTTGCTGTTATAAATAGGAACATATGACCTAGGTCAAAACCACTTTTGATTTACACGAAACTAAACCCTAAAGCCGTCGCTTGCTAATGGAGAACTAATCTCTTTTATCAATTCGTTGGTGTAAGGAACTCGTTTAAGATTCTTGAGGTCTGATTTTAATAGCAATTTCGTTTCTCTATTTATGCTTTCTGTTATCAATTCCTCTCTTTATTCCATTGTATGAATTCGTGTTAGACGATTGCTTAAATTGTTATATTCGAATTTATACAGTAGAGTTATTCGTTTTAATCCATTGCTTGTTTAGATTAATCTGAATAGGGAACTGATTTAGTTTTGCGCTTAGTTGAGGTTGATCGAATATGTCATGATATTGACTGTGTTCTTTGACACTTGTTCACTTTATATGGTTGGTTGAACGCATGAGATGCTTAATCGAATGAATTCGTTTTGTTAAAATAGTTGTCGCTTGTATAATTAGTTTTGCAAATCAACCAAAGCATAAATAGATGAATGAATGATTTTATAAACCTGTGATAGAATTGAAAACGAGTTACCTAAAACCAATGAATTGATAGTGTTTATCAATTGAATTTCTTATACTCTTTCGATCTCAACAACCCAAAAACCCCTCATTTAATTGTATTATTAATCGTTCTTAGTTTTGTTAATTATCAAATCAGAGGTCCTTGTGAGACGACCAAGGTTAACTACCTTGTACTATTCTTAATTAAAATTTATTTTGATCACGAAACGACAGTGATCATACTCATCATGTGGGAGGGCTCTTACCCTTGGCTCCAACATTTTACCATAACCCCACCATGTTTTCCACATAAACATGCATACATGCACTCATTCTTAAAACTTTTTCTCATTCAAATATCGAATGACTTAAATTAATTTTTTTTAAACATTGTAGATATGGACATTGTGAGGAGGAAGACCAAGAGCTATAGTTTTAAGGAATGGGATTTATCAAGACTAAGGGAACTCGGATCTTTAGTGACACTACCGGAATATTTCCGCAAGAGTTATGGAAGATTGCTCAGTCTCCTTAAAGTGAAAGTTGAAAAGGGTTGTTTGGAGACTCTGGTTCAGTTTTATGACCCGCTCTACCATTGCTTTACATTTCCGGATTACCAACTTGTCCCCACTCTTGAAGAATACTCCTACTTGGTCGGACTACCGATACTCAACCAAACATCTTTCAGCGGCCTTGAACCCACCCCTAAGCTCCTACACATTGCAAATGCCCTCCATCTTCCAGTCTCCCTTGTCAAAGCAAACCTCACGACCAAAAAAGATCCCATAACCCAAAAAGCTCTCATGGGCCTACCTAACAAGTTCCTCTACCAACAAGCCTTCACTTTTGCCGATGCGGGAAGTACCGACGCTTTCCACTCCATCCTAGCCTTACTCATATATGGCCTTCTGCTATTCCCAAACATCAAAGATTTCATTGACATTCATGCCATCAAGATATTCCTTTCAAAAAAACCCTGTCCCAACACTACTAGCCAACACATACTACTCTATCCATGACCGCACTTCAGCTAGACGTGGAGCTATCATTTGTTGCATTCCTCTGCTCTACAAGTGGTTCATTTCTCATTTGCCTCAGACTTACTCCCGAGTGGCAAACCCTGATAATCTCCCATGGTCCCAGATAATCATGGCCTTTACTCCATCAGACTTGACTTGGTATAACCCGGCATATGACACCGGAGAGTTCATCTTTAGTTGTGGCGAATACACTAATGTGCCTCTCATTGGCATGTATGGAGGGATCACATATAATCTGACACTTGCTAGGAGACAGTTTGGGTATCCGATGAAGACAAAGCCGACAACCCTTCCCTTGACTAGTGAGCGCGACTCAAACCATGAAGGTTCCTCGGATAAGAGGGTGAAATTCTTGCAAGCTTGGCGTGCCATTCAGAGACTCAACAACAGCCACTTGGGGGAAAATCGGATCGAGTTGATGGGTCTTACATCCAGTGGGTCATTGATAGGGCTGCAGTTCTTGGAATGCCTTATCATATGACAAGGGTCGTATCCTCTATTGCACCATCCGCATCTTTACCCGTACCTCCTGCCACTAATGAGAAATTCCAAGAGATTTTGGACGAGTTAACCCGTGGGAAGAACGCTTGGAAGAAGAGATATGATGAGACCGAGCTTAAGATTAAAGCCTTGAAAGAAGAAATAGAGCAAAAGGATTATCAGCTTCTTGCCCATAGTCGGCTAATCGTCAAGAAGACCATCCAGCTCCAGGAGAAGGATACTGCACTGAGGAGTGACCCCAAGAGGGTGAAGTATAGCATGGATTCGTTCTCCGGCCCCGATTCTGATTCAGATGGCCCGTCTACCGCGAGAGTTTGAGAGCTTTTATTGTTGTCATTTATTTTCATGTAATTTTCTTTTCAAGTATTTGTACATATAATCAAATGTAATGGAAAAGAAAATGTTTGCTTCATTGTTATTTTTAATTTGGTTGTTCTTCTATAATGTTTATGTTAAATTTAGTATAAGTCCTTCGATATAAAAAAAATTCTTCCATAATTTAGCATAAACATATCATGCATCATACTGCATACATAAGTTTCAAAACAGAGTCTCATGTTTCTTTTCTTTCTCTTCTGCCTCAGTTAAAGTGGCTCGGCGTATTCGGTAAAAAGCAACCCGTATCTACAACACTTGGTCCAATTTAAGAAAGAAAATGAGCAATTTCGAGGAAGAGAACAACATGCTCCGTGAACAAATGACCATTATGCAGACTGAAATTGAGAAATTGACTACTATGGTGGCCTCTTTGTTGGCCAATCAGAACCAGACACCGGCACCGATTCCTCAGCCCAGCAATGCACCTATGCCTCCTCCTGCTTCGGCTGCGCCTCTTAACGCTCATCGTCTTGTTATGCCCGAGGGTTGCACATGGGGCCTGTCAGAAGGTTTTCTTGGAGAGGGAGCCCGTCCTGGGGCGTCCGAAATTCCTTATACCCAACCATCAGTGCCAATTCCTTATATTGGCAACATTTTTCCTCAGGTTACAGCATCTGTTTTTGCACCGGTGGTCCACACTATCCAGCAAAACCAGATGCCCATCTTTCACGCTGAGAATATGGAAGGCTATGACAAGTTTGACGACTTACAGATCAAGAATGATGAAATGCAGCGGTAAATGAGGACCCTTATGGGGAAGGATTTATTCGAAGTGGTTGAGATGGGAATGTGCTTAGAAGAAGGAGTCCGACAGGGACGGTTGACAAGAGAGAATTCTCCGACTAATACTGCTAAGAAATATGATAACAGTTTTTCGAAGAAGAAAGAATCTAAAGTTGGCATTGTGGCTCAAGGCGGAACTCAGCCAAGACACCCAACTTACCAACATGTCTCATCCATTACACCCACATCCCAGCCACAAATGACCCAAGCACCACCACCACAGTACCAACAATCTTATCAACCAGCATATCTTCAACATATATCTCCACAACAACCTTACCCACCACAAAATCCCCAACAACCATTCAATTATCCCAGTCACCAGAAATATCAAACATTTGACCCCATACCCATGAAATATGCCGACTTACTCCCTGCCCTACTTGCTAAAAAATTTGTCCAGACAAGGCCACCTCTTCCTGTGCCAGCTGTTTTACCCGCCTGGTACCGCAATGATTTAACTTGTGCCTTCCATCAAGGGGCACCTGGCCATGATGTAGAGCGTTGTTATGCTCTCAAGAAAGCTATTCAGGGTTTAATTCGTAACAAAGTGCTATCCTTCAGATATGAGAATCCCAATGTCCAAACCAATCCCCTGCCGAATCATGGGTCCTCCGTCCATTTGATTCAGAGTTGTCAAGCAGCAAGTGCTATCCTTGGTGTTCGAGATATCAAGACTCCATTGGTTCCTATTCATAGAAAGATGTGTGAAGCAAAATTATTTAGCCATGGTCATTAAGCCTGTGAGGTGTGCTTGAAAAATCCTCAAGGTTGTTCCCAAGTTCAAAAGGATATACAAGGGCTGATGGATAAGGGAGAGCTCATAGTCACAAGAAAGAGTGAGGATGTTTGTGTCATAGTCCCAGAGTTTAATACTTCCGACCATCTTGAGATGATTTACAACAACGGGGAAGACATTGTGACTCCACTGGTGATTCGCTTGCCAGGGCATACTCCTTATGCATCTCAAAGGGTTATACCATACAGATATAATGCTACCATGTTACAAGATGGTGTAGAAACACATATCCCATCTCTAACCTCTGTAGACAACATTGCGGATAGTAGTAAGACATTGAGAAGTGGACGTCTCCTCCAAAGGGCAGTCCCAGAGAAAGCAAGTGTACCTGTTGGGGGAAAAACATCAGTTCCAAACTCTAGCAAGCCCTTTGAGAGGGAATATGAAGATTCATATGAGGTAATGAAGTTGATAAAGAGAAGCGAATACAAGATAGTAGATCAGCTACTACAGACTCCTTCCAAAATCTCTATATTGTCCCTGTTGATGAATTCAGATGCTCACATGGAAACGTTGATGAAGGTACTAGATCAGGCATATGTTGAGCAAGACGTAACTGTGGGTCAGTTTGGAAGCATCGTAGGGAATGTGGCAGCTTGCAACAGTCTGAGTTTCAGTGATGAGGAGCTCCCTAAAAAGGGACGGAACTATAACTTGGCATTACACATTTCAGTCATTTGCAAATCCGATTCTCTATCCAATGCGCTGGTGGATACTGGGTCATCCCTGAATGTGATGTCCAAAGTTACCCTGGACAAGCTCTCCTACCGTGGCACGCATTTAAGGCCAAGTGCAATGATTGTGAAAGCATTTGATGGGTCAAGGAAGTCGGTGATTGGCGAAATAGATTTGCCCATTTCAGTCGGTCCACATGAGTTTCTGATTACATTTCAAGTGATGAATATTCAGGCTTCATACAGTTGTTTGCTAGGTCGTCCCTGGATTCACGAGGCTGGAGCCGTGACATCCACATTGCATCAAAAGCTGAAATTTGTTCGTGAAGGAAAATTGGTGATTGTAAATGGAGAAGAAGCTTTACTAGTTAGCCATTTGTCAGCATTCTCAATTTACTGCATCTACAAGAATGGGTAAACCAGGCGTGGTTCGAGGGAAATTTGAAGACATCTTCCGTAGTGTCGGGTTCATCAATGCTCCTCGAGATATTAATGCTATTGTTGAGGATGGAGAAGAAACTGAACCAATGTCTTTTGTGATTCCAGGAGGGTCTTGCCACAATTGGGTCGTAGTTGATGTCCCTTCTGTCACTCCGTTATCTAAGTAATATGCTTGTCTTTCTGTTTTTCAAAAATCATTTTGTCATGCCCCAGACAAAAGTGAAATCATGTAGGGCTTTGTTAATGTTTCTAGTATTTTAATGAAAATTGTCGTTTTTATCATGACTTTTTATCTTTTATTTTATGTCCTTTTATTCTAAAAAATGGTAACACAAAGAACCAAAAAATATATACATCTTCTATTTCACCTTTTAGTTCTTACCTTTAATCAAAATTTGCATTCACTTGTTTACTAAAATCCATCATAAATCATATGCATACTAAGCGTCAATAAACCCGTTGAACACGATGTTCCTAGGCCCTCTCCCAACTTTGAGTTCCCTCCCGTTGAACACGATGTTCCTAGGCCCTCTCCTAACTTTGAGATTCCATATGCGATCAGACGGTTACTGGATCAAGAGAAAAAGGTCATTCAGCCTCACCAAGAAGCTGTAGAGTTGATTAATCTGGGCACTGATGAAGATAAGAGAGAAATCAAGATAGGGGCACTGTTAGAAGCGTCTATCAAAGAAAGGGTGATTAATTTGCTTAGAGAATATGTTGACATCTTTGCATGGTCGTATCAGGATATGCCCGGTTTAGATCCTGAGATTGTTGAGCACCATTTGCCTCTGAAGCCAAAATGTCCTCCGGTGAAACAAAAGTTGAGAAGATCTCATCCAGATATGGCTCTTAAGATCAAGGAAGAATTACAGAAGCATATTGATGCAGGTTTCCTTATCACATCAGAATATCCTCAGTGGTTGGCTAACATAGTGCCGGTACCCAAGAAAGATGGCAAGGTCCGGATGTGTGTTGATTACAGGGATCTGAACAAAGCCAGTGCAAAAGATGATTTCCCTTTACCTCACATTGATGTATTGGTTTTTCCGGGTATAATCAGATCAAGATGGCTGTTGAAGATAGAGAGAAGACTTCTTTCATCACATCTTGGGGCACATTATGTTACAAAGTAATGCCTTTTGGTCTGATAAATGCAGGTGCTACTTATCAAAGAGGCGAGACTACTCTCTTCCATGACATGATGCACAAGGAAATCGAGGTGTATGTAGACGATATGATTGTTAAGTCTGGCACCGAAGGAGAACATGTGGAATACTTACTGAAAATGTTTCAAAGATTGAGAAAGTATCGACTTCGGTTGAATCCTAACAAATGTACTTTTGGTGTTAGATCCGGAAAGCTTTTGGGCTTCATTGTCAGTCAGAAAGGTATTGAGGTTGATCCCGACAAGGTCAGAGCCATCAGAGAAATTCCAACTCCACAGACAGAAAAGCAAGTCAGAGGTTTCCTTGGTCGATTAAATTACATCTCTAGATTTATTTCCCATATGACTGCCACATGTGGGCCAATATTCAAATTACTCCATAAGAATCATGGGATCATATGGACGGAGGATTGTCAGAAAGCTTTTGAGAGTATCAAAGAGTATTTAATGGAGCCTCCAATCCTTATCCCTCCAGTTGAAAGGAGACCACTCATCATGTGTCTGACTGTGCTAGAAGACTTTATGGGTTGTGTTATTGGGCAAGAAAAGAGCATGCAATTTACTATATGAGCAAGAAATTCACTGACTGTGAGTCTGGATATTCCATGCTTGAGAAGACTTGTTGTGCTTTAGCTTGGGCTGCCAAACGTCTCCGTCATTACTTGAATAATCACACTACTCGGTTGATATCCAAAATGGATCCAATTAAGTACATTTTTAAGAAAGCTGCTTTGACTGGAAGAATTGCTCGTTGCCAGATGTTATTGTCTGAATATGATATTGAATACCGTACTAAAAAGGCAATCAAAGGCAGTGTCCTGGCAGATCAGTTGGCCCACCAACCAATTGAAGACTATCAACCAATCAAGTTTGATTTTCCAGATGAAGAGATCATGTATCTGAAGATGAAGGATTGTGACGAGCCGTTGTTTGGAGAAGGGCCAGATCCTGAATCCGAATGGGGTCTGATATTTGACGGAGCCGTTAATGTCTATGGTAATGGAATTGGGGCAGTCATTATTACTCCTAATGGTGCTCATATCCCTTTCTCTGCCAGATTACAGTTTGATTGCACCAATAATATTGCAGAATATGAAGCCTGCATCATGGGCATTGAAGAGGCTATTGACTTGAGGATCAAAAACATTGACATCTATGGAGACTCAGCTCTTGTTTTTAATCAAATTAAAGGAGAATGGGAGACTCGCCACACTGGCTTGATTCCTTATAGAGACTACGCAAGGCGGTTGCTGACTTTCTTCAACAAAGTTGAATTACATCATATTCCTCATGATGAAAATCAAATGGCAGATGCTTTAGCTACTTTATCTTCAATGTATCAAGTTAATCACCGGAATGAGATCCCAACTATCAATATTCGGTTCCTTTAAAGGCCAGCATATGTGTTTGCGGCTGAATAAGTGGTTGACGATAAGCCCTGGTTTCATGATATCAAGGTGTTCCTTCAAAATCAAGAATACCCCTCTGGGGCATCTAACAAAGACAAAAAGACTCTGAGAAGATTATCCAGTAGTTTTTTTCTGAATGGAGATGTGTTGTACAAAAGAAATTTTGATATGGTCTTGCTTTGGTGTGTGGACAAGCATGAGGCTGATTCATTGATGCATGAAATACATGAAGGGTCATTCGAAACCCATCCTAATGGGCACACAATGGCTAATAAAATGTTGAGGGTTGGCTACTATTGGTTGACAATGGAGTCTGATTGCTACAAGCATACAAATAAATGTCACACATGTCAGATCTATGTGGATAAGATTCATATACCGCCAACTTCTCTGAATGTTCTCTCTTCTCCCTGGCCTTTCTCTATGTGGGGCATTGACAAGATCGGTCGGATTGAATCTAAAGCATCCAATGGACATCGTTTTATCTTAGTGGCTATTGATTATTTCACCAAGCGGGTTGAAGCAGCGTCTTATGCAAATGTCACCAAGCAGGTGGTGGTCTGTTTTATCAAGAATCATATTATTTGTCGCTATGGTATTCCCAACAAGATCATTACTGATAATGGGGCGAATTTGAATAACAAGATGATGAAAGATCTGTGTGATGAGTTCAAGATTGAGCACCAAAATTCTTCTCCTTACCGGCCTCAGATGAATGGTGCAGTTGAGGCTGCAAACAAGAACATCAAGAAAATTGTGCAAAAAATGGTAGTTACTTTACAAGGACTGGCATGAAATGCTACCATTTGCTTTACACGGGTATCGTACTTCAATACGTACTTCAACAGGGGCAACCGCTTTCTCTTTAGTGTACGGTATGGAAGCTGTGCTCCCTATAGAGGTTGAGATCCCGTCAATGAGAATCTTGATGGAAGGCAAGTTGACTGAGGCTGAATGGTGCCAAAATAGATATGATCAACTGAATTTGATTGAGGAGAAACGCATGGCGGCTTTGTGTCATGGGCAGTTATATCAGAGAAGAATGAAACAGGCTTTTGACAAGAAGGTTCGACCTCGGGAATTCCGTGAAGGTGACCTTGTGCTCAAGAAGATTTTGTCCTTCCAACCCGATTCTAGGGACAAATGGATGCCTAATTATGAAGGCCCGTATGTTGTCAAAAGAGCATTTTCCGGTGGTGCTATGACTCTTGCAACTATGGATGGTGATGAGCTCCCTCGCCCTGTGAATGCCGATGCAGTCAAGAAATACTTTGTCTAAAAAATAAAAGAACAGCTCGCTAAGTTGAAAACCCGAAAGAGCGGCTTAGGCAAAAATGAGCGTCTCGGTGGGCTGAAAACCCGAAAGGGCGGTGCAGGCAAAAAATAGAGAAACAAACAGAAAATAATTATCCTGATAAGTCGAAAACCCGAAAGGGCGGTCTATGCAAAAGTTAAGGAATATGACAAGTAACTGCATCGGGACAGGCATCACTTATCTTGAGGCACTTCAGTTGAAATGAACACTTTCGACTTGCAGCATTTTAGACAGTGGAATTCAAAGTTGTTAGGGAGAATAGTGGTCATTGTGTTCGATGTATCTTTCCCATACAATTACCATTTTCCAAATTTGTAATGATCCGTGGGGTTGCGCTTTTTGCCAATCTTCACTCCTTTAGTCAAACTTGAGCTTGTGCCCTCTATTTGGAGTTCACATTTATTTGCATCTTTATTTCCTTTTCTTTTAGAACTTTAAAATACTTGAAGTAAAAACTCAAAAATAATATCAAAATCTTTTTCAGTTGTTTCTTTTCGAAAAAAACATAAGTGACAAACATATTTCTTAGAGCCATGAGTCATATAAGCATAAAAAAAAATAGATACAGTCATTGCTAAAAAAAAAAAAAAAGCTCGATAAGTCGAAAATCTGAAAAGGCTAGGCAAAAATGAGTGTCCCGGTGGATTGAAAACACGAAGGGGTGGTCCAAGCAAAAATTAGGGGCAAAACAAAAAATTCCCGGTGGATTGAAAACCAGAAAGGGCGATCTAGGCAAAAGTTAGGGATTCAAAAGAGAAATCAAATACAAAAAGCAAAGCATGTCTGATAGTAGGTACTATGGTTCAGTGTACAGAAATGGCGACTTCTACCAGACCTCTGACCGACGGGCTTTACCCCAAGAAACAATCGTTTTTACCATGGATTGACATACTATACTGGGTTTTACCCCGAGGATCTGATTTATTTCACCTATAAAAGTGCTTGTCCCCAGTGGAGAACTATCGAGTGGTTGTACGGATACGTCAGTCCAATGCTCATCTTACATGTTCAAACTTTTGTCTCATCCGGTCATGAACAAATGTCATTTAATCACACAAATACAAGTTCCATACCATACATTCGTACATACAATCATTCGTACATCCATATGTACATTCATATTCATATACAAAATACAGTCAAAATCATATATACATGTTACATTGATCATCATGAGTCTTGCTCCAATATCTTACAAAAAGAGTCATCCCAGTGCGCTTGGTCCAAAGATGTCTCTCTCAATCTTTCAAAAGAATGTCATCCACAGTATACCTGGTCCAGGATGTCACTGTCAAAATTCAAGTAGCAGATGCTACACACAATCATTTGCAAACTTGCCTTCAAATTCCCAAAAGAAGTTGTCTCCAGCACGTCTGCTCAAGTCAACATCTTTTCCTGTTGTGTCATGCTCTCCCACAATGACAGCAGACGTTTTATCTCTTTGTTGTGTTTTTACCATCCTACAATGTTGGTAGACACTGTCTTTACTTATGTCCGTACACAGGACTTTATTGGTTATGTCCCTACATTGGACTTTACCGCTTTCTGTCTTTACTTCTGTCCCTACACTGGACTTTATTGCTTCTGGACTTTACTGCTTTCTGTCTTTACCTCTGTCCCTACATTGGACTTTACCGCTTCTGTCCCTGCACTGGACTTTATTGCTTCTGTCCCCACATTGGACTTTATCGCTTTCTGTCTTTAATTTTGTCCGTACACAGGACTTTACTGCTTATGTCCGCACACAAGACTTTATCACTTTCTGTCTTTAATTTTGTCCGTACACAGGACTTTACTGCTTATGTCCGCACACAGGACTTTATTGCTTTTTGTCTTTAATTCTGTCCGTACACAGGACTTTACCACTTTCTGTCTTCATTGCTTTTGCTCCATAGTGAACCTTGATTCTCTCTCAGTCAGATAATTCTTAGTGTCTTACATTCAAACACTCACAAGCATAACATTTATAACATTCATAACATTACATCATAGCATTTTGTAGTTTAGGTCGGTCAAAAAATGGTGTACTCTGTATTTAAGTCTCTTCTACCGTCGATTCAAAACAAAAAACATCAAAAAAATCATCTTTTTCTTTCTCAAATCTCCGGTAGAAGAAACTTTAATAGGGGCATCTGTCATACCCCATTTTTTGACCAATCTATTCAACTTTTTAAATCGAATTTTTCCGTTGTTTCTGACGAAATTTCGACAGAGATGTATTTTAAAATTTTCTATTATTATGTCTATTATTGTTTTAATTTGTATTTTATCTTTACTATTATTTTAGGTCCATTCTGTTTTATTTTATTTTCTTTAGTTAGAATTAATTGAAAGGGGGGGGGGGGGCGCTGCCCCATATTTATTCTTCTTTTTTTTTAATAAATTTAAATTTCATCATTATTATGTTTTTTTGTTTGGTCCAATCTGGTACAGTCAGGCAGCGCAAATCCAATTCACACGCTCCAACACAGTCACAGCCCACACACAGCTCACAGGCTCCATCTCCATCTGAACACAGTCAAAGCAAAGTCAGCAAAATCCAAATAAGGAAAATAGTGTAATTGCCTTTGATTTCTTCCCAAGTTCATAACCTGCAGAAGTAAGTATAAGAAGAGCAACAATTCCACAGAGCCAATTACACAGAACAATCCCATTCACTACACACAAAAAATTCAATGAAAAAACAAACCCTTCCCTCGGCCAACAAAATAGAAACACCAAACCAAGAACTCTTTTTTTTTTTTCTTTCTCCAACGACTCAATCACACACAACAATTCCAATAACCCAGTCAAATCTGAAGCTCTCAAACAACAACCAAAATACCAGACCCCAATCGAAAAAGCAAACACGAACATAAATCAGAAAGCAAAGGTAGTGAAAACTTTTCATTTTTGTTCCGAAATTTTGAAACTTGATCTAGAAATTTGTGGTTGTTATTTTCAAAAACTAGTTTGAAATTTGAGAAGTAAATCAAAAAAGGATTTGGAAAAAGTAAATCTTTTTGAAAAAGGAGTTTTTTTTAAATTCCGGTGGTGGCGCCGCCGCGCCGGCCACCGTGCCGGCCGCAACCACCACCGGAATCACTCACCGGATTCTGGAAACCGGATGAATTTTCCGACCGATCTTCATGCGTTCTTGAGCTGCCCAGAAAGAGAGAGAAGAGAGAAAGTGAGAGCGGAGACGGGAAGAGAGAGAAAGAAGAAAGAAAAATGAGGAAACTAAAGAGAGTTGGGTTTTTATACCCTTCTCTCTCAGCTTCTCTTTGTTGGAACAAAGTTGGTTCTAATATAACCCAAGTAGTTTTGATGATAACAATAGTATTAATATACAATAGGGAGTGCTGATAATTTACTCTAGTATGCAGGTATATAAGTTAAAATTTTATATACACTTGAAAGTGAAGTTCTGATTGCTATTTTAAAATCGTCCCCAGAAGCTGGGAAAAGAAAGTTCTGAGTAATGACACCAGAAGCTATGTCACAAGAAGTTGCAAGTCAAAGTCAATCAGAAGCTACTCTCGTCAGAACCTGAGTTGGATACTCAAGATTCTGATGACGATGGAAACAGCAGAATTTGTCAGAAGAACATTCTACTCTCTAACGACTATCATCCTTTTGGCAAAATTCAGAATGACAAAAGAAAACCTCGTACAAGACCGTTAGAATCATGATAATGACGTTTGTACTATTGTATTATATTATTTTTCTGATATGGGCGAATATTCGAAATCAAGGATCAAGATTTCATTCTTTACCTGATTTGGATAAGCACATTTTAAAGAGAAAAATAGTACAGTACTATTTAGCTGTTTTCATCATTGTCTACTCAAATTCAAACGCTCCACTACCGCCTATAAATGGAGGAAGAATTTGAAGATATGGACAACAACATACCAACGAACAAAGCGCTGTTACTCTGCTAAATTCCTAAGAGCGTTATAACTTTGAGAAATACAACTTGAGCTTATATCAAAAATTCAAGACAAACAGTATTCAACTTCTGATTAGGTAGTTGTTGAACCTTAGTTTTCTTTTATTAGAAGTCTAAGATGAGTCTTGTTTTTAAGAGAGTTTACTTATTTTGTTCAAGAACTCTGATACTGTTTATCAGAAGTTGAAAATATTGTTTTATTTGTAACTTTGTTGGAAGTCTCTTCCTTGTGTGCTTGAGCATTTGGAAGTCTCTTGTATTGTGTTACTTGAGCATTAGAAGTCTCTTACTGTGTGCTTGAGCAATTGTAATCTTGTGTGATTATAGTGAAATCCCTTGGAAGTGCAACGGGACTGGAGTACTCCCGGTTTGTGAGGGGAACCAGTATAAAAATCATGTGTGTTCATCTCTCTTCTCTCATCTCTGTTACTGTTGCATTGCGTCCAGAAGTTGTTGTGTTTTAATTATTCCGCTGCTAGTTCTGATAAGTTGAAAGACTTTGAAGAAGTTTTCAAAAACTACTAAAACACAATTCAACCCCCTTCTTGTGTTTTCACACCTTCAATTGGCATCTAGAGTCTTGGTTCTGTTATATCATCTTACAGTGAGACAGTTGTTTGCTGTGTAAAAACACTATGTCTGGACCTGGTGAACCTTCTAAAGGTACTGCTATTCCTTTTAACTATGATGCTGATGATAAAAACAACACCAACAAAGCTCCTAAGTTCAATGGAAACGGTTCTACCTTTTCCTGGTGGAAAGATAGAATTTATAGTCATCTGGTTGGCATTGATGATGAACTTTGGGACTTAGTTGAAAGAGGAATAACCTTTCAAGGTTTGGATGAAAGAGGAAGATTGGACTTTGAGACAAGACAGGCTTTCAATGACAAGGACTAGAAAGCATACAAGAAACACCAAAAGGTCAAGGATATTCTGATTGGTTGCATATCTCATGAAGAATACCTAAAGATCTCAGACAAATCTACTGCTAAGAGTATCTATGATTCTTTGTGTTCATCTTATGATGGAAACAAACAGGTACAGGAGGCAAAAGAAACACTCCTGATCCAACAGTATGAACTTTTCAGAATGAAAGAGGACGAGAACATTGAGTCTATGTTTTCTAGATCCAAAGTTCTTATAGCTGGTCTTCGAGTTCTGAAGAAAAGTTATACTACTCCTGATCATGTGAAGAAGATTCTCAGAAGCTTACCTGTTAAGTGGAGACCTAAGGTCACTGCTATACAGGAAACAAAAGATTTAGACACCCTAAGGCTGGAAGGATTGAGTCATGAGATTGAGCTAGCTTCTGACGAGCCTCAGAAGAGAGTAAAGTCCTTGGCTCTGCCAGCTACTTCAGGATCTTCTAAGGCACTAAAGGCTAAGGTTGTTGAATATGAAGCTGAGGAATATTCTGCAGATGATCAAGAAGAAGGATCATATGATGATGTATTTGCTCTTCTGACCAAGAAGTTCCAGAAGTGGACAAAGAGAAAGCCAAGATACTCTGGTAGATGTTCTGGATCTAAAGGTTCTGGTCACAAAAGTTCTGGTAACAAAGATAAGAAGGATGATTCAAAGAATTGCTTTAATTGCCACAAACCTGGACACTTCATTGCTGATTGTCCTGAACTAAGCACCAAAGGGAAAGGAAGAAAGAGCACTTTCAAGAACAAAGCTAAGAAGAGTCTTCTAGCTACATGGGAAGATCTTGACAAGCTATCTGATGATGAAGCTGAAGATGCATAAGCTAACTTGGCACTCATGGCCATAGCTGAGTCAGATGTTGAAAGTGATGTTGAGTCAGATTCAGAAGATATTGAGCAGGTTATTTCTCAACTATCTAGTACTCAAATCTCTAAGGCTTTGAAAGATACTATGATGAAATACATGGAAAAATCAAATGAGCTAGAACTTTTTAAACAAAAGTTTGACATGCTCAATGATAAAGTTAATCATATTCAAGAAGACAACAAGAAGTCCTTAAAGACTATTCAAGTTCTTGAAAATGGTTACAGATCATGTAATAAACCCTATGATAAGAAAAAAATTGCTCTTCAAGAGTTTGTTCATCATAATATTGATAAGCATAGATTAGCTTCTATGATTTATGGTGCTGGCAAATACACTGGACAGGGTTTGGGAAGTACTGTCAAAGGAAACTCAAATCAATATGTGTGCATAAGCAAAACACCTTCTGATCTTTATTCCAATTTCGTTTCTAGTAATGGTACAAAAAATCCAAAAGTGTCAGATGCTCAAGTAAGCGTGGAGCTTTTGAAAACCTCTGCTCCCATTGCTTCAGTATCCATGTCTAGTAAAGGAGTACAGAAGATCTTCAAGCCTAAGAGTACTCGGGGCATGAGATCAGACACATTCTGGATCACGGTCCAAAGGAAAGGTTAAGCCTAAACCTGTATTTCAAGGCTCACCTCACTATGGATCCTCTGGAAACTACAAGAAACAGAAGAAGAATAAAAGAACTAACTTTAGAGGACCCATCAGAATATGAGTACCAAAGTCTGAGATAATGTTTACTGCAGGTATGCATCCCAAGAAGAAAACAAAGCTCCTGATATATGGACAGTGGATGTTCACGACACATGACAGGAGACAAGCACTTGTTCCACACCCTGAATCTGAGAGAGGGAGGAACTGTGTGGGAACCAAAGAGGCAAAATTATTGGTATAGGTAAAGTAGGTAATTCTTCTCTTACTATTTCTGATGTTTGGTTGGTTGATTGACTACAACATAAATCTTGTGTGTTCATCTCTTCTTTCTCTCCTCTGTTTTTATTTGCACATCATCCAGAAGTTGATTGTGTTTGATTTATTGCGCTGCTAATTCTGATAAGTTGAAAAACTTAGAAGAAGTTTTTAAAACTACCAAAACACAATTCAACCCCCCCTTCTTGTGTTTTCACACCTTCAATTGGCATCTAGAGCCTTGGTTCTGTTATATCACCTTACAGTGAGACAGTTGTTTGCTGTGTAAAAACACTATGTCTGGACCTGGTGGTTCTGGTGGTACTGCTATTCCTTTTAACTATGATGCTGATGATTAAAACAACACCAGCAAAGCTCCTAAGTTCAATGGAAATGGTTCTACCTTTTCCTGGTGGAAAGATAGAATCTATAGTCATCTGGTTGGCATTGATGATGAACTTTGGGACTTAGTTGAAAGAGGAGTAACATTTCAAGGTTTGGATGAGAGAGGAAGATTGGATTTTGAGACAAGACAAGCTTTCGCTAACAAAGACAAGAAAGCATACAAGAAGCACCACAAGGTCAAGGATATTCTGATTGGTTGCATATCTCATGAAGAATACCTTAAGATCTCAGATAAATCTACTGCCAAGAGTATCTATGATTCTTTGTGTTCATCTTATGATGGAAACAAACAGGTAGCAAAGGCAAAGGCAACACTTTTGATCCAACCGTATGAACTTTTTAGAATGAAAGAAGACGAGAACATTGAGTCTATGTTTTCTAGATTCCAAGTTCTGATAGCTGGTCTTCAAGTTCTGAAGAAAAGTTATACTACTCCTGATCATGTGAAGAAGATTCTCAGAAGCTTACCTGCTAAGTGGAGACCTAAGGTCACTGCTATTCAGGAAGCAAAAGATTTAGACACCCTAAGCCTAGAAGGGTTGATTAGTTCACTCATGAGTCATGAGATTGAGCTAGCTTCTGATGAACCTCATAAGAGAATGAAGTTTTTGGCTCTGCCAGCTACTTTAGGATCTTCTAAGGCACTAAAGGCTAAGGTTGTTGAATCTGAAGCTGAGGAATATTCTGCAGATGATCAATAAGAAGGATCAGATGATGATGTATTTGCTCTTCTGACCAAGAAGTTCCAAAACTGGACAAAGAGAAAGCCAAGATACTCTGGTAGAAGTTCTGGATCTAAAGGTTCTGGTCACAAAAGTTCTGGTAACAAAGATAAGAAGGATGATTCAAAGAATTGCTTCAATTGCCACAAACCTGGACACTTCATTGATGATTGTCCTGAACTAAGCACCAAAGGAAAAGGAAGAAGAGTCTTCTAGCAACATGGGAAGATCTTGACAAGCTATCTGATGATGAAGCTGAAGATGCAGAAGCTAGCTTGGCACTCATGGCCATAGCTGAGTCAGATGTTGAAAGTGATGTTGAGTCAGATTCAGAAGATATTGAGCAGGTTATTTCTCAACTATCTAGTACTCAAATCTCTAAGGCTTTGAAAGATACTATGATGAAATACATGGAAAAATCAAATGAGCTAGAACTTTTTAAACAAAAGATTGACATGCTCAATGATAAAGTTAATCATATTTAAGAAGACTACAAGAAGTCCTTAAAGACTATTCAAGTTCTTGAAAATGGTTGCAGATCATGTAATAAACCCTATGATAAGCAAAAAATTGCTCTTCAAGAGTTTGTTCATCATAATATTGTTGATAAGCATAGATTAGCTTCAATGATTTATGGTGCTGGCAAATACACTGGACAGGGTTTGGGAAGTACTGTCAAAGGAAACTCAAATCAGTCTGTGTGCATAAGCAAAACACCTTCTGATCTTTATTCCAATTTCGTTTCTAGTAATGGTACAAAAAATCCAAAAGTGTCAGATGCTCAAGTAAGCGTGGAGCTTTTGAAAACCTCTGCTCCTATTGCTACAGTATCCATGTCTAGTAAAGGAGTACAAAAGATCTTCAAGCCTAAGAGTACTCGGGGCATGAGATCAGACTGTACAAACTTGAAAGCTGTTTTGCTGAAACATTCTGGATCAAGGTCCAAAGGAAAAGTTAAACCTAAACCTGTTTTTCAAGGCTCACCTCACTATGGATCCTCTGGAAACTACAAGAAACAGAAGAAGAATAAAGAGCACTTTCAAGAACAAAGCTAAGAGCACTTCATTGCTGATTGTCCTGAACTAAGCACCAAAGGAAAAGGAAGAAAGAGCACTTTCAAGAACAAAGCTAAGAAGAGTCTTCTAGCTACATGGGAAGATCTTGACAAGCTATCTAATGATGAAGCTGAAGATGCAGAAGCTAACTTGGCACTCATGGCCACAGCTGAGTTAGATGTTGAAAGTGATGTTGAGTCAGATTCAGAAAATATTGAGAAGGTTATTTCTCAACTATCTAGTACTCAAATCTCTAAGGCTTTGAAAGATACAATGAAATACATGGAAAAATCAAATGAGCTAGAACTTTTTAAACAAAAGTTTGACATGCTCAATGATAAAGTTAATCATATTCAAGAAGACTAAAAGAAGTCTTTAAAGACTATTCAAGTTCTTGAAAATGGTTGCAGATCATGTAATAAACCCTATGTTAAGCAAGAAATTGCTCTTCAAGAGTTTGTTCATCATAATATTGATAAGAATAGACTAGCTTCCATGATTTATGGTGTAGACAAATACACTGGACAAGGTTTGGGAAGTACTGTCAAAGGAAACTTAAATCAGTTTGTGTGTATAAGCAAAACACCTTTTGATCTTTATTCCAACTTTGTTTCTAGTAGTGGTACAGAAAATCCAAAATTGTCTGATACTCAAATAAGCGTGGAACTTTCTAAAACCTCTGTACCCATTGCTTCAGTATCCATGCCTATTCAAGGAGTTCAGGAGATCTTCAAGCCTAAGAGTATTCGGGGCGTGAGATTAGGCTGTTCAAACTTGGTAGCTGGTTCTCAAACACATTTTGGATCAAGGTCCAAAGGCAAGGTTAAGCCTAAAACTCTTTTCAAGGCTTACCTCCCTCTGGATCCTCTGGAAGCTACAAGAATCAGAAGAGGAATAACAGAACTAACTATAGAGGACCCATCAAAATATGGGTACCAAAATCTGAGATAATGTTTACTGCAGGTATGCATCCCAAGAAGAAAACAAAGCTCCTGGAATCTGGACAGTGGATGTTCACGACACATGACATGAGACAAGCACTTGTTCCACACCCTGAATCTGAGAGAGGGAGGAACTGTAGGATTTGGTGGGAACCAAAGAGGCAAAATCATTGGTATAGGTAAAGTAGGTAATTCTTCTCTTACTATTTCTGATGTTTGGTTGGTTGATGGACTACATCATAATTTACTTAGCATAAGCCAATTATGTGACAGTAATTATGATGTTGTGTTTAATAAGAATTCATGTACTGTAAATAACAATTCTGATAAATCCATTTTGTTTAAAGGTTGTAGAAAGGGCAATGTTTATAAAGTTAATCTCTCTGATCTTGAAGATCAGAATGTGCTTTTTTTATTGACTCTAAGTGATGAGAAATGGGTTTGGCATAAGAGATTAGGACATGCTAACTAGAGATTAATCTCTAAGCTTAGCAAGGACAATCTTGTAAGAGGCCTTCCTAAATTGACTTATCACTCAGATTCTCTTTGTGGCTCTTGTCAGAAAGGGAAGATTGTTAAAAGCTCGTTTAAAGTTAAAAACATTGTTTCTACTTCTTGACCTTTAGAACTTCTGCACGTTGATTTGTTTGGACCAGTTAACACTGCTTCACTCAATGGAAAGAAGTATGGATTATTCATTGTTGATTATTATAGTAGATGGAATTGGGTAAGATTCCTGAAATCTAAAAGTGATACATATGAAGAGTTTAGTGTCTTCTGTGCCCAAATTCAAAATGAAAAAGATTCAAAGATTTTGAAAGTAAGAAGTGATCATGGTGGTGAATTTGAAAATGAACCTTTTGAAAATTTTTGTGAAGAACATGGAATCTTCCATGAGTTCTGTTCTCCTATAACTCCACAGCAAAATGGAGTTGTAGAAAGAAAGAACAGATCTTTGCAAGAAATGGCTAGAACCATGATGCATGAAAATTATTTGGCAAAGTTTTTCTGGGCAGAAGCTGTAAACACTGCTTGTTATATTCAGAACAGAATCTATATTAGACCTATTCTGAATAAAACAACATATGAACTCTTCAGAGGAAGGAAACCCAATATTTCTTATTTTCACCGATTTGGTTGTACATGTTACATTCTGAATACAAAAGTTCATCTCAAGAAATTCGACTCTAAAGCTTCTAAGGGTATCTTCATTGGATATTCTGAACGCTCCAAGTCATACAGAGTGTATAATTCTGAAACTCAAATAGTTGAAGAATCTATGCATGTAAAGTTTAATTACAAAGTGCCTGACAATGAAAAGTCAGAGCCTGTTATAGAAATTTCAGATTCTCAAGAATCAGAAGATGAAGGTTTTGGACTTGATTATACTCCTAATCTTCTGGAAGCTCCTAAAGACACTCAACAAACAACACCAATTGAAGATCCTGATCAAGAAGCAACAGTTATTCCAAGAAATACTTTCAAGTACAAATCATCACATCCTGAAGAGCTTATCATTGGGAATAAGAACAGTCCTAGGAAAACAAGATCAAGTTTTAGGGATGAAGAATCCTGATTTGATCTAGTTTCCTTGATTGAACCTAAGACCACTGATGAAGCCTTATCAGATGATGCTTGGATAGTTGCAATGGAAGAAGAGCTGAATCAATTTCAGAGAAATGATGTATGGGATCTGGTACCCAAACCTCAAGATAAGAACATTATTGGAACAAAGTGGGTATACAGAAATAAGCTGAATGAACAAGGAGAAGTAACAAGAAATAAAGCATTACTTGTTGCATAAGGATTTAGTCAATAAGAAGGAATTGATTATACTGAGACTTATGCTCCAGTTGTAAGAATGGAAGCAATAAGATTACTTCTATCTTATGCTGTCAACAACAACATTACACTTTATCAAATGGATGTTAAGAGTGCATTTCTTAATGGAGTAATTTCTGAAAAAGTATATGTCAAACAACCTCCAGGATATGAAGATATTCCAAATCCAGATCATGTGTTTAGACTAAAGAAGTCACTTTATGGACTCAAACAAGCTCCCAGAGCTTTGTATGAGAGATTAAGTAACTTCTTGATTGACAATGGTTTTGAGAAAGGTCAAATTGATAATACACTATTCAGAAATACTATGAAGAAAGACATTCTGATCATTCAAATCTATGTTGATGACATCATTTTTGGATCAACTAATGCTACACTTTGCAAGAACTTTTCTAAGATGATGCAGGATGAATTTGAGATGAGCATAATGAAGAATTGAAGTACTTTCTGGGAATTCAGATCAATCAAACAAAGAAAGGAAACTTCATTCATCAATCAAAGTATATTAAAGATCTTTTGAAGAAATATAATTTAGAAGACTGCAAACCCATGAACACTCCAATGCATCCAACATCAAGCCTAAGCAAAGGTGAATCTGAAGGTAAAGTTGATCAGAAGTTATATAGAGCTATGATTGGATCTCTTCTCTATCTAACAGCTTCAAGACCTGATATTCTATTCAGTGTATGTCTGTGTGCAAGATTTCAATCAGATCCTAGAGAATCTCATTTTACTGCTGTAAAAAGAATCTTTAGATATCTGAAAGCTACTTGTAACATTGGATTACTGTATCAGAAATCTGATGATTACAAACTGATTGGATTCTGTGATGCCGACTATGCTGGTGATAAACTTGAAAGAAAATCTACCAGTGGCAATTGTCAGTTCATTGGTGAGAATTTGATTTCATGGGCCAGTAAAAGGCATAACCACCATTGCTATGTCAACTGCAGAAGCAGAATATATTTCAGCAGCATAGTGTTGTACACAACTACTCTGGATGAAATATCAATTGGAAGATTATCAAATAAGCAGTCATAGTATTCCTTTATATTGTGATAACACTGTAGCCATTCATCTTTCTAAAAATCCTATTTTGCAATCAAGAGCTAAGCATATTGAGATTAAACATCATTTTGTAAGAGACTATGTACAGAAGGGTGTTATTGATCTCAAGTTCATTGATACTGAAAATCAATGGGCTGATATCTTTACAAAACCCCTGGCTGTTGAAAGATTTGATTTTATCAAAAGGAATCATAATATGATGGAAATCTATGAATAAGTTGAAATTCTGGTGAAAAATATTATTTTTATGGAAGTTCTGAGTGTCTATCAGAAGTTAGGGGGAGTCAGAACCTCTCTATCAGAAGTTTAGACAAACCATCTTCTGGTATCTTCATCAAAAGTTACATTCGAGTGGTTCTGATACATGACGTGGCAGTACTTGTTGGTAACCTCTTCAACTGTTGTTGCTGATGTGTTAGTTATTTAATTAAACGTCTAATACACGTGTCCTGTTGCTATTAGAGAAAGAAGTTGGTTAGTGATGATTGTGTTCTAATTCTTGTGTGAATTTTTAATTACTCTTTTACCCCCTGTCCTTTCAGTTAGTATGTTTTTGCGCGTTTATTTCCTTTGAAACACACTAACTGTTCACATTCACACTTTTGCACATTCACTACCCACACTTTGTTTCTTTCTAAAATTAGCAAACCCTAACCTAAACCTCAGAATCATGACTTCTACATCATCTTCCACTCCCAAAGAAGTTTCAAAGAAGAATATTTCTCATATCCCTCCAATTGCTGATGTTGAATCATCAACCCCTAAAGTTTTCGTCAAGGATAAAATGGATTTTCCTATTTTTGACCTCTTTTGCGTAATCGAAAAAGTTGTCGACTTTGAGAGCATTAGGGCGAATGGAAAGGAAGAAGTAAAGGAACTTCTTAATCATCAAGGTTTATCTACTTATTTTGAAGCACTTAATGGACTTGTCTATCCACAACTTGTAAAAGATTTTTGGATGAAGGCAGAAGTGATTACTAAAGGCCAGTTTGAAATTGCTCAAAACAAGAAGGATAAGTCTGAGTTGGATAAGAAATCAGAGTATTTGGGACAAGAAATTAGGTCTGTGGTTGGAGGAGTCTGCATTAGAATAAGGGCAGAACATGTTAGACAAGCTGTTCATCTACCTTTTGCTGGAGTCATTCTTCGTATGAATGAAAAGGAATCAAATCATATAATGCAAGAAGAAATCTATGGCCCTGGTTCTACTTCAAAGGGTAATCAAGATATCAAGCCTCTCTACAAGGTTCTGTACAAGATTCTACATGAGTCAATAATTCCAAAGGCTGGATCTTCTGATCAGGTTTCTCAATATTATAAGTCTATCTTATATTATGTAGGAAGAAGGATTGTTGTCAATTTTGGGAAAGTGATCTTTAATCATCTTTTCTCTGCTATCACAGACAGTAAATCTAAAGGTATCAAGAATGTGCATTACAACATATTCTTATCCTTTATGTTTTACAAGAGTTACTTGATGCATTCTCTAAGACCTGTCTTTCCTGGATATGGTTCTTACTTTAATGCTGATCCTTCTGTGATAAATGGTGCTACCATGAAGCGTGTTTTGAAGACTCATGGTCAAGTGGTTTATCCTCAAGTGACTTACAGTCTTAAAAGACAAGAAGATGATAAATATTTTCTTTTGACTCCTGTGCCAAGAAAACAAGTAACTGCTATTACTGCAAGCATAAGCAACTTCTGGAAGGAGGTTCTAATGTGTTGGAAGAAAGACTTGCATCTGAGAGCTTGTTGGATCTTCCATCATTAAAGAAAAGAAAGAACTCTGGTAAGCAAGTTGAACCAGAAGTTCCACAAAAGAAAGCTAAAGGATCTACCCCAAGAAAAGCTGTGAAAACTCCTGATGTGAAGGATACATCATAAGTTGCTGAGAAAGCTACTGAAACTCCTATGTCTGATGTGGCTTCAAAGGAAAAAGTGTCTGGTAAGTCTACCAAAATGGCTACAAGAGCTTCTGGTACTGCTGCTGCTCCAGAAGTTCATCAGAAAAGGGTTACCAAGACATGGAAGAGGAAGCTGACAGAGGAAGAACAGGAAGAAGTTGATAAAGCTGCTGCCATTGCCATTGTTGAGGAAGGAAAAGCAAAAGAAGCTGCTGAGGAAGCACTTCTGGCTGATAGTTGGGAAAATTATGTGGATGCTTAGCCAAATGCATTTTTGGACTAAAATTTCACTAACGAAGATCCGGTGAATAAGTTGGCAAATCAAGGTATTTATAAGAAGTTAAATCTTGATAATATTCCTGATTATGTCATTAATGGTCTAAAGCACACTAAAAACATCCCCTATACAGTTCCTATCAAAAACTCTTTTGCTAAAATTCTTTCTGATTTGGAACCTAAAACCAACTGTATTGTAGAAGTTTCTACTAGTGCTTCTGATAGAAGTCTTGATGAATCACCAGTAGTAAGCTTTGTACCATCCCCTGAGTCTATGAGGAAATTTTCTGAACATGTTATGACATTGATTGCAGAAACAGGTGTTGCTACTTTTGACCAAATGGAAAATATTGGACAGGAAGTGCAAGAAGTTAACGCAGAGGTTGCAACTTCTAAGACACTTCCTCAAAATATTTCTCGTGAGGAACATATTGTCAAAACCCCTAAGCCTGAGTTTGTTAACCCTGGTTCTCCAAAATCCCATGATTCATAAAAGACCATATCTGATCCTCTCATTTCTAGCCCTCCTAGAACAGAGTCTGTATTTGAACCAAATGTTCAACAGTTATCTTCTGATGCTGTTGATAATCCTAATATTCCTGAGAAAGAAAAAGCTCAGCTACCGAGATTAGCTCTGGATTTAGATAACCCCTCTCCTCAGAAAACTCAAACACTCACACCTGACCAAAATAACTTTCTTCAGTCTTTTGAACAAGTTATCTTTCCTAACATAAATCTTCCACTAGTCATTATTCCAACATCTCTTGCAACTACCTCTCAATCTGTCAAGCCTAGCCCTTCTGTTTCAATACCAGAAGATATTGAACGTGTGCTTCAGGCTATTAATGATAAAGTTAAGAGTTTTTATCAAGATTTGCCAAGTCTATCTCTTGCTCCTAGCACTGTTTTCCAAGAGTATCAAGCTCTTTCAGAAATGTGTGTGCAAAATTTTATGGAATTGGGATTCCAATATGAGAAAGATTATGTCATAAACATTGCAAAGAAGAAAATTGTTGAAGCAAGAATAGAAGCTGCCAAGCTAGAAGCTAAGAGGCTGAAAGAAGAGAAGTTCAAGGTAATTCTGGCAGAAGCAGAAGATTTGTTGTTTCAATTCCATGAACAAGAAGTTCTGGATATTGTGGAAATGGAAAAAGAACAGGCAGAACTTGCAAGACAAGAAGCTGATGTTCTAGAAGCTGAGATGAAAGCAGAGATTGCTGAGCACTTAAGGCCTATGCCTTTCTTTGAGAAGATGATTGTCAGAAGAATTGATAGACAGGATGAAGTCATCAGAGGTCTGCAAGAGAATTCTGAGATGCTTCTCAAGTTACTTTAAGAGAGACTACCCCCTCCTCCATCTCAACCCTAGGATCTTGCACTTGTTTTTGTTTGTTTATGTTATTTAAGTTTTGAACCTTGTTCTTTGTTTATTTTGAATGTCTTGGATGTTATTGCAATATTACTATATGTTCTGTTAATTTCTTTATGATTCAGAAGTTATAATTGCTGCATACACATCATTGCATTCAAATGATTTTGTTTTATTCAAATAAATTTGCATTACAATAACTTTGCATTATTCTAGATTTTTACATTACAATAACTTTGTTCTAAAAACAAGTTTTTGCATATGAAAAATCCAGATACATATGAAAATTTAAAATTTTTACAAAGAGATAACAGAAGAACAACTAGGTGTTGATCCAAACTTCAGCGATAAAGCTTGAAACTTATCAGCTAATCTGATGAGTCTTCTCAACCTCTCAAGCAGAAGTTTCCTGCAGTACAATCTTGGAACATCCCTTCTGTTCGTGTTGCTTATCTTTCTTTGTCAGGGGAGATCTTTGTTCTTTTAAGAACAGAAGATGGTTGAGGAACCCTTATCTGATTTTAATTCCAAACACTCAACCCTCTTCATATGATTCTTAGAAATCATATTCCATGCTGTACCTTCTCTTGTTTTTGATCGTACAGATCTTCTACCTTGTTTCTCCTCTGATAATTTCTTAAACACATTTCTTTCAATCACTCTTCTATCCTCATCTATATTTTCTTTCATTTTGTTGAAGAAATATCATGGAAGTGTTGAGTTAAATGGCAAAGATTGTGACTCTTTTTATAGTCAATTTTGTTGGTTGGCAGTTACCTCGTTTTTTCGTTATTGCATTAAATTGTTTATGGTTTTTATCATCTTTGAATTTTTGACTTGACTATTTCTTTAGTCACGTGTTTTTAGTTTGACTCTTTCTTTCTATTTTATTCTTTTTGTTTAACGACAAAAGGGGGAGTAAGAGTAAATTAATTTAAGAACACTAACTGAAGCAAAAAATTTCATATGTTATATTCATTTAATTCAGTTATTGAATATTATCAGTTATATTATGAAAGGAAAATTTTCTCATTGAGATTAGAACTTTCTCTACATGATAAACATAAGAGAAGATTGCACTTTTCTCTTAAGTGGATCTGACCAAGGAAGAAAGCTTGCAAACCTATCTTCTAGAGAAGTCAAGTGTAAAGTGAAGTTCTTGACTCAATTTTAAAATTTTAAAACTATTTTAATCATTCATTACTGAAGTCAGGGGGAGCTTGCAAAACTCATAAACCTGAGGAATGTATGTTATGATTAAAATAACAACCATTGTAAATTAATACTTGGTTTGTCATCATTCAAAAAGGGGGAGATTGTTGGAACAAAGTTGGTTCTAATATAACTCAAGTAGTTTTGATGATAACAATAGTATTAATATACAATAGGGAGTACTGATAATTTACTCTAGTGTGCAGGTATATTAGTTAAAATTTTATATACATTAGACAGTGAAGTTCTGATTGCTATTTTAAAAGCGTCCCCAGAAGCTGGGAAAAGCAAGTTCTGAGTAATGACACCAGAAGCTATGTCAGCAGAAGTTGCAAGTCAAAGTCAATCAGAAGCTACTCTCGTCAGAACCTGAGTTGGATACTCAAGATTCTGATGACGATGGAAACAGCAGAATTTGTCAGAAGAACATTCTATTCTCTAACGACTATCATCCTTTTGGCAAAATTCAGAATGACAAAAGAAAACCTCGTACAAGACCGTTATAATCATGATAATGACGTTTGTACTATTGTACTATATTCTTTTCCTGATATGGGCGAATATTCAAAATTCAAGGATCAAGATTTCATTCTTTACATGATTTGGATAAGCACATTTCAATGAGAAAAATAGTACAGTACTATTTAGCTGTTTTCATCATTGTCTACTCAAATTCAAACGCTCCACTACCGCCTATAAAAGGAGGAAGAATTTGAAGATTTGGACAACAACACACCAACGAACAAAGCGCTGTTACGCTGCTAAATTCCTAAGAGCATTATAACTTTGAGAAATACAACTTGAGCTTATATCAAAATTCAAGACAAACAGATTTCAACTTCTAATTAGTCAGTTGTTGAACCTTAGTTTTCTTTTATTAGAATTCTAAGATAAGTCTTGTTTTTAAGAGTTGTATTATTTTGTTCAAGAACTCTGATACTGTTTATCATAAGTTCAAAACATTATTTTATTTGTAACTTTGTTAGAAGTCTCTTGCTTGTGTGCTTGAGCCTTTGGAAGTCTATTGTATTGTGTTACTTGAGCATTGGAAGTCTATTGTTGTATGCTTGAGCAATTGTAATCTTGTGTGATTATAGTGAAATCCCTTGGAAGTGCAAGGGGGCTGGAGTACTCTCGGTTTGTGAGGGGAACCAGTATAAAAATCCTATGTGTTCATCTCTGTTATTGTTGCATTGCGTCCAGAAGTTGTTGTGTTTTAATTATTCCGCTGCTAGTTCTGATAAGTTGAAAGACTTTGAAGAAGTTTTCAAAAACTCCTAAAACACAATTCAACCCCCCCTTCTTGTGTTTTCACACCTTCACTCTTTGCGCTCCATGGGCCTTCTTCGTATGCCCCCCAGCCTTGGGCTGATGAGATTTGGGCTTTGGCCCTGATATTGCTGTATACACCCCCTTCTGTTTTATTTGTTTTTTTGTGTCTTTTTGTTGTGATAACTAACGTCTCTTTTGCAGGTTTGAGTTAGGATTTGGTCTTATGTTTTTTTTGTTAACGCATTTTTTTTCCAAAATTTATTAGCATCTAGTTTATTTTCATTTCATTTATTCTTGCATCATTATTTATTTTATGATTGCAAATTAGAATGTAATTAGGTCCAATGTAAAATATAAATGAGAAATTGCATCCATGCATATTTATTTATCGCTTTATGTCAAAAAACCAAAACACAAAAATATTAGCGTAGTTAATTCCAAGGAAAAGAGAAGTTTCATCTCGATTCAACATCGTTATGAAAACTCTTGCGTTAATTTTATTTAATCATGTTTAGTTTTTTTTAATTAATTAATCAAAATACAAAAAAACAAACAGTTAAATAATCAAAAATCATTTTCAAAAAGAATCTCTTTTCATAAAAAACCTCGATACTCGTCGAGAGACTTTTTCAAAACATTTTTATAATAAACTTTTTTTTTTTAACCCATGTAAATATATTTAAACATTTTTTTCTTAAAAATTAAAAAAATACAAAAAACACATTCAAAACATTTTTGCCACTTGACTTTTTGTTTCAAAATATTTTCAAAAACTAAAAAACATCAAACAAACAAATTTCATTTTTTACCCGAACTACGGTGATTTTGATCCCTCGGGTACCTAGTGCAAAACACCTCGCGTCTTCCCAAATCAATAAAATTAACAAAAACATTTTCCCCTTTCTTAATCATTAAAACCAACAAATTTTTTTTTCTTATCACTTAAAAACTTTTTTTCTCTAAAAAAACATCACTCTAGTCCTAATCTTATACTTTCTTTTACAAGCAAATAAAATTAAGCGCATAAATGGATAGAATTAGAAACAAGAGGTTCCTATAGGATACTATAGTTACTTAGGGAGTTAGTACCTTCCCTTCGTATAGCTAACCCCCGAACCTTGATCTCTAAAAATAGGGTTTTAAGGAATTTTTTCACTTTTCCTTGGAAAAATAAAAGATCGGTGGTGAATAAAAATTGTGAGTCAATGCTTCTCAAATAGCTTGATATCTAAAAATCACCGCGACACTATGTTTTAATCACGTAACCCGATTGATGTACACAATTAGGGAAACACTTTTAGGGATGGTGATATCTAGTACTACGCCTTAGGGCCAGGATTTATCACTGGCTGGCAGCTAACCTGAATAGGGTTAGTGATATCTAATATTGTGCCTCAAGGCTAGGATTTATCCAAGGGTCGCCAGCTAACTTATAGGGTTAGTGATCTAGTATTGTGCCTCAAAACCGGCAGCCAACCACGACCAATTAGACAATAGCTTAGTCACACTAGTGGTTAAGGGTTAAAGAACTAATGCAACCAAACTTAATTGATTACATATTCAGAGTCTAATAATTAGTATAGGAATGTGACAATGTGTCCAACACGAGGTTTCTATCTAGTAATTAAGGTTCTCAATACTCGTAATTAGGGTAACTATCGTACGCGGTTATTACTACTTATATTAGTTCACCAATAATTAAAAAGGATTAGATAACTATATAGCTTAAGATATCCAGCAGGACTCAGGGAGGGATTCGATGCACTTAACCTACCTTTCTCTCATCCGAAACACAAACTACTTATTTTCTTAAAATTCAAATCAACTTTAAAATCAAAGCGAAGGCAATCTCAAACACTCGTATAGTAAGTTTAGTAATTGAGGCGCTGTCCCTTTGGATACAAACCCATCCTAGACACCTAGGGTGTGGATTATTACTAGACGAAAGACTGGTACACTTGCCAGACCGTAGTCAGCCGCCCTTTCGGGTTTTCAACTTAGCGGGTTTTATTTTCCTTTTTCGATGCCCCTAATTTTTGCCTGGACCGCCTTTTCATGTTTTCAGTCCACCGAGACGCTCTTTATTGCCTAAGCCGCCCTTTCGGGTTTTCAACTTAGCGAGCTTTTATTTTATTTTATTTTTCTTTAGGAATAGTACTTCTTGACTGCATCAGAGTTCACTGGGAGCAGAAACTCTTCTCCATCCATAGTAGCCAGGATCAAGGCTCCACTTGAGAAGGCTTTTTTCACAACATATGGTCCTTCATTATTAGGAGTCCATTTCTCGCGATTGTCTTTGTGAATAGGTAGTATGACCTTTAGCACTACGTCACCTTCCTTGAACTGTCTTGGACGGACCTTCTTATCAAATGCCCTCTTCAGCCTTTGTTGGTATAACTGACCGTGACACAAAGCTGTCATTCTCTTCTCTTCAATAAGATTAAGTTGATCAAGCTGGGTCTCGACTGTTGGAACAAAGTTGGTTCTAATATAACCCAAGTAGTTTTGATGATAAGAATAGTATTAATATACAATAGGGAGTACTGATAATTTACTCTAGTGTGCAGGTATATAAGTTAAAATTTTATATACACTAGAAATTGAAGTTCTGGTTGCTATGAGAAAAGCGCTCCCAGAAGCTGAGAAAAGCAAGTTCTGGATAATGACACCAGAAGCTAAGTCACCAGAAGTTGCAAGTCAAAGTCAACCAGAAGCTACACTCATCAGAACCAGAGTTGGATACTCAAGATTCTAATGACGATGAAACAGCAGAATTTGTCAGAAGATCATTCTATTCTCAAAACGACTATCATCTGTTTGGCAAATTCAGAAAGGCAGAAGAAACCTCATACAAGACCGTTATCCTCATGATAATGACGTTTGTACTATTGTACTATATCTCTTTTCCTGATATGGGCGAATATTCGTAATCAAGGATCAAGATTTCATTCTTTACATGATTTGAATAAGCACATTTTAAACAGAAATAATAGTACAGTACTATGCAACTGTTTTCATCATTGTCCGCTCAAATTCAAACGCTCCACTATCGCCTATAAAAGGAGGAAGAATTTGAAGAAGACATAAACACACATCAACGAACAAAAGCGCTGTTATACTGTTGAATTCTTAAGAGCATTTTAACTTAGAAAAATACAACTTGAGCTTATATCAAAATTCAGGACAATTAGTTTTCAACTTCTGATTAGTCAGTTGTTGAACCTTAGTTTTCTTTTATAAGAATTCTAAGATAAGTCTTGTTTTCAGAGTTGTATTATTTTGTTCTAGAACTCTGATATTGTTTATCAGAAGTTCAATCTGTGTTTCTTTGTAACTTTGTTTAGAAGTCTCTTGCTTTTGTGCTTGAGCATTGGAAGTCTCTTGTATTGTGTTATTTGAGCAAAGGAAGTCTCTTGCTGTGTGCTTGAGCAATTGTAATTTTATGTGATTATAGTGAAATTCCTTGGAAGTGCAAGGGGACTGGACTACTCTCGGTTTGTGAGAGGAACCAGTATAAATCTTGTGTGTTCATCTCTCCTTTCTCTCCTCTGTTTTTATTTGCACATCGTCCAGAAGTTGATTGTGTTTGATTTATTGCGCTGCTAATTCTGATAAGTTGAAAAACTTAGAAGAAGTTTTTAAAACTACCAAAACACAATTCAACCCCCCCTTCTTGTGTTTTCACACCTTCAATTGGCATCTAGAGCCTTGGTTCTTTATATCACCTTACAGTGAGACAGTTGTTTGCTGTGTAAAAACACTATGTCTGGACCTGGTGGACCTGGTAGTTCTGGTGGTACTGCTATTCCTTTTAACTATGATGCTGATGATAAAAACAACACCAGCAAAGCTCCAAAGTTCAATGGAAATGGTTCTACCTTTTCCTGGTGGAAAGATAGAATCTATAGTCATCTGGTTGGCATTGATGATGAACTTTGGGACTTAGTTGAAAGAGGAGTAACATTTCAAGGTTTAGATGAGAGAGGAAGATTGGATTTTGAGACAAGACAAGCTTTCACTGACAAAGATAAGAAAGCATACAAGAAGCACCACAAGGTCAAGGATATTTTGATTGGTTGCATATCTAATGAAGAATACCTTAAGATCTCAGATAAATCTACTGCCAAGAGTATCTCTGATTCTTTGTGTTCATCTTATGATGGAAACAAACAGCCACCGGAGGCAAAGGCAACACTTTTGATCCAACAGTATGAACTTTTTAGAATGAAAGAAGACGAGAACATTGAGTCTATGTTTTCTAGATTCCAAGTTCTGATAGCTGGTCTTCAAGTTCTGAAGAAAAGTTATACTACTCCTGATCATGTGAAGAAGATTCTCAAAAGCTTACCTGCTAAGTGGAGACCTAAGGTCACTGCTATTCAGGAAGCAAAAGATTTAGACACCCTAAGCCTAGAAGGGTTGATTAGTTCACTCATGAGTCGTGAGATTGAGCTAGCTTCTGATGAACCTCATAAGAGAATGAAGTCTTTGGCTCTGCCAGCTACTTCAGGATCTTCTAAGGCACTAAAGGCTAAGGTTGTTGAATATGAAGCTGAGGAATATTCTGCAGATGATCAAGAAGAAGGATCAGATGATGATGTATTTGCTCTTCTGACCAAGAAGTTCCAGAAGTGGACAAAGAGAAAGCCAAGATACTCTGGTAGAAGTTCTGGATCTAAAGGTTCTGGTCACAAAAGTTCTGGTAACAAAGATAAGAAGGATGATTCAAAGAATTGCTTCAATTGCCACAAACTTGGACACTTCATTGCTGATTGTCCTGAACTAAGCACCAAAGGAAAAGGAAGAAAGAGCACTTTCAAGAACAAAGCTAAGAAGAGTCTTCTAGCTACATGAAGCTGAAGATGCATAAGCTAACTTGGCACTCATGGCCATAACTGAGTCAGATGTTGAAAGTGATGTTGAGTCAGATTCAAAAGATATTGAGCAGGTTATTTCTCAACTATCTAGTACTCAAATCTCTAAGGCTTTGAAAGATACTATGATGAAATACATGGAAAAATCAAATGAGCTAGAACTTTTTAAACAAAAGTTTGACATGCTCAATGATAAAGTTAATCATATTCAAGAAGACAACAAGAAGTCCTTAAAGACTATTCAAGTTCTTGAAAATGGTTACAGATGTAATAAACCCTATGATAAGAAAAAAATTGCTCTTCAAGAGTTTGTTCATCATAATATTGATAAGCATAGATTAGCTTCTATGATTTATGGTGCTGGCAAATACATTGGACAGGGTTTGGGAAGTACTGTCAAAGGAAACTCAAATCAATCTGTGTGCATAAGAAAAACACCTTCTGATCTTTATTCCAATTTCGTTTCTAGTAATGGTACAAAAAATCCAAAAGTGTTAGATGCTCAAGTAAGCGTGGAGCTTTTGAAAACCTCTGCTCCCATTGCTTCAGTATCCATGTCTAGTAAAGGAGTACAGAATATCTTCAAGCCTAAGAGTACTCGGGGCATGAGATCAGACACATTCTGGATCACGGTCCAAAGGAAAGGTTAAGCCTAAACCTGTATTCCAAGGCTCACCTCACTATGGATCCTCTGGAAACTACAAGAAACAGAAGAAGAATAAAAGAACTAACTTTAGAGGACCCATCAGAATATGAGTACCAAAGTCTGAGATAATGTTTACTGCAGGTATGCATCCCAAGAAGAAAACAAAGCTCCTGATATATGGACAGTGGATGTTCACGACACATGACAGGAGACAAGCACTTGTTCCACACCCTGAATCTGAGAGAGGGAGGAACTGTAGGATTTGGTGGGAACCAAAGAGGCAAAATTATTGGTATAGGTAAAGTAGGTAATTCTTCTCTTACTATTTCTGATGTTTGGTTGGTTGATTGACTACAACATAATTTATTAGCATAAGTCAATTATGTGACGGTAATTATGATGTTGTGTTTAATAAGAATTCATGTACTGTAATTAACAATTCTGATAAATCCATTCTGTTTAAAGGTTGTAGAAAGGGCAATGTTTATAAAGTTAATCTCTCTGATCTGGAAGATCAGAATGTGCTTTGTTTACTGACTCTAAGTGATGAGAAATGGGTTTGGCATAAGAGATTAGGTCATGCTAACTGGAGATTAATCTCCAAGCTTAGCAAGGACAATCTTGTGAGAGGCCTTCCTAAATTGACTTATCACTCAGATTCTCTTTGTGGCTCTTGTTAGAAAAGGAAGATTGTCAAAAGCTCGTTTAAAGTTAAAAACATTGTTTCTACCTCTAGACCTTTAGAACTTCTGCACATTGATTTGGTTGGACCAGTCAGCACTGCTTCACTCGATGGAAAGAAGTATGGATTATTCATTGTTGATTATTATAGTAGATGGAATTGGGTAAGATTCCTGAAATCTAAAAGTGATACATATGAAGAGTTTAGTGTCTTCTGTGCCCAAATTCAAAATGAAAAAGATTCAAAGATTTTGAATGTAAGAAGTGAACATGGTGGAGAATTTGAAAATGAACCTTTTGAAAATTTCTGTGAATAACATGGAATCTTCCATGAATTCTCTTCTCATAGAACTCCACAACAAAATGGAGTTGTAGAAAGAAAGAACAAATCTTTACAAGAAATGGCTAGAACCATGATGCATGAAAATTCTTTGGCAAAGTTTTTCTGGGCAGAAGCTGTAAGCACTACTTGTTATATTCAGAACAGAATTTATATTAGACCTATTCTGAATAAAACAACATATGAACTCTTTAGAGGAAGGAAACCCAATATTTCTTATTTTCACCAATTTGGGTGTACATGTTACATTCTGAATACTAAAGTTCATCTTAAGAAATTTGACTCTAAAGCTTGTAAGGGTATCTTCATTGGATATTCTGAACGCTCCAAGTCATACAGAGTGTATAATTCTGAAACTCAAACAGTTGAAGAATTTATGCATGTAAAGTTTGATGACAAAGTGCCTGACCATGAAAAGTCAGACCCTGTTAAAGAAATTTCAGATTCTCAAGACTCAGAAGATGAAGGTTCTGGATTTTATTCCACTCCTGAACTTCTGGAGGTTCCAAAGGACAACCAAGTTCCAGAATCTGATTGTTATCAAACAACACCAACTGAAGATCCTGATCTAGAAGCAACAACTATTCCAAGAAATACTTTTAAGTACAAGTCATCACATCCTGAAGAGCTTATCATTGGGAACAAGAACAGCCCTAGGAAGACAAGATCAAGTTTTAGGAATAAAGAATCCTTATTTGGTCTAGTTTCCTTGATTGAACCTAAAACCACTGATGAAGCCTTATTTGATGATGCTTGAATAGTTGCAATGGAAGAAGAACTGAATCAATTTCAGAGAAATGATGTGTGGGATCTGGTACCCAAGCCAAAAGACATGAACATTATTGGAACAAAGTGGGTATACAGAAATAAGCTGAATGAACAAGGAGAAGTAACAAGGAACAAAGCTAGACCTGTTGCACAAGGATACAGTCAACAAGAAGGCATTGATTATACAAAGACTTATGCTCCAGTTGCAAGATTGGAAGCAATAAGATTTCTTCTTTCCTATGTTGTCAACAACAACATCACACTTTATCAAATGGATGTAAAGAGTGCATTTCTTAATGGAGTAATTTCTGAAGAAGTATATGTCAAACAACCTCTAGGATTTGAAGACATTGCAAATCCAGATGATGTGTTTAGACTAAAGAACTCACTTTATGGACTCAAAGAAGCTCACAGAGACTAAGTAACTTCTTGGTTGACAATGGTTTTGTGAAAGGTCAAGTTGATAATACATTATTCAAAAAGACTCTGAAGAAAGACATTCTGATCATTCAAATCTATGTTGATGACATCATTTTTGGATCAACTAATGCTACACTTTGCAACAACTTTTCTAAGATGATGCAAGATGAATTTGAGATGAGCATGATGGGAGAATTGAAGTACTTTCTGGGAATTCAGATCAATCAAACAATGAAAGGAAACTTCATTCATCAATCAAAAGTATATAAAAGATCTTCTGAAGAAATATAATTTGGAAGACTGCAAACCCATGAACACTCCAATGCATCCTACATCAAGTCTTAGCAAAGGTGAGTCTGAAGGGAAGGTTGATCAGAAGTTATATAGAGGTATGATTGGATCTCTTCTGTATCTAACAGCTTCAAGACCTTATATTCTATTCAGTGTATGTTTGTGTGCAAGATTTCAGTCAGATCCTAAAGAATTTCACTTTACTGTTGTAAAGAGAATCTTTAGATATCTGAAGGCTGCTTGTAACATTGGATTACTGTATCAGAAATCTGATGATTACAAACTGATTGGATTCTGTGATGCTGACTATGCTGGTGATAAACTTGAAAGAAAATCCACTAGTGGCAATTGCCAGTTCATTGGTGAGAATTTGATTTCATGGGCCAGTAAAAGGCAAACTACCATTGTTATGTCAACTGCAGAAGCATAATATATTTCAGCAGCCAAGTGTTGTACACAACTACTTTGGATGAAATATCAATTGGAAGATTATCAAGTAAGCAGTCACAGTATTCCTTTATATTGTGCTAACACTGCAGCCATTCATCTTTCCAAAAATCCTATTTTTCATTCAAGAGCTAAGCATATTGAGATTAAACATCATTTTATAAGAGATTATGTACAGAAGGGTGTTATTGATCTTAAGTTTATTGATACTGAAAATCAATGGGCTGATATCTTTACAAAACCCCTGGCTATTGAAAGATCTGATTATATCAAAAGGATTCTTAATATGATGGAAATCTGTGAATAAGCTGAAACTCTGGTGAAAAATATTATTTTATGGAAGTTCTAGAAGACTATCAGAAGTTAGGGGGAGTCAGAACATCTGTATCAGAAGTTTAGACAAACCATCTTCAGGTATCTTCATCAGAAGTTACACATGAGTGGTTCTGGTACATGACGTGGCAGTACTTGTTGAATAACCTCTTCAACTGCTGTTGCTGATGTGTCAGTTATTTAAATAAAATTCTAATACACGTGTCTTTTTGCTTTTAGAGAAAGAAGTTGGTTAGTGATGATTGTGTTCAAATTCACTTGTGAATTGTTAAGTTACTCTATTACCCCTGTCTTTTCAATTAGTACGTTTTTGCGCGTTTATTTCCTTTTAAACTCACTAACTGTTCACATTCACACTTTTGCACACTCACTACCCACACTTTCATTCTTCTGAACTTCAGAAAAATTTCTTTCTTCTCTAAATTTAGCAAACCCTAACCCTAACCTCAGAATCATGTCTACTTCTTCGTCTGCTCAACAACAAGTGATTATCACCCCTCCTATTGTTGATATAGAAGCTTCAACCCCCTGGTATCTACACTAAAGATAAAATGGATTTCCCCAATTCTGACCTATTTTGCTTTATCGAAAAAGCGGTGGATTTCGAGAGCCTAAGAGCAAATGGAATGGAAGAAATCAAAGATCTCTTTGACAAACAAGGTTTATCTATCTTTTTCGAAATACTAAATGGACCTGTCTATCCAAAATTGGTAAAAGATTTTTGGATGATGGCAGAAGTGATTACAAAAGGGTCGTTTCAATCCGCTCAGTCTAAGGAAGATGATGTTGAAAAGGGCAAGATATTAGAATTTTTGGGTCAAGAGATAAGATTAGAAGTTGGCGGTGTTTGTATAAGGATTAGAGCAGAACATGTCAGGCAGGCTTTAAAGTTACCATTATCTGGAATCATTCTTCGCATAAATGAAAAGGAATCAAATCATATGATGCAAGAAGAGATTTACTGCCGTGGTTTTACTTCTAAGGGTAATCAAGACATGAAGCCCCTCTACAAAATGCTCTACAAGATTTTCCATGAGTCACTGATTCCTAAAGCTGGCTCTTCAGATCAAGTTTCTCAATATTATAAGATAATCTTATACTATGTGGGAAAAGGGGCTGTTGTTAATTTTGCTAGAGTAATCTTCAATCATCTTTGCCAAGCTATCACAGACAGTAAGACAAAAGGCACTAAGAATGTGCATTATAGCAGATTCTTGTCCTTCAAGTTTTACAGCAGTTATTTGTTGCATTCATTAAGACCTGTCTTCCCTGGATATGGTTCTTATTTTGATGTTAATCCTTATGTGATAGATGGTGCAACTTTGAAGAGAGTATTGAAGACTTCTGGTCCAGTTGTTTTTCCATAAGAGACTTTTAAGCCCAGGAAACAAGAACAGAATCGCTATTTCTTTCTAACTTCTGTTCCGAAGAAGGAAGTTACTGATATTGCTGCTGAGCATAAGAAACTTCTGGAAGGAGGTTCTACAAAGGTGGAAGATAGACTTGCTTCCAAGAGCTTGTTGCAACTTCCATCTCTGAAGAAGAGAAAGAATTCTGGTAGGCAAGAGGCACCAGAATCTAGATCCAAGGGAGCTAGAGGATCTACTCCTAAGAAGTCTGTGAGCACTTCTGGTGTAAAGGATACATCAGAAGCTGGTAAGAATGTTCTGGAAGAGACTGTTGAGAATCCTATGTCTACTGAGATTGTACAAGAGAAAATGGTTGGTAAGCCTTCTAAAAGGTCAACTAGAACTTCTGGCACTGCTGCTGCTACCCCAGAAGTACCTAAGTAAAAGGTTACCAAGCCAAGGTAGAGGAAATTGAAACTTTTTGCAGAAGATTTTGAAGAGATTGAAAAAGAGGACGCTATTAAGATTGTGGAAGAGTTTAAGGAAAAAGAAGCTGCTAAGGAAGCACTTTTGGTTAATAGTTGGGATAGTTTTGTGGAAGCTGAGCCTAATGAATTTCTGGACTCTGCCCTGCCAAAGGAAGAGTTGGTGGTCAAGCTGGCAAATCAAGGTATTTATAAGAAGGTTAATCTTAAAAATATTCCTGATTATGTCATTAATGGTCCAAAGCATGCTAGAAACATCCCCTATAGAGTTCCTGTCAAAAATACTTTTTCTAAAATCCTTTCTGATTTGGAACCAAAAACCAACTGTATAGTAGAAGTTGTTGCTAGTGCTTCTGATAGATTTCTTGATGAAACACCAGTAGTTAGCTTTGTACCATCCCCTGATTCTATGAGGAGATTTTCTGAACATGTTATGACATTGATTGCAGAAACAGGTGTTGTCCATTCTGGCCAAATGGAAAATATTGAACAGGAAGTTCAAGAAGTTAATGCAGAGGTTGCAACTTCTGATGCACTTCCTCAAAATATTTCTCATGAGGAAATTGTTTTAGGCTAAACTACATATTTGGTCCCTTACATTTATTTTAGGTTTCAATTTGGTCCCTTACGTTTAAAAAGTTTCAATTTGGTCCCTTACGTTATCAATGTTTGCATTAGTTGGTCCCTTCCGTCAGATTTCACTGTTCCACTGTTTCAATTGGACACGTGTTCAGGTGTCCACGTGTCAATCCACGTGTGCAAACCGTCTGCCACGTAAGCAAACCGTCTGCCACATGTGCAAAAATTGACGGAATGGACCAAATTGAAACCTAAAATAAACGTAAGGGACCAAATTGAAACTTTTTAAACATAAGGGACCAAATTGAATCCTAAAATAAACGTAAGGGACCAAATGTGTAGTTTAGCCATTGTTTTATCCCCTGTGCCTGAGTCACTCAACCCTGCTTCTCCAAAATCCATTGATTCAGAAAAGACCATATCTAATCAAATCAATTCTAGCCCTCCTAGAATAGAAACTGTAGTTGAATCTGTAATTGAAACTGTTGTCCAACAGCCATCTTCTGATGCTGTTGAGACTATTCCTGAAATAGAAAAAGCTCAACTACAGAAGTTAGACCTGGATTTGGAAAACCCCTCACCTCAGAAATCACAAAATCTCACACTTGACAAAAATAACTTTATCAAATCTTTTGAACAAGTTATTTCACCCTAAAATGACCTTCCATTAGCTATCATTCCAACACCCCTTGATATTCCTTCATCATCTACTCAAACTACACATTCTGCCATAACCCCATAATATGTTAAGCGTGTGCTTTTGGGTATTAATGATACAGTCAAGGAATTCTATCAAAATTTGCCTTCACTTTCTCTTGCACCAAGCAAACTATTTTCAGAGTGTGATGTTCTATCTGAAATGTGCAAGCAAATGTTTATAGATATTGGCTTTCAATATGAGAAAGACTATATTATAAAACTTGCTAAGAGAAAGTTTGTTCAACATAAAATTGAAGCTGCCAGACTTGAAGCTCAGAGGCTGTATGATGAGAAAATGAAAGTTGTGTTAGCAGAAGTATAAGAACAGATGTCTACAATTTATGCACAAAAAATTGAGAAAATTCTTCAAGTAGAAACTGAGACAGCAGAACAAGTTAGACAAGTTGCAGATGCAGTAGAGGCTGAGATGAAAGAAAAGGTTGCAGAGCTGTTAAGGCGTAAAACTTTCTTTGAGGAGATGGTTCTGAGAAGGATTGATCATCAAGATGATGTTATCAAGCGCTTGGAACAGAATTCTGCTATGGCTCTGAAGCTCCTTCAAGAGAAGCAGCTTAACCCTTCTAATCCACCACAACCCTAGGAATCTGGCACTGTTGTTATTTGTTTTTATGTTTTAATTAAGTTCTGAACTTATTTGTTTTGTTTTGTTTGAATGTTATGGATGTTATTTGCTATATTATTAATTGTTCTGTTCATTTCATTTTGTTTCAGAAATTATATAATTGCTGCATACACATCACTGCATTCAAATGAATTTTGTTTTATTCATATAAAATTTTGCATTACAATAACTTTGTTCTAAAAACAAGTTTTTGCATATGAAAAATCCAGATACATATGAAAACCTAAGAAACTTTACAAAAAGATAAAAGAGGAACAACTAAGGTGTTGATCCAAACTTCAACCTTGGAGTCTGAAACTTTTCAGCTAATCTGATGAGTCTTCTCAACCTCTCAAGCTTGAAATTTCCTGTTTTGGAAACTTGGAGCATCTCTTCAGTTCGTCCTGTTTATCTTTCTGTATCAGGAGAAATCTTTGTTCTTTTAAGAACAGAAGATGGTTGAGGAACCTGCATCTGATTTTGATTCCAAACTCTTTACCATCTTCATATGATTCTTAGAAATCATATTCCATGTTGTAGCATCTCGTGTTCTTGGCTGTACAGAGATTCTACCTTGTTTATCCTCTGATGATTTCTTAAACACATCTCTTTGAATCACTCTTCTATCCTCATCTATATTTTCTTTCATTTTGCTGAAGAAATATCATGGAAGTGTTGAGTGAAATGACAAAGAGTATGGTGCGTTTTTATAGTCAATCTGTTGGTTGGCAGTTACCTCGTTTTTCGTTTTTGCATTAAATTCTTTGTGGTTTTTATCATCTTTGAATTTTTGACTTGACTAATTCTTTAGTCACGTGTTTTTTACTTGACTCTTTCCTTTTTTATTCTTTTTGTTTAGTGACAAAAGGGGGAGTAAGAGTAAATTAATTTAAGAACACTAACTGAAGCCAAAAAATTCATATGTTATATTCATTTATTTCAGTTATTGAATATTATCAGTTTTGATTATGAAAGGAAAATTTTTCTATTGAGATTAGAACTTTCTATACATGATACACGTAAGAGAAGATTGCACTTTTCTCTTAAGTAGATCTGACCAAGGAAGAAAGCTTGCAAACCTATCTTCTGGAAGTCAAGTGTAAAGTGAAGTTCTGGACTCAATGTTAAAATTTTAAAACTATTTTAATCATTCATTACTGAAGTCAGGGGGAGCTTGCAAAACTCATAAACCTGAGGAATGTATTCTATGACTAAAATAACAACCATTGTAAATTAATACTTGGTTTGTCATCAATCAAAAAGGGGGAGATTGTTGGAACAAAGTTGGTTCTAATATAACCCAAGTAGTTTTGATGATAACAATAGTATTAATATACAATAGGGAGTACTGATAATTTACTCTAGTGTGCAGGTATATAAGTTAAAATTTTATATACACTAGAAATTGAAGTTCTGGTTGCTATGAGAAAAGCGCTCCCAGAAGCTGAGAAAAGCAAGTTCTGGATAATGAGACCAGAAGCTAAGTCACCAGAAGTTGCAAGTCAAAGTCAACCAGATGCTACACTCGTCAGAACCAGAGTTAGATACTCAAGATTCTGATGACGATGAAACAGCAGAATTTGTCAGAAGATCATTCTATTCTCAAAACGACTATCATCTATTTGGCAAATTCAGAAAGGCAGAAGAAACCTCGTACAAGACCGTTATCCTCATGATAATGACGTTTGTACTATTGTACTATATCTCTTTTCCTGATATGGGCGAATATTTGTAATCAAGGATCAAGATTTCATTCTTTACTTGATTTGAATAAGCACATTTCAAACGGAAATAATAGTACAGTACTATGCAGCTGTTTTCATCATTGTCCGCTCAAATTCAAACGCTCCACTATCGCCTATAAAAGGAGGAAGAATTTGAAGAAGACACAAACACACATCAACGAACAAAAGCGTTGTTATACTGCTGAACTCTTAAGAGCATTTTAACTTAGAAAAATACAACTTGAGCTTATATCAAAATTCAGGACAATTAGTTTTCAACTTCTGATCAGTCTGTTGTTGAACCTTAGTTTTCCTTTATAAGAATTCTAAAATAAGTCTTGTTTTCAGAGTTGTATTATTTTGTTCTAGAACTCTGATATTGTTTATCAGAAGTTCAATTTGTGTTTCTTTGTAACTTTGTTTAGAAGTCTCTTGCTTTTGTGCTTGAGCATTGGAAGTCTCTTGTATTGTGTTACTTGAGCAAAGGAAGTCTCTTGTTACACTTGAGCATTTGTAATCTTGTGTGATTATAGTGAAATCCCTTGGAAGTGCAAGGGGACTGGACTACTCTCGGTTTGTGAGAGGAACCAGTATAAATCTTGTGTGTTCATCTCTTCTTTCTCTCCTCTGTTTTTATTTGCACATCATCCAGAAGTTGATTGTGTTTGATTTATTGCGCTGCTAATTCTGATAAGTTGAAAAACTTAGAAGAAGTTTTTAAAACTACCAAAACACAATTCAACCTCCCCTTCTTTTGTTTTCACACCTTCAATTGGCATCTAGAGCCTTGGTTCTGTTATATCACCTTACAGTGAGACAGTTGTTTGCTGTGTAAAAACACTATGTTTGGACCTGGTGGTTCTGGTGGTAGTGCTATTCCTTTTAACTATGATGCTGATGATTAAAACAACACCAGCAAAGCTCCTAAGATCAATGGAAATGGTTCTACCTTTTCCTGGTGGAAAGATAGAATCTATAGTCATCTGGTTGGCATTGATGAAGAACTTTGGGACTTAGTTGAAAGAGGAGTAACATTTCAAGGTTTGGATGAGAGAGGAAGATTGGATTTTGAGACAAGACAAGCTTTCGCTAACAAAGACAAGAAAGCATACAAGAAGCACCACAAGGTCAAGGATATTCTGATTGGGTGCATATCTCATGAAGAATACCTTAAGATCTCAGATAAATCTACTGCCAAGAGTATCTATGATTCTTTGTGTTCATCTTATGATGGAAACAAACAGGTACCAGAGGCAAAGGCAACACTTTTGATCCAACCGTATGAACTTTTTAGAATGAAAGAAGACGAGAACATTGAGTCTATGTTTTCTAGATTCCAAGTTCTGATAGCTGGTCTTCAAGTTCTGAAGAAAAGTTATACTACTCCTGATCATGTGAAGAAGATTCTCAGAAGCTTACGTGCTAAGTGGAGACCTAAGGTCACTGCTATTCAGGAAGCAAAAGATTTAGACACCCTAAGCCTAGAAGGGTTGATTAGTTCACTCATGAGTCATGAGATTGAGCTAGCTTCTGATGAACCTCATAAGAGAATGAAGTCTTTGGCTCTGCCAGCTACTTCAGGATCTTCTAAGGCACTAAAGGCTAAGGTTGTTGGATCTGAAGCTGAGGAATATTCTGCAGATGATCAAGAAGAAGGATCAGATGATGATGTATTTGCTCTTCTGACCAAGAAGTTCCAAAAGTGGACAAAGAGAAAGCCAAGATACTCTGGTAGAAGTTCTGGATCTAAAGGTTCTGGTCACAAAAGTTCTGGTAACAAAGATAAGAAGGATGATTCAAAGAATTGCTTCAATTGCCACAAACCTGGACACTTCATTGATGATTGTCCTGAACTAAGCACCAAAGGAAAAGGAAGAAGAGTCTTCTAGCAACATGGGAAGATCTTGACAAGCTATCTAATGATGAAGCTGAAGATGCAGAAGCTAGCTTGGCACTCATGGCCATAGCTGAGTCAGATGTTGAAAGTGATGTTGAGTCAGATTCAGAAGATATTGAGCAGGTTATTTCTCAACTATCTAGTACTCAAATCTCTAAGGCTTTGAAAGATACTATGATGAAATACATGGAAAAATCAAATGAGCTAGAACTTTTTAAACAAAAGATTGACATGCTCAATGATAAAGTTAATCATATTTAAGAAGACTACAAGAAGTCCTTAAAGACTATTCAAGTTCTTGAAAATGGTTACAGATGTAATAAACCCTATGATAAGAAAAAAATTGCTCTTCAAGAGTTTGTTCATCATAATATTGATAAGCATAGATTAGCTTCTGATGAACCTCATAAGAGAATGAAGTCTTTGGCTCTGCCAGCTACTTCAGGATCTTCTAAGGCACTAAAGGCTAAGGTTGTTGGATCTGAAGCTGAGGAATATTCTGCAGATGATCAAGAAGAAGGATCAAATGATGATGTATTTGCTCTTCTGACCAAGAAGTTCCAAAAGTGGACAAAGAGAAAGCCAAGATACTCTGGTAGAAGTTCTGGATCTAAAGGTTCTGGTCACAAAAGTTCTGGTAACAAAGATAAGAAGGATGATTCAAAGAATTGCTTCAATTTCCACAAACCTGGACACTTCATTGCTGATTGTCCTGAACTAAGCACCAAAGGAAAAGGAAGAAAGAGCACTTTCAAGAACAAAGCTAAGAAGAGTCTTCTAGCTACATGGGAAGATCTTGACAAGCTATCTGATGATGAAGCTGAAGATGCATAAGCTAACTTGGCACTCATGGCCATAACTGAGTCAGATGTTGAAAGTGATGTTGAGTCAGATTCAGAAGATATTGAGCAGGTTATTTCTCAACTATCTAGTACTCAAATCTCTAAGGCTTTGAAAGATACTATGATGAAATACATGGAAAAATCAAATGAGCTAGAACTTTTTAAACAAAAGTTTGACATGCTCAATGATAAAGTTAATCATATTCAAGAAGACAACAAGAAGTCCTTAAAGACTATTCAAGTTCTTGAAAATGGTTACAGATGTAATAAACCCTATGATAAGAAAAAAATTGCTCTTCAAGAGTTTGTTCATCATAATATTGATAAGCATAGATTAGCTTCTATGATTTATGGTGCTGGCAAATACATTGGACAGGGTTTGGGAAGTACTGTCAAAGGAAACTCAAATCAATCTGTGTGCATAAGCAAAACACCTTCTGATCTTTATTCCAATTTTGTTTCTAGTAATGGTACAAAAAATCCAAAAGTGTCAGATGCTCAAGTAAGCGTGGAGCTTTTGAAAACCTCTGCTCCCATTGCTTCAGTATCCATGTCTAGTAAAGGAGTACAGAAGATCTTCAAGCCTAAGAGTACTCGGGGCATGAGATCAGACTGTACAAACTTGAAAGCTGGTTTGTTGACACATTCTGGATCAAGGTCCAAAGGAAAGGTTAAGCCTAAACCTGTTTTTCAAGGCTCACCTCACTATGGATCCTCTGGAAACTACAATAAACAGAAGAAGAATAAAAGAACTAACTTTAGAAGACCCATCAGAATATGGGTACCAAAGTCTGAGATAATGTTTACTGCAGGTATGCATCCCAAGAAGAAAACAAAGCTCCTGGTATCTGGACAGTGGATGTTCACGACACATGACAGGAGACAAGCACTTGTTCCACACCCTGAATCTGAGAAAGGGAGGAACTGTAGGATTTGGTGGGAACCAAGGAGGCAAAATTATTGGTATAGGTAAAGTAGGTAATTCTTCTCTTACTATTTCTGATGTTTGGTTGGTTGATGGACTACCACATAATTTACTTAGCATAAGTCAATTATGTGACAGTAATTATGATGTTGTGTTTAATAAGAATTCATGTACTGTAATTAACAATTCTGATAACTCCATTCTGTTTAAAGGTTGTAGAAAGGGCAATGTTTATAAAGTTAATCTCTCTGATCTGGAAGATCAGAATGTGCTTTGTTTATTGACTCTAAGTGATGAGAAATGGGTTTGGCATAAGAGATTAGGTCATGCTAACTGGAGATTAATCTCCAAGCTTAGCAAGGATAATCTTGTGAGAGGCCTTCCTAAATTGACTTATCACTCAGATTCTCTTTGTGGCTCTTGTCAGAAAGGGAAGATTGTCAAAAGCTCGTTTAAAGTTAAAAACATTGTTTCTACCTCTAGACCTTTAGAACTTCTGCACATTGATTTGTTTGGACCAGTCAGCACTGCTTAACTCGATGGAAAGAAGTATGGATTAGTCATTGTTGATGATTATAGTAGATGGACTTGGGTAAGATTTCTGAAATCTAAAAGTGACACATATGAAGAGTTTAGTGTCTTCTTTGCCCAAATTCAAAATGAAAAAAATTTAAAGATTTTGAAAGTAAGAAGTGATCATGGTGGAGAATTTGAAAATGAACCTTTTGAAAATTTATGTGAAGAACATGGAATCTTCCATGAGTTCTCTTCTCCTAGAACTCCACAACAAAATGGAGTTGTAGAAAGAAAGAACAAATCTTTACAAGAAATGGCTAGAACCATGATGCATGAAAATTCTTTGGCAAAGTTTTTCTGGGCAGAAGCTGTAAGCACTACTTGTTATATTCAGAACAGAATTTATATTAGACCTATTCTGAATAAAACAACATATGAACTCTTTAGAGGAAGGAAACCCAATATTTCTTATTTTCACCAATTTGGGTGTACATGTTACATTCTGAATACTAAAGTTCATCTTAAGAAATTTGACTCTAAAGCTTGTAAGGGTATCTTCATTGGATATTCTGAACACTCCAAGTCATACAGAGTGTATAATTCTGTAACTCAAACAGTTGAAGAATTTATGCATGTAAAGTTTGATGACAAAGTGCCTGACCTTGAAAAGTCATAGCCTGTTAGAGAAATTTCAGATTCTCAAGACTCAGAAGATGAAGGTTCTAGATTTGATTCCACTCCTGAACTTGGTATGAGAGACTAAGTAACTTCTTGGTTGACAATGGTTTTGTGAAAGGTCAAGTTGATAATAGATTATTCGAAAAGACTCTGAAGAAAGACATTCTGATCATTCAAATCTATGTTGATGACATCATTTTTGGATCAACTAATGCTACACTTTGCAAGAACTTTTCTAAGATGATGCAAGATGAATTTGAGATGAGCATGATGGGAGAATTGAAGTACTTTCTGGGAATTCAGATCAATCAAACAAAGAAAGGAAACTGTAGTTCTTCTGAGATTGGCTGCATCATAAGGCTAAAAAAACTTGGTCAGAGTGACTTAACTGAAGCACCAATGCTGAAGAAATTAAGTCTAAACCACTTGTGCATATTGAAGATGTGCAGATGCAACATGTTGAACAAGATGTCCTAGACATCTTGTCACTGGGTTCAGAGCATACATAGGCAGCATGTCGAACAAGATGTCCCAAGACATGTGGGTAGGACATCTTGACCCAGTTCAGCTTAAAAGATAATGCTTATCCATTAAGCACGCGTGTTTGTTTTAATTTGGATAAAACGCGAATCTTTTAGTAACAAGCTTTGATTAGGATTAATGATAAAGTTTGTTATTAATCCTATTTGTTAGATACGATTGGATTCGTATTTAATTATTGGATAGAGATTAATTCTTTATCTTTGTGGAGTTTGTTTTTGAAACAAGTTTGTTTTAAAACTAACTCTTATTTGAGTGCATCTGAAAGACTGAAGATTATCTGAAGAATTGCACGCCTATATAAAGGACTCAACATAGAGCTTAAAATGCTACCCACAATAACTGAAGATTGTGAGTCCAAAGTTTTGTACCCACTGTACAAAACTCTTACTAGCTCTTAGTATCGTTCTTGGTACTTTGATGCTTGTGTCGTTGAATATTGCCATTCAACTTGGTCTTTTAAACTGTTAAGTTTAAAGTTGTTTCGTCACTTGGGATTAGTGATTAGAGGGAGTTGGGTAGGTTCTCATATTCAGGGGGAGTTAGCCCTTGAGTAGAAGATTACTAGGATTAAGAAAAGGCGTACATGCCAAAAGGTGTTTGGTAGTGTTGTAAGGCTAAGTATTGATTCGGATTAGTAGTGTTCACTTCCTGGATTGGTATCCTCCAGAGTAGGGCTTGTTATAAGTGCCGAACTGGGTTAACAAATTACTGGTGTTGTTTATTGCTTTCGTTTATCTTAAGTACTGCAATAACGTGTGATCCTCATACCAGTTGTCGAACCAGTTGTCTAGGACATCTGGACTACTGACACATTGTCCTAGACATTGTGTAAGACATCTGTCCTGCCAGAGAACATAATTTCCAGGGAGACAAAATCTTGTTCAAGATGGACACGAATGGAGGATCAATAAACAGACCACCAGTTCTGGATGGATCAAACTATGACTATTGGAAAGCAAGAATCATTGCCTTCATCAAGGCCATGGATCAAAAGGCATGGAGGGCAATTATCACAGGTTGGAATCACCCAATAGTCTCTGCAGAAGATGGTTCTTCAACACTAAAAGGCGAAGGAGATTGGACCCCAGAAGAGGAGATTGAGTCCAATAGCAACTCCAAGGCACTCAATGCTATCTTCAATGGTGTTGATGAGAACATATTCAAACTAATCAACACATGTACAGAAGCTAAGCAAGCCTGGGAGATTCTACAAACAGCACATGAAGGAACTTCCAAGGTTAGAATGTCAAAGCTGTAACTCCTCACTTCCAAATTCGAAAATCTAAAGATGGAGGATGATGAAACAATATCAGAATTCAACACTATGAAGGTTGAAAAACACACAAGAAGGGGGGGGTTGAATTGTGTTAAGACTTTTTCAAAGTTAAAACAAATTGCAGCGGATAAAGTATAACACACACAATATATGAGGATAGGGATAGAGAGATGCTCAGAATTTTTATACTGGTTCCTCCCACTAACAGGAGTAGTCCAGTCCTCTTGTCTTTCACAAGAGATTTTACTATAATCACTCAGATTACAAATGCTCAAGCACAAAGCAAGAGACTTCCAATGCTCAAGCACAAAGCAAGAGACTTCCAATGCTCAAGCACAAAGCAAGAGACTTCCAATGCTCAAGCACAAAGCAAGAGACTTCCAATGCTCAAGCACAAAGCAAGAGACTTCCAATGCTCAAGCACAAAGCAAGAGACTTCCAATGGTTTTACTGTTAATAAAGATAACAGATTAACACTTGATATACAATCAGAGGTGTTTACAAAATACAACGCAGTTACAAGACTAACTTAGAAAATTATCACAAAGTTTCTAAGTGTTTGATAGCTTCAGAATTTAACAGAGTTTCAGCACGTTCAGAAGCTTCAGTCTTGATTACATTTCTTCACAAATCTTCTTCCTTTTATAGATGATAAAATGAACGTTGAAGATTATAGCCGTTTGAAGAATTGAGACGCTCCTTTGTATAGATCAGTGAGCTTATTAGCTGTTCTGATTTGCAGTAGCTTAGGAGCTTAACGTTTACTACAAAATGAGAGATTCCTTTTGGCTTTTGATATTTGAACCTTGGTGAAAGCCAAATAAGGAAATAATCGTTTCTGAAGCCTGACTTGAAAAGGACCTTTCCATGGTCAAACCTTTTCATTCTTGGTTTCTGCGTTTGGACTTAGTCAGGCACAGTCTTCAATAGAATTGTATTCTCAAGTGTAGCTTAACACTTATCTCTGACGAGCCTTCAGATAATAGCTTCAGAGCTTGACAGGCTCAGAATTACTTGCTTCAGATCTGGTAAGCTCAGAAGTAATTCCTTCAGAAATTATAAGGTTCAGATAATAAACTTCAGAGTTTCATAGGCTCAGAATTACTTGCTTCAGATCTGATGAGCTCAGAAGTAATTCCTTCAGAAAATCTAAGGTTCAGATAATAACTTCAGAGTTTCACAGGCTCAGAATTACTTGCTTCAGATCTGGTGAGCTCAGAAATAATTCCTTCAGAAATTCTAAGGTTCAGATAATAACTTCAGAGTTTCACAGGCTCAGAATTTCTTGCTTCAGATCTGGTGAGCTCAGAAGTAATTCCTTCAGAAATTCTAAGGTTCAGATAATAACTTCAGAGTTTCATAGGCTCAGAAATACTTGCTTCAGATCTGGTGAGCTCAGAAGTTCTTCAGATTTTGATAGGCTCAGAATTACTTGTTTCAGATCTGGTGAGCTCAGATGTTGTTTGCTCAGAAGTAATTCCATCAGAAATTCTAATGTGCTTTTGTACGCAAATTTTAACTTTTAATCCTGCACACTGAATTAAATTATTAGTACTCCAATTTAACTTTAAATACATTGTTATCATCAAAATCAATTAAGGAGATACAAAATCATAATTTTGTTCCAACAATCTCCCCCTTTTTGATGATGACAACTATATGTATTTAAAATCAATTGTTGTTGTTTTTATTTAACATCTTGACTTCAGGTTCTGAGGTTTGCAAGCTCCCCCTGAGTCTGATAAGCTTCAGAAGTTTATCAATGATAAATATAAAACAGTCTAAGAGTAATATTTAATGTCAAATATAATTTCATATATTCTACCTTCAGAATTAGAGGTTTGCAAGCTCTATTTCTTCAGATTGACAAATATAAGATATGGTTTGCAAGCGTATCTTATATTATATGAATTTATGTTGGACAAAATTTATTACTCCCCCTCATTAAAAGTTTAAAAGACTTTAATATAACTTAACAAGAGTAGAGTTCAGAAAATGTGATCTTTAGAGCTTCAGAAATAATTTCACTGCCATAGGAAATGAAATAATATTTTCTCCCCCTTTGTCATTATCAAAAACGGGTCAGTCAAAGCACAAGTTACAGGGTAGTAAATGCACACAGCAAACAACCACCAGCAGTAAATGCATTCAACGGTAAAAGGGAATTGTTAAGTACCATGGTGAAACAGGGAATTGTTTCAGAATGAAGACAAGTTTCTTCAAGATCTGAATCAGTTCCAGGAAAAGGTGGAGTGGTTTGAATGGATGAGGGGTTTGGTTCAGAAGTGGTTGGCTTAGGAGATGAAGTCTGAAGGGGTTCAGTTTGGGATTCAGCAGGGACTTCAGAATTTTGAACATTTGAGGGTTCAGATTGGTCTACGTCCATTGCTATTGGGGTAGACTCAGAATCTTTAATAGGAGATTTCTGAGGGGATTTAGGGGTGTCAGAAATGGTTATAGTGGAAGTTTCAAAATATTGGGGAAACAAGATAGTGACGTAATGGGGGCTTGGCAGTTACTTTTAATAAAATCATCATTAGCTCTCCTCCATTACCCAGCGTTTACTAGACATGATGGAAAGTTACACAGATAAGTAGTGTTTTCAGAAGCCAGCTGTCAGTTAGAAAAACTGAGCAGTCAACTAACACTTAGAGTAGGTATCTGAGTCACAAGAGATCATATTTAATAATAAATAATTCTGATTGCTTCAGATGAGAGAGTGCTTCAGAACCTATGTAATAGTTTCTGAGCCATCCAAACTTCTGAGGCCCTTCAGAACCAGTTTATTCATTCAGAGTTAACAGCATTCAGATATCATTCAGAAATAAAAACCATGTTCAGATTTTTCTTGATAAAATTGAAACGATCAATAGCAAGAGGTCTGGTAAAGATATCAGCCCATTGATGCTCAGTATCAATGAATTGAATCTCAATTACTCCCTTCTGAACATAATCTCTAATGAAGTGATGCTTGATCTCAATGTGTTTAGCTCGTGAATGCAAAATAGGATTCTTAGACAAACAGATAGCAGCAGTATTATCACAGAGAAGTGGCATACTACTTATCCTTATCTGATAATCCTCCAGCTGATGTTTCATCCAGAGCAATTGAGTGCAACACTTAGCAGCTGAGATGTACTCTGCTTCTGCTGTAGATAGAGCAATAGTTGCTTGTCTCTTACTAGCCCATGATATAAGGTTTTCACCTAGAAATTGACAGTTTCCACTAGTGGACTTCCGTTCAATTTTATCACCAGCATAGTCAGCATCACAGAATCCAATAAGCTGATAATCTAAGGATTTCTTATAAAGTAATCCAAGATTAGTGGTTCCTTTCAAATATCTAAAGATTCTCTTAACAGCAGTTAAATGAGACTCTCTAGGATCTGATTGAAATCTAGCACACAAGCATACACTGAACAAGATATCTGGTCTAGATGCAGTGAGATAAAGGAGGGAACCAATCATACCTCTGTATAATTTCTGATCTACTTTGCCTTCAGATTCTTCCTTCAGAAGACAGCTAGAGGGATGCATAGGAGTTGACATTGGTTTACAATCTTCAAGACCAAATTTCTTCAGTAAATCCTTTGTGTATTTGGTTTGATGCACATATACTCCTTCTTTTCTTTGATTGATTTGAATTCCCAAAAAGAATGTTAGTTCTCCCATCATACTCATTTCAAATTCATCCTGCATAAGCTTAGAGAAATTCTTGCAAAGAGAAGCATTAGTTGAACCAAAGATAATATCATCAACATAAATCTGAACAATCAAAATATCAGTTTTTAAGATTTTTCTAAAGAGAGTGTTATCAACATGTCCTTTTTCAAAACCATTTTCTAGAAGAAATATACTTAACCTCTCATACCAAGCTCTTGGAGCTTGTTTCAAACCATACAGAGATTTCTTCAATTTGTAAACATGATCAGGACACTTTATATCTTCAAAGCCAGGAGGTTGTTTGACATAGACCTCTTCAGAAATTACTCCATTCAGAAATGCACTTTTTACATCCATTTGAAATAGAGTGATGTCATGATTAACTGCATAGGACAAGAGAAGTCTAATTGCCTCAAGTCTTGCTACTGGTGCAAAGGTTTCAGTGAAATCTATGCCTTCTTGCTGACTATAACCTTGTGCAACCAGTCTAGCTTTGTTTCTAACAACTTCTCCCTTTTCATTTGACTTGTTTCTGAATACCCATTTTGTTCCAATAATGTTCTTGTGTTTGGGTTTTGGTACCAGATCCCAAACATCATTTCTTTCAAATTGATTGAGTTCTTCTTCTTGCATTGCAATGATCCACCCATCATCTGAGAGTGCTTCTTCTATGTTTGTGGGTTCAATTAATGAAATTAACCCAACTAGGGATTCATCCTCTTTGAAAGCAGATCTGGTCTTTCTTGGGCTATCCTTGTTACCAACAATTAGCTCTTCAGGATGAGATGATCTATACTTGAATTTACTTTTAGGTGGAGCAGGTATCTGAGAGGGTTCAGGTTCTGAAGGGTCTTCAGATTCAAGACCTTCAGAAACATCTTCATTCTGAGTCTCAGATGGATATACAACAATGGAGAGATCCTCACATTCAGAATTTGAGGATACTTGAAATTCTGCAAAATTCTCAGCTTGCTCTGACATATTATTGTCAGGCTCTTTATCATCAAATCTAACATGTATAGATTCTTCAACTGTGTGAGTTTCAGAATTATACAATCTGTATGCTTTTGAGCGTTCAGAGTAACCTATAAAGGTACCCTTATAAGCTCTAGCATCAAATTTCTTTCGATAGACCTTGTTGTCTAGAATATAACAAGTACATCCAAACTGATGAAAATAAGAAATATTTGGTTTTCTTCCTTTGAACAGTTCATAAGCAGTTTTGTTCAGAATAGGTCTGATGTAGATTCTATTCTGAACATAGCAAGCAGTACTCACGGCTTCTGCCCACAAGAACTTAGCTAGATTAGACTCAAGCATCATGGTACGAGCCATTTCTTGCAAAGATCTATTCTTTCTTTCTACAACACCATTCTGCTGTGGTGTTCTAGGAGAAGAGAATTCATGGATTACTCCATGCTCTGAGCAGAAAGATTCGAAAGAATCATTTTCGAACTCTCCCCCATGGTCGCTTCTAACCTTCAGAATCCGAAGATCCTTTTCACTTTGTATTTGCGTGCAGAAGTCACTGAACACCACAAATGCTTCACTCTTAGAACGAAGGAATTTCACCCAAGTCCATCTACTGAAATCATCAACAATAACTAATCCATATTTCTTACCATTGATAGAGGCTGTCGAAACAGGACCAAACAGATCAATGTGAAGCAATTCTAAGGGTCTGGAAGTAGAGACAATGTTTTTAGACTTGAATGAAGTCTTAGCAAATTTTCCTTTTTGACATGAGCCACAAAGTGCATCTGAGTGATAATCAATGTCAGGCAAACCACTAACAAGCTTTTGTTTGCTAAGCTTAGAGATCAACCTCCAGTTAGCATGACCAAGACGCTTGTGCCATAGCCATTTCTCATCACTCAGAGACAAAAGACATATAATCTTTTGGTCAACCAAATCAGAAAAGTTTACTTTATAAACATTGCCAACTCTCATTCCCTTGAATACTACAGATTTGTCAGAGTCTTTTGATACAGTACATGATTCCTTATTAAATGTAACAACACACCCATTGTCACAAAATTGACTAATGCTCAATAGATTGTGTTTAAGTCCATCAACTAACCAAACATCTTTAATGGAAAGAGAAGAATTACCAACTGTACCTGTACCAATGATCTTCCCTTTTTGTTTTCCTCCAAATCCCACAGAGCCTCCCTCTTTCAGAGTTAGGGTTTGGAACATATGCTTTTCTCCCGTCATATGTCGTGAGCAACCACTGTCCAGGTACCAGGGCTGCTGTTTTACCTTTCCTTGCATGAGCATCTGAAGCAAACATTATTTCAGATTTTGGTACCCATATTCTGATGGGTCCTTTAGAGTTAGTCTTCTGAATAGTATTCCTTCTTTGTTTTCTATGATCAACACAAGATCTAGAATTAATTAAGCTTTGACAAGAATGTTTAGGCTTAATTTGATTCTTGGATTTTGATCTGGAGTATATCACAGTTCCAAAGGTCAAGCAAGGATCTGAAGTAACTTTACCTTGATTTCTCAGAGGTTCAGATGACTTCTGAGCCTTAACTTGAGAACTTTTGGACTCAGAAATTTTAGGTTCAGAAGAACTTGGAACTTCTGAGTCTTTGGGTTCAGGTTCAGAACCTCCTTCAGAGTTGGATGCCTTCAGATCAAGTGTACCACTTTTAACAAAGGTAGAGAATAATTCAGGTGGAGTATCATCCTCACTATATGATTTCAGAGGTTTATCCCAGTTCTTAAACCGAGAATAACCAATGCCTTCACCATAGTTACGAGTCATATGATAAATCATGGAAGCCATTTTACTCCTATTGAAGGTACAACGAATAAATTCGTGAAGAGCATCTTCATGATCATCATTGAGCTTGTCTGCCAAGACATAGTTAGATTCAACATGACAAATACGAATGTTTAACGATTCATTTTCATCATAAAGAATCTTGGCATCCTTTTTCAATGATTCATGAACATTCTTCAGAATTTTGTGTTGACCTACCATACGAGTGTAATGTTTCACAGCAATCTTAAGAGAATCAATTAATTCAGATTTAGTCATGTTAGAGTATACCTCATTTTCATCATCTGAGTCATCTTCAGAATCTCTATCAGAGTTGTTACCTTCAGAAGTTCTTGCCATTAAAGCCAGATTGCCTTCTTCATCATCTTCTCCTTCAGAGTCATTCTCAATGGTCTCCCAAGTGGCTAACAAACTCTTCCTTACCTTTTCTTTGTACTTTTCTTTCCCAAAGCTCTTATTCTTTCCTTTGTCCTTGGATGACATTTCTGGACAGTCCGCAATGAAGTGTCCAGATTTCTTGCAGTTATAGCAGTTGTTCAGTTCTTCCTTTTTGTCCTTTGAAAAGGAACTTCTTGAGTTGTTTCCTTTGTTTGGAAACCTTTTGTATTTCTTGTTCCATTTCTGAAACCTTCTAACCATTAGTGCCATTTCTTCATTCTTAGAATTTTCATCCATCATATCATCAGAAGTTTCTTCCTCTTGTTCAGAAACTTTGATCTTTGCAGCTTTTGAAGAAGTTTGAACAGAGCTTAGAGCCAAGGACTTCATCTTCTTGACAGGTTCATCTGACATAAGTTCTAGCTCATGACTTCTGAGTGAGCTTATCAAATCTTCAAGAGTCACATTGTCCAAATCCTTGGATTCCTGAAAAGCTGTAACTTTTGGTCTCCATTTGGAAGGTAAGCTCCTCAGAATTTTCTTCACGTGATCAGATGCAGTGTAGCTTTTCTTCAGAACTTGAAGACCAGATACAAGGGTTTGAAACCTTGAATACATGGTTTCAATATCTTCATCTTCCTTCATTCTGAACAGCTCATATTGATGAACTAATAAGTTTGCCTTAGCTTCTTTGACTTGCTTATTTCCTTCATAGGTGGAACATAAAGAGTCCCAGATAGTTTTGGCACATGACTTGTTGGATATTTTTAAATACTCAGCATGAGATATTGCACCAATAAGCATATTCTTAACAGTATGATGCTTCTTATACTGTTTCTTCTTTTCAGCATCAAAGAACTTTCTGTAGGTATTTCTTACAACACCTTCATCATCCATGTGTTCAAAATGTATACCATCTTCAATGATATCCCATAACTCATCATCGGTCCCAATGATGTAACTATACATCTTGGTTTTCCAGAAAGGAAAAGTAGTAGGATCACTGTTGAAGTAAGGTGGTTTGTCTCTGTGATTATCACTGTTCCTTTCCCTATCATAGTTGTGAGGAGGTGTAACACCAGACATGTTTTTCAACTAAGTACCCCTAGATCTTTTACTGTTTCACTGTTAAGTGAAGAGCAACAGACCGGAGCTCTGATGCCAATTGAAGGTTGAAAAACACACAAGAAGGGGGGGGTTGAATTGTGTTAAGACTTTTTCAAAGTTAAAACAAATTGCAGCGGATAAAGTATAACACACACAATATATGAGGATAGGGATAGAGAGATGCTCAGAATTTTTATACTGGTTCCTCCCACTAACAGGAGTAGTCCAGTCCTCTTGTCTTTCACAAGAGATTTTACTATAATCACTCAGATTACAAATGCTCAAGCACAAAGCAAGAGACTTCCAATGCTCAAGCACAAAGCAAGAGACTTCCAATGCTCAAGCACAAAGCAAGAGACTTCCAATGCTCAAGCACAAAGCAAGAGACTTCCAATGCTCAAGCACAAAGCAAGAGACTTCCAATGCTCAAGCACAAAGCAAGAGACTTCCAATGGTTTTACTGTTAATAAAGATAACAGATTAACACTTGATATACAATCAGAGGTGTTTACAAAATACAACGCAGTTACAAGACTAACTTAGAAAATTATCACAAAGTTTCTAAGTGTTTGATAGCTTCAGAATTTAACAGAGTTTCAGCACGTTCAGAAGCTTCAGTCTTGATTACATTTCTTCACAAATCTTCTTCCTTTTATAGATGATAAAATGAACGTTGAAGATTATAGCCGTTTGAAGAATTGAGACGCTCCTTTGTATAGATCAGTGAGCTTATTAGCTGTTCTGATTTGCAGTAGCTTAGGAGCTTAACGTTTACTACAAAATGAGAGATTCCTTTTGGCTTTTGATATTTGAACCTTGGTGAAAGCCAAATAAGGAAATAATCGTTTCTGAAGCCTGACTTGAAAAGGACCTTTCCATGGTCAAACCTTTTCATTCTTGGTTTCTGCGTTTGGACTTAGTCAGGCACAGTCTTCAATAGAATTGTATTCTCAAGTGTAGCTTAACACTTATCTCTGACGAGCCTTCAGATAATAGCTTCAGAGCTTGACAGGCTCAGAATTACTTGCTTCAGATCTGGTAAGCTCAGAAGTAATTCCTTCAGAAATTATAAGGTTCAGATAATAAACTTCAGAGTTTCATAGGCTCAGAATTACTTGCTTCAGATCTGATGAGCTCAGAAGTAATTCCTTCAGAAAATCTAAGGTTCAGATAATAACTTCAGAGTTTCACAGGCTCAGAATTACTTGCTTCAGATCTGGTGAGCTCAGAAATAATTCCTTCAGAAATTCTAAGGTTCAGATAATAACTTCAGAGTTTCACAGGCTCAGAATTTCTTGCTTCAGATCTGGTGAGCTCAGAAGTAATTCCTTCAGAAATTCTAAGGTTCAGATAATAACTTCAGAGTTTCATAGGCTCAGAAATACTTGCTTCAGATCTGGTGAGCTCAGAAGTTCTTCAGATTTTGATAGGCTCAGAATTACTTGTTTCAGATCTGGTGAGCTCAGATGTTGTTTGCTCAGAAGTAATTCCATCAGAAATTCTAATGTGCTTTTGTACGCAAATTTTAACTTTTAATCCTGCACACTGAATTAAATTATTAGTACTCCAATTTAACTTTAAATACATTGTTATCATCAAAATCAATTAAGGAGATACAAAATCATAATTTTGTTCCAACACACTAGAGTTCGAGACATAGCAAACTCATGCTTTGCCCTGGGAGAGAAGATACCTGAGGAGAAACTAGCCAGAAAAATTCTTAGATCACTTCCTGAGAAATTTTCTATGAAGGTAACCGCCATTGAAGAATCACAAGACTTGAGCACAATGAAGGTTGATGAACTCATTGGCTCACTATAAACTTTTGAGATGACCTTTGAAGATAGACTTGAAAAGAATATGAAGAATTTGGCATTCAAAACTGAGGAAAGCCAAAGTGAAGATTGTCTATAAGAAGAAGTAGCTTTATTAACAGAGAAGTTCTAAAATTCTGTGAACAGGGTCCGAGCTACATGGAGGACAAATGTCCCAGACAAGATGTCCTACAACAAGACGCAAGGCATCTCAAAAGAAGAGACAAACTCTGAAGAAGAAACAGAGAAAAGGTGCTACGAATGTGAAGGCTTTGGGCATATCAAAATACAGTGTCCCAACTTTCTTAGAAAACAAAAGAAGGGGATGGCTGCAATTCTCTCAGACTCTGAGGATGAAAGTGAAGAAGAAGACACAAACAATGCATTCTCAGGGATATGTGAAACAAGCTACAGTAATTGCTTCAAAAGCTTCACAGACACTAAAGGCAGTGATAACAATGAAGAACCTCTCCACCCTTCAAGAAACACTGCTGAAATATTAGAGCAAGATGAACTCATGGAAAGGCTTATCAGGGAGCATCAGGAACGAGTAGCTTTGAAGAAAATACGCGATTCCTTGTAAACTAAACTCAAGAGAATGACTGAATACTTGAGTTGTTTAGAATGTGACTCTTACTCAGAAGACGAGCTCCCTAAATCTGAGAAAATGGCCGAAGACATGATTGGATTAGGATTTGATCATCTTTTCAGAGAAGCTGAATCTGCTCCAAAAAAGGTAACTCCTCCTCTGCAGAAACCTAAGGACCAGATGTCAAGCCAAATGTCTCAACATCCTGCTCAACACTCTGACAGGATCATAGACCACACATCTCAGCAGTGTGTTCAGACCAAAAGGGATATGTCAAGCCAAATGTCTCAACATCTTGTTAAACACAAAAACAAGATCATAGACTACAAGTCTCAACAGTCTGCTCAAACAAAAAGGCAGATGTCAAGCCACATGTCTCACCATCCTGTTCAACACAAGAAGAATGGGAACATAGGTCAGCTTCACAAGCAGCAGAAGAAGCACATACCAAGACCACTTCTTAAAAAGTTATACTCCCAAAATAGAAGAGCTTTTAATAGATGTGATCACTGTGGAAGGTCTGGACATGTTATGAAAGAATGCTTCAAAATTCATGGCTATCCTCAAAGATCAAAATCACCAAGGAAGGATGAAAAGAAGATTCTTGTTCAACGAGTAAAGTGCCAGGAAAATCAAGTCAAGAAAGTATGGAAGCCAAAAGAAGATTCAAAACTAAAGGCTCATACTTGTATCAGGCTATCCTCATATGAAGACTGATACTTTGACAGTGGATGCTCCAAACACATGACTGGAGATAGGAAATATCTTAAGGAATTAAGACCTTACTCCAAAGGAAGTGTCACCTTTGGTGATGGAGCTAAAGTTAGAATCAAAGGTGTAGGCAAGCTAAGAGATCCCAGCTCTCCATACCTAGATAAGGTTCTACTAGTTGAAGGACTCACTACAAACTTGATAAGCATTAGTCAACTATGTGAACAAGGACTATATGTGTACTTCAACAACTCTAAGTGCATTATTGCAAATAATCAGAAGGAAGTGATGAAAGGTGTCAACGCAAAAGACAAATGCTATAAGTGGATTCCTCCCAACAATGGTCCAAAAATAGCTTGCTTGACAGTCAAGGAAGAGAATGACCAGATGTTCTACCAGATGTCCCAACATCTGTACACTCATCAGGAAGTTGAATCACTTCAACCTGAACGTGGGAAAGGAACTCTAGAGTTCCACACGTCCAAAAGCGTGTAGAACATTAAGTGACGGGGTGGCGTGTAGAAGAATTATAACGTTAATCATCATTACTTCTGCACAATAAACAAGGTAACAAACTACCTAGTTCCGTCTATAAAAAGCCACCTAGATCATCACTTGTGCTACCACACTCGCTTCAACATCTGGTACGACATCCTTCAAAAACCTCTCAAAAGAAATCTTCTTCAACAAAACTCTGAACAAACATGAGCCAAGAGATCACAATGAGCACCAACAACCAAGAAATCAACAAAGGTGAAGGACCTAGTGATCCAGCTAGGGTTTCAGACTCAACCATCAATCAACAAGAGGTTGATCTTCACAAGTTGGTCGTTCCCAGAGGAAGAAGAACAACAACAGGGAAGAGGAGAAGCAACGCTTTGATTGGGCCCTTCACTAATCTTACACATAGTGAAGAACCCAATGAAGGACCTTCTCTAGAAGCCCAATCATCGCCAAAAGGGGCTGAAGAGAAAAATGCTGAAGAAACCTTGAAGGACTCCACTCAGAAAACAAACATCGAAGTACAATCAACAGAAGCTGTGGAGAATGATGGAGAAGATGTCACAACATCTGACTTCAACATAAAGGGTGTGGGAACAAATGTCTCAACATCAGGAGACACCACATCTGAGGAACATCCAATGGAAGAAGATCCAAAGGATGCACATGAGAAGCTCCAACCAAGAAGCCCCAAATCCTGAGTTTTGATTACAAACTCTTTGCTGGTACACATGTTCCAGACATTGTGTTCCCAAAGATGAAGGAGTTTGCTGAAGCATCAAGCTCTATGCCTAGGGCCAACAAGGATGATGTTCTTGCTGAACTAATGCAAATTTCAAAGACTTTGGGAGAAACCATCAAGACCAGCACAGCAAGGAAACAACATGTGGACGATCTGATCAAGTCCATACAAGATGCTGCTGCAGAGAATGAAGGAACTGCTCAAGCTGAAGCAGAGCAAGAAGAAGAAGATTGAAGAACAGTAACTAGGTAATAGGAAAATAAGTACTTATGTATTTTTCCTTTCTGTTCATCTTCTGTAACTTTTGTGGCCTACCAAATGTCCTAGACATTGGAGGCTTTGACATCCGGCACTGTGTGTGCACTTTTGTATGCTGTTCACTTTTAATCAATGAATTTTTTTTCCTTTAAAAACCTTTGAAAAATTATGGTAAAAAGGGGGAGAAATAATTGATAATAGAACAGCTCTTTGGCAAGTATAATCAATCTCTTGCTTTACGGATGAAAAATAGCAAGCTTTAAAAAAAAAAATTAAAAACTAAAAAGCTATGCTAAAATAAGTGTGTCAAGAGCAAAATTTAAATGCTCAATATGAACCTCTAAGAAGTCTAGTGAGTCTTGATCACTCTGATTAAGTACTTTCCGCTGCAACTCAAGACTTTGGTTCACTAAGTCACTAGGTATCTCATCCCTGGACTTAGAAAATTCACTGTAATGAATCATATGAAGACAAGACTAAGACTATCTCATACTAGAAAAGGTTCATAACAAATTCAAGATTGATGAAGTCCTGAATATTGAAGACACACAAAGATTCTGAAGATCAAAGACATTGAAGACCTGAAGATTCAGAATGGAAGATTGCATCAACAGAGATCAATTTGAAGATTGAAGACTGAAGAGTGCACACTCAACAAAGTGGTTAGTGGTTGTTTTAGCCATAATTTGCCAAAGGGGGAGATTGTAGTTCTTCTGAGATTGGCTGCATCATAAGGCTAAAACAACTTGGTCAGAGTGACTTAACTGAAGCACCAATGCTGAAGAAATTAAGTCTAAACCACTTGTGCATATTGAAGATGTGCAGATGCAACATGTTGAACAAGATGTCCTAGACATCTTGTCACTGGGTTCAGAGCATGCATAGGCAGCATGTCGAACAAGATATCCCAAGACATGTGGGTAGGACATCTTGACCCAGTTCAGCTTAAAAGATAATGCTTATCCATTAAGCACGCGTGTTTGTTTTTATTTGGATAAAACGCAAATCTTTTAGTAACAAGCTGAGATTAGGATTAATGATAAAGTTTGTTATTAATCCTATGTGTTAGATACAATTGGATTCGTATTTAATTAGTGGATAGAGATTAATTCTTTATCTTTGTGGAGTTTGTTTTTGAAACAAGTTTGTTTTAAAACTAACTCTTATTTGAGGGCATCTGAAAGACTGAAGATTATCTGAAGAATTGCACGCCTATATAAAGGACTCAACATAGAGCTTAAAACGCAACCCACAATAACTGAAGATTGTGAGTCCAAAGTTTTGTACCCACTGTGCAAAACTCTTAGTAGCTCTTAGTATCGTTCTTGGTACTTTGATGCTTGTGTCGTTGAATGTTGCCATTCAACTTGGTCTTTTAAACTGTTAAAGTTTAAAGTTGTTTCGTCACTTGGGATTAGTGATTAGAGGGAGTTGGGTAGGTTCTCATATTCAGGGGGAGTTAGCCCTTGAGTAGAAGATTACTAGGATTAAGAAAAGGCGTACATGCCAAAAGGTGTTTGGTAGTGTTGTAAGGCTAAGTATTGATTCGAATTAGTAGTGTTCACTTCCTGGATTGGTATCCTCCAGAGTAAGGCTTGTTATAAGTGCCGAACTGGGTTAACAAATTACTGGTGGTGTTTATTGCTTTCGTTTATCTTCAGTACTGCAATAACGTGTGATCCTCATACCAGTTGTCGAACCAGTTGTCTAGGACATCTGGACTACTGATAAGACATCTGTCCTGCCAGAGAACAGAATTTCAGAAACTTCATTCATCAATCAAAGTACATCAAAGATCTTCTGAAGAAATATAATTTGGAAGACTGCAAACCCATGAACACTATAATGCATGCTACATCAAGTCTTAGCAAAGGTGAGTCTGAAGGTATGGTTGATCAGAAGTTATATAGAGGTACGATTGGATCTCTTCTGTATCTAACAGCTTCAAGGCCTGATATTTTATTCAGTGTATGTTTGTGTGCAAGATTTCAGTCAGATCCTAGAGAATTTTACTTTACTGCTGTAAAGAGAATCTTTAGATATCTGAAGGCTACTTGTAACATTGGATTACTGTATCAGAAATCTGATGGTTACAAACTGATTGGATTCTGTGATGCTGACTATGCTGGTGATAAACTTGAAAGAAAATCCACTAGTGGCAATTGCCAGTTCATTGGTGAGAATTTGATTTCATGGGCCAGTAAAAGGCAAACTACCATTGCTATGTCAACTGCATAAGCATAATATATTTCAGCAGCCAAGTGTTGTACACAACTACTTTGGATGAAATATCAATTGGAAGATTATCAAGTAAGCAGTCACAATATTCCTTTATATTGTGATAACACTGCAGCGATTCATCTTTCCAAAAATCCTATTTTTCATTCAAGAGCTAAGCATATTGAGATTAAACATCATTTTATAAGAGATTATGTACAGAAGGGTGTTATTGATCTTAAGTTTATTGATACTGAAAATCAATGGGCTGATATCTTTACAAAACCCCTGGCTGTTGAAAGATTTGATTATATCAAAAGGAATCTTAATATGATGGAAATCTGTGAATAAGCTGAAACTCTGGTGAAAAATATTATTTTATGGAAGTTCTGGAAGACTATCAGAAGTTAGGGGGAGTCAGAACATCTGTATCAGAAGTTTAGACAAACCATTTTCTGGTATCTTCATCAGAAGTTACACATGAGTGGTTCTGGTACATGACATGGCAGTACTTGTTGAATAACCTCTTCAACTGCTGTTGCTGATGTGTCAGTTATTTAAATAAACTTCTAATACACGTGTCTTTTTGCTTTTAGTGAAAGAAGTTGGTTAGTGATGATTGTGTTCAAATTCATTTGTGAATTGTTAAGTTACTCTATTACCCCTGTCTTTTCAATTAGTATGTTTTTGCGCGTTTATTTCCTTTTAAACTCACTAACTGTTCACATTCACACTTTTGCACACTCACTACCCACACTTTCATTCTTCTAAACTTCAGAAAAATTTCTTTCTTCTCTAAATTTAGCAAACCCTAACCCTAACCTCAGAATCATGTCTACTTCTTCGTCTGCTCAACAACAAGTGATTATCACCCCTCCTATTGTTGATATAGAAGCTTCAAACCCTGGTATCTACACTAAAGATAAAATGGATTTCCCCATTTCTGACCTATTTTGCTTTATCGAAAAAGCGGTGGATTTCGAGAGCCTAAGAGCAGATGGAATGGAAGAAATCAAGGATCTCTTTGACAAACAAGGTTTATCTATCTTTTTCGAAATACTAAATGGATCTGTCTATCCAGAATTGGTAAAAGATTTTTGGATGAACGCAGAAGTGATTACAAAAGGGACGTTTCAATCCGCTCAATCTATGGAAGATGATGTTGAAAAGGGCAAGATATCAGAATTTTTGGGTCAAGAGATAAGATCAGAAGTTGGCGGTGTTTGTATAAGGATTAGAGCAGAAGATGTCAGGCAGGCTTTAAAGTTACCATTATCTGGAATCATTCTTCACATAAATGAAAAGGAATCAAATCATATGATGCAAGAATAGATTTACTGTTGTGGTTCTACTTCTAAGGGTAATCAAGACATGAAGCCCCTCTACAAAATGCTCTACAAGATTTTCCATGAGTCACTGATTCCTAAAGCTGGCTCTTCAGATCAGGTTTCTCAATATTATAAGTCAATCTTATACTATGTGGGAAAAGGGGCTGTTGTTAATTTTGCTAGAGTAATCTTCAATCATCTTTGCCAAGCTATCACAGAGAGTAAGACAAAAGGCACTAAGAATGTGCATTATAGCAGATTCTTGTCCTTCATGTTTTACAGCAGTTATTTGTTGCATTCATTAAGACCTGTCTTCCTTGGATATGGTTCTTATTTTGATGCTAATCCTTATGTGATAGATGGTGCAAATTTGAAGAGAGTATTTAAGACTTCTGGTCTAGTTGTTTTTCCTCAAGAGACTTTTAAGCCCAGGAAACAAGAACAGAATCGCTATTTCTTTTTAACTTCTGTTCCGAAGAAGGAAGTTACTGATATTGCTGCTGAGCATAAGAAACTTCTGGAAGGAGGTTCTACAAAGGTGGAAGATAGACTTGCTTCCAAGAGCTTGTTGCAACTTCCATCTCTGAAGAAGAGAAAGAATTCTGGTAGGCAAGAGGCACCAGAATCTAGATCCAAGAGAGTTAGAGGATCTACTCCTAAGAAGTCTGTGAGCACTTCTAGTGTGAAGGGTATATCAGAAGCTGGTAAGAATGTTGTGGAAGAGACTGTTAAGAATCCTGTGTCTACTGAGATTGTACAAGAGAAAATGGTTGGTAAGCCTTCTAAAAGGTCAACTAGAACTTCTGGCACTGCTGCTGCTACCCCAGAAGTACCTAAGAAAAAGGTTACCAAGCCAAGGCAGAGGAAATTGAAACTTTCTGCACAGAAGATTTTGAAGAGATTGAAAAAGAGGACGCTATTAAGATTGTGGAAGAGTTTAAGGAAAAAGAAGCTGCTAAGGAAGCACTTTTGGTTAATAGTTGGGATAGTTTTGTGGAAGCTAAGCCTAATGAATTTCTGGACTCTGCCCTGCCAAAGGAAGAGTTGGTGGTCAAGCTGGCAAATCAAGGTATTTATAAGAAGGTTAATCTTGAAAATATTCCTGATTATGTCATTAATGGTCCAAAGCATGCTAGAAACATCTCCTATACAGTTCCTGTCAAAAATACTTTTTCTAAAATACTTTCTGATTTGGAACCAAAAACCAATTGTATAGTAGAAGTTGCTGCTAGTGCTTCTGATAGATTTCTTGATGAAACACCAGTAGTTAGCTTTGTACCATCCCCTGATTCTATAAGGAGATTTTCTGAACATGTTATGACATTGATTGCAGAAACAGGTGTTGTCCATTTTGGCCAAATGGAAAATATTGAACATGAAGTTCAAGAAGTTAATGCAGAGGTTGCAACTTCTGATGCACTTCCTCAAAATATTTCTCATGAGGAAATTGTTTTAGGCTAATATACATATTTGGTCCCTTACGTTTATTTTAGGTTTCAATTTGGTCCCTTACGTTTAAAAAGTTTCAATTTGGTCCCTTACGTTATCAACGTTTGCATTAGTTGGTCCCTTCTGTCATATTTCACTGTTCCACTGTTTCAATTGGACACGTGTCAACGTGTCCAGGTGTCCACGTGTGCAAACCGTCTGCCACGTAAGCAAACCGTCTGCCACATGTGCAAAAATTGACGGAAGGGACCAAATTGAAACCTAAAATAAACGTAAGGGACCAAATTGAAACTTTTTAAACATAAGGGACCAAATTGAATCCTAAAATAAACGTAAGGGACCAAATGTGTAGTTTAGCCATTGTTTTATCCCCTGTGCCTAAGTCACTCAACCCTGCTTCTCCAAAATCCATTGAGACTATTCCTGAAATAGAAAAAGCTCAACTACAGAAGTTAGACCTGGATTCGGAAAACCCCTCACCTCAGAAATCACAAAATCTCACACTTGACCAAAATAACTTTATCAAATCTTTTGAACAAGTTATTTCACCCTAAAATGACCTTCCATTAGCTATCATTCGAACACCCCTTGATATTCCTTCATCATCTACTCAAACTACACATTCTGCCATAACCCCAGAAGATGTTAAGCGTGTGCGTTTGGGTATTAATGATACAGTCAAGGAATTCTATCAAAATTTGCCTTCACTTTCTCTTGCACCAAGCAAACTATTTTCAGAGTGTGATGATCTGAAATGTGCAAGCGAATGTTTATAGATATTGGCTTTCAATATGAGAAAGACTATATTATAAAACTTGCTAAGAGAAAGTTTGTTCAAGATAAAATTGAAGCTGCCAGACTTGAAGCTCAGAGGCTGTATGATGAGAAAATGAAAGTTGTGTTAGCAGAAGCAGAAGAACAGATGTCTACAATTTATGCACAAAAAATTGAGAAAATTCTTCATGTAGAAACTGAGACAGCAGAACAAGTTAGACAAGTTGCTGATGCAGTAGAGGCTGAGATGAAAGAAGAGGTTGCAGAGCTGTCAAGGCGTAAAACTTTCTTTGAGGAGATGGTTCTGAGAAGGATTGATCATCAAGATGATGTTATCAAGCGTTTGGAACAAAATTCTGCTATGGTTCTGAAGCTCCTTCAAGAGAAACAACTTAACCCTTCTAATCCACCTCAACCCTAGGATTCTGGCACTGTTGTTATTTGTTTTTATGTTTTAATTAAGTTCTGAACTTATTTATTTTGTTATGTTTGAATGTTATGGATGTTATTTGCTATATTATTAATTGTTCTATTCATTTCATTTTGTTTCAGAAATTATATAATTGCTGCATACACATCACTGCATTCAAATAAATTTTGTTTTATTCATATAAAATTTTGCATTACAATAACTTTGCATTTTTTTTAAGATTTTTGCATTACAATAACTTTGTTCTAAAAACAAGTTTTTGCATATGAAAAATCCAGATACATATGAAAACCTAAGAAACTTTACGAAAAGATAAAAGAACAACTAAGGTGTTGATCCAAACTTCAACCTTGGAGTCTGAAACTTATCAGCTAATCTAATGAGTCTTCTCAATCTCTCAAGCTTGAAATTTCCTGTTTTGGAAACTTGGAGCATCTCTTCAGTTCGTCCTGTTTATCTTTCTGTATCAGGAGAAATCTTTGTTCTTTTAAGAACAGAAGATGGTTGAGGAACCTGCATCTGATTTTGATTCCAAACTCTTTACCATCTTCATATGATTCTTAGAAATCATATTCCATGTTGTAGCATCTCGTGTTCTTGGCTGTACAGAGATTCTACCTTGTTTATCCTCTGATGATTTCTTAAACACATCTCTTTCAATCACTCTTCTATCCTCATCTATATTTTCTTTCATTTTGCTGAAGAAATATCATGGAAGTGTTGAGTGAAATGACAAAGAGTATGGTGCGTTTTTATAGTCAATCTGTTGGTTGGCAGTTACCTCGTTTTTCGTTTTTGCATTAAATTCTTTGTGGTTTTTATCATCTTTGAATTTTTGACTTGACTAATTCTTTAGTCACGTGTTTTTTACTTGACTTTTTCCTTTTTTATTCTTTTTGTTTAATGACAAAAGGGGGAGTAAGAGTAAATTAATTTAAGAACACTAACTGAAGCCAAAAAATTCATATGTTATATTCATTTATTTCAGTTATTGAATATTATCAGTTTTGATTATGAAAGGAAAATTTTTCTATTGAGATTAGAACTTTCTATACATGATACACGTAAGAGAAGATTGCACTTTTCTCTTAAGTAGATCTGACCAAGGAAGAAAGCTTGCAAACCTATCTTCTGGAACTCAAAGTGTAAAGTGAAGTTCTGGACTCAATGTTAAAATTTTAAAACTATTTTAATCACTCATTACTGAAGTCAGGGGGAGTTTGCAAAACTCATAAACCTGAGGAATGTATTCTATGACTAAAATAACAACCATTGTAAATTAATACTTGGTTTGTCATCAATCAAAAAGAGGGAGATTGTTGGAACAAAGTTGGTTCTAATATAACCCAAGTAGTTTTGATGATAACAATAGTATTAATATACAATAGGGAGTACTGATAATTTACTCTAGTGTGCAGGTATATAAGTTAAAATTTTATATACACTAGAAATTGAAGTTCTGGTTGCTATGGGAAAAGCGCTCCCAGAAGCTGAGAAAAGCAAGTTCTGGATAATGACACCAGAAGCTAAGTCACCAGAAGTTGCAAGTCAAAGTCAACCAGAAGCTACACTCGTCAGAACCAGAGTTGGATACTCAAGATTCTGATGACGATGAAACAGCAGAATTTGTCAGAAGATCATTCTATTCTCAAAACAACTATCATCTATTTGGCAAATTCAGAAAGGCAGAAGAAACATCGTACAAGACCGTTATCCTCATGATAATGACGTTTGTACTATTGTTCTCTATCTCTTTTCCTGATATGGACGAATATTCGTAATCAAGGATCAAGATTTCATTCTTTACTTGATTTGAATAAGCACATTTGAAACGGAAATAATATCTCTTTTGGCCTTTTTTAGCTTTTTTTTTATTTTCTTGTCTTCGTGATCAAGTAACTTCATTCTTCGGGTGTTTTGCCTTGTAATTGGTCTAAAGTGCTACAAATAACTAATAAAATTACACTGAAAACATGCTATGAATTCCTGTCATCACAACCCCAAACTTAAATCGTTGTTTGTCCTCAACCTTCATATGACAGGAATTTTCACAACCTTCATTGTCAGCACTAGTACTGCTGATCTTTTTACCTCCGTGATCATGCTGATTAGGTGCTTGGGCTCAAGAGACGTTAATGGTAGCAAGTCAGACTAATATTCACAAAGAGTCCATGTGCAACCTTTTCTCTCTCTCACTTTTTCGCTCGAATTTGAAAGGGTTATCTCTCAATCATCGTATAACTTGCCATTTTACCATAGGCTTGCAAAAATTCTAAGGGACCGGTAAAAGTTAAAACAAATACACATTTTGCAGGTCTTTAAGGGTTATAACGCGGCTTAGGTAAAGGTAGGACATTTTGGAAAGTAGGCTAAACATTTGGAGTTAAGTTCTACTTTTTTTTTTTTTTTTTTTTTTTTTGTGTATGCAACCTTTTCCTTAGGGTCCATTTTGCTTTTGGTATCAGAGAATTAGAACCGGATGTGTCTTTGTATGGTTCTTTTCTATCACTGTTTTGCCTTTTTGGCTCTTTTCATTCATTTTTTTTTGAAGAGACGATTTTTTTAGGGAATTTTTGATATTTTCCCGTCTCTTTTTCACATTTTTATTTTTTATTTTTTTGTATAGTGATAGTTCTCTGTATACCTACCCCAAACTTATATTTTGCTAGTTCCATGAGCAACCCCAAACTTATGTTGTTGCCAAGATCAGAGAACTACTATCTACCTAACTCCAAAGAGGATAAAATTTTTGTTTTTCTGGTCTATAGGCTTGTAACGTGGTTTGTCACCGAAAGAAAAGTGATATTAGTTTTTTACGGCTCAAAATTGGCTAGCAAAGGACATAATAATATAAGGGTGGTTTGAAAAAGGCTTTGGGTTATAACAAACAATTTCCACATGTGTATAAGTCAAATCAATTAGTCAGCAGAGAGTTAAAGCAAGTTCTAGAAAAAAATAACAAGCCATAGTGGATCGAAAGAAAGTGGTAATACCTTTTGGAAATATTTGGCTCAAATCCTCACTGGCTTAGGTATCTGAAGATTGAACAATTATCTTGCGAACATTACCTTCGTCACTAGTCTCGTTGTATCTTGAACTTTCGCGCTTTCTGGGCAATCACCTTCGGTGTTTATTTGTATAAAGGTGTGAAATTCAGGACATAACTCGTTGTTCTTTTGCTGCAACCTGCCTATAACAGTGGACCGTGCACAAGATAATAAACAAGCAACAATTATTGAATTTTTTTTAATAAGTTTATGAGGTCGTCAGCAAATGACACAGCAGGAATTCATTTATTGAAATTTAAAATACTAGAAGTGCAGTGGAAGAGGGTAGCATCTGAAGAGAAAGAGTTCTGATTCATTTGATTGAAAGTAAAGTGTTTTTGGATGACATAAATGCCATGTTGTTGAGTTGCTTCACCTTCTTTGTCTTTTATTCTTCTTTCTTCTCCTCCTGTTTGATCGTTATCCTAAAAATAAAATTAAAAATAACAGAAAATATTTTTGTTAGTTTTTATAATGGTGGGTTGCCTCCCATTAAGCGCGTGTTTAACGTCTCGAGCCTGACGGTTCTGATGCTTATGCATTCTTGAGGTAGAGAGTTTCCTCCATGTTTGGTATTTCTTCTCCCTCATAGATCTTCAACATGTGTCCGTTTACTTGGAAGGTTGTTGCTGTTCTTTTGTCAAACAGTTCCACTGATCCATAAGGAGATACTCAGGTTACTTCATAGGGTCCCGTCCACTTGGATTTCAACTTCCCAGCAGTGAACTTGAATCTTGATTGAAATACCAGGACTTTCTGCCCTAGTTTAAATTCTTTATGGCGGAACTTTTTATCATGAAAATGATTTGTTTTCTCTTTGTATATCTCTGCATTTTCATAAGCTCTGAGCCGAATTTCTTCTAACTCGTGTAGCTTTGTCACACGAGCTTTTCCTGCTAGTTCTTTGTCGAAATTCAACTCTTTGGTTGTCCATAGTGCCTTATGTTCTTGTTCTACCGGCAAATAACATGCTTTTCCATAGACCAGGTGGTATGGCGTCAGTCCTAGGTGTGTTTTAAAAGCTGTTCGATATGCCCATAGAGCATCATCTAGCTTCCTTGCCCAATCCTTCCTGGAAGTCATGACTGTTTTCTCTAGAATGCTTTTGAGTTGCCTGTTAGATACTTCCACTTGTCCGCAAGTCTGGGGATGGTATGGAGTTGACACTTTGTGCTTTATTCCATATCGTTCTAATACCTTTTCCAAGTATTTGTTTAGGAAGTGTGTTCCTCCATCACTGATCAAGACTCTTGGAGTTCCAAACCTGCAAAAAATATTTCTTTAAAAAAATTGGATAACAGTTTTAGCATCGTTAGAATGGCAAGCTTGGGCTTCAACGCACTTAGTTACGTAATCCACACATACAAGGATATACATTTTGTTATCAGATTATAGGAAAGGTCCCATAAAATCTATGCCCCAACAATTATAAGGTTCTATTTCCAAAATCCCTTTTTGCAGCATTTCATTTCTTTTTGAGATATTACCTGTTCTCTGGCATCTGCCACAATGCATAACAAACCTTTTGTATTCATTGAACAAAGTTGGCCACCAGAATCCACATTGTAGGATTTTAGCTTTTGTCCTTTCGGCATCATGGTGTCCTCCATATTCTGAGCTATGGCAATGCCACATGATCTAGCGAGCTTCATTGTGTGCCACACATCGCCTTGAAATTCCGTCTATGCCTTCCTTGTAGAGGTAAGGGATGACCCACCAATAGGATTTGGCATCATGGAAAAGTTTCTTCTTCTGTTGCCAGGTATATCCTCTGGGCACCGTCCCACCTGCTTTGAAATTGGCAATGTCAGCAAACCATGGTCTTTCTGAAATTGCAAACAGCTTCTCATCAGGGAATTCTTCCTCAATATTTTTCTCTTTTGAGGTTACAGCAGAATTTTCCAGTCGTGACAAATGGTCAGTTACGACATTTTCGACTCCTTTCTTATCCCGGATCTCCAAGTCAAATTCCTGCAACAACAAAATCCAACGCAAAAGTCGAGGCTTTGATTCCTCTTTGGTTAGTAAATATTTTAAAGCAGCATGATCAGTATAAACTACAACTTTAGAACCGACTAGATATGATCTAAACTTTTCTAAGGCGAATACTACTGCTAATAACTCTTTTTCTGTTGTTGCATAGTTTAGCTGTTGTTCTGTCATCACCTTACTAGCATAATATATGGCGTGAAAGAATTTGTCATGTCTTTGACCTGGGACAGCTCCAACTGCATAGTCACTTGCATCGCACATTAATTCAAAGTGCAAGTTCCAGTCTGGAGATACAATAATCGGTGCCGTTACAAGTCTCTCTTTCAGCGTATTAAAAGAATCAAGGCACTCTTTAGTAAATGTGAAAGTGCTGTCATTTTTTAAAAGATTGCATAATGGTTTTGATATTTTTGAAAAATCCTTAATGAACCTTCTATAAAATCCTACATGTCCGAGGAAACTCCTGACTCCTTTCACATTTACTGGTGGTGGTAGTTTGGAGATAATTTCGATTTTTGCTTGATCAACCTCTATTCGTTTTTTTGAAATCTTGTGACCAAGGACTATTCCTTCAGTCACCATGAAATTGCATTTCTCCCAATTTAGGACTAAATTGGTTTCCACGCATCTTTTAAGAGCAGCGTCTAGGTTGTTCAGGCAGTCGTCAAAGCTTTTTCCAAACACAGAAAAATCATCCATGAACACCTCCATGGATTTTTCTATCATATCAGAGAAAATTGCAAACATGCATCGCTGGAAAGTTGCTGGAGCATTGCACAATCCGAATGGCATCCTTCTATAGGCATATACTCCATATGGACAAGTAAAAGCTGTTTTCTCTTGATCAGCTGGGTCTACCGCAATCTGATTGTATCCGGAGTAACCGTCAAGGAAGCAGTAATATGCCTGTCCCGCTAATCTTTCTAGCATTTGGTCCATGAAAGGTAGAGGGAAATGGTCCTTCCGTGTGGCCTGGTTGAGTCTTCGATAATCGATACACATTCGCCACCCCGTCACGTTCCTAGTTGGGATTAATTCATTTTTCTCGTTTTTCATGACGGTGATTCCTCCTTTCTTGGGTACCATATGAACTGGACTAACCTATGGGCTACTTGATGTAGGGTATATCATGCATGCTGTTAGTAGTTTCTGCAGTTCCTTCTTCACAACCTCACTCATTGTTGGGTTTAACCTCCATTGTGGTTGTACCACAGGTTTGTACTCCTTCTTCCATTTTAATCTTATGCATGCAGTAAGCTGGACTGATTCCTTTTAGGTCATCATTGCTCCATCCTATCGCTGCCTGATTTCTTTTGAGCACATGAATGAGTTTTTTCTCGTTTTCTGGGGTTAAGGCACTACTTATGATTGCAGGTTTGGTTTCCCCTTCCCCCGGGAAAACATACTTGAGGTGTCCTGGTAGATCTTTGAGTTCCAAAGGTTTTGGCTTCTCTTCTATACTCACCCCTAATGGTTCGTATATAGGTGGAAACCTAAGCTCTTTACTCATTCCTAACAATCGAACATTGAGGTTGGTTTCTTCATCCGAATCATCCTTTTCCTCTTCTAAGGATTGGGTGATTACTCGTTCGATTCCAGATGCTGCTTTCTCCAACTCTTCCTCTACCAGTATCTCTACCATCTCAACTTGATAATATTCAGTTTTTTCCTTTTTTTGGTTCATCATGTCTTTGACATTGAATGTTACTTCATTGTCATACTCGGAATGTGACTTTTCCTGTAGCCATGTCTATCTTCGCTTTTCCAGTTGTTAGGAATCGTCTTCCTAGTAGGATGGGTGCATCTGGATCGGCTTCGATGTCCATAACGACGAAATCGGCTGGGAATAGTTGGTCATTTACTGCCACTAGCACATCTTCCAAAATTCCATAGGGATGGACTTTTGTTCGATCAGCTAGGATTAAGGTCATTCGGGTAGGCTTGACTTTCCCACAGTTAAGCTTTTTGAGTATTGACAGTGGCATAAGGTTCACGCTTGCTCCTAAGTCTAGGAGTGCTCTGCCAATTTCTACTCCTTCAATAGTGCAAGGTACTGTGAAGCTTCCTGGGTCTTTGCATTTGTTGGGCAGGTTCTTTTGAAAAATTGCACTGCATTTTTCAGTTAGCATTATTGCTTCTTCATCTTTCAGTCTAACCTTACCTGCCACCAAATTCTTTACATACTTCTGGAAGGGGGGAGATATCTGGACCATGTCGTTAAATGGTACATGAATTTCCAGTTTCTTCAGTTGTGCTTTTTGCTTCTCCTTCCTATTGTCTTTGTTGGGATATGGTATGTAATTCTCTTGGTTCTTAGGTTCAGGTGGTGGTTGATCACTTCCGAACACTGTCTTTTGTATCTCTGGAGTTGTTTTATCAATGGTTGGTGTATCAGTTGTGTCGATTTCCATCTCTTTCTCCAGATCCTTTACGTCTTGGCTGTCTGGTTCATTTTCAGGAGGCCTAGTGTCAAGTATCTAAAAATCGGGAAGCTGGGAGTCGGGTATTTCTTGGCTCAGTTTTTCAGTTGCCTTCTTGCCTTTCTTAGTTGGTTCTATCGGCTCCAGTTGCCTACTGCGAAGTGTTATCTCCTGTAATTCTCCAATATCCTCCACTTTCTTAGCCCAAGTTTGCATTTGAACTCCTAGCTTTTCATTGGATTCCTTTATCTGATTTCCAAAGCTCAGCATGAAGTCTTTTAGCGTCTTGTTTTCCTCTTGTAGACTTTTTGTCTCTGTTTTGGAAGCTTTTAGTTCTTCCTGTAGGGTTTCATCTTCATCTATGTCCACCACTTTGTTGTACTCATTTTGACACATCATCTCAATTAATTTCTCCACTTCAGTGGATGTTTTGTTTTTAATTGAGCCTCCCGCTGATGCGTCAAGGAGCATTTTCTGTTTGGTTTTCATACTGTTGACGAAGATGTGCATGAGTTCTGCTGCACAGATCATATGGTTCGGGCATCTTCTTTTATAAAGCTTGAATCTTTCCAAACTTTGATGTAAAGATTCCTTCCTTTCTTGCCGGAGTTATGTGATTGCCCTTTTTCGTTCCTTATGTTGCTCCTCTGTGAAGAAACGATCTAGGAATTTATCCTCTAACTCTATCCAAGTTCCAATTGTTCCACTTGGTAGACAGATCAGCCAGTCTTTTGTTGTCTTTCCTAGTGAAAATTTGAACAAGTGCAGCTTGACTTGGTCTTCAATGACTCCGTCTGGGATAGGTTGGGATTCACACACCTCATAGAATTGTTGGTGATGTTCCAAGGGATCCTCATCTCTCCTTCCGGTGAAGGCGTTCTCCTTCAATTCCTGGCGTATACTGGCTTTGGGGTTTATTTGTATTGGGTTTGCTGGGACAAAACCTTGAATAATCCCTTCTCGGTTTCTTGCCTTGCAGACTTCACCCATTGTTATCTCTCCATCCATTTTTGGAAAGATGAATTCCTTCAGCTGTTTCCTAGCCAGGTAAGGGAGGTGGATCACAAGGATTGCTTAAATACCAAGCCTTTCCTAGCCAGAACCTTGTAGGGTACAACCGTAGGAATAGTGTAAAAGTAACTTCTCCTAAAGTTTATCCTAATAACTTTGTCTACACCGTCCCCGACAACGGCGCCAAAAACTTGACTACGGTCTGGCAAGTGTTCCAGTCTGTCGTCTAGTAATAATCCACACCTTAGGTGTCTAGGATCAGTTCGTATCCACAGGGACAGCGCCTCGGTTACTGGAGTTGCTATAGGAGTGTTTTGATATTGCCTTCGCTTTGATTTTTAGAGTTTGATTTGATTTTAAGAAAATAAATAGTTTATGTTTCTGATGAGAGAAAAGTAGGTTAAATGCGTCGAATCCCTCCCTGACTGTTGGGTAACTTATGCTATGTAATTGTCTAAGCCTTTTTAATTATTGGTGAACTAATATAATTAGTAATTACCGCGTACGATAATTACCCTAATTACGTGTATAAAGAACCTTAATTACTAGTTAGAAACCTCGTGCAGGATACATTGTGACATTCCTATACTAATTATTTAGATTCTGAATATGTAGTCAATTAAGTTCGGTTGCTGACTATGATCTGGCAAGTGCACCAGTTTGTCGTCGAGGAATAATTCACACTCTAGGTGTCTAGAATGAGTTCGTATCCACATGGATCGTGTCAAAGCCTTGCTAGTGGTATTCTAGTTCGTGTGTTTTTGCATTCTCTTTGGTTTTTAGGAAAAAGGTTTTTAATTTATAAAAAAGAGCGACACCCGTTGCAAGAAAAGTAAAAGTTTTGATTCAGAAACATAGAGGATAGGTATGGTGGTTAAACTTACTCCCTCCTTCATACTTGGCATAATCGGTGTATAACATAGTCATTCATATTATTATTGGGCATCGATTTTGTCCTTGTTTTAGTAGCACCTTAATGCTACACTATGTAGGCAAAGTCTCCCTATTTTTGCAACTAAGGCACCTACGAGAGCCTAACCTCGCTGTGTCACATACCCTAATTACTAGATAGAGTTGTTTCCATACATGCATTATGACCATCGACCATCCAATGCCCCTAGATCTTAGTATCGGGTTGTTCAACTTCTAATTGTTATGTCACCACTAGTTCCTGATTCCTCCTCTAATTGTTAAGTCACAACTAGTTTAGGATGTTTTACCGTTTCTACACATCTAGTGTTATTTATTACTAGTTCCGGACAAATAATAGTGATAACCCTAATATGCTACTATTAAAGTAAACCCTAATAATTTTTTCTAAAAGCGTTACCGTCTATCCGGCCAGATTCCGACTAACGTTGTTAAAGCAAGAAAACAAATAACAATAATAATTTATAAATTCCATTTATTATAACCTTGACTCAATTACATGACCCAAGTATTCATCGGGGAGTTCATCTTCTCCACCACAACCTAAGGAATTATTACAAAAGACTACATAATTAAATTACAAGAATTCAACTATAAAAGCCTAAAGAAATCATACCTTGATGAGTTAGTTTTCCCGTAAGAGGAGAAAACTATGCCCTTAGAGCTCCTCAGAACCTCTTTCCAAAAGGAATAGAAAGTTCTTCTATTTCTGGATGAAAAATAATGAATTATGGAGGCTCTATTTATACTTTTCGTAATGGGCGTCAGCAAGCCAACGTGCCACGCTAGGTCCATCATGGCACGATGGGAAGATTCAGTTTAAAAATATAACTGATCCTGTGCATTTCATCAGCGTGGTCACCAAGTAATGTCATCGTACTGCGTTGTGCACCATCGTGATACGATGGTAAGATTTTCTTCAAAAATATAATTGATTTTGTCTTGGCGAGTAAGCAGCTTCCATCGTGTCACGTTGAGTGCCATCGTGACACGATGGGCTGTTTTTCTTCATTTTTGGGCTTTTTCTTGTCTTTTACTTGTCTTTTGAATAAACAATAATATAACTTTTAAACCAAATTACATAGTTCCAACATTCCTCAATGAGTTCGTCTCCTCACCTAACCCGGAGAGGCTTTAGCTACTAAAATGCATTCTTAAATTACAAGAATAAAAGAAAGCAAGAAAGAAAACCTAACCTTAGAGCTTTCCTTCCTTTTCCTCAAGAGAGTAGTAGTTCTCTCTTTTTCTGAATGAATAAAATGAGGAGAAGGAAGCTCTATTTATAGTTTCCTATTGGGCTGTCGCAGGGCATCGTGACACAATGGGCCCATCCTGCTGCGATGCCTAGACTCGGTTTAAAATTATAATTGATCTCGTGCGTTTCATCAACTTGGCGACCAAGTTAGGTCATCGTAGTACGATACATCTCATCGTACGACGATGCCTAGATCTTCTTTAAAAATAAATCTGATTTTGTCTTGGGCAGCAAGTTCCTCCCATCGTGCCACGATGAGAGCCATCGTGGTACGATGGTTACGCTAATTCCATTTTTGGCCTTTTTTAGCTTTTTCTTGATTTTCTTGTCTTCGTGATCAAGTAACTTCATTCTTTAGGTGTTTTGTCTTGTAATTGGTCTAAAGTGCTACAAATAACTATTAAAATTACACTGAAAACATGCTATGAATTCCTGTCATCATAGCATAAAATACTTTTATTTATTGATAATTAGTCATTAAAATATAGCAGCCCTTACAAGCTAATCCACTTGCCCCGGGCGTGGCAATGGAAGTTTGAAAATAAGCAAAAATTACTTTCAAGTTTGAACAACTTCAGGAATCACAACAGCTTTCCAATTATTGAGAACAGTGCTTGATGAACACTGGTGCACCCAACTGTGGTTTTCTTGACTAGCCTCTCCTTCCTCTATCACATATATCCGATCAGCAGACCTAAACCCGGCGCTGTGGAAGGTCTCTTGAATATACGCGACAAACTCTTGACCTTTCTTCCTTGCTGCCATTCTTCCATGTGAACGATAACCCACGCTAAAACGGTCCTTCTTCTCAGGAATCAACAACAACTGCCCCCACCCCTCTGGAGTTTTACCATCATCCATGGCCTTATTCAAACTCTTCCAACATGTAGCAGGAGCTCTTAATATATGACTGGCCCCTCCCAAGTCCATTAGAGTAGCATTGGCAATTTGCAAGGCTTGGAAATGGGTTTCAAGAGCGCCCTCCTCAATTTCAACATACAGGAATGATGATAGATGACTGACCAAAGTATCCTCTTCACCTGACACAATTACCAATTTGTCATTGACAATGAATTTTAGCTTTTGATGGAGAGTGGAAGTGACAGCATCGGCATCATGGATCCAAGGCCTTCCTAATAAACAACTGTAGGAGGGATGGATATCCATGACTTGAAATGAGATGGTAAACACATAAGGACCAATCATCATAGTTAGTTCAATTTCTCCAATCACTTCTCTTTGAGACCCGTCGAAAGCTTTGACAATCAGATTACTATGCTTTAACACTGGACCAACTAGAGAGAGCTTGACCAGAGTCGTCTTGGGCAAGCCATTCAAAGAGGAGCGCGTGTCCACTAACCTTTCAATGGTATTGTCTTGACATTTCATGGATTTGTGCAGAGCTTTGTTATGTGCCCTCCCCTCAGATGGTAACTCCGCATCAATAAACCCTAAACAATGGCTGACCGTGATGTTGTTGCATACGATATCAAATTGAGCCACTGTGATATCTTGATTAACATGAGCAGCATTCAAAAGCTTCAACAGAGCAACTTTATGAGCTTCAGAATTCATCAACAGAGACAAGATAGAAATCTTTGAAGGTGTCTGACTAAGCTGGTCAACCGCCTTGTAGTCGCTCTTCTTGATGATCTTTAGGAACTCGTCTAGCTCATCCTGTTTACCCTTCCCATTTGAAGTTTCAAATCCATCTTCTTTTGAAAAATCTGTTTCTTTAGGCGGGTTAACAACTTCAACACTTTTCTGGGGTGATTCAGGAGCATACACCCTACCACTTCTGGTCATCTTCCCCATTCCGTCAATATTGATCACCAATGGTTCTGGGATCACCAAGGGTTTTCCTTGCACATAGGCTGTTGAATTGTAAATCTAAGGAACTGCACTATTGTCTTTGAAAGCAAGGGGTGAAGGAACTTGCACAACTAGAGGTTCTATCTTCCCCATAGGCGATCTTGCATCCACTTTCTGATATACAATTTCAATAGCTTTCAGCCCTTTTTCATGCTCATGTTGTTCTAACATAGCCACCAGAGGTTCCTTCTTTGTATAGCCAATTTGTACTAGCCCTTGATCCATCAACTCTTGCAAGCACTCTTTCATCTTGACACAATGATCGGGATCTTTTTCACAAACCTTGCAATCAGAATGCATGTTCGTGAATTGGTCATAACTAATCAAGGTTTCTCTAACAACTGACAAAGCGGTCTTGAAAATAGACACATCCTTTATCAATTCTCCCGCCTCTTCAACTTAATTCACACTAGACCCCGCATGACCAAACAATGGATCATCTTTCACATTCGGCCCTCTACCTTGAAGGATAACAGCTTCTGATCAATGAGGTCTTGAACCTTGTACTTAAGAGCTTTGCAGTTTTTTATAGTATGTCCTTCGGCCCCGGAATGGAACTCGCATCTAGCCTTGGCATCATACCACGCTGGGAACAGTGGAGTAATAGGTTTCAAAACCCTAAGAGTTACCATCTTACTGTGTATTAGATAAGGCAACAGTTCACTATATGGCACAGGAATAGGATCAACAACCTTCCTCACTTATTGCTGCTGTTGATGAACTCTTTGGCCTTGTTGAGGCGCTGATGACACAGGCACTTGCAAAGGGTACCCTTGTCATTGCTGGTATTTAGTAGCAACCATGTATGGATAGTAGGGCATTGTTGGATGAACATGACTGTTTTGGGAGGCCACATCAAGATTGTTCATCCAACAATGCCCTACTATCCCGTTTTTTACCAAAGTTGTTGACAGGTTTTCTCGCATTACTCTGAGCATTGGTATCAACTGGTATTCTACCACTTTTGATTCAGTTTTCAATCTTTTCTCCAATCAAGACCAAATCAGCAAAGTTTGACACGACGCTTCCAACCATCTTCTCGAAATATACCCCTTGCAGAGTGTTGGTAAACATTTCAATTCGATCAACATCTGAAAGTGGAGGACGCATTTGAGAGGCTAGCTCCTTCCACCTTTGAGCATACATTTTGAAAGACTCGTCCCCTTTTTGAGACATGTTTTGTAACTGTGTGCGACTAGGAGCTATGTCAAGATTGTACTGGTATTGCTTGATGAAAGCATTAGCTAAGTCTCTCCAAGAACGGATACGATTGGCGTCTAGCTGTATATACCAATTTAATGAGGCTCCAACCAGGCTGTCTTGGAAGCAATGGATCATCAACTTGTCATCATTGGCATAAAATGCCATCTTTCGGCTATACATGATCAAATGGTTCCTTGGGCAGCTCAAACCCTTGTACTTTTCGAACTCTAGAACTTTGAACTTGGGAGGCAAAACGAAGTCGGGCACTAAGCACATGCTGGAGAAATCAAGAGGATCACTACCTCCTTCCATTGTATTCAAACGGTCTTCAATAGCTTTGAACTTCATATTAGCCTCTTCCAACTGCGGGATAGCAAAGTCAAACTTTGTCTCACCCCGAGGCGTCTCAGGACCTTGGTAAACAAATTGGGGATCATCTTGAACCTCTACTTGCAGAGTCACTTTGAGTGGGCCTTCATTACTGACAATTGGCATCTGATTCACTTGTGGACCTCCATTAGGGGGAGGCACATAACCTTGAGGAGTAAAACTGGAGGCAAACCCCATCGTGGCCATACGTTGGTAACTTCAGGAGCTTCAGAAACTACCGGTGGTGGTGGAGGCGGAGGATTAGACAGTCTATCCAAAACTTGATCCATCTTACTGGCTAGCTGAGCCACCACTTCCTTTAGAGCGTCATGATGTTCTTGCCAATTCTGAATAACAATTTTTGAAGTACTTCTAGTCCATAATAGCGACGGGAAAACTGTTGTTTGTGAATGAAAAAGAAAATGAGATGATATATAACTTTATGCATGAATGCAAAGAAATGTTTATGCATTAATAATATATATTTTTTATGTTTTTTAAGGAATCACGGACATAATATTGCATTAATTTCCCCAAAAGAGTTGTTAAATCAGATAGTAGAAATTCTTCAATCAAATATTACAAAATATTAATATCTTGAACTTGCTACATCCAAAGAAATTAAGTAAAACTCTAACGGTGCCTCCTAGTATCCCAAACGATCTCCTTGTAGCCTTGTAGAAGCTCTCGACAGTACCCCATGAAGCTCTTGATTCTTTCAGGAACAGGAACAGGGTTGAATGATAACTCTATCTCCGCCAACCTCAAATTCTGAGGCAACCGGTCTATGACAAGGTTGGAGAGGGTAGCCATCTTGATAAAAACATCTCTCCACACCCTCTTGTCTTGCTGGGCCACCTCAATACATAGCTTGTGTTGCTTCAAGGCTTCTTCCATATTCCCAATATCTTCAATTGCTTGCCTCCTAAATGCATCTCTTTGTTCCTGACACTGCCTCAATTGCTCCTCTAGCCTTCAGATTCTTTCTTCCTTGAGATTCGTTTGCTCTTCATGATCTCGGGTGAGTTGTGCCAAGCTCTTCTCATGGTTCTCAATGTGCCCCTTGTGTTCAAGATTCACTTTGAGCAAGGTGTTCTCCCATTTTTGCTCTATAAACGCCTCTTTTTGAATTAGCTCTTGATACTTTTGGTTGAGGCTTAGTATCTCTTGTTCCCGATCTCGATACTTCTTTTTCCATTCCCCTTGGGCTTTCATGGCCATTTATCCGGTCTTCTTCACTTCTTGATACGAATGTTCCCATCCCTTTATCACTTCATTCTTTGCTTGGAGATTGGCATTCGCACTTTGGTAACCTTCTCTTCTTTCAAAACAAAACCGGCCACTGAAGCTTTTGAAGATTCTACCCCATGCAAATACCAACGAACATCTTTTTCGGAAAGAGAGCTTAGCTTGTCAGACCATGGGACACTTTTATCTTCCAAGAAAAAACCTCTATTTGGCATATGAGACAACAACCAAAGATAGATCAATGGAACAAAACAAGAGATGAGCCTTCCCCTTGCCTTTCCATGCATATCGTGAATAGAGTAAAGAAAATCGGCCAAGACAACAGGTACAGGATTACCGGTCAAGAAAACCCCAATCGTTGCCAAGTCAACAAAATGTTCCTTATTGGGGAACATCACCAACCCATAGATCAAGAGAGCTAGTATGGCGTTGTAAGCCCTCCAATTACCCGCAGATAAGACTTCTTGAGCTTTAGCCTCCAAGGCCTTCATGAAGAATCCCTTTGCATCACCATTGACCCCTTGAAGCGACTTAACATCATTAATACCAAGGTGAAGAGACTTTGCAATAACTTCCAATGAAGGGACTTCTCTCATGTAACAAACACGCCCTTCAATGCCTTGGCCCAAGATCCATTCAAATTCTTCGATTGTTGGCAAAAGTTGGAAATCTTTGAAAGTGAAACACTTGAGTGGAGAGTCATAAAACTGAGCTAGAGTAACCAATAAACCGGTATCAACATTGACATGTAGGGGACTCAAAATAGATCCATAGTTGGTTTCAAAATTGGCCCGAGCAATACTTGTCAACTTCTTTTCCATGGCTTGAAGATTTTTTACCATTGGAGCCTTAAACATATAAAGAAAAGTGTTTCTTCTCTCAAGTGCCATATCCCTTATGCTTATGCAATCAATGTCTTTAGATTCCCCAAAAAACCAAAGTTTACATGTATGATTATTTGTCATGAATGCATGGATGTAATGTTTGCATGGGTGCATGTAGTGTAACATATCAAGTCACAACGTAGCAGAGGTTTAGACGTAAATTGAGGTCAAAAGGCTCAAAGTTACCTGCAACCCATCCCTCTCACATGTTGTTCTAGGTTTGATAGATTTGGTTTGCTTTTTGGAAACAACGTCGTTATTGCAAGAGCTAACGACAAATATCGCCAAAAAGTAACCTCCTCTAGGTGAGATCACCGTGCCAACCGGGAGGGCCGACATCGCGTAACCTCGACACATGTTCTAAACAGAGGTTCCTAGTAACATGGTTCAAGGTTCTAGACCGATTACAAGAGGCATTGACCTAACAAAGAAGCATCGACAAAGCGGCCATACGTTACACTTGCCAACACCCGTAAGAAGGTCCCCCCTAGGCGGCGGTTCTCGTGCTAACACCATGGTTATACGTCACATGGGCCAACACTACACAACCACCAACTTATCTTAAAGTTTTTCTCAAGCTCTAGGCATTGGAGCTTTTCTCTCACAAACCAACAGATCAAGCCACAAGGGAAAAAAAAAAAAAAAAAAAAAAAGGAGTAGAAGTAGAAAAAACAGACAACCAAGCAGATAACAAAATATACAAATAGTAAAATAAAGCAGATACGACAAAAATGGAAAAAAAAAAAAAAAAAAAAAAAAAAAAAGCAAGCAAACAATAAACCCCTAAACTAGGCTTAACTCTTAAGAGTCCCCAGTGAAGTCGCCAGCTATAACGGCTGGAAAATTTCATGATCAATGAAGTCGCCATCGACGTTTATTTATCCCAAAAAGGGAAAGGAAAATATCGCGAAAACCTTCGGTTAGCACGGTTGAAGAACCATGACGGGTTCGGGAGTTGGTTGTGCGAGAGGAAGGTGTTAGCATCCCTTGCACCCGTTGTACTCAACGGGAACCATTCAAGGGTTTAAGGTTTGATTGCTTTTAGGTTTACATTAACTGCTCAATTAATTTTTATCTGCCTATTAGATTCTACTCCAATTATTGATTAAACAAAAAAAAAAGTTTTTATTAACAAGTTTGACGGTTGTAGGAGCCCGCTCCTACGTATTCCCAAATGCAATGGGAGACTCATAACTCACGTAGTTCTGGTAAAAAAAAAAGTTTGTGTGTTTGTTTGTTTTTAGCGGATAACATTTATTTCGTATTCCGCTGATACAACAATGCTTGTATGTCCTAATCAGGAGCTTAAGCTGTGTATGTGTCAGAGGAACAGATAAAACATGTATCCATTTTGTAAGGAAAAAAGTTGTTAACAAACAAAGCTTATTTCGCATTCAGCTGATAAAACATTGCTTGTATGTCCTAATCAGGAGCTAAGCTTTGTATGTGTCAGAGGAATGGATAAAGCGTCCATCCATTTTTATTTGAGAAAAGAGTTTAGCATTTTGAAGCGAGAGTAACCCAATCCGCGGTCATACGTCACCTATCATGAGTTACCCGAGGTCGGAATGGCCATACGTCACATCCGCCCTTTTTCACTTGTTTTTTATGAAAATGTTATTTTAGTTTTTTATTGTGAAAACAAGAACAAAACAGACCAAGCAAATAAAGAGTAATGGCTAGAAGAAGAGAGAACAAGGTAATATGAATTGACAAGAGATGATGATAATGCATGCAATAATTATGTGTGTAGTTCTTCTGAGATTGGCTGCATCATAAGGCTAAAACAACTTGGTCAGAATGACTTAACTGAAGCACCAATGCTAAAGTAATTAAGTCTAAACCACTTGTGCATATTGAAGATGTGCAGATGCAACATGTTGAACAAGATGTCCTATACATCTTGTCACTGGGTTCAGAGCATGTTAAGGCAACATGTCGAACAAGATGTCCCAAGACATGTGGGTAGGACATCTTTACCCAGTTCAGCTTAAAAGATAATGCTTATCGATTAAGCACGCGTGTTTGCTCAAATTTGAATAAGGCGCGAATCTTTAAGTAACAAACTGAGATTAGGATTAATGATAAAGTTTGTTATTAATTATAAGTGTTAGATACGATCGGATTCGTATTTAATTTGTGGATAAAGATTAATTCTTTTATCTTATGGAGTTTATTTTAAAACAAGTTTGTTTTAAAACTAATTCTTATTGTAGTGCATCCGAAAGATTGAAGATTATCTGAAGACCTGCACGCCTATATAAAGGACTCAACATAGAGCTTAAAACTCAACCCACAATAACTTAGGATTGTGAGTCCAAAGCTTTGTACCCACCGTGCAAAGCATTAGTAGCTTCGTGTATTGTTCTTGATACTCGGTAGCCTTGAGTCTTTGAATGTTGTCGTTCAACTAAGTCTTCAACTGAAAAGTTTAGTTTTGTCACTTGGGATTAGTGATTAGAGGGAGTTGGGTAGGTTCTCATATTTAGGGGGAGTTAGCCCTTGGGTAGAAGATTACTAGGATTAAGAAAAGGTGTACATGCCAAAAGGTGTTTGGTGTGGTTGTAAGACTAAGTATTGATTCGGAGTAGTAGTGTTCACTTCCTGGATTGGTATCCCCCCAGAGTAGGTGTGGTTTGCATCGAACTGGGTTAACAAATAACTGGTGTTCTTTATTGCTTTTATTTACTTCGGTACTGCAATAAATTGTGATCCTCAGAACCAGTTGTCAAACCAATTGTCTAAGACATCTGGACCATAGACACATTGTCCTAGACATTGTGTACGACATCTGTCCTGCCAGAGAACAGAATTTCAATTGGCATCAGAGCAGGCACCCTAACCTACTGTGTGAGCTCCATGGAGACAAAAATCTTGTTCAAGATGGACTGGAATGGAGGATCAATAAATAGACCACCAGTTCTGGATGGATCAAATTATGACTATTGGAAAGCAAGAATGGTTGCCTTTGTCATACCCCAATTTTTGACCTAAGATCCCACCTCATATTCTCATCATTGCATTCTGTACATTACTAACAAAAAGTACGAAAGATATCTCGTTGTGTTTGTTTCTCTGCAATTGGTGATAGTTGAAGATGTGTGGACTTTTGAGGTTTTTGGTGAACTATGGTCATATCAAGTCAAATTTCATGAAAACATGGCTTACGGGTGGATTTGATCAAGTTAAAACATGAATTTCAAGATAACTTGCAAAAAGGACAACTTTGATCATTTTGATTTTTTTCTAAGTTATAAAAATTCAAGTTCATGGAGGTGACTTTGCATGGTTGTAGCTTCCTCCTCAAGTCATTACATTCTGCAAACAAGGGCTCCATCTCAAGCTTTCATGGCACAATTTAAAGTGGTGAAAATAGTTTAGGACAAAAGGATCATTAAAGTGCTTAAAATTGATGTCCAAAGTTGATGTTTCAAGTTGTTGAAAAACCTGGACACTTAGATTTTTTTCTAGGAGTTTTTGAACTTACGAAGTGCATGATTTTATGGCTAATTTTGTGATCAATTCAAGCAATTGTTTTTCATGCTAGAGGGATGTCATTAAAGATTGCATTTCATACTTCATTATTGTGGAAAGTTCAAAACAAAATCTCTTGGAAATTGGAAGTTGTGAAGTCGCAAAGTTGAGGTTTCAAAGTTGTGAAAATGGTCAGAAACCCAGAAATTTTTTCCAAGTGTTTTTCAGTGATAATTTTCAATTTTGATGGCCTGTTTTCTATATGATGCAAATTGATTCAGCTCAAGTGTTCAATATCAAAGTCATAGTATGCCATTCCCTCTTTCTATTGGTACCATGATTGTGAATTTATTTTGTTTGAGCACAAAGTTTCGAAGAAATGAAGTGACCATACTCTAACACCATTTGGTTTTCTAAATGTTGTCCATGACAAATTGCAATTTTGGTGGCCATTTTTCTATATGATCCAAATTGATTCAGCTCATTTATTCAACACCAAAGTTGTAGAACGCCATGTCCTCTTTTCATTGATACCAAGATCAAGAATTTTCATGGCATGAACAGTGAGTTTCGAAGAGGGTAATTAGGCATGATACAGCAGATTTAAGGGTCAAAAATCATGTCAAGATCTTGCTCAAACCAAATCCAACACTGTGATTCTCATTTGTAGACCTATTGTACCACTAAATCTCAGTAAATGAACATGAATTATAGGCTTAGAGGTGTATTAAACAAGTGTCATAAGCATTGTCCAATTAAATATCCTTTATAGAGCATTTTTGCATAAAGTTTCTTACACATTTCTTTTTTTCCACAAGTTTTGCTTTGAGCCTTGTGAACTGATTTTGCTGAGATTTCACTCCATCTAAACACCAGAGGTAATGCATGCAAACTCTAAAAAGCTTCCATTCTCCCTAAATCACTCCACCTTTGTTGTCTTGAAACCATGAAGCCTTTAAAGAAAAAAAAATCACTTTTGCAACTTTTGAGATAAACCAACATTGAGATACAACCAAAGTCCATTTCATTCACTTCCAAGACGACATTGAAACCTCTATAAAAGGCCTTCATGAGCTTAGAACAGGGGACACAAAAAATTCAACCAAAAACTCCATTAAAGAAGCTTGAAATCCAAAATTTCAAAATCATCAAATCCTTCAAGTTCTTATTGTGTTTTTTTTCTTTAAACCACCATCCATACATCATAACTAAGCTACTGTATGCACTAAACACCAACCGAAACACCTCCATCACCATTTTCTAATTCCCACTTTTCATCACTTTCAACTTGAATTGGTTAGAACATTTCAGAAAGTTTTAAGCCAAAATAACTATACCATTACATAATTGGGGACCCAAGGAAGCTAAAGGGATCATTTTTATATCTTGAAACACCCTGAGAAGAAGCATTTGATTTTGTCCAATTGGTAAGGTTCTTGAGGTTTGATGGTTAAATTCACATTATTCTGTTTATTACAGTTAATATAAATATCATATTTGGATTCCTCTCGAAATTCTGAGCAATATGATATATTCACTTGTTGTTTTTTGTTAAAAAACGAGAAAGTTCAAAAATCACCATGGTTGTTGTTGTTTGGAAGAAGATCGCATGAGGAAGAAGGAGGTCTTGGTACTCTTTTCAAATTTCTGTATTAAGTTATATACATTTCTGGTTGTTTAGAAGACAAAACCGCCCCATGTTGTCCGGTGGGAAGTTGTTTGGTTAGTGAGGCAAAGGTCCTAGGTTCAACTCTTAGATTTTCTATTTTCTGGTTTTACTTCTTCTTTTAGTTTTAATTCCTTTTATTTGTTTATATTAAAATATCTAAAAAATCCCAAATATTATTTAAATACCAAAAATCATAGAAAAAATATGTTTCTTTATTTTTCATATACTATAAAAATACCAAAAAGATTGTATCATCTTTTGCAACTTTGATTTTAATTTCTTGTTAATCTAATGTTTAAATATACTAAAAAATATCAAAAATATGCATTTACTTCATATGCCAAAATATAAAATATGTCACTTTATTTCTTATGTCAAAAAATAACAAAAAAAATATCTATATTATTTATTTCTCATATTAAAAATACAAAAATATGCAATGTTATTTGTTATTTATTCTTTACGGAAAAAAATATGTCATGTCTTATTATTTGTTATTTATTTCTCACATGTCAAAAAAAATCAAAAAAAATTATATATTGTGTTTATTTATCGTTTTATGTCCAAGGGAATATGTGATCGTTCGATTAACCTCTTGTTTGTTATTTGTTGCTCTTAAACTTTAAAATAAAAACATGTCTTTTAATATAATAAAAAGAATGAAAAAGGAGTGGTCTGACGGATGGCTTTCCGCTCCCCGGTTATTTCGAATTCCTGCTGGATAGCTTGCGTTCGAATAACTGTCATTCTCAAAACTCTAAAAACCAAAAAAATACATAAAACAAAAACATTAAAACTCTTTTCAAAAATAACAATCTTTTCATGAGAGCAGATCCTCTCAATTGGATTTTCCACTGCAGAGTGAGCAGTGAAGCATCTCACCATTAAATTTTTTATTTTTTATTTTTTTTAATTCTTTACTTTTTAATCTATGGACATGATTTCACTTGTCCTCTCATGTGACTGGAGGGGATCCTTTTTCATCTTTTCATAATGAAACTCGAGTCTCGTCGAGAAACCTTTTTCAAACTTTTTTCTCAATAAATTCCTTAATATACTTAAGCATATTTAAACTCTTTTTTCAAAAAAAAAAAACTAAAAAATACAAAAACAAATTCAAACACTTTTTGCCATTTGACTTTTCAATTTTAAAACCTTTTTCTCAAAAGTTTAGACGTGAGTCATCTCTAGTCGAGAACTTCAATATTCCCCATGACATATGGCAGAAAAATGATAAATTTTTCAGTATGTTCGTGGTGGTCAAAAAGAAGTTTAAACTTAAGATGACAACTCATCTTTTCTCCTAAAATCAATCAACAAACCACTTTTCAAAGCTAATCAGCTTGACGTCCGAAAATAACCGCGACAGAAATGGCGACTTCACTGGGGACAACCCAAGAGGGTTAATCCTAATTTATATATATTTGTTTTTGTGCTATTATTTGTAATATTTTGCTTGTATATTATCTTGCTGCCTCTAATATATATTTGCTTGGGATCATGGGTTTGATGCTCTGAGAATTAAGTCCTGTACCCGGACTTGAGAAGAACTAAGTTAAGTTAGGGGTTTGATTGTTGACCTTCCTGGTGGATATCTTGTAAGGTTGGCATGAAAATCCTGCATAGAGTAGATCCTCTTGGGGGTGTTATTGTCTTGCGAGGATTTGCATTGGCAATAATGTCTTCTTGTTGGGTCAGTGACTCTAGGAACCGGTCTAGAACCTTGAAACTTGTTGTAAGGGACTTTTTGTTTAGAACCTGAGTTGATGGCCGCGTAGTGTTGACCTTCCTAGTGGATATCTTGTAAGGTCGGCACGAAGGTCTCACCTAAGGGAGATCCTTTGGAGATATTACTGTCTTATGAGGATTTGCATTGGCGGTAATATTTTCCAAGTGAGGTTGATAATCTTAGGAACCGTTGTCAAAACCTAGAACTTACATATGAGGATGGGGGGGCTTGTTTACTTTTAAAAGTTGACACTCGTACGTAAACCATTCTGATCATATCCCTGCATAATCATGCATTCATGCATCCATAAAAAAACCATTTTTCCATTAATTTCCAAAGGACTTAGAGGGATGACGTTGTAAACGCCCTCTATTTTGCCAAACCCTTTTTTTTATTATTAAAAAATAATAATAAAAAAAAAATTATTTTTGCATAAGCATCATAATGCATTCATGATCTTTAGAGTTAAGCTTTACATTTCGTTCTTTCTTAAAGGTCAGCTTGTCTCAAAGTACTCGGTCCAAATCCAGCTTGCAAGAATGACACTCGTGCAAATCAAGGAAAAAATTGACTTAATAGAGCAAGAGATTTTTGAACTCCGTGAAGAGGTAGCAACACTTCGGGCAGAGATGGAAAAGATAAGTGCCCAGGTAGCCTCATTGGTGGTTGCGCAGAATCAGCCACCACCTCCTCCTCCGACCATACTGTTAGAAATTGTGGAGAAACTTAAAAAAGGTCAAGAGTTGTTGAAAGAAGAGGTTAACTAGTTGAAAACTCAGATGAGCCTGGTCATACGAATCGTGTTAAAAGGAGAAGGCGAATCTTCACCAAACTCACCACAAACGTGCCCAGCACCTCAGGTACCTCGACCATGGGTGATTCCCACACCTCAACTCCAGCAATATCAGCAACGGCCTCGACAACAGGCTCCTCAGCAATTCAATCAGCAGAATCATGTTCAAAGAGCACCTTAGTTTGACCCAATCCCTATGAAGTATGGAGAGTTTCTCCCTGCTTTGATTGAGAAAAACCTCGTTCAAACTAGAACACCTCCTCGAATTCCTGCAAGGTTGCCTAGGTGGTATAAATTTGATCACTTTTGTGCTTTTCATCAAGGGGCACCCGGTCATGATACCGAGCGTTGTTTTGCTCTAACAGCTGAAGTCCAAAGATTAATTAAGGACAACACCCTCTCCTTCAGGGATTCGAACCCGAATGTGCCAGCTAATCCATTGCCAAATCATGAGACAAGAGGCATCCCGTAAAGTTGGTGGATCAACAAAGGAGCTCATTCCTAGGATCCGTAGGCCTTTTCATTCCGTGTTGTAATTTCTTTCTAGTCAAGTATTTGTTTACTTTTAAAGTTGTACTTTTGACTAGACGAGCATGCATGTTTTCAGAATTCATCCATTCGCATTCACTCTTTTCTTTATATATAATTTGTTAATAAACTTGAGGGGAGGATGATGTAAATAATTAAACTCGAATTTGCTGATATATGCTTTTAATAGTAAGATCTGATTGACGATGTAAGACATTGTTTCACTTCCCTAAACACTATAGATATAAGGAGATAATCCGTAGTTAACCCCTTCGAGCCCGAAGTTGGCGTTCTTTCTACTTTTATAAAAAAAAAAACCCTTAATCTTAACCCGGGGCAGGGTAGTCTTTCAATTAATTCAATGATATATTCCAATACAAGAGGATCAATCCATCTAGAATGGAAGAAGAGTATAAAGCTCACGATAATCAGTGGCAATCACAAATCTCCTAAAAAAATAAAAATAAAGAGAGCTCGCTAGGTAAAACTTAGCAAAAAATTAAAAATTAAAAAATTTAGGGCATCCCGATGGACCATTAGATTCAAAAGAATTGGTCCATACAAAAATAAGGGATTAAAAAAAAGGGGGGAGCTTGTAAATGAAAAGAAGTGATTGCCACTTCAAAAAAATCTCATCTGAGCTTCGACCAAGTTTCAATCTCAAAAATCATTGTCAAAGATTTCCTTGTCGACCCGAGTGTGTCCGATGAATTAATTGAATTTAGGAATGGAGAATGTCAAAGAAGAGTGGGTGGGTTAAAACAGAACTTTGAGCCTAATAAACCTTTTTTCAAACAACTGTGAGCCAGGCCACATTATAACCCTCAAAAGACCTAATTGAAGTTAGGTTCGCTATGAAAGCATATTCAGCAAAGTCATTGTTAAACTGACTCCACCTGTTAATTGAATAATCACTAACTTTTTACACACCATATGTGTTTCTTGCAAAATTTTAGGATTAAAAAAAAACTTGCATGTGCATTATACTAAAAAAAAACAACTTTTCTTGCAAACCTATACTTGACATCAAAGAAGTTCGAGCAATGATCAGATCGAGGGATAACCGATCAAGACACTCCTAACATTGGGGCATGATACCTCATGATCCTATCAATCAAGGGGCAAGTCCTCACATCAAGGGGCATATACTTCAAGGATTCAAGTATATGGCCGAATGTTGTGGAAGAGCTTCCGTTCTCAGCAAGAGTTGTCGTAGTCAAAACACAATGCTTACCAAAAAAAAAAAAAAAAGAGCTCGCTAAGTTGAAAACCTGAAAAGGCGACTTAAGCAATAGAGAATGTCCCGGTGGATCGAAAACCTGAAAGGGCGGTCCAGGCAAAAATTAGGGGCACCAAAAAAGGAAACGTACTCCCGATGGACTGAAAACCTGAAAAGGCGGTCCATACAAACGTTAGGGATTTAAAAAAAAAAAAAAAAAAAAGCATGATGACTGCGACACACCAATGGAAGAACACTCTTGTTCAGTTTACAAATGGCGACTTCTTATCCTCAGTGGATCTTTAGGTCTGTTACCTCCAGTTAAACTACGATTCAGAATAATGTTGGGTCTTTCCCAATAAAATTTCTCCTTCCCAAGAAAGGTTTGGGCTTCATAATCAAACTTTGTCCATCAGTGGCTTTTGGTCCATCTCCAGCGATATATACACCCTATTAAGATTTGCCGAGTATTTAGACATACTACGATGTTTGGTTTACCTCCAGTTTTATTTGTCCAGTCAGTTTTGTCAGCGTACACAGTGCATACATAACATACATTCATACATACATGATATTTATAACATACATTCATATAAACATGACGTATATACTTCCATAATGCATGCATGACCGCATTTTCTTGATATTCATTAATTCATTCAATATTGGTTGTGTGTATCCCCAAGAATAAGGGTGGGCACGTCATTCTCTCCAAGTAGATTGTCAGCCATAAGGAGAAAGTGTATGTCCTTTCAATATTCCCCGTTGAGTTCATCCCTCGTGGAAGAAGGTTGCTTCTGTTGTTTCCCTTTCCAAACACATGGATAAGAAGATTCTCATTCAAGTTCATTCCTCTTTGGGCATAGAGTATTGTTTGACTATTTCTCTCCAGTTCTTTCCTTGATCGAGTTCTAATTTCAATCAGCAAGTGGCAGTCTCTTCATTCGAGTAGCTTGCATACAAACAATCAAACTTTCAATTTCCCCATGTGATGTCATCCCCAGTGTATCTGGTCAAGAGATGTTAATCAATTAACTTTACAAATAATGTCATTTTTATATTGCCTCGATATACTATCATTTGCATGATAGTGGGTAGTATTTAGTCATTGTCTCGATAAACTATCACTTTGATAGTAGATGATGTTCTTTCTTTCATATTACCTCGATATATTATCATTTGCATGGTAATAGGTAGTATTCAATCATTGTCTCGATAAATTATCACTTTGATAGTAGATAATGTTTCTTTATTTCATATTACCTCGATATATTATCATTTGCATGGTAATAGGTAGTATTCAGTCATTGTCTCGATAAACTATCACTTTGATGGTAGATAATGTTCTTTCTTTCATATTATCTCGATAAGCTATCATTTGTATGGTAGTGGGTAATATTCAGCCCTTGTCTCGATAAGCTATCACGTTGGTGGTAGTGGATAATGTCATATTTCATATTATCTCGATAAGCTATCATTTGTATGGTAGTGGGTAATATTCAGTTATTGTCTCGATAAGCTATCATGTTAGTGGTAGTGGATAATGTCTATCCTTTCATATTATCTCGATATACTATTATTTGTATGGTAGTAGGTAGTATTCAGTCATTGTCTCGATCAGCTATCACATTGGTGTTAGTGGATAATGTCATATTATCTCGATAAACTATTATTTGTATGGTAGTGGATCATATTCAGTCATTGTCTCGATAAGCTATCACGTTGGTGTTAGTGGATAATGTCATCTTTCATATTATCTCGATAAACTATCATTTGTATGGTAGTGGATAATATTCAGTCATTGTCTCGATAAGCTATCATGTTGGTGTTAGTGGATAATGTCTCACCTTTCATATTATCTCGATAAACTATCATTTGTATGGTAGTGGGTAGTATTCAATCATTGTCTCGATAAGTTATCACGTTGGTGTTAGTGGATAATGTCATCTTCTATATTATCTCGATAAGCTATCATTTGTATTGGTAGTGGGTAATATTCAGTCATTGTCTCGATAAGCTATCGCGTTGGTGTTAGTGGACAATGTCTCATCTTTTATATTACCTCAATATACTATCATTTATATGGTAGTGGGTAGTCTTATTCATTGTCTCGATGTGCTATCCCTTGTCGATAGCAGATAATGTCTGATCTTTTCATAGTACCTTCTTTAAGATGTGGCTTACATGATAGTAGGTAATATCTTCCCCAGTGAAACTATATCATATCCTCAGTGGAGTTTGATACATTTCCTTTATGGATTTGGACATCCCTTTTCTTCCCTAGTCGGGTCACTTTTGTTTTTCCCCCGAGGAACCCCTGGTTTCCCAGTAATAGTAGTTTGTCTCATGTGACACAATTTTCCACGAGATTCAGAGTCTTGCATTCACATTTGCATCATAAACATTACCGGCATCTTAGGTCCAAAATTTTGTATTTTGTATTTAAGTCTCTTCATCTCGTCGAGACGAAGATTTCATTTTCATGTCTCCAGATGAAGAAACTTAAATAGGGGCATCTGTCATACCCCAATTTTTGACCTAAGATCCCACCTCATATTCTCATCATTGCATTCTGTACATTACTAACAAAAAATACAAAAGATATCTTGTTGTGTTTGTTCCTCTGCAACTGATGATAGTTGAAGATGTGTGGACTTTTGAAGTTTTTGGTGAACTATGGTCATATCAAGTCAAATTTCATGAAAACATGGCTTACGGGTGGATTTGAGGTTTTTCAGTGATAATTTTCAATTTTGATGGCCTGTTTTCAATATGATGCAAATTGATTCAACTCAAGTGTTCAACATCAAAGTTGTTGTATGCCATTCCCTCTTTCTATTGGTACCATGATTGTGAATTTATTTTGTTTGAGCACAAAGTTTCGAAAAAAATGAAGTGACCATACTCTAAGACCATTTGGTTTTCTGAATGATGTCCATGACAAATCGCAATTTTGGTGGCCATTTTTCTATATGATCCAAATTGATTCAGCTCACGTGTTCAACACCAAAGTTGTAGAATGCCGTGTCCTCTTTTCATTGATACCAAGATCTAGAATTTTCATGGCATGAACAGCGAGTTTTGAAGAGGGTAAGTAGGCATGATGCAGCAGATTTAAGGGTCAAAAATCATGTCAAGATCTTGCTCAAACCAAATCCTGAAGGTGTGAAAACACAAGAAGAGGGTTGAATTGTGTTTTGGTAGTTTTAAAAAACTTCTTCTAAGTTTTCCAACTTATCAGAATCAGCAGCGAAATAACTTAAACACAATCAACTTCTGGACGATGATAAATGAAAAATAGAGGAGAGAAAGAAAAGATGAACACACAATATTTATACTGGTTCCTCTCACAAACCGAGAGTAGTCCAATCCCCTTGCACTTACAAGGGATTTCACTATAATCACACAAGATTACAAATGCTCAAGCCAACAGCAAGAGACTTCCGATGCTCAAGTAACACAATACAAGAGACTTCCAATGCTCAAGCACACAAGCAAGAGATTTCTAAAATAAAGTTACAAATACAATGTTTGAACAACTGATAAACAATATCAGAGTTCTTAGAACAAAATAATACAACTTTAAAAACAAGACTTATCTTAGAATTCTTGAAAAGAAAACTAATGTTCAACAACTGACTAGTCAGAAGTTGAAAACTGTTTGTCCTGAATTTTGATATAACTTCAAGTTGTATCTAAGTTCAAAATTGCTCTTAGAAATTTAGCAGTATAACAGCGCTTTTGTTCTTAGTAGATGTGTTATGTTTGTCTTCAAATTCTTCCTCCTTTTATAGATGATGTTGGAGCGTCTTGAATTTGAGCGGACAAAGATGAAAGCAGCTACGTAGTACTGTACTATTATTTTTTATTTGAAATGTGCTTATTCAAATCAAGTAAAGATTAAAATCTGAACCTTGATTTCGAATATTCGCCCATATCCTGAATTTGCCATATAGATGATAGTCGTTATAGAGAATAAAATGTTCTTCTGGCAAATTCTGCTGTTTCATCATCATCAGAATCTTGAGATTAAACTCTGCTTCTGATGAGTTCAACTTCTGGTTGACTTTGACTTGGCAACTTCTGGTGTCTTTCTCCAGAACTTGCTTTTCCCAACTTCTAGGAGCGCATCTTAGCATAGCAACCAGAACTTCAATTTCTAGTGTAATAAAATTTTATCTTATATACCTGCACACTAGAGTAAATTATCAGTACTCCCTATTGTATATTAATACTATTGTTATCATCAAAACTACTTGGGTTATATCATAACCAACTTTGTTCCAACAATCTCCCCCTTTTTGATTGATGACAAACCAAGTATTAATTTACAATGGTTGTTATTTTAATCATAGAGTGCATCCTTTAGGTTTATGAGTTTTGCAAGCTCCCCCTGAATTCAATAATGAATGATTAAAATAGTTTTAAAATTTTAACATTGAATCCAGAACTTCATTATACACTTGACTTCCAGAAGATAGGTTTGCAAGCTTTCTTCCTTGGTCACATCTACTTAAGGCAATCTTCTCTAACGTGTATCATGTATAGAGAGTTCTAATCACAATAGAAAAATTTTAATTAAATGAATTACTGATAATATTCAATAAGTGAAATTAAATGAATAAATTTTAATTTTGGCTTCAGTTAGTGTTTTTAAATTAATTTACTTTTACTCCCCCTTTTGTCATTAAACAAAAAGAATAAAAATAAAGAAAGAGTCAAAATAACTAAAAACACGTGCCCAAAGAATTAGTCAGGTCAAATTTCAAAGATGATAAAAACCACAAAGAATTTAATGCAAAAACGAAAAACGAGGTAACTTCTAACCACCAGAGTGACTATAAAAACGCACCATACTCTTTGTCATTTCACTCAACACTTCCATGATATTTCTTCAACAAAATGAGAGAAAATATTGATGAGGATAGAAGAGTGATTGAAAGAAATGGGTTTAAGAAATTTTCAGAGGAGAAACAGGGTAGAATCTCAAAAACAAGAGATGCAACCACATGGAATATGATTTCTAAGAATCATATAAAGATGGTGTTGAGTCTTTGGTGTTGGCTGCATTTTTGGTAAAATAAATCTTATAGCAGGATGTGTGATAAGATGCCTCAACATCGTATCACGTAACTGGAAGTGTTCGCGCGCATGTTTTATTTATGGAATGTTCATTTCTCTCTCATGGATCTTGCATGGCGCCTTTTAATCAGGCTAATTATGAGGATCATCATTCAATGCTTCAGATCCTTGTCAAGAATAGTTTTATGAAGAATCTCCTTGAAGTATATTTTTGGAGAGAATCTCTTTTAATTAATTTGGGTCAAACAAATCAAGCCCATGTTTAATTCTGAATCAAGGACATTTTTCCTGGAGTATTTAAAGAATGAGCTAAACCTAATTCAGAGTTGTTCACGTCGTCTTGTGACTGAGTCTAGAACTTAGGTTTGCGTGTGTATTTTGTTGTGAGCCTTTCTTGTGTCTCATTGATACAAGCTTAGGACTGTGTGTTTTGAGTTGTAATCCGTGTGATCCTCTCCTAAGCTTTGAAGTACGGAGTAAGGACTTCTGGTGGTTGTAACACTCTAAGCCTTTAGGTACGAGTGTCTAGTTTTTAGGAGTGTGTCTCCAAAACTTTTGATATTGTGTTGTTGAAATCCTTGATGTCTGTAAGGTTGTAGGAAAGTGAGATGGGATCTCTGATCTAGGAGTTCCTAGGTTGAAGCTTCATTGGTAGTGCCTAGGTTGTAAGTTGCGAACGGGGCGTTTGCTGGTAACTTAGAACTAGGGCTATTATAGTGAAATTCCTTCCTGGATTGGTATCCCCCAGATTAGGTAGCGTTGTGCTCCGAACTGGGTTAACAAATACTCTGTCTCCTTTATTTGTTTTGCTTTTTATTGTTCTATCGTATTACTTGTTAGATCTGTTAAGGTGCTTAGAACATCGTATCGCACATCTTATACAGCGTGCCAGAAATTTGAATTGGCATCAGAGCAGGCACCCTGCCTGTTTTAGGGTGAGATTCAGGAACTAAAATCTCTGGCATCATGGAAAAGGACGGAGGATACATGAATAGACCACCTTTGCTCAATGGATCTAACTATGATCATTGGAAATCTAAAATGACTGCATTTCTGAAATCCATTGATAGCAAAACTTGGAAGGCTGTTCTGACTGGATGGGATCATCCCACTGTCACTAGCAAAGAAGGTACCACAACGGGGGTGCTAAAACCTGAAGTTGAATGGACTCCAGATGAGGAAGCTGCAGCTCTCAATAACAACAAGGCTATCTATGCCCTGTTTAATGGAGTGGACTCCAACATGTTCAAACTCATAAAAAATTGTGTCTCAGTCAAAGAAGCGTGGGAGATATTGAAAACTTGTTATGAAGGCACATCAAAAGTGAAACAGTCAAAACTTCAACTCCTCACATCCAAATTTGAGGCTCTTAGAATGAAAGATGTTGAGAGCATCCAAGAATTTCATTTGAGTCTCCTAGACAACGCCAACTCTTTTGAAGCTCTGGGAGAAAAAATGTCTGATGAGAAATTGTCAAGAAAACTGCTTAGATCTCTGCCCAAGATATTTGACATGAAGGTAACGGCAATTGAGGAAGCACATGATATCTCCACCATGAAAGTGGATGAGTTGGTTGGATCCCTTCAAACATTTGAAATTATCTTGAACGAACGTGGTGACAAAAAGAATAAGAGTATTGCCTTTGTCACAAATACAGATGATGATGTTGCTCAAAACGATGGTGAAGAGGAAGAAAGTATAACAGATGCTATTGCCATGCTTGGAAGACAATTCAACAAAGTGCTGAAAAGGTTTGACTTTAGGAATCAACAGAATGGGCAGAGCATCAGATTCGACATCAACAAGCAGCCAAACAGTCTGAAGAAAACCAAGCCTGAAGAAAAGAACAGTCAAAGCAAGGGAGGTCAGTGTCATGAGTGTGAAGGCTATGGCCACATAAGGACAGAATGTGGAACCTTTCAGAAAAGACAAAAGAAAGGGTTCACCTTTTCCTTTTCAGATGAAGATTCTGAGGAAGAAAATGAGCCAGCTAGGCATGTGACTGCCTTAACTGGAACCTGCATCTCAGATGGTGATTCTGATGAAAATGAGGAAGTATCTTATGAGGAGCTTGTTAGCACCTATAGAGAATTACTCACAAGGTATGAAGAGATGTGTAGAATCCTTGAGAAGCAGAAAAAGACCATTAACAAACTTCAAGCTGAAGTAAACATACAAGTTGAAAAAGCATCAAAAGCTCAGGATGAAGTTTCTCAAGTTAATACTCAAATGGATGAATTAAGGAAACGCGTGAGCCAGTTGAACCCAGGAACCAATTTTCTTGAGCAAATTCTGGAGAATGTGCCAAGTGGAAAGGCAAGGTCAGTTGGATACAACTACACAAGTCTCAACCAGCACCAACTGAGTCAGGAAACCAAGTTCATGCCAGCTGAAGGAGTATTTGATCCATGCACAGGAAACGTGATGTTGAAGCATCATACTCAACATCCTAGAACCTACCAAGTTCAAAAATTTGAGTCTGACTCAAAACCCCATGTGCACCAAAGACCTAAAAGTCAGAGGAGATATCGAAGATGAATATGTCATCACTGTGGGAAACGAGGACACATTAGACCTTTCTGCTACAAATTGTATGGGTATCCTGACCAGAATTCTCAACCTTATGTTGTACATGAAAGTGAAGCTACTAAGAAGGAGTGGAAGTCCAAAGGAGAGAATGTTGGCCTAATTGCTCACACATCCCTCAGAGCCTCATCAAGGGAAGATTGGTATTTTGATAGTGGATGCTCTAGACACATGACAGGTGTAGAGAAGTATCTTATGAATGTGAGACCCTACAAGTCTAGCTTTGTAACCTTTAGAGATGGTGCAAAAGGAGAGATATTAGGATTTGGGGATCTGATCAACCATGGATTGCCCAACTTGGAGAATGTGCTCTTGCTTAAAGGCCTCACAGCTAACCTTATTAGTATTAGTCAACTGTGTGATCAAGGCATGAAAGTTAATTTCACCAAGTCTAAATGTCTTGTCAATAATGAAGAAGGACAATTGTTGATGAAGGGCACTAGATCTAAAGACAACTGCTACTTGTGGATGTCTCAAGAAGAAGCTCACACATCCACTTGTCTTATCACCATAGAAGATGAAGTACAATTGTGGCACCAGAAGTTAGGTCATCTCAACGTCAAAGTGATGAAGAAAGTAATGTCAGCTGAAGCTATTAGGGGATTGCCCAGACTCAAGATCATTGAGGGCAATGTGTGTGGAGAATGGCAAATTGGAAAACAAATTAGAATGTCGCATCCAATGTTTGAACATCAGACAACTTCCAAGGTTCTTGAATTACTACACATGGATCTCATGGGACCCATGCAGGTTGAAAGTTTGGGAAGCAAAAGGTATGCTCTTGTGGTTGTAGATGACTACTCTAGATACACATGGGTGAATTTTATTAGAGACAAGTCAGATGCCTTTGATGTCCTCAAAGAACTGTGTATTCAGATTCAAAGGGAGAAAGAAAATAATGTGGTAAGAATAAGAAGTGACCATGGAAGAGAATTTGAGAACTCCAAGTTCAATGAATTCTGCTCTACTGATGGGATCAAGCATGAATATTCTTCTCCTATAACCCCACAACAAAATGGTTTAGTTGAAAGGAAAGGGAAAGAAACTGAGGTTGCAGCTGAGGCAACAAAGTCTGAGAAGAAAAAGATTGATGGACCTGCTAGAAGATCAAGCAGAGTAGAGATCCCTGCTAAACAAAAGAAGCAAAGCTCAAAGAGAAAAATCATAAGTGTAAGTGACTCAGACTAAGATGTTGAAGAAGATGTGCCAAACATCACTTCCTCCTCAAAGAGAAAAACACCAAAGAGGAAGAAAATTGTTGGTGGTGCAACTGCTGAAGATGTTGTAGACGATGCTCCAAGCATTGTGTCTGCTAAGAGGAGAGTTGGTGGGAGATTCATTCCCCCAAATGTTCCTGATGTTCCAGCGGAAAATGTTTCTTTCCACTTTATTGACAGTGCTGTAAAGTGGAAGTATGTTTTTGCTAGAAGAGTGGGTCTGGAAAGGGAATTATCTGATGAAACCAGAGTGCAAAAAGGTAATTGACTTGATAGAGAAAGCAGGTCTGATGAAAACTGTAAGTGGATTAGGGAGCTACTATGAAAAATTAGTCAAGGATCTTACTGTTAATATCGCTGAGGACTGTGACAATCCACTCAGCAAAGAATATCACCAGGTCTTTGTCAGAGGCAAGTGTGTGGAGTTCTCTCCTGCTATCATAAACAGGTTTCTTGGATACAGGAAGGGAGGATCCGATAAAACCCTATTTGTGAAAGATGAAAAGGGAATAAGTGTTGATCAAAGTCTCTATAGAAGCATGATTGGGAGCCTACTATACTTGACTCCAAGCAGACCAGATATCACTTATGTTGTAGGAGTGTGTGCTAGATATCAGGCAGATCCGAAGGTAAGTCACTTAAACCAAGTCAAAAGAATACTAAAGCATGTAAGTGGAACTAGTGACTATGGGATAATGTATTCCCACTGTGAAGACTCTGCCCTATATGGATATTGTGATGCTGATTGGGCTGGGAGTGCAGATGATAGAAAAAGCACTTCAGTAGGTTGTTTCTTTCTAGGCAACAATCTAATATCTTGGTTCAGCAAAAAGCAAAATTGTGTGGCTCAATCTACAGCTGAAGCAGAGTACATAGCTGCTGGGAGTAGCTGCTCTCAACTTGTGTGGATGAAACAAATGCTGAAAGAATACAATGTCGAACAAGATGTTCTAACATTGTACTGTGACAACATGAGCGCCATAAATATTTCTAAGAATCCTGTTCAGTATAGCAACACCAAGCATATTGATATTCGCTGTCATTTCATAAGAGATCTTGTTGAGAATAAGATTGTGACTTTGGAACATGTTGGTACAAAGGAACAAGTGGCAGATATTTTCACTAAGGCACTTGATGCTATGCAATTTGAGAAGCTAAGGGGCAAGTTAGGAATTTGCCTCTATGAGGAGTTATAGCAATTACCGTTGAAAGAGGTGTTGCGTGCAGCAGTTAGTGTTTTCCTTCCTATTCAAGTATTGCACGATGATCAAGGCAATCATGGCCTTAACCACCCTACAAACACGCCACTACCAAACATTGGATATTTTTATTTTCTGCAAATATTTTCTTCCCACTACACGTGGTATGTGCTATCAGATGTCCCAACATCTGGTGTGTGTTATCTGCATGTTTGCATTTATCTATTGATGCATGATCGTTCTGATGTTGATAATCTTGCAACTTATGCTCTCATTAGTAGTGTGCTAGTTTCTTCACTGATGTATGTGGATGTGTTGTGATATGTTGTGCTATCAAATGTTGAAACATCATGGTGACTGAGGATTTATTTTTCCTCAGGGACTCGTTTGTGATAGTTTACTTCTCTCTATTATTGTGCTCTGTGAGGCTGGGTGAACCCAATTCTGCTGCTGCATGCCTCTGGTGTTTTGGGTATGTATTTGTACTGAAGTGAAAGAAGGGTCACAGTCATAGAAATATGGGTGACTTAGTTATGCTTAATTATTGTTACACACTGAAGACAGAAGATCAAGATTCACTTTTGATCTATATCTGGTGAGTTATGTATCCCATGGTGTTATCTTCAGATGTAGTAGTTATGTGCACTATGTAGTTTTGTACTGCTGATTTGTCAAATTTGTGGCCAAAAGGGGGAGTAAATGTTATGATTAATTTGTTGGTTTGGTTACCTGCTCTTGTTTCTGGTATGTGCTTCTGATACGTGTTGTGACTGTGAACTGTGTCTGTTCTGGTATGTGTGCTTTGGATGGTGGTGTATGGAGCTGATTTGTGTTATGCAGGGGGAGATGTTGGATACGATGCTCCAACATCCTATGCATATGTGCAGGGGGAGATGTTCTGTGAAATGTTGAAGCATTCTACTCAACATCCTATCAATGTTTATTTTCCTGACCATTTAAGGCGAAGTAGTTATTTTGTGTTCCGTTGTTGCATGCCTCTCTGATAATCTTAAAAGATACATCTTATTCTTTTCTATTGTTCTCCATGAAGGAGTAGTATGGAAACTGTTTTGAAGGAAGGATAGCTACTACTAATCTTTATGCTTGTGTGTTTATGTTGAGAAAAAGAAATGTAGTTGAAGTATCTGTTTAAGTAGTATATGTATGGTCATAATTTGTTTTAGCCAAAAATTTGCCAAAGGGGGAGTTTGTTGAGTCTTTGGTGTTGGCTGCATTTTTGGTAAAATAAATCTTGTAGCAGGATGTGTGATAAGATGCCTCAACATCGTATCACGTAACTGGAAGTGTTCGCGCGCATGTTTTATTTATGGAATGTTCGTTTCTCTCTCATGGATCTTGCATGGCGCCTTTTAATCAGGCTAATTATGAGGATCATCATTCAATGCTTCAGATCCTTCTCAAGAATAGTTTTATGAAGAATCTCCTTGAAGTATATTTTTGGAGAGAATCTCTTTTAATTAATTTGGGTCAAACAAATCAAGCCCATGTTTAATTCTGAATCAAGGACATTTTTCCTGGAGTATTTAAAGAATGAGCTAAACCTAATTCAGAGTTGTTCACGCCGTCTTGTGACTGAGTCTAGAACTTAGGTTTGCGTGTGTATTTTGTTGTGAGCCTTTCTTGTGTCTCATTGATACAAGCTTAGGACTGTGTGTTTTGAGTTGTAATCCGTGTGATCCTCTCCTAAGCTTTGAAGTACGGAGTAAGGACTTCTGGTGGTTGTAATAAATAATTATGTCAACTTTTTAAATTTTAGTATTTAATTAAAAATATAACATTATAAAATATTAATTAAAAATTAATGTAATAAATAATCAAATTAAAAATGACATGTGTCGTGTTCTTATGAATAGGGTTGCATTAGGATCATGGATCAAACAAATTATCAGGGGACGGAGAATCATTTTTTTCCAGCATCCTATAATCCATATTAATAAATCACAATATTAAAATTGAAAAAGAATACAAAAAGTTCACATAAATTGTAAAATACAACGTATAAATAAAGAAGAAAAATATACACAACAAATTTTATGCATACCTTTTCTTCAAATCAATGACACTTATGAACTTGGAATTAAACAACTACTTAGTTGAATTAAAAGAATTTTGAATTGTTGTAGTTCTTAGAAAACAAAAACATTTGTAAGAGTTTATAAGTTTATATTTGCAATGAATAATAAAAAAATAAAATAGATAACTTGATTTTTATTGTAATCAACAACATAAATATCTTGCCACATATTGGTTTTAGCCATTAACACAACGACTATTATGTTTTCAGTTTTGCTAACAACAACAAATGTATTCCACTCAACAACATATGGACCAAAAAGGGTAACATTAAACTTGAGTCTGTGTAAATAATATGATTCAAGAATTTAATAAAGCATTGTAATATTTTGTCATTGATTGAGTAAGATAAAAAAACATATGTGATACTAACTCATCATAGTTCAACTGAATTGCAACCATTTTGTTCTTCAAACCATTGCGTTCATACTCCTTTTGAGCTCTAATGTCGGTTAACATTCTCATAATGTCTACAAAATATGATTATACACACGATTATTGATACCACATGTCTACAATGTTATAACGACAAAAACAACAAAAATACCTAACATACTAATACTTCTTACCATAAAGATAATTGGTATCATAGTCATGAGCAAATGCTGGAATAAAATTTTAAATCAAATATATATTGAATGAAGCTTTTTTCAAGTTGCAAAGTTTAACCTTCGTGTGGAATTGAAATGTTAATTTATACTCATGCCTAGTAGTACGGTATGATCCACCGTTTGAAACAACTCCAAAATTCGTAATCAAGTAAACAACACTTTCCTTAAGATCTTTCTCAAACTTATAAATCAGAGTGCGACGCACTGTACCCTATATTTTGTTTCCCTAAACAAAAAGACAATAGAATAATATTATATAACGAAAAATATATTAAAATTCAATGTAAATGAAATTTAAACATACAGAAGAGTTCTTACAGTTGAATCCATTAGTATCATATCCAAAGAAAATGGTGCATTGTTGTCGAACATATCGCGCACAAACCACATTCGAATTACACGAACTATAATATTCAAACTCTCATTAGTCTGGTTGATTTCGGATATCAGATTAATTTTATTCGCCATTTTTTAGTAACTTAACAAATGAATTTGTGAGTTGGTTGTGGAAAATAGCAAATGAGTTTGTGAGAAAATTATGGAGAAAAAGAAGACATATTTATAGTTAGGTTTAGAAATATAAATATTAAGAGCAAATTTATGAGATAATATCGGTTACAATGTTGAATATGCAACGTTCAAATAATAATAAAAATTATTTATTATAATAATTAAAAATTATACATAACGGAAATATATTTATGATAATTAAAATATGTATAAAAACGGTTAATTATAATAATTAAAAATATATTTATGATAATTAAAATATATATAAAAACGGTTAATTATAAAAATTAAAAATTATACGTAACGGAAATATATTTATGATAATTAAAAAATATATAGAAACGGTTAATGTATTAATTATATTTTGTATTAATATAAATGTTTTTAATTTTCATTATTATTAAGAATTGTAACGTCTTCAATTATTAATTATATTTTGTATTAATATAAATGTTTTTAATTTTCATTATTATTAAAAATTGTAACATCTTCAATTATTAATTAAAATTGAATATATTAAATGATAATATAATTTTTTTTGCATTTTCCTATTTAATTAAAAATGTAACGTTATAAAATATTAAATAAGATATTAAATAAAATTAAAATTAATGTCATAGAATATTTTCATTAAAAGTGACACGTGTCACTTTTTCGTCAATAAGGTTTACTTTGTTTATAATATAGATTATTATTATTATTATTATTATTATTATTATTATTATTATTAAACAAAAAAAAAAATAAACAAGAAGAAGTGCTGCAACAGCAGCACGTCTCACCCCTCCCCCATTTTTTCTTTTATATATATTTACTAGTATAACTGACCCGTGCAGATGCACGGGCTGCACGGGTAAAATTTCATTGAAAAATATATTTGAATTATTAAAATTTTAATATTTTTTTTAATTATCTAAAAAAATTAGTTTTATATTTTTCACAAAAAAAATTAAGTTCATATTTAATGTTATTAATATATGAAAAAAGATACATATTTTATAGATTTTAAAAGGGAAGGGCGGGGCGGACATTGATCCTTTGCTCCCCGTCTCAAATCCACGTGTTATTTTCTCCCCCGTAACCATTTTAGTTGATTTCTGCAAGGATCTCATCAACATAAAAAAATTGTTTGAGTAAATTCAATATAAATTGTTTTTCAATTATGATATATTTTTTCTAAAAAGTATTTTTAAAATAATAAGAAATTAAATATACATTTTTTTTTATAATATATTTGAATGTACAGTTAATTACCATTTTTTGTGGATTAGGTATTTTTTTTTTTTTTGTGTGTGTGTTGATTCTCCGGTTCCTATGAAAAATAATTAATCCGCCAATAAACTAAAAGCTGTATATAAATTTTTATGCGCACCGATCAAAGATCAAATAGTGACAGAACTTAGATATCTATCATTTATGTAACATTGCTATTGGTGTGTTACGAAGTGAAAGTTATGTCACTGAGCTATTATCTCAAGTGACATTAATGATTATTTTACAACCGTTGCGAAAAAAAAAAAGGTTAACTTTATACTTTGGTACTATAAAATGAAAGTTATGTCACTGAGTTATCACCTCACTTATAATTTACATGAATAAGATTATAGTTTTTATGTAACACTCTATTAAAAGTTCGTGTAAAATATTCATTCCCCGTGTGTTGTAAAATGATCGTGTAAAATATTCATTCATGTGAGTTGTAAAATAATTTTTTTATTTAGATATTAATATATTACTAATTAGTACTAATATTTAATCGAGTAATTCTACCAATCAATATATTATAATTGGTATAGTAGTATTTCCCCGGGTATTGTAAAATTATCGTGTAAAATATTCATTCCCCGTGAATTATAAAATAATATTTTTGTTTAGATATTAATATATATTATTAATTAGTACTAATTTTTAATTGAGTAGTTTTATCAATCAATATCTTATAATTGGTATAATATTAATTCCCCGTGTGTTGTAAAATGAATGTAAAATATTCATAACTTGATAAAGTATTTCATATCTTTTAATTGGTACACACAATTTGCTACATTTCTTAAATTAACTTCAATTAGGTAGTTTGTTTAAATGTACCGCTCAAGTGGTATGAATGGAATTTAAAACGTGGTAACCGAGGGATGTGGAAAATTGTATTTAGTTTGAGTTAAGAATTTATTTTCTTTCCGTATTAAGCACCGAGAATTTTTTTTGTATTGTGAAAAGAGTACATGTAGTATTTACCAAAAATATTGAAGAACATGAATATTTGTAGAAGAAATCAAATATATAGAAGGTATATTTCATAATTTATTCACATGATTTTTAATAATGAATTTAATTTGTTTCCATTTACAGCACAATTATAATTATTACGATTTGAATTCAAACTTGTAAACATACATTCTATGTGAGAAATTCTTAGGTGAGAGACATTGAATGCATAGATTTTATTCTAAATTGAAATTGAGAGACCTTAAGAAATCGTGGTGTCACCTTTAATTTTGATAGGTGAGAAAAATCTTTAAATCCAATCAAACTATATCAAATATTCCTAAAATTGAGTAAAGCGATTAAATACATTAAGTGTAAAAATTCAATAACTAACATAAAGAATATAAACTAATTCAAAATTAGCGATTATATTTATAATTTGTTGATAAATGTGGACTTATTAACACACAAATTCAAATTAAGTTATAAAATTAAAAAAAAGGCTTTATTTATTTGTAAAAAAAATGATTTATTAAAAAACTGGAAATATTGAAGAATATGAATATTTTTAGAAGAAATAAAATGTATAGAAAGTGTATTCCATAATTTCATATGATTTTTAATAATGAATTTAATTTGTTTCCATTTACAACACAATTACAATTATTACGATTTGAATTTGAATAATTCTTTTTAATAGAGTTGGAAATGAGATTGAGAGGCATTAAGTACGTAAATTTTATTCTAATTTGAAATTAAGAGGCCATAAACCCCGTGTAAATTTTTTTAAAAAAAGCACTCGTATTTTCTTTGCACTTAATTATATTGCTCTATAGATTTAAATATATAGTTGATGAAGTCCTTAAAATTTACAAATTATACATAAATGATATTTTTAACTAATAATTGAGAACAAATGCTCTGTAAAAAAAATGATAACAAATACTGCGTAATTTAAAATTCTCAGTGCATAGTATATAATACATACAAAAATGCCGCGCCACACAATTGTCGTTTTTGACTATATGTCACATGTCAAAGTGTTCGAGTGAGATTAAAAAGACTTATAAACTTTTTCCAGTAATGTTCTTAGCTATATAATCAGATCATATTTAGATTGTGCAAAAACAAACATGAAAAAACAGATAGATAAAAGGATATAAAAATGAACAAAAAAAAAAAAAGGTTGCAAGAAAATAAGAAAAATACATTATAATACGAAATGATAAAAATTATACATATAACCTGCTAAACAACCATGTTCTTGCAAAAATATTCACATCGTTAGTTCATATCTACATTAAAAATAAACATGAAGAAGATAATAACTAATCTAAATTTTGATCTCATTGCATTTTTTCTTGTATTACGATTGGCTTGCCTGTCAAAAATAAAAAAGAGGATATATAAGTAAACGAAAATACATATAAACACCAAAATAAACTTAATAGAGCAAAATATGAATAAGAAATAAAAAATGTTGATCAAAGAAGAAGAAACAAATAAAAGTAATAATCATAAAAAAGTAGTGAGAATCAAGGGAGATAAAAGAAGAGAGAATGATGGATGAAAATTAACATAGTAAACCTTCCTATATATACCTAGAGCTGTCAAAAGGGGCCGGCCCGGCCCGGTCCGTCTCGGCCCGGGGGCCATAACATATAAAGGGGCTTTAGTGGGCCGGCCCAATAAGCCTCATGGCCCGGCCCATTAAGCCCTGCCCGATAAGCAAAGGCCTACATGGCCCGATGGGCCGGCCCGACAAACTTTCATATTTTTTTTGACATATTTTTTTTTTTTACAAAATAAATTCAATGGATAATAAAATTACATATGTATCACACACAAATTAATAACCATAAAAAAGTGGATGTCATGATTTCACGAGATAATAAATACTACAAAATATTCACGCAAAAGTCACAAATATGTCGATGATGATTCATAAAGTGCACCTTCAAAGCTAATAAATTTCAAGCTTACATCACCAACTAAACTCTTATATGGGCATAATTTAAAACAAACATAACAACACATATATACCTAAATAAATAGTGAACTAGTAACAAGTATTGGTGCAACTCATAATATTAATATACATATGTGCTAATAAATTAAAGGCAACTTAATCACTACATTGTAACTATATGAATGAACAAAACCACAAAGTATTAATACATTACCTCTAGTACTCGAAGGTTGTTATATTATGTTACTTTTATTTCGTGACCAATTATAATTTGAATAATTTTTTCTTATACTTTTCTATTTATAATGATTAATTAAAATGTTATTAGTTTTTTTCAAATAAAGATAATCATAACAAACTTGGTTTAATCTTAAAAAAAAAAAACAAATTTGGTTTATTAATTATCTCCTAACTAACAAATCTTATCTTTTGTTACTTAATTATCTAAAGATTTAATGGTAACTAAAACTCCTTATTTTTAGCTAAAATTATTTTTAGAATTTTTTTCAAAATATTTTTTTTAACTCTTTAAGGGGCCGGCCCAAAAGCCCGTGGGGTCGGCCCATAACGGCCCATTAAAAATATAGGCCCGAGGGGCTGGCCCGATAAGGCCCGATCACCTTTTTTTAAAAGCCCAACCCGTGTAAAACTATAGGGCTAATGGACCGGCCCGATAGCCCGACCCATTTTTACAGCTCTATATATACCGAATGATATTAGGTCAATAAATGCATTCTTATAAGAAAATTCCATAATTCCTTATTATGTCTGAGGAGAATTATCCCACAATATAAATGTATTCTTTTTTAAAAATGATTCTTGTGACAACAATTGAGATTTTCTTTTCATACAAAAAATAAATAAATTTATATATGATTTATATATACTATATAATATTTATTTTTTTTAAAGAAAACTTCATCAATAAAACATAAAAAATAGCAGAGTGATAGTTAAACAATTTATTTTGTTAGTTATAGAAAAAAACGAATGGCCAAAAATATAATTTTTTCGTAGAGTTGTTATTTAAAATGTTTGAAGAAAACTCTTTGTTCTGGTAAAAATAGTAGGGGGTGGTCCAAGTATATTAATGCATAATAATGATACTAGGATCTTGTATTTACCAAAAAGTTCAACCCTTTACAATGAGTTTTTCTCCTCTATTTATAGAGGAAGAGCATAATCGAAAAATATCTAAAACCACCCCACTCCTCTCTAATGGGGGTCGTGGGTGGTTTTCGCCGTGTCCACCGTGTCTTATGGGTGGTTATGGGCGGTTTCTCCTCTCCTCCGCGCTTACATGGTGGTAGTGGTGGTTATCTGCTGTTGGACGATGAGGTCATAACCTGAGGGCGTCGCCCACAATCTCTAGATCTCGCCCTCGCCTTGTCTTTCCCGCCAAGTTATTTATTTGAATTGTTTGGGCCTAATTGCTGGATCATTAAGTTATTGGGCCCCTTGGATTTTGTCCGGTACACAGCCCCCCAAGCACGAGGCTCAAAGAGGCGAAGTGCTGATAATGGTCAGACGTGGTGTGGTAACTGCCCATTACCTCTGATCATATTCTCTATCCTCGGACTATAAATATGAGTTCCGCGAAGCATAATTCACTTCATTTCTCATTCTCCATATTATTTGCTTTTGTGACTATGTCTTCTCCTGCCGCCATTCCGGAGTCGCCTGTCATGCCGGTTTTATTTCAACTGAGAAACATGCTGTGCTACGACACTGACGATTTGCTGGATCAGATGGAGGATTTTTCTTCCATGGTGAAGGAGTTGCAGGATTATTCCTGGAGGTTGACGGATGGACAAAAAGAATTTCTGGCCGTGGTACAGGAATTGAACAAAAGGTTCTTGGATGACGGTGCTTTCATTGAGACCACTGAGAATGTTGAGCATTGTCAGAGAGAGCTTTCTGATGCTTTGGAGAGAAGGATTGAGATTGTGAAAGAACATATAACATCTCAGGAAAAGGTGATGGCGCTTTCCCTATCGGCCGAGGAAGTCATAGATAATCGAATTGATGAGTTGGAGAACCAACTTAAACCCCTTGTGAAGAGGAAAAGATCTTTGCAGATGGACATCCAGTATGATGTCGCCAAATTAATCCGAACTCGCTCACATTTGTGCTGTCTTCAGGAGAAGGATGATGCTCTTAATGACGACATGAGGAAGATCGCCCAAGATTCTGACGCGGCGAAGAAATTGAGGGGCTTGATGGAGGATTGTCACGCCCGCGCCGTCGAGGCTGCTTACAAAGCGTTTAAGTAGTTTTTCTTTGTTTTCCTTTGTTGTACGTTGTTTTTCTAATTCCTTCAAATGGCGTTGAATGTGTTGCGCCTCCCTTTGTAATTGTTGGATTTTCTTGAATGAAATTATGTTTCTTTCTTTTAATTCGTGAATTTCTTTTCCGCCATGTATTTCTGAGTAATTCTGAATATATACTTGTTCTCGCCCATTGGCGATGTCGTCGAATTTCAAACGTTTGGCTTTCTCGCCCCGTCTTGGGATACGTGTCCATGCGTACGCGTTAATGCTGACACGCGTAAGGGTGCCTTTTTTACCCGTTGGGTATTAGGACGTTTCGTTCACCCTCCAATTTTCCTATAAAACAGGAACTTCAAAACCATTTTCATCTATTCTTCCTTCGTTTGTTCTGTTTCTCAGCATTTTCCCCAAATTTCAAAACCCACTTTGCGCGGTTTGTTAATCAACCAACTTCCCTTCACACGATCCCCACTACATCCTTGCTTCCATTATTTAAGGTAACTTCTATTCCTTCCTTCGTAACTGTCTTTACTCCTTTTTAGCGTTCCCATTCTGATTTCTAGGGTTCGGAGTAGGAAAAAATGGTCATTTTACGTAGCTTGAGCGACGATGAAGAGGGGGGTTTTACCAAAATTCCTCCTCGTGGTTCTGTCTTAGAAACCCAGATACGTAACCATCATACAAGGGCCGATGGTTCTCTTGACTATGATGGTTACTTCAAGTCTTTAATGAATGTTGAAATTAGCTCTAGCGATACTGAGAGTAGTGATAGTGATTGTGTGATAATCTCGCCTTCGTCTTTCACAGGAAAATGAAGAGACACCACTCTTGCCATCTTTGTCGCCCCGACTCCTCCCGAGACCATGGACGTAGCTTCGAAGTATCTAGACTGGGAATTCGTGTTGGCGTATAGGCGGAAAACCGTTTTGTCTGGCTCTGAGGATGAGAATGACGTTATCACTGAGCTTGTGGGTGAGGATGAGATTATCACTGATACTAACACCCAAACATCCCATTACTTTTATATGTATACCTCTATCGTTGATTCTTTCACTGTCTGGTTTCCCTTTACCCCTTTCGAGGTTCTAATGCTCAAAACCCTGAATGTCGCCCCTTGTCAACTGAGTCCCAACAGTTGGGGTTATATGAAAGCCTTCCAATTGGCATGTTTAGGTTTGGAAATTGATAAGCCTTCTGTTGCTGTTTTATTTTCTTTCTATACCATTAAAAGTGTCTCGCCTGACTCCCAGGTTTATCTCTCGAGTTAGCAGGGCCGAAAACGTTTCCAATTGTATACCTCCAACTTTAAGAACTTCAAAAATACCTTCCTTCGTGTCCGCGGCAGGAAGTCCTTCCCTGACGTGATGTTTGATGAGAACCAAGAACCCTTGTTCCCCTTTTATTGGACTCAGAATCCCCGCGTCATCAAAGGGACCCGTTATGAATCTTTGGACGAGTTTGAGAAAGAGTGTGTCGCCTATATTGAGACGTTATGTATCTTGAATGTGGGCGACCTTCTTAAGGCTGAGGGTTATATAGAACAGTTGGTGGAATATATGGGTGAGTTTCTTTATTATTTTCTTGTCTCGCCTTTGTTTATTCTTTCCTGGCGATTAACCTTTTCTTTTATTTTTGCAGAGAGGATGAAGTCTATTTCACAAGAGAGGAGGATGGAGTTCTTGCTGAGATCCAGGGCCAAGAAGGAGAAGGACGCCGCCCTTGCCGCTTCTGGAGAAGCCGTGGCTGTGGGTGACCCTTTGACCCAGTTAATCGTGGCGGACAATGACGCCGCCAAGGGCAGGAATAAAAGGAAGAATGAAGGACGAATTTATGTTGCCATTCCTGTGAAGAATCTTGAGGTTGGTGGGAGTTCAAAAGGTGAACGGCATCTCTAAGAAACTGAGGTCGTCCAGCTCTGGGGCTGCCTCAAATGTAGAAGTTGTTCCTCTACCGGAGGAGGACCCTGAGAAGACTCCATCTCCTCGTCCCGCTGCTGCTATTGACGTAACCTCGCCTCCTCCTCCTGCTCCTTCAAACAATGTTGTGCCTTCTTCTTGGGATCCTCTTTTGAATCCTGAGGTTTTCATCGAGAAGGCCATGGATATGTCCGGAGGAGGCGCTCGCTTTGACTCCACTTCAACCAAAGATTTGGCTAGGCTCTCCATTGGTTACGAGCTGAAGAGAATCTTGCTCAATCATGCTTTGGCGTCTCGCCAAAAGCTTGCCGTTTCGGCTTCTGAAGAAAAAATGAAGGTGATTCGGCATGAGTTGGACACCGTGGAGGAGAAAGTCAAGGCTACCCAGGAGAAGTTTGTTGCTGACATGGAGGTGCCAAGTCTGAAAGCAAGAAAGCCTTGGATGATTTGGAAGAGAAGCATGAGGTTGCTTTGAAGAAGCTGAAGGATGACCACGCCGCCGAGATCAAAGCACTAAAGGATGCATCTGCTGATAAGGACGCCCAGATCAAGAGGCTGTCCGAGGATCGAGATGTCCTGTAGAAAGAGAAGGCGAGCTGGTCTGAAGAGAAGATGAGTATGGAGGAAAGCATTGGAGCTCAGTTTGATGAGGGTTTTAACTTCGCCGTGGAACAAGTGAAGATCTTGTTCCTAGATATTAATGCTAAACGCCTGGGCGAGGCCAGTACTTTGATGGTTATCAAGGACGGCCAGTTGGTTCCTTATGTTCCTCCTTCGGATTCTACTCCATGATGTCTGTCAATCTTTTGTATTCTCACTTTTTTAATCCTGTACGCCCTTTGTGGCTCTTTGTGTGAATTTTTTGTATGCCCTGTTGTGGCGTGATGACAATGTTCCCTGCCCTTTGTGGCCTTAATTATAATATCTCTTTACTTAATCGTTCGTGTTTCCTCTATTACTTTTGTTGCGTCCTGATAATACTTGTTTGCATGAAACATTATAATATTTGCCTGTATAACCTTCTCGCCAATGTGTCCGAGGCGACGTAAATACTTGGGCGTGATGTCGTTAGGCTACGGCGTCGTCCATGAACCGTTTCCCGAGGATTTCTTCGCAGATATCAATGTAGTCAGCGTAACTGTTTAAGTCTTGCGCCGTTTTCCATGCAGTCAAATGTGGGAAGTTACAACTGCTTGACCGGATTTATTGTGCACCGCCCAAAATCTCCCTTATAAATAGCTTCTTTCATCTTCACTTTTCTTCACTTCCATTCTCACTTATCCCGTTTTTCTTTCATTTTTTCTAATTCTTTCCGTTTTTCTTCATTCTTATTTTCACTGATCCCTCCATGGATCACAAAAATAAACCTAAAAAGAAAAGTGTGGCCTCTAAATCAAAATCTCAGAAAAAGAAACGTAGGATAGAGATCTCTGTTTCTAAATTTAGGCGAGATAAGCCCTCTTCTAATATCAAAATGGAAACTATTGCCATTTCATCAGATTCTTCCGGCTCTGCTGATGAAGATTTCATTGAATACCTGAGGACTTATGCTTCTCGGGAGTCTTCCCCTGATATTGGATCTTCTGGTAAAGAAGAAGGATCCCGGATCACCGTGGAAGCTAAGGAGAAACCACGGAGGATATCATGTAAGGCCTCAGGGAAAACTCCAGGATAATTCTGCTCTGATGAGTTGTTCCTTCCACCTGATGGCAGCCTCTTGGCGAGGGGTTGGGGTTTCGCCTCCAGGTTTTCCTTCTACTATTGAAGAAACTGGAGTCTTCCACCCAATTTTTTCCTTTTGCGGGGGATTGAGATCTTGGGGAGTTGAGGAACTATTGAGACTGCCTCCAGTTTTTTCTTCTCTTCCTTGAAGGAGCTGGATCCTTTGTTAGCTTTAGGATTTCTTTTCTTTGAATTTGCATCTTGATTTCATTGTAATTTTCTTTATCTTTGTCTTTGAATTTGTATCTTGATTTCATTGTAATCTCTCTTATCAATGAAAAATGGATGTTTGTTGATAGAAACTTTTTTCTAATATTGCTTCTTTTTCTGCATTGTTGTATTATACAATATTGTAAAGAATAATTGAATAATGTCATGGACTATACCTTTGATTTTCTTTGGCGGTTTTTTGAACTTCGCCTTTGATATTATTGTTTCCGACATCGCCTGCGTCTTGCGCCTTTTATTTTACCGTCGTATCCAACTCGTAAGATTTAGGGATAACGCCGTTTCTATTTTTGACATGTCCAACTCGTAAGATTTACAGACCATACCATGGTGTTTCAACGCATTTCCGTCGTATCCAGCTCGTAAGACTTAGGGATATCGCCGTTTCTTTTTTAGACGTGTCCGACTCGTAAGATTTAGGGCTCACGCCTTGGTGTTTCAACGCATTTCCGTCGTACCCAGCTCTTAAGGCTTAAGGGTATCGCCGTTTCTTTTTTAGACGTGTCCAACTCGTAAGATTGGCTTACGGGTATCGCCGTTTCTTTTTTAGACGTGTCTAACTCGTAAGATTTAGGACTCACGCCTTGGTGTTTCAACGCATTTCCGTCGTACCCAGCTCTTAAGGCTTAGGGGTATCGCCGTTTCTTTTTTAGACGTGTCCGACTCGTAAGATTTAGGGCTCACGCCTTGGTGTTTCAACGCATTTCCGTCGTACCCAGCTCTTAAGGCTTAGGGGTATCGCCGTTTCTTTTTTAGACGTATCCCACTCGTAAGATTTACAGATAACGTCATGGTGTTTCAACACTCTTTCATCCTCGTTGCCTTCATGAATAAGATTGAGATAATGATAAACCATCTGCAAACATTGGAACAATGATTCTCTTTTGATTAATGAAAGATTTTTTTGAATTCTGAATGATGAGTCTCGTTAAAAACTCTTGCTTTCGCCGGAGAAAAGAGTTTCTCATCATTCTAACATCATTTAGATCATTAATACATCCATATGCTTTTCTTTTTTTTGAAAATAAAAACAAGAAATGAAAGTAAAAACAAGAAAAATCTTTGGGGTGGCGAGGCGAGGTTTGATGATGTTCCTTGGGACGCGTCTCGCCTATTAGGCATTGTTGGCCTAGCTGTAGTAAAATCTGAGATTTGAGATATTCCACGTCCTGTGCAGGACCTAGCCCTCCATGGTTTCCAACCTGTATGCTCCGCCTTCAAAGACTTCATTGATTCTGAACGGGCCTTCCCAATTTGCTGCCAATTTTCCACCTTTATCCTTTCCCATTGGTCTCTTCAGGACTAAGTCGCCTTCTTTGAATTTTCTTGGGATTACCCTTGTATTGTATTTTCTTCCTACTTTTTGCTTTGTGGCGAACTCTCTGAAATGTGCTTTGTCCCTTACTTCTTGTATTAAATCAAGGTTCTCCTGCAATGCCTCATTGTTCTCTTGAGTTGTTGAGGTTTCACGTCGCCAACTTGGGGGATTTATTTCTGCAGGGATCATGGCGTCCGCGCCATAGACCATGGTGAACGGTGCCTCTCCTGTTGACGACTGTGGAGTTGCATGATACGACCACAATATGGCGATGAGGTGAGCCACCCAAGCTTCACCTTTGCTTGATAGTCTTCTTTTCAGGGCTTTTAATATGACCTTGTTGGCTGATTCGACCTGCCCATTGGCTTGAGGGTGCTCAACTGATATGAAAGTGTTTTGAATTCCTTTTTCTTTGCAAAATGAAACTACCTTCTCGCTTGCAAACTGTGTGCCGTTATCTGATACAATGTATTTGGGAAGACCAAATCTGCATATGATCCTTCTCCAGTAAAACATCTTCACTTGCTCTGCTGAGATGCTTGATAAAGGTTGCGCCTCTACCCATTTGGTGAAGTAATCTACGGCCACTATGATCCATCTAGCCTGTTTCCATGAGGTAGGGAAAGGACCCAATATATCTACGCCCCACATGAAGAAAGGCCAAGGTGAAAGGACTGATTTGAGGGGTTCGCCTAGGGCGTAGTGTAGGTTGGAGAATCTCTGACATTTATCACATGCTCTCACGTATCTTCCAGCGTCGCTGTGTAGTTCCGGCCAGAAGAATCCTGCTCTGAGGATCTTACCCGCCAATGATCTTGCTCCTATGTGGCTCCCACATGATCCTTCGTGAACTTCTTCTAAAATTCCTTTAGCTTCTTCTTTACTTACGCACAGCAATAAGGGGCTTGAGAATCCCCTTTTGTATAGCTTATCTCCCATCATGGTGTACCATGACGCCATTCTTCTAACTTTGTACGCCTCTTCTCTTGGTCTGGGGAGTTCATCCCTCTGTAAATACCTGATAATGGGAGTTCGCCAGTCTTCCTCTTCTATGATCATGTGAGTCTCCTCTTCATTGATGCTTGGGTTTGCAATGGTTTCTTGGATGAAGGTTCTGTTGCTCCCAGGTTTCTTGGTGCTGGCGAGTTTGGATAACAAGTCCGTCCTAGCGTTCTGTTCTCTAGGTACGTAAGTCAACTGAAACGAGTTGAAGCATTTTGCTAACTTGTTTACCTTTTCCAGATACTTGGTTAATTGGGGATCTCTTGTTTGGAACTCTCCTGATAATTGGTTTGTTACCAATTGTGAATCACTTTTTACTCTGAGGTCCGTGACCTCCATCTCCTTTGCCAACTTCATTCCTGCTAGAAGGGCTTCGTATTCAGCCTGGTTGTTGCTCGCTTTGAAAGCGAACCTCAAAGATTGTTCTATGAGTACTCCATCAGGTCCCTCTAGAACTACTCCTGCTCCACTTCCTTTTAGGTTAGACGCACCATCTACTTAAAGTGTCCAAGGTTCTTCGCTGTTTTCTTTAGGCGGGGTTGATAATTTCAGTATAAAATCCGCCAGAATTTGCGATTTTATTGCGCCTCTAGGGGAGAAGGTTATATCAAACTCTGACAATTCTACTGCCCATGCTACCATTCTCCCTGCTAGGTCAGGCTTCCTTAGGACTTTCTTTATGGGATAGTCCGTCTTAACCACTACCTTGTGACTCTGAAAGTATTGCCTTAACTTCCTCGCAGTGATGACGACGGCCAAGGATAGTTTTTCTATCTTTTGGTACTTTGCTTCAACACCTTTGAATGTTCTGCTCACAAAATATATCGGCTTCTCTTCGCCCTTGACTTCTTGCACCAACGCTGAACTAAAGGCGTTGTCTGATACGGCCAGGTATAAGTACAAGATGTTACCCTTCTGAGGGCGAGTCAATATTGATGGTGGCGCCAAGAAATTCTTAAGCTTTAGAAAAGCTTCTTCACATTGAGGAGTCCATATGAATCTTTCGCTCTTTCTCAGAGTGGAGAAAAAATGGAATGCCTTTTCTCCAGAGCAGGATAAAAATCTTGATAAGGCTGCAATTCTCCCTGCTAATTGTTGGACTTCCTTCACTGTCGTTGGGCTTCTCATGTCGATTATGGCCTGACATTTGTCTAGGTTAGCTTCTATCCCTCTGTTTGTGAGCATGAAGCCTAAGAATTTTCCTGATTGAACTCCAAAAGAACACTTCGCTGGGTTCAATCTCATGTTGTACTTTCTCACCGAGGTGAGGATGTCGCCTAGGTCTTTGTCATGTTCGCCATCTTCCGTTGTCTTGACTACCATATCGTCTATGTACACTTCTACATTTTTGCCTATTTGTTCCGAGAATACCCTGTCCATTAGCCTTTGATATGTGGCGCCTGCGTTCTTCAGACCAAAAGGCATAACATTGTAAAAATAATTGCAGGTGTTGGTCATGAAGGCTGTGTAAGGCGCGTCTGCATGATTCATCTTTATTTGGTTGTATCCTGAGTATGCATCCATGAAGCTTAACATTTTGTATCCTGAAGCTCCGTCAATAAGCCTGTCGATGTTAGGCAGGGGATATGGATCTTTTGGGCAGGCTTTGTTCAAATCTGTAAAATCCACGCACATCATCCACTTGCCGTTTGCTTTCTTTACCATTACTACGTTCGCCAGCCACGACGGATACTTTATTTCTTCAATGAAACCTGCTGCTTTTAGTTTTTCCACTTCTTCATTGACCGCTGTCCTTTCTTCTCCTATCTTCCTCTTTCTCTGTGAAACGGGCTTTACGTTGGGCGCGATGGATAGCTTGTGTGTTATCACGCTTTCGTCAATTCCTGGCATATCATATGGTTTCCATGCAAACAGGTCTATGTTCTTTTTTAACATAGCTATGATCTTTTCTTTTTCCTCTGGTTTCAAAGTGGTTCCGATGTTGGTTATTTGGTGTGGCATGTCGCCAATTTGAACTTGCTCTAATTCTTCGATGGGACTCATTCTTCTTTCTGTGAAATCTTCTCTTGGATCAAGGTCCAGGGGCGAGATCATGTTGACTCCGCCTCCTTTCTTGGGTGACGCCGGTAGTTCTGTCTTTGTGTTTTGTTTGTGCTTGATTTTCAGGCTAGACTCGTAGCATCTCCTCGCCAGCTTTTGGTCTCCTCTAATGGTTCCTACCCTCCCGTTGTCCAAAGGATATTTGATAGACAGATAGAGGGTTGACAATGCCGCCTCTAGTGTGTTGAAGGCTGGCCTTCCAATGATAATATTGTATGAAGTGAATGGGGTTTTGACTACCAAATATCTCACCTTGATAGTCTTAGCGTTTTCCTCTTCTCCAAACGTAGTCAAGAGGGTAGTATAGCTCATAACTTCTACTTGCTCGTCGGCGAAGCCTACCAACGTGCCGTTGTAGGGTAATAGGTGTTCGTCTGACAATTGCATCGCCTTGAAGGCTTCCCAGTACATTATGTCCGCTGAACTTCCTGAATCTATCAGCACTCTTTTGACGTCACAGTTTAATATTTGCACCTGTATCACAAGGGGGTCGTCATCGTGCGGCATGACTTCTCTTTTGTCTTCTTTAGTGAACGATAGATCAGGGACGGGAGTCACTTCTGTATGACCTATGAATTTCTCATTCTGATCCATCCTCCTTACATAACGCTTTCTGGGATTTGATGATTCTCCACCTCCTGCAAATCCGCCTGCAATTGTGTTGACGGAGATCCTCTTTCCTTTTCCTGGATCTTCTCCTTCAGAGCGATCCTTTGGGTGATTATGTTGTACCTTTGGGACAACTACCTTCCCTGCTGCGGCGTCCTCTATGAACTTCCTCAAGTGACCGCTCTTTATCAATTCTTTGATTAAATCCCTTAGCCTGAAACATTTCTCAGTGTCGTGACCTCTGCATCTATGGTAAGCGCACCAGGCGTTGGGGTTTAATCCCATGGTGTGTTCCTTGTTCCTCGGTGGGGGTAGTCGCCTTAATCCTGTTTGTAGGATTTCATCCATAATGTAGACTCGGGCGCGGTTTGGTGGTGTGTATTCCTTCCTGTCTTCCTGAAAGTGTCTTTGTGGTTGGTATGGTTTTCTATGACGCTCAATTCTGTGATGATTGGGTACCGGGCGTCTATGATGATGATAAAACTTGCCTTGGTCGTTATCTTTATTAACCGGGCCTCTTTCTCTGGCGTCTCTCATTCTTTTTTCAGCGTTACTTTCTTCCCCCTTTATGTAGCCTTCCGCTCTTCTTGTTACTTCCTGCATGGATGTGGCTGGCTTCTGCGCCAGAGATTCATTGAAATGTCCCGCCTTAAGGCTGTGATGGAAGGCGGAGACGAACATTTCTTGGTTTGGATTGCTTACTTTACTTGTGGATTCGCAGAATCTCGCCAAGTATTCCCTCAGAGACTCATTGTAGTTTTGTCGTAGGGAGAATAAACTGGTCGCCGTCACCTTTATGTGCTTGGAGCCGGCGAATTGTTGCGTGAACTTTTGCTGGAAGTCTGCCCAACTCTGAATGGAATTCTTGGGCAGATTCATATACCATCTCAGGGCTGCCTCTTTCAATGTGCCTGAGAGAAGTTTACACTTTAAATGATCCGCTGCGCCGATGATGGATGTTTTAGTTCCCATCGCCATCAGGTGTTCCGTTGGATCTGTTTTTCCGTCAAAGTCTGGGAGATGGGGTGTTCTGAAATTGTCTGGCACCCTCGCATCCCAGAGGTTTTGTGCAAGTGGTTGGGAGTTGGTGATGTTGGTTTCCTCCGTTTCATCCACTTTGTTTGCTTTTTCCTGATCAATTTCGTGAACCTTGGCTTGCAGGCGACGTAATTCTGCTACTGCATCTGTCAAGGTTAGGTGGTTGGTTTGGTTGTCATTTGCTGGTTGTCCTCCTGCCATTTTCTTGAGGGGGATTTCGGATTTCGTCTCGTTTTAGTGGTAGGCTGGGAATTGTTTTACCGCAGCCCCACGGTGGGCGCCAAAATGTTCTGGTAAAAATAGTAGAGGGTGGTCCAAGTATATTAATGCATAATAATGATACTAGGATCTTGTATTTACCAAAAAGTTCAACCCTTTACAATGAGTTTTTCTCCTCTATTTATAGAGGAAGAGCATAATCGGAAAATATTTAAAACCACCCCACTCCTCTCTAATGGAGGTCGTGGGTGGTTTTCGCCGTGTCCACCGTGTCTTATGGGTGGTTATGGGCGGTTTCTCCTCTCCTCCGCGCTTACATGGTGGTAGTGGGTGGTTATCTGCTGTTGGGCGATGAGGTCATAACCTGAGGGCGTCGCCCACAATCTTTGGATCTCGCCCTCGCATTGTCTTTCCCGCCAAGTTATTTATTTGAATTGTTTGGGCCTAATTGCTGGATCATTAAGTTATTGGGCCCCTTGAATTTTATAGGGTACACTCTTTATTTTAAAGGTTCATTATGTTTGTATCAATTTTTTTAATATATATAGATGTATTATTTTTATAAATTAAGACATTTTATTAAATTATTCTCAATATACATTTTTTTAATATATATATATATATATGTGTGTGTGTGTGTGTGTGTGTGTGTGTGTGTGTGTGTGTGTGTGTTTTTCGAAAAAGTGGTAAGGAAAAAATTCTTAATTTTGGTAAATCAATATTATTTTCATTTTCATAATCTATATTATTTTAAAATTTAAAATTTTAAAAATAATAGATTCCTAAAAAATGATACGATTTTAAATTTTTAAATTGTTAATTTATTTTTTTAAATTAAGCCATTTTTTGAAATTATTCCCAATATATGGTTTTAAATTATTCTCAATATACATGTTTTTTCAAAAATACAACATAATCAATACAGTTTTCATGAAAAAAAAATTCGTTTTATTCAATAGGAATTATTTTATTTAAAGAAATAAAAGAAATAATAATATTGATAATCATTAATGATAGTTATTAATATTTGTCATTAATATATGATTTCAATAGGGATTCGTAAATATAAATATATAGAGATTATTATTATATCATTGTTATAATTATTATTTTTAAACAAATAAAAATAAAATAAAAGAAGTAACAATTTCTCTTCTTTCCAATTCCAATTTTTCAAACAAAAATCAGTATTTTGCATATGTGGGGATTTTATTTAATCAGAAGATCTTGAACATACAGCTTGTAAGCCAATTTTTTCAATGCATATGGCCATTTTTTCTTTCTGATCTGCAAATCTATGGAGTAGCCTTTAGGTGCAGAGAAACAGAGTTTGAAGATAGAAAAAAATTAATGTCGCAGATTTCAAACACTGTAGAGCTTGAAGAATTTGAAAATTCAGTAACACATTCACATTATCTAATCTAATCTACTATAAATAGTGGAGAAAACTGAGAACAAAGGGGGAGCCAATTCAAAGCCAATACAATATCACACAGCCAAAATTCACAGAGATCAAAAAAATCTATTTCTCCAGAACAACCAATTTCCAAAAGCCAAGTTTGTTCCTTTCTCAACCAAAAAAAACCCACAGAAAAACTACAAATCTTTCTCCAATCTGAAACAGAAACTCAAAGAAAAGGTAGAAAAAATTGTTTCTTTTTCATTTTTGATTTGCGAAAATAAAGGTGTAGATCTAAGGATTTTCGTGAGTTATTTGCAAAAACCAAGTTGATTTTTGAAATCAAGATGAAAAGGATTTTAGAAAAGTTATTTTTTTGAAAAAAAACTTTTTTTTCGGTGGTGGCGCCGCTGCACCACCACCGGAAACTGGGAATTTATGGCCGGAATCTTCAAATGTTCTTGAGCCTCAAGAACAAGAAAGAGAGAATCGCTAGAGAGAGAAAGGTGAGAGAAGAAAGAGAAAAATTTTGTCAAAATGAAAAGTTCTCGTTGCTGACTAATTGTATATAGCCACCATGATCCTATGTGTGCCAGTCCATGATATCTCCATACACCAACGCGTCTTAGAATATTTGATTTTGATCAGAAGACACGCGTCTCATCTACCCATGATTCAATTCTGTCTGTCTGATTAAATCACACGGTTGCCGATCTCTCTCTCAATTTCTCTTCACGCCCCCACACTTACCCCTACACCCCCATATATTTTTGTGTGTTACTTGTTTTTTTTGCAGATTGGGCCCGGGCTTATACCCTGAACTTTGCTAATGCACCCCATATTTCTGTTTCTTTTTTATTTAGGACTTAGTTCATTTTATTGCATTTTAATTTTTGCATCATCGTAATTGAGGATTAGAATGTATTTATGGTTATTGTAAATATATAAATGAGAAATTGCATTGCATGCATGTTTATTTATTCGCTTTATGTCAAAAAACGAAAACACAAAAATAATAGTGTAGTAACCCCAAGGAAAAGGGGAGTTTTCATTTTGATTCGATATCATTATGAAATCTCTCGCGTTAGTTTTATTTAATCGTGCTTAGTTTATTTTGTTGTTTTAGTTTATTTTAATTAATTAATAAAAAAAAACAAAAACACTCAAATATTCAAAAAAACATTTTCAAAAAAAGAATTCCTTTTATTAAAAAACATCGACTCTCGTCAAGAGACTTTTTCAAAACCTTTTCATAATAAACTTTTAATTCATGTAAATATATTTAAAACTCTTTTCTTTTCTCAAAAATTAAAATACAAAAACACATCAAAAAAAACATTTTTGCCACTTGGCTTTTATTTTAAAATATTTTTAAAAGCTAAAAATATCAACAAACAACTTTTACAATTTTTACCCGAACTACGGTGGTTTTGATCCCACGGGTACGTAGTGCAAAAGGCTCTAAGTCTTCCCAAATCACATAAAATAACAAAAACATTTTTGTCTTGTCTTAGTCATTAAAAATACCAAAAAACATTTTCTTTTACAAACTTAACACATTTTCTAAATCAAAAAACATTTTCTCAATCATCACTTTAATTCCCTAACTCTTATACATTTTTGCAAGCAATTAAAATAAAGCGCTTAGATAAATTAGAACAAGAGGTTCCTATAGGATACTATAGATATTTAGGGTGCTAGTACATTCCCTTCGTATAACCAACCCCCTTACCTCGATCTCTTAAAAAGGGTATTTAACGAACTTTTCCCCTTTCCCTCGGAAAAATTAAAGATCGGTGGTGAAACCATAAAATTGAGATTCGAAGCTAATTAATAGCTCGACATCCAAAAATCACCGCGACAGAAATGGCGACTTCACTGGGGACCAACCAAGCGGGTTGAGCCTATCTTGTTTTAAACGTTGTCTTTGCGCTATTATTTACTTTGCTTGTATATATGTATGTTGTTTAGGAAACTGCTTGAGTGGTGAGATAAGTCCTAACCCGGACTTGAGAGAAACAATAAGATATGATAGTGGTATAATCAAAGCGACATGCCCAAGATATACCTTGGACCATGGCACGCATATGATATAATCACACTTAGCTGAGGAAGCTTGAAGGTAACAATGTTGACATGAGCAATCGTGTTCGGCGTTCTACTTTTGAGGGACCGACGACGCTATGGACCTTTAGAGTTACCTTTAACCCATCTTGACTTCTAGGACGTGGTGCGGTGGCTAATTAAGACTTGATCTTAAGTTGGTTGATACGCGATATTACACTCAAACGAGATCGTCTTGTGGCTATTATTGGACCGAGAGTTAATCTTGTAAGCCGATAATATCTAGGAGACGGTTGATAACTTTGGGAACTTTGTAGAAACCGTGATGCAGGTACAAATAAACCATAGTTCATACCATGTGGCAGGGTCGTACCTTTGGCTCCAACATTTCGCCTTAACCCCACCATATTTTCTGCATAATCATGCATGCATGCACTCATTCATAAAACTTTTTCTCATCAAATATCGAAGGACTTAAATTAATTTTTTTGTAAACATTGTAGATATGGATATTGTTAGAAGAAAGACCAAGAGCTACAATTTCAATGGATGGGATTTATCAAAACTAAGGGAACTCGGATCTTTAGTAACTTTACCAGAAGATTTCTGCAAGGATCATGGAAAATTGCTCGGTCTTCTCAAAGTGAAAGTTGGAAAAGGATGTTTGGAGAATTTGGTGCAGTTTTATGACCGGCTTTATCACTGCTTTACCTTCCCGGATTACCAGCTAGTCCCCACTCTTGAAGAATACTCCTATATGGTCGGATTGCCGATACTTGACAAAGTACCTTTCAGTGGCCTTGAACCCACCCCTAAACTCTTACACATCGCAAATGCCCTCCACCTTCAAGTCTCCCTTGTCAAAGCAAATCTCACAACCAAGAAAGATCCCCTAACTCAAAAACCTCTCCTAGGCCTACCTACTAAATTCCTATACCATCAAGCCTTCACTTTTGCCGAAGCGGGAAGTAATGAAGCATTCCACTCTATCATAGCCTTACTCATATACGGCCTCTTACTTTTCCCAAACATCGAAGACTTCATTGACATCCATGCCATCCAGATATTCCTCACAAAGAACCCAGTCCCAACATTACTAGCTAACACATACCACTCCATCCATGATCACACTTCAGCGAAACGTGGAACTATCATCCGTTGCACTCCTCTACTCTATAAGTAGTTTATCTCTCATCTACCTCAGACTCACTCTCGAGTAGCAAACCCTGACAATCTTCCTTGGTCCCATATAATTATGGCCCTCACCCCATCAGACTTGGTTTGGTATAACCCCGCATACGACACCGGGGAGTTCATCTTCAGTTGCGGTGAATACCCCACAATGTGCCCCTTATCGGCATGTATGGAGGAATCACCTACAACCCAACACTTGCCAACCGACAGTTTGGGTATCCAATGAAGACAAGGCCGGCAAGCCTTCCTTTGGCTAGTGCGTTCTATTCGAATCATGAAGACCCCTCAGATGAAAGAAGGAAATTCTTAAGAGCTTGGCGTGGCATTAGGAGACTCAACAGCAGCCATTTGGGGGGTAAATCGGATCGAGTTGATGGGTCATACGTCCAGTGGGTCATTGATAGGGCTGCAGTTTTTGGAATGCCTTATCACATGACTAGGGCCGTATCCTCTATTGTACCATCTGCATCTCTACTTGTACCTCCTGCCACTAAGGAGAAATTCCAAGAGATTTTGGACGAGTTAACCCGTGAGAAGAACGCTTGGAAGAGGAGATATGATGAGGCCGAGCTTAAGATTGAAGCCTTGAAAGGAGAGATAGAGCAAAAGGATTATCAGCTTCTTGCCCATAGTCGGCTAATGGTCAAGAAGACCATCCAGCTCCAGGAGAAGGATGCTGCACTGAGGAGTGATCCCAAGAGGGTGAAGTATAGCATGGATTTATTCTCTAGCCCAGATTCAAATTCAGATGGCCCGTCTACTGCGAGAGCTGGAAAGTTTCTTTATTGTTTTTATTTTTCCTTTCAAATGTAATGAAAAAGAAAATATTTTGCTTTGTATTATTATTTTGAGTTGGTATTTGAAATGTTTGTTTTCTACAATGTTTACATTTAATTTGGTATAAGTCATTCGATATTTCAAAATCTTTGCATATTTAGCATAAACATATCATACATCATGCTGCATTCATAAGTTTCCAAAACGGGTCTCATATTCTTCTCTTTCTCTTCTATCTCAGTTAAAGTGGCTCGGCGTATTCGGTACAAAGCAACCCGTATCTACAACACTCGGTCCAATTTAAGGAAGAAAATGAGTAATTCCAAGGAAGAAAACGTCATTCTCCGGGAGAAGATGACAGATATGCAGACTGAGATTGAGAATTTGACTACTATGGTGGCTTCTTTGTTGGCCAACCAGAATCAAGGCCCAGCATCAGCTCCTCAGTCCAGTAATGCGCCTCTACCTCCTCCAGTTTCATCTGCACACGTCAATGCTCCCCGACTCACTATGCCCGAAGGTTGCACATGGGGGTTATCAGAAGGTTTTCTTGCAGAAGGATTTTTCCCTCAGGTGACTGAAGCTCGTCTCGTCCACTCAGCAATACCCATTCCTCAGCTTGGAAATACTCTCCCTCAATTTACCGCAACTGTCTCTGCACTCGTGGTTCATGTTGTTCCACAATACCAAGAGCCCATCTTTCATGCTGAAAGTATGGGAGGTTTTGATAGAGTTGAGGACCTGCAAGACAAGTTCAATGAGATGCAACGTTGATAAGTGCAAAAAAGTAGTAAAATCATATAGTGAATTAAGGCACTTATTAACTTGTTTTGTAAGATATCCTTTTGAAAAACCCCAAAATCATGTAAATAGTTGTTTTTATTTTATTTTGTTTAGTATATCTTAATCCTAACCCTTTTGACAGGTTTTTGTGCTAAAAATTGAAGAAAAGCCAAAGAAACAAAATCTGCAAACAGAGGCTGGTAGCTGAGCGACCAGTGGTAGCTGAGCGACCAAATTAAGGAAAACCTTGAACAACAAGCAAAGAATTCTACACGTGTCAAATAACCCTTTCACCAAGACAAACTGGTAGCTGGGCGACCAAATGGTAGCTGAGCGACCAAATTGAAGGAAGTCTTGGGCATCAAGCATGAATTTTTACACGTGTCAGATAAACCCTTCACCAAGACAAGCTGGTAGCTGAGCGACCAGATGGTAGCTGAGCGACCAGCTGCTTTTCACGCCTATAAATAGCCTTCAAGAGGAGACCATTTGACACAACTTCAGAGAGAAAAACTTAGAGAAATCTGAGAGCCTTGAGGTGCATTGCCTAGGAGATTAAAGGTGGATTCACACATCTTTGAGACATCAAGGGTGATGTTCATTCACTTCTATTTTCCTCATCTTTGTAAGCTCACCATGTGTAACTAAATCTATTGTTGTTAGGATTAGATGTAGCTTGTTTATGAATATTTACAACTCTTAATCATGTTATGATATGTTTTAGTTCATTCATCATTATTGGTGTTATCTTTGATCTTCATGTTTAGCTTTTGATTTAAATTTATAGACATATAATGTTTGAATCAAGAATTTAAAGATAATCACCTATTAAACCCAAAATTCTAGACATAGATTTAGGATTAATATTCACTTTTTGTATTGGGATTTAATGCTTTTGTGTTGTTTGAATTATCCGAGACATCGGAGTTTGAATAATGTAATTAGCCGTTATATTGATTAATTGTTGAGACATCGAGGGTTAATAAATATAACGTGATTCTCGTCGTTATCTGGACACAGAAACATACGTGAGCAATACGTGATAATATTGATGAATGGTTAAAATATATCTAACTGATTTAGAAACGTAGATACGAGTAAATGAGTAAAGTCTAATCCCGACAACCTTTTCTTTGTGAATTCTAAACCATTTCTTTACATCACTATATTTTCTTACTTTTACATAAACAAACATCTCTAATCACTTTACTTAAAATTATATTAATTGTTGAACGGCATCGATATCGCACCAGTCCCTGTGGAGACGATAATTTAAACTTACTTTTGTACTTCAACAAAATGGCGCCGTTGCCGGGGACTGGCGTTTAGATATTGGAGCATTGCAACAATTTATATTCTTTTAAGTATTTGTACATATTTGTTTATATTGTATAGTTGTGTTTTGCACTAATCCTTCTTTGCTAGCCAAAGAAATTTTTTCTTGTTAAGTTCAATCCTTTTTCAGATTCCCCATCATAAACAGGACCATGACTGACCGTGGTTACAATAATTATTATGGCCAAGAGCAAGAGCAATGGCAATGGCAAAATTATGGAATTAGTGAATTGGATAGGACTAATGAGGTATTAGCTAGTAACAACTTGTTGATTCAAAGATTGCAAGAGTTAACAGAACAATTGTCAAAATTTCCTCAACATCTCAAGGAGATGCAAGAAGTGAAAAGTAGACACAAACAAGTTGCTTATTGTAAGCTTTGCAATGGAGACCATCCCACTGGTCATTGTCCTCCGATGACTGAAGAGCAGTTTGCCCATATGATCAAGGAGATGCAAGAAGTGCCGAGTAAACACAAACAAGTTGCTTATTGTGAGCTTTGTAGTGGAGACCATCCCACTGGTCATTGTCCTCCGATGACTGACGAGCAGTTTGCACAAATGATCAAGCAAATGGCTGATAAGAAAATCAAAGAAGTTCAAATCAACACTCAGACCAATCTTGATGAGAAAGATAATAATTTCACAAAGAATGAGGAATGTGGAGAGTGTGTGGAAGAAGATGTTGAGAAAAATGAGGAAGAAACAATAGTTGAAAGCGGTGGTGTAGTGAAAACAATGGATGAAATGGAAGCACCACACAAAATAGAACTTCCTCAAGAATTTCCATATATTGAAAAGGCCAAAATTGTTGATAATGAAGAAGTGATGATGGTTGTAGAGGAAAATGAAGGATTATTTGACAAGGAAGAATCAGTGGAACAAAAGAAGGAGTTGGAGAACAAGGCGGAAATTGATCGGGTCATTGACGAAATTTGTGCCTTGTTCAACAAAAAAGAATTGAGGAGGATTTGGACTCCGCGACATCTTTATCTTAAGTTCATGGAATTCCTCCCAAACCAAAGGAAAAAGACGGATGATGTGCTTTCCGTCTCGTTTTGGCCACCCTAACCAAAAAGGCGTCAAGCTAATGACGTTAAAGAAGCGCTTGTTGGGAGGCAACCCAATTTTCTTTCCTTTACTTTTATTTACGCATTTTTAATTTCGTATATGTTATAATAAGTTTTTGAACATGTTCATCCTCTTATGAACAAAGTCCTTGAACTGGTGTGAATTTCCACTTGAAGTTTCGCTTCTGCCATTGTCACTAAGCATATCATTACCTCTAAATTTCTGACAAAAGCATAGGGATGTATTATTACCTTGTGAATGCAGGCATAACTTCATTTTCTTGGCCTGAGGACAGTCCACACTTCTTGAAGAGGAGGGAGTAGCAGAAGCAGAGTATTAAAGCACACCATACACAGTGACATTTTATTGTTTCAGTCATTTAAATTCATGTTTTATATTTCATTGCAAATGTTGACTGAACGAACATGGTTTAAATCTTTGTGATTGCTAAATGTGCATATGAATTAATATGTCTAGATTTGTGATTAATCAAAAGCAAATGCATGATCAAAATAATTTCAATTGCTTAAGTTGAGGTCAAAAGTTTGTGATTATCTTTGAATGATAGGATGAATTTGAACTAAGTAGCTTCATTCAATTTGATTTCATTCATTCCTTCTTAACATGATTAATTGATTATGAATCACGTAGACCTAGCCGGGTGAGATGGTGTGAACCTTCCATTGTTTATATATTTGAGAGCCGGCAATTGTGTTTTACTCTGTTGATTTTAACTGAATCTTGCTATTACTTGATGTGTTTGAAGTCATGGAAATGATCAAGGCCATGTTTCTATATGAGTGCAACTACTTTGGCCAAATATAACCTACCTTGTGAGTTGTGTGATCCTTTGTTACCCCACTTGAGCCAAAATTTGAAAATTTTGTTTGTAATGAACCCTTGAACCACAATAAAGAAAAACAATGACTTGACCCTTGTCTTAGGATGATTGAGCATTGAGTTTATGTAGGGTTGAAAACAAGTTGGGGAGAAGGAGGTTATTTGATCAATTTGAAAAAAATAAAGAAGTAGTTGAAAATGGTGATTTTGAAAGAAAAAAAAAAAGAAATTTGAAAAATTTGTCATCATCAGAAGCAATCAATGAAATTGCAAAGAAAAAGAAAAAAAAAAGATTGTGGCATAAAGAATCACCAACCATGGAAAAGAAGGGGAAAGTGAAAGAGGGTGAACAACTTATGAG